>OZ012714.1:33670765-34870765 GCA_963942605.1 Poecilus cupreus
TTTTAAACAATAAGACGGCACAAAGCTTTTTATTTTTTCTGTTGGTTCACTTTTATTTTATCCTCTCAGAAAAGTCCACTTTCTTCTGAAACGTCTAAAGTAATCTCACAGATGGAAGCCATAAACCTATATTACTCGGAAAAGACTATTCTATTTCTTTTTTCCCGTCTTATAAAAATTTAATATTACTTTTGCTATGCGCGGGGGTGAAGGGCGCGTGGAGGCTGGTGCCCCATACAAGAACGAACGACGAACGCCACTGGCACTGATGCCAGCGCCACACGTGTTCAAGTTCTGCACTATAAAAATACGAGCCGGCTGTCTGTATGCGTAAATGTGCATATATAAATATTCGATACTGGCGTTTGAAATTATTAATAGTCACATAAAATTATATACGAACATTCGGGGTGGTTTTATTGATTCTTTATACACCGGCTGCCGGTGCCAAATAAAAATGTCATTTTTCAAAGTAACTTTTAGTTTACTGTCCGGACGTTTCATAAATTATGTCATGAAAATTATAGAATATAAATAAATAACTCGCCGAACGATATACGTCAAATTGTATAATGCAGACAGTTTTGAACAGATATCCGATCGTACGCTATGAATAATTGCTCTGTTTTAAATAGCAAATAAAAATGAATTATAATATAGTTTGTAATCGATATACACCATGGACCATTGTTGGAAAACAAACAAATATTTTATAATATTCATATATTAAAAAAAAAAAAAAACAATACCTATATAATCAATTCTTCTCCTTTTTCCGAAACAGAATTAAGTGTACCTATATAACTTCTAAAGTTTTATAAGTTCTAAAGTTCTGCTCATCATTCAAAATAATTGGTAAACTATTTTAATAGTTATTTAAGTATCAACTACGGCATATAGTATTTTAGCGGAGAAACAACCAAGGTCGTTATATGAAATGAGTCTGCTTAATATATTTTTTCACGACATGCCAGGAAAATCCACCGTGGTTCTTTCTAAATAGGGAGGTAAATGTGTTTTTCCTCTCTAGAGCGGAAAAATATAAAAGTGTTACCAATATGAATTGTTATTTACAAAAAATATATTATAAAAATTCCTAATTTTATTGCAAATTCTTATTTTAGTGATATACATACTTTAAATTATCTTACAATTATGTCTTATATTTTTCTTTTCTAGAGTAAATCACAATTTGACAACTTTAATTTAGATTTAAGATTGGTTCATTGGCAACAATGCTACACCGCCTTGCGTGTGAGAACCTAACTTTTAACGTGTCAGTTGTCTTGTCAAAATATATTTTAGGTCCAAGCTAATCATTTTTAGAAACATGTGAAAAAAATGTATCTAACACAAGAGGAAAACCCTTCTTCCACTCTCGCACAAATTGCCTCATTCGCCGCGTTAATGAGGCAAACTTCGAGCTCGAGTGGGGGAAAGAAGCGCTTTCCTTTGTAGTTTGACAAATAACTATTGCGTAAGTGATCCACACAAAATTTTGTTAAACTCTCAAATACTAGAAATTGTAATTAATTTGTCATACTCTAAAATTAATTAAGAAAATCACATTGCTACTGTCTGATAGTTGATTGTTCTTATGACAACGAACAACAATCCTTTTGTTTATAAACAACGCTCAATATTGATAACAGTTTATGTAAAAGTAGTACTAGTACAAAATGAGTAAAGTTTCAGATTCAATTACTGAGAAGACGAAAAATATTGCGTAAATTTACTTGCAAAGATACCTCAATTACAATATGAGGAAGAGTATGATCTGTTCAAAGTGGAATGAGATAAATAAATAAATATATCATAGCGCCATTCACCCATTTCTGAGTATGGCACTCTGCTCAAAGCAGATTTCGGTATTGATATATTTTTTCGCGTGAAGTGCGGTTACCAGCCGTCAAATCACGGTCTTTAAGGATGGTAGGGTTGGAGGGGCCACAGGGGTATTTTTATGTGGTGATAAAAATAATAAATCAAAATACGGCGCTAAAGTCTTGTGATGACGACTTTAGCGGCCTCGGCTTGTAAAACGGCATTTTGCAATATGTAAAAAGTTTGTGAAGTAACCATTTTGAAAAGTGTGTACTAAAAAATAATAAACTTATATTTTAACAACTCAATAGATGGACAGAACAGATCAGTCGGTCGTTTTGCCATTAGTACAGTACAGCTTTCTTGTGGTGCGGTTCACGTCACTATCTTCTATCTCTATTTCTTCTATATCAATAGTGGGAGAAAGTGAGAAAGAAGATAGTGACGTGAACCGCACCACAAGAAAGCTATACTGTATCTTGTCTTTGGTTTTGGTAGTATTTATTTAGTACTCTCGTGCTACTTAATAAAACAATATGCCATTACCAGCCGTCAAATCCTCAAAGATGGTAGTGAAAGAGGGACCACAGTTAAAAGTGGCTAATGTCGACTTTGGGAATTAAACTCTTTAAAAAATACTTTAATGTTGCTGGTGCACATAATAATAATAAAATTGTAAATGAAATAAATTTCACCTGTAATAGTTGTAGTCCGCAATAAACTGCAACGAAATAAATAAGTGACAGTGCAAAAACTATCGCATCTGCTCATTACAAGTTGAACTGAATCGGGCCATAAACGACAGTTAAAAATAAATAATCTATCTGCACGTTAAATTTACATAATTGCTACCCACGTATAAGTTACCGTCGTATCTAATAAATTACACACTCTTAGTATTTACAAGCATAAAGTGAGAAATAAGTATGTTAAGATCCAGTTAAGAATCAATTTAAAATCGTAATTTGAATTTCTCTCGCGACATGCTCAATTACCTGCAGATTATATTAGATAACACATTTTACTCAACATGGTAAAATATAGCAATTTACAATGCAAGCAGTAAAACAAATGCTTCATTAAGCTGCAAATCATTAGGGGCTTCTTGAATTACACAATTTGTGATGAGCAATTAACTATTTGTTTTATGTTTTTAACAGGTGCTTTTACACTCGTTTTATGTACTGCCTACTAACTTAAATACAACGCTTAAAGATTTCCTGTTAACCCACTAATGAACAAGCTACTCAACAAATGCCAGTAACTGTGAATAAATATATTTCCCCACTTCTACTTCGCTGGAACAACACTGTTCAACCGCAAACTACAGTTTTCAAACAATGGCTCGCGGTGAAAATATATTATTTAACAAGTAAAAGGTTATTGTTTACAAGAGTTATATATACTGAATACATTTATTATGGTAAACTAAGTATACACTAAACAATAGCTAATTACTTAACTAGTCTTGCATATTATTATCATTTCACATAAAAAAAATCTTCAAGCCATTTACCTATTATGGATGTGGTACAAAATATTTAAATGAAATTTGCAAAAATAAAAAATCTGTTGTGGGTACCACAATACCTCCCGCCATAGATTTCTTATCAATAGATTATGACACATGGCAAAAAACACATTTTTCAACCGTTGTTTTGTTTTTTCAACACACACAACACAGTTTAGTAGATTTTAACGAAAATATCAAAATATAATTTTTCTTTAACACATTGTAATTCGTATATGGTGACAGTACGGGAAAAATGTTTCAAACATTCATTGCAGATTATAATATTTGAAATATTATTATAATAACAAAATTTTCATTAAACCATAATTTACTAAGATATTTCAAAATAACTTTATAGGGCTTCAAGTAAACTACCTCTCCAGGTTATTAGATTATCACCAAAAACTAATCAGCTCTTCCAAATGGGACACAAAAGATACATACAAAATATCAAAATTTTCAGTTTAGTAGATTTTGAGAAACCGTAACTCCAGAGATCCACAAAGACTGACAGACTGACAAAATGACAGACAGATAGACACACACAGACATCATCGCGAAACTTTAATTTTTATTTATATGAAAAACATAATATGAACATTGTAAACATTCACAATTCCTGTTAATAACATCAATTAAGCAATTGGGTCTTTCACCATTTAAAAAAAATATTTTTTATGAAACTATCTAAATTGAAGACTATCTACACTTTAAAATGTATTAATTGTTATTCATTAAGCCACAATGATTTTTTTAAAATGTTGTGACGTCATTGTAGATGTGTTGCTGGATCTTAAACAGTACAGATTGTAAATAATTGTAGTCATTTTACTTATTTTATTATTATTATTACAATAAAAACTATACATAAATTTATTGATAATTTTATTTATATTTATTGGTTTTTCTTTCAAATCTGTTGTACAAATATGTAGAAAAAAAATTGAATTGAAAAAAATACATAATATGGTACCCAAATCAGAATAATTGAAAGTGGAAAGTTTGGTGTTTGAAAGCTTATCAGTCAATATATACTTATAAATTAAGAGGAATCATCCGATTCAAAAACAGGCATACGTGACGCCAATCGTCAATGCGACTTATGGGTAATAGTAGAAGATAGTAGCATGATTCGGCACTGTGCAGTGCAGGCAACAAAATAACGAAAACATACGTTCATAGTTTATCGAAATAAACGGTTTATAATTAATTTTTTTAATAAATTATATAAAATTTCAATAGTTAAAAGATGTATCTTGTCTCGTAAATGGTTGGAAATTATGTTTTTCATCTATGTTACGAATAATCAGTCATTCATTTGAGAGTAATTATAACGTTTTTGTGAGCAAAGTTATATAATAAAAGGATGAAATATATTATAAATTAAATATAAACGTAAGTACATTACACATTCTTCTAATTACAATTACTATTTAATTTAAAAAATTTCATATATTTCTTAGAAATGTAAAATACGAATAGCGTATTTTAACGCTGTACAGAGTGGCCAAAGAATCCTCTTAAGACCTAATTTTGTTAGTTCCCATAAATCAAAGCGCAACTGTTAATTCCAATTGTTATTTGTAAATGATAATTTGGTAGTTCTAAATGCAACTTTAATATAGGTATTTGATAACTTGTCTATTTACTAAAACATCTTGAGATAAGATGTAAAATAGAATTGCCAAAAATAGTCAATCGGCGATTGTCAATTGTTTCATTATTAAGTTGTTATAAATAAATATATCATCACGCCATTCGCTCATTTCAGGGCTGGCACTCTGCTTTTGCAGATCTCGGTAAGTGAAGTTCGATATTGAGTGACTTTATCTCCATTAACATCATAAAATAGCTGAAATGAAAAATGCTTTGTTCCAGAGTAAAAAAGTTGCAGAAGCACTGGCTTAAAACACTGCACCTGACATTTCACTTTAGCCGAATATGAAACAGACATTACACCACACAATTCCGTAAAATAAATTACTTCCAATTTATATCTCACGAATATTTCTTTTTTATCTTTGCTTATTGCCCTTGACCGCGCGCAGTGATAAAAAACATGAAATGTACAAGATAGAAATCTGGTATTTAATTAATCGATGTCGTGTGGTGAGGAATGAAACCAACGCATTCCGACGAATGTCAAAAAAGTCAGCTTCATCGGATAACCTTAATTAGTGTCCCGTTATCGGGACCATTTCACATTCATGACAATTGATGTCGGAATATGTTACAACAAAACACAAACTTACAAAGCGATACTGATTGTGTTTGACTTCATTATAATTAACATTATTAAGATTCAATTAAAACAACTCTCATTCTTTCTCCTTCTTTTTTTAATCAAGCTTTAATGTTCAGATATCTGACACCACGGTGTCACATTAACATTAATATTCCTACTTATTACTTCGTTCAATGCTTTGGCCGCTAGGTTCCCTAGAATATTAGTCTCGTGTTTGACATAATACATATGGAATTACAATCAGTAGTAAACAATTACAGTTGATAGAAAACCAACAAATTCTCTTTTACAGCATCATCATTCTCAAAAATTTGGTATTATGAATTATTTATTGAACAGGTCTACCAATATTAGCCACAAACAGAAGTTTTAAGAAGAAAAAAAGGCTTATACATATATTAAAAATTATTGGCTATGAAAAAACTTTTGAAAATTTTTTATTCAAAAAGAATAAAGAACAACCTTGAATCATAAGACATTACACACAAAAACTAAAGCATGATTGAAATGTGCCAATGACAGACTCATATGAGAAGCTATAGAAATCTATAAGCAGAATAAAGGCTATGGCATCCACAGCTTATACGTCATACTTTGTTGTTACTTAGTTACTGTTTCAATTTATTTGTTTATATTTATTATTCACTTGTTTTCTTAACGAAGAATTACAATAAATGTAAATAAATAAATGCATAAATGAAATAACCCCGATGCCTGTGCCTTAATGGCTATGTCACTAGCCTAGTACGACATAGGTCGTGGGTTCAAATCCCACTAAAAAGCATGATTATTTTCGAACATAAATTCACAATCATCCATTTATTGAACGGCATATGATCAAAAGTAGTTAGTCCGCTTACCATCTTCCTTAATAAAAAAAATGTACAATGTGGTTTCAGTCATATTGGCCTTGTTAACTTTAATGCATTGTTAACTATGTAACAATGTAGTTAACAATGCTTTTTCCAACTAACACTTTCCACATTTAACAATAGTTACACAAAAACTATTGAAACAAAACAAATAAAGGGAAATGAAACGGATAATAAATAATCGAATTATTGGAATTTGGTTTAAATCTATTTTTTTTCCTCCCGCCACATGCTGTAAGGGAGGTATAGGAATCATGCTAAAAATTCGGTAGTAAGTTTTTAGTGGATGAGCACGTTTTAGGGTCCCTAGAATACGATTTTAATAGTTTTGCGATGATGTCTGTGTGTGTGTCTATCTGTCTCTCATTCTGTGTGGACATCTGAAGTTACGGTTTCATAAAAACTACTACACTGAAACTTATGATATTTTGTATATATCAATTGTATCTCATTTGGAAAAGCTGATTAGTTTTTGGTTATAATTATAACCGGAAGTGGTAGTTTACTTGAAGCCCTATCAAGTTATTTTGAAATATCTAAGTAAATTATGAATTAATGACAATTTTTGTTATAAGAATAATGTTTCAAATATTATTATCTACAATTATTGTTTGAAACATTTTTATCTTATTGTCACCATTTACGAATTACCTACAACACGTTAAAAAATTATATTTTGATATTTTCGTTTAAATCTGCAAACCTATGCTTTTTGATAAAAACAAAACAACGGTTGAAAAATAGAATAAATGTAATTTTTTGACATGTGTCATAATTGAAAACTCAATTTTTTTAAGGGATGAGGGGATGGGCAATTCTTGATAGTGGTAGTCCGTGTTTCTGCATTGTTCGATAAGAAATCTATGGCGGGAGGTATTGTGGTGCGCACAACAGATTTTCTTTCGAAGTATTCATTAAAACAATGAAAAATTATATTGTACGAAGAAACAATAATGTGATAAAATTCCAATGCATTATTTATGGTCAATAAATAATTCAATAAGAAGAGATATCTTCTTTTCTTTGACAGAGTACTGAGATTTATCCGTATTTTATTTCAAACATAAAGTATAGTATAATGTGCATCCTGTAATTTAATATTAGTAGTTTCTTGACAACATCATTAATTTTAATAATGCTTCCTCTACATCATAATCAAGAATTTACTTTTAAACTTTGCGTGAAATATTCTATTTCTGTTGCACTAATTTATTCAATAATTTATACACTCGGAAGTTCTCGACGCTAGACTGTAACTGAAAATAAATTTTAATTTGCATCTGAAATATTAATTATTATTCAAACATTAAATTGCCTAGTTTATTAGATTTTAATTATTCAATTAATAAAATATTTAATGGAGACTACATATATTGAAATTTTATATGAATACGTGATATTATAGTATTCTTTTCATTATAAAATCATTTAATTTTAACTAAGCAAATGTATCACGAGATATTGAAAGCGGTGCATGCGAAAATACATTTAGGTTAACAATAGCGCCATGGCGTGACTCCGAACAATTGAGTTTCTGCTTTAAACAGTTTTACAATGTTTACGAGGTTCTTATCTAAATTTTCATCTGTAATTTAACTGTTACCTATGATATTTCTAAAATCCGATTAAACGAAATGAACAAATAAAACGAAATACATTTTCTGTTGAATATTTTTCAAATTAATCCTTGAACGTGAAGCTGTTTTATTTTCCCTGTTTAAGATTCAGTACTCATACATTAAAGCACTCATACATTAAAATGTTTTTTTTTTCGCGTCGCTTAGGCAACAGCTAAAATGTCAATTTCCCAGGTCTCCACCCTATGAGTGTGTGGAAAATACAATACTATTTCTAAAGCATTTATTAAAAAACTATATTATGATAAAAAAAAAGTAATGTTGATTTTGCGCGAATTCGTGGATGGCATCTTCCCGCAAATGGTTTGTACTTGGAGGAATGAAGATAAAAGAGAGAGCTTAAGCTTATTTTAGTGGCAAGGGAAATGAAACCTAGTGAGGGCAGACGTGTGCAAGCCATGGTTCTGGTTGGAGTGGGGATTTCAGCGGTACATAAGTTCAGAAAAACAGTATGGCTGTCAAATGTTGATGGTTGTTATAACAACGCGATAACAGCGATTCTGATTGCAGTGAGGGAAGCGGCTTCACTATCGATTGCTAACGCTCTCTCCTGTATATTCTTTCCTCTAAGGGTTTATACAATGCTTTTTTGAAACGAACAAAATTATTTTACAGAATTAAAATACTTGTAATTATGCAAATTCACAGCAACAAAATCATACCAATTACCGGTTGCTAAGGAATTTGACAATATGATAGTGGAAAAAACAATTTATACACATGTTTTTTTTTTAAATTATTGGAAATTATCAATGATTTTTGCGGGTTTTTATTCACGAAACCCGGTGTAACATTTTGCTTCAGTATAGTTAGTTCAGAACATCGCCGCTCTATAGTATTTATTTATTAGTTATGTCTAGTAAATAGACATACAATATAATTATATAGTAATATTGACATAGGTAATGAAAGGGATTTCATTTAATCATACAACTTCATTCGTCTTTACAATTCGTATTTTCCCAGCACAAACATTTACTAAAATAGCAGAAAAATCTAACTAAAATTTGGTACAATGCTCTTGGGACCGTCAACGAAATCTCAAACAAACTCAAAGAAACTAAATATCAAGAACAGTCTAAAACCAACTTAACAAAAGTAAACACGGAAACAATAGCGTGAAAATGTAATTTTCAGACACAATTTTCAGCGGGTATTCAAAAGGAAAGCTACGGAAAACGAACGGTTTACACATAACAAACGGTTTATACGAATAAAACGACTTGTGTACCACTTTCCCAGAAAGTTTTCGGAGTTTACGAAATAATAAAATTTTAGCGACCTTCAAACAAATTTCAACATCATTTAACATAAAATATAATGCGATTTGCTCTGGCTTAATCAGAAATAAATTTGAGTTACGTTCTCGCAATTTTCAACTAATTCCACCTACTAATTTAACGAAATGAATATACGGGTATTTTTGTTAAAACAAAGCTGTTTATCAAATTAGAATTAGAACAATAGCATAGTTCTATTTAGTTTGCTTTTGGCATAAATTAAATTAACAGTTAGGCAGTAGATTCAAATTAAATTTGTTTGATAACTTAGATGTAGAGTTTTACTCTCTAAAACATTTATAAAGCATATTTTGCTGAAAAACAACTAGGAAAATTTACAAACTAATTTCCTTTTACGCTTTTTCTACCGCACTTTATAAATATATTGTATGGTTAACATAAATCTGAATTTTAATGGATAGCAGCTTCAGAAAAAAAAAATATCAACTTTATGGGGAAAAGGATAGAAAAAAGATTTGTAATGTTTAGTAACTACATTTGACACATATTTGACATATAGAACTGACTTTCAATTATTTTTTGTTCTAATTGCAACAAATTTAGTTTTTCTCAAAATTGAAGCACTCTACAAAATATCGTCCAGAGACAGCACGATTTCCGACCTAGGACGGCAAAAACTAGGAACTTTTGTAAGATTACGGTTGGTTGTTAATTTTATGCGTTAGTTTTGTTCAGTGTTTGAGGTTAAAAATTTTCGTCCATTTTTTAGAGCTAAATTGTTAATTGCAATTATAATTAAATTTTCAGTTGCAGTGCACATGCAATAAATAAATATCAACTAAATAAATGTCATCGAATTTGAATGAAAACAAATGAATTGTTTACATTTATAAATCATTCCTATCCTTGTTTACGAATGATCTAATGTTACCAACATAAAAAATTTCTAGTAATTCATATTTGACAAATAAATCACTAATTTCATTTAATAAATTTATGACAAAATCTACACGAAAAAGAATGTGTATCACACGCTGAGAAGCTGTTTTGCAAATGTTTGTAATTTGCAAGCCTCGCCTTCGGCTCAGCCTGTTAAAAAATACTGACACTCGTAAAAGTACAGTTTCTGCACTAGTGCAAGAAATAAATGTTTATTAAATATCATTGTTAACATCTTTCATTTGAAACATTTTTTCGCAACTGATTTTATATTCCAAACAAATTGAATTTATTGCTTTGTATGTCCTTTAACTTCCAATGCTGGCTTTGTACTTATACGACCATCATCATCAACTTAATTCTGCACATTGTCATAAAACTTGTAATGGATGGAAGTTTTGTTGCTCCATATTTTTCTTGTTCATGAATTATTGCACATACGGACACATATCTATCATCCATCAATCCATCAATTTACTCCCGCACACACACAGATGTTATAGAGACAATAGATAGATCTAAGGAAAATTAAAAACCGTATTTTCACAAAAATCTAGTATTTAGTTAAAAATATATAACTATAATTTACAGAGATTTTGTTGGGTTTTTTTTTTCAAACGGTTATACATTAAAATTGGTCGCTTTCTTCTTTCTCAAATATTTCCTGAACTGTTGCATATTGTTTTTTCTGTATCTAAAATTTATGTATTTTCGAAATCAAAATTGTTTAATTGTTTTACCATGCTCAACTAAAGAAGCTTACATATTATTTGTATTTGTATCTGTGTCACATTTGAAAAGTGCAAGATAACCTTACAAATTTAAACATGAAACTATGCTAGTGGACTGTACCGAGACAGCCGAAGGCCAGGGTGGTTGCAGGATCAACTGTCAAGACCCAGGGTCCGCGGAGCCAAGGGGGACCGCTCTGTCCAACATCCAGTATCCAGTCGCCAGTGGTTGGGCCATTATTCAATTTCAGAATCTCCATACCGGTTTAGACAATGGCGATTCTTTTTGATTTATACGGAACATTTTAATTCCTGACATAATGTCCACTTGATTTGTGGGAAAGGAATTGAAAACATTATCAAGAACAAAATAAATCAAATGAAAAAATAAAAATACAGGAGCTACTGTTGTGGAGCAGGTAACTTAACTGTCTCGTACCACATGTGGTTGGAGATTTTTTCTCTGCGAAGGTGAGACATCTCAAAGTTTTTATTTTAATTATAATGAATATTTAATCAGTACAAAAGCTCTAATTAAGTTGGGACTCTATTCATATATCCAAGAATAGGACTAACTATATATCTGTCTTCTATCTATAAATAAATGTAAATAGTTCCATGGTAACGTGTCGGACTGTGGATCGTGAGATCCTCAGTTCGAATCCCACAGCTGACAGTTGCTAATTTAAATTTACCTCTGTGGTTTCCCCTTCACTAACATCTTTGGGGGCTATTATTTCAAGGCTACTAACTGCACTTCATACGCAAAATATGTCAAATACCGCGATCTGCGTAAGCAGAAAGCAACACCCATAATGGGTAAAAGGCGTGATGATATATTTATTTTATTTATCTATAGAAAAGTGAACACATGTATGAATTTTTTTTTGTACTCTATAGTCTGTACAAATCTACACCGACGTTTTGTCATACACACACACACAATTTTGCAAAATTGGAACCAAAAGAAAATTACTAACCACAGAACTATTTACTTTTTACGCGATTTAGTCTCCAAATATGTTTCACCCCGCTTTCCATACCCTTGAAGTAAAAAATCTGACAAACTTCAAAATAATAGAGTGTAGTGGAAAAACAAATAGTTCAAGTATATAGAGAATTTTATTTTTACCTCCCGCCTACCTCTAGGTAAGGGAGGTATTGTTTTTGTCAATAAATTGGGTAGTGAGTTTTCAATGAATAAGCACGTTTTAAGGTCCCTACAATACGATTTTACTATTTTCGTGATGATGTCTGTATGTATGTATGTATGTATGTATGTATGTATGTATGTATGTATGTATGTATGTATGTATGTATGTATGTATGTATGTATATATATGTATGTATGTATGTATGTATGTATGTGTGTGTGTGTGTGTGTGTGTGTGTGTGTGTGTGTGTGTGTGTGTGTGTGTGTGTGTGTGGTCTGTGGCAATTTTTTCGTCTCTCATAACTCAAATACTATAATACCAAAAAATACAATTTTTTGAATTTTTGCTTCTTATATTTAAATGAAGAGCTGATTAGATTTTGGATAAAATTGGTCAACCGGAAGTAGAAGTTTACTTGAAGCCCTTAACAGTTTTTTGTGAAAAACACGGTTAAATTTCCTTTTTCAACAATCTATGTTATTTTCAAAGTTGAAGAATATTTAATTTTACATGTGTTTTGATTATATTAATTTTATTAATTTTCATTAGATTTAGAGATAATAAAATATAAAGAAATTAGATTTCATAAATTTTGCATTCCTAGTACACCATGGAAACATTTAAAAATTTTTAATTTTTTACGAAATGTGACACATGTCATTGTGATTGTGAAGCTGTTTTCTGAGTGAAAAGTCAAAAAATTCAATAAATATACGAAAGAAAATTTAAATTCTCAAATATAAATAGAAAATAAACAAATAAGAAGGTATGTTTTTGTATAAAATACTATTTTGTACTGTTTAAGAGTAGTATTGGGCGGGAGGTTATGTGCTGGCCACATCAGATTTTTTATACATTGTTTACACACATTTTTACTTAAAATTCTATAAATTTTGAAACTACGATTTTCATTTTAAAGCATCATAAAAAGCGCGAAATAGAAAAAAATAGTATAAAGAAATAATTTCATAATAGTCGATAATTTTCTTTGAACAAATTAAAATGACATTATGAAACTAGTTTTTCTATACTATTTTTGGTGGATTTCATTATACTGGTAGATTTATCTCACAATTGACAATGTTCAAATATCACCCGGGGAACGTAGGGTATATCAGCTAGAAATAAATATTTAATTTCACAATTTTAAAAACAAAGCGTATTGTTGGTTTGCTTACGTAATCCATAATCCCTTCATACTATGTGCTGATAAAATATGCATAAATATATTAATTATTTATAAATTCTTGAACGTTATTTTATTTGAATGTCGTTTATTTGATTTTAATTTAAAAACATCCTGTTTGTTTCCAGCAAATGTAACAAATGTTTGTCAATAAACAGAAAAATGTAAATAAAAAATCGTACACAAATTTTCAATTTCAGTAATATTGTAACTACGCACATAAATAAAAACAAACATCCGAATTAATTTCGGAAATTGTAACTTTAAAACATTTTGGGTTGACAAATAGCAAACATTTTCCAAAATAAGAAAATCAGCTTATTTGTAATTTTCAACATACATGAAATTCCAAGGAAAAAGTAAATGAAACATGAAAATTATTGGAAATAAAACAATTTTTTGGAGTTCAGTCAATTATTGTAATTTTCAACCTCGACCGGTTTCGAACCCCACCTGGGTCATCATCAGGAGGTGAAAAGTCAAAAATTAAAATCAAAATGAATAATTGGTCAAATATTAAAATTTAAAAAACAACAAGATAAAATAATACATAAAATGCACCATCATGGATTTTATGTATTATTTTATCTTGTTGTTTTTTAAATTTTAATATTTGACCAATTATTCATTTTGATTTTAATTTTTGACTTTTCACCTCCTGATGATGACCCAGGTGGGGTTCGAAACCGGTCGAGGTTGAAAATTACAATAATTGACTGAACTCCAAAAAATTGTTTTATTTCCATACACGTGCCAGTCAAGAAGAATTTTTCATCATGAAAATTATTATACATTACCATAAAAATTGTTTTACATAATTTAAACTTTATACGATATTTTCTTAGAATTAGAATATTTATTTGTAATTTTAAAAATACATGTTAACATATTTATAGTAAAGGTTTTCTATGTATAATTATTTATTATTAATACTTGAATTGATTTAAATATTCAAAAAAATAAAAAAACCTAGCTCTTCTGCTTGAAAAGTTTGTTGTATAATTTTTAAAACTCTCTACTCGAAATAATTAAAAAAATACTATAATAGTGGAATAAGCACTGTTTAATTAATTTATAATCAAGTGTTGAAGAAATAACTTCAATCTTAAAACAGCTAGATAAAAGTTTAATTACAGAAATGATTGTAAATTGATATTACATATTAATATGAGAAATAATGAAAATTCAGCAAATGCAATTAGTACAATACTAAAACAGGACTACAGAACACAGTCATTAAAGTAAAGAGGCTCATTAAAAATATGAACGTGTTTTTCTTTAATTATTAAAATAATGGAGTAATCAATGAAAATTAATTAATCTGAAATATGAAAAGTAAAAGAGTACAAAATCAACAAAGAATATTAATTATAAAATAACTCATTCAAAAGATAATTAAGAAATGTTTTCAATGTCAAGAATTTAACTTGAAACATTAATCAATAATGTTATAACAATATTATTCAGATTGCTAAAATTAGCAAACTTTGAAACATGTAACCATTATTAATTTACGCATAATTTATGCGATTTAATTTTCATTTTACCAGCACATCCATTTCAATTTTTCTACTTACGTGAGGAATATATGAGTTTCAGTATATTACATATTCTTTATTTTAATTATACAGGATGGTCCATCGGTCTGTATTTTTTTATTTTATTCTATTATTTTAAATATAATCGAAAAATTTTTCAAACAAAACTTATTTTACATTAACATGCCAACGTACCTGCAGCATATGTTTTCCTACCGGGTGTTTCATTTAAAAATATAAAGTTGCATATCATTGCGCGAAAATTGAACACCCGGTAGAAAAACTTATACTGCAGATACATTGGTATTTTAATGTAAAATAAACTTTGTTTGAAATTTATATCGGTTATATTTAAAATAATCTCGTAAAATAAAACATACAGACCGATGGACCAGCCTGTGTATACAGGATGATTCATAATGTTCGGAAAAGATTTAAAGTAGAGCTAGAAGAGCTCAAAATAATGTCTATACCAAAACCAATACAGTAATAATATTAATAAAATTTCGACAAAAAGTAAATTAGAAAAAAGTTGCAGGAAATTGTCAATTCATTAAACGTCAAAGTATGTTAAGTGCAAAATGGTTAATACTTTTAGTAACAAGGAATATATAGACAAGATTATGGTTTTTGAAAAAAGCTTCATTCATTAAAAAAAATTTCTACAATTCACCGCTTTTACCATTATTTTTCATTCTTTGCCTAATTTAAAATTTAAATAACAGCAAATTGTCAGATTTGGACGAAATATGTTTCTATGGAAACGAAAAGTGGGCGTTAATAAGAACTTTAATTTGCTGTAGGTTTTTAGTTATTAAGTTTGTCAAAAGTTTATTAAAGAATAGTATTTTGTGTTATTAGGAGTAAATGTGATACTTTGGGTGCTGAGCATGTAAGTTTGAACGACGAGCGAAGCGAGTTGGACAATTACATGCGAAGCATACAAAGTCACATTTACTCCGAATAACACATGCTATTTTTTCTTCAAACATAGAAAATAGACATTAAAACATTAAAAAATGCTCAAAACTTCAACAAATATTCTACCGTATCCAGTATGTCTAGTTGCCACAGAATATGTTATTTTATTATTTTTGTTTATTTGTTTTATTCTTAACTGTCAGATTATTGAATTACAACCTTACTATTTTGCATGATATTTTACTTTGTCCGCCGCCGGAGTAAATGTGTTGCCAAGGAAACACTTTTACGCCAGCGGCGACAATGTTGAACTTCTACTTGTTGAATACAAATACAAAACAACGTACTTTTATGACGTTTGAAGAAAAAAACATTATTTTGGGCCCACCATCTACAATTTAAATCTTTTCCGTTCGTAATTAATTGCCATGTATTTATTTTCTAAATATACATTTTTAAAATATTCATTATTTTGTAAATATTATTTTTTTCAAATATATTTTTTCGGTTCATCGGTAGACAGCTCGTCATTTTTGTATTAGTTTAAAAAGAGTATCTCTTTTTTAATTTACCATCTAGAATTCTCGAGATATATGTGTAGACACCGAACAAAAAAATGTTCAGAATAAAAGTTGGGGGAATCTAATTCTCCAAAAATTGGCTTGCCCGTTTCCCCCTTTGGGGAGTTGAGCGGCAACTATGAAATTTCAATGATTTTTACATATTCGGTTTCTTTATAAAAAGTATGAAACTTTTATTCCGAACAGTTTTTTCTACGGTGTTTTCTTGATTTATTCACTGTGGTTAATTATAATAGGACAACCTGTATATACACTAAAATTTAGCTATTGCTAGGAATTGTGTAGGCTATCAGTAAAATCTATTCTAAAAAATGTATGGATTTATATATTTTCTGCATTGTCGGCGAAGCTTATAATAGATGATTTTACGAGCTTTAAAAAGTACGGTACTTTTACCCTCGTCACATAAAAATATTTAATATCTTTCGGGACAACAAAGTCGGTCCCAAGCCCTGGGATATGATAAAACACATGTTGGGTTCATTGGCGCCATTACAGGAGTTTGTTGTTAAACATGATATTGGGGATTTCTGGATACATAAACCAAGTTACGACAGTTTCAGAAGTTTCTATTTGATTTACTTATAATTCGCCCCAGATTATTACACATATAACCTCTACAAATTAACCATTAGTACAAACTATACTACAAATACGTATTATCAAATGTAAGCATCCATGTTCACATTTAATTTAATTTATAAGACAATCAACTTTTATCTTATGCAAATAATAAATTTTGACGTTTTCACATTTTTGTGATTGAAAAGGTTGTATTTTAAAATATTGAGAATTGAAGTTTTTGCTAAAATATGAATGTTTTTTTCATGATTCGACTTTACTATAACTAGTCAAAAAATACTGTATCTGTATGTAAAAAAGGAACTACTCAAAAATAAAGAAACTCTCATGGTCCATAATGTACTAACATAGATTTCAATAGGTTTTTGAAGAAACGTTTTTCCTGGGGAATTTGTGTATAGGATAAACGGCATAATGGGGTCTTCGTTTCTTAATTTTTAAATGATATGATAGAAAACAGAAGAATATGTATATCATCATGGTCATTACTAAAAAAAATCCAACGTTGCAAAGCATAAATCACGAAACTATTGTTATTCCAATATTACAGACTTAATACTTGACCTGCATTGGCGCATATGTTAATTTTCATTTATTTTAATATTTTAGTGTTCCGAGAATGATACATTTAAAAATATAAATTTAAATGAAAATGGCTGCATGAAATCGGCATTAGATTTGAATATATTCCACTAAATTAAATATAACACGAACCCATAAGCACACTAGAAATCAATCAGAATGTCAAATTTTATATTATTTAGATAATTTTTCTAAATTTATGGAAATTGTTCGATGTAAATACTTCGAACATTCATTGTTAATTTTATTAAGGATTAGAAAGGTTAAGGATCAGTTCATTTTTATATTATCTCGTCGAATCTATACGAGCAGAATTGAAAAAGAAAACGATCTTTTTGTAATTTCGACAGGAAAAGTGCCATTTTGGTGCAAGCAGCTTTGCATGTTATTTGTTTAGTTTTAAACAATTTTCGCTTTGTACGTATGTCATAAGTTTTCTTTCTAAATCACTATAAATATGACACATAACATATGCAACCCATTCTGCACTAGTGTAAAGTAAAAAATAAAAATCTAAATTAAACATTTTAAATGTTTTTCATCAATTATTGTAAGATTTAACAGCATTCCTTACTTATTAACTCAACTATCAAAAATAGTTATTTATTTAACTAGGCACCAAAATACAAAATTTACAACAGAGGCTGTCGTTTCAATGTTGAACACTGTATTTTTTTTGCCAATATTAGAATTAATATTTATATTAATTTTATGTATATTCTTAAAGTAAATAAATAATTTATAGAATTTTATTTTTCCATTACCGTTTATGTACATACAACTTACATTATAAGTGTTTAAAAGTAGGGAAGTGGGTCTTAACAGGACTAGTCATGTAAATGACTAGTAACGTGATCAATAATCATAAATAATTTTTTTAGCTTGCAGAAACATTGAAATATTATAAATTGAAATTTTTTTAGTTTTTGTTCAAACGGATTCAGAAACACAACACGCCCGTCCACTCTTCCTGTAAAAGAACACTTTCCTAACTTAATCCTCCGAGAACACACCTATTTTTTCGATCACGGAGAACATTCTGGGTCAATCTGACCCAATACTTTTTTTGAACGTCTACTATTCTGCAATGATTGGATAGAAGGGTCTAAAAAAATAATAGAAATGATTTATGCAAAATTTTATAATTGTTGATGTATTTAACAAGGCAAGGAAAATTGGTAAAAAATTGTTTAAAAAAAATTAAAAATTTATATGGAAACTTTCAGTGTAAAAATTATTGTGGGTCAGAATGACCCAGTGTGTTCTCCGAGGATTAAAAAGTAAATAACTAATATTTGTTAGTTTACTACTGAACTTAATAGAATCACTTACATTCCTGGTTTCTAAGACCATAATGTTTGTTTATTTTCACCTCATTTACCACTGAAATATAGTAATTCTGGAACGCGTTCTGGCAACACCAGCGTGTGCCGTCAGAGAAAACGACTCACGGGAGATGCTGTCTTTGTCGTACACTCTGCTTAAGACTTATTTAACAATACCTTACTGAACTTTCAAATTCTCAAGAGATGGCGCTGATCACAATTCAAGAAACGTACATGTCAAAATCATTTTGTATGATATCTTATGATGGCGAATGCGTACTTTAATATTTGTAGTTTGATTTTATTG
Organism: Poecilus cupreus; assembly: GCA_963942605.1. Classification (NCBI taxonomy): domain Eukaryota; kingdom Metazoa; phylum Arthropoda; class Insecta; order Coleoptera; family Carabidae; genus Poecilus; species Poecilus cupreus. The sequence goes on from OZ012714.1 coordinate 33,689,944, forward strand.
GCAGCAGAACTGTAGTCATACACATTGCAAATTTCCCTGTTTCTGAAATTTTTTTTTTTTTCGAGAAAATTCAATCTTAACCTATAATTTAGAAATACAATGTACCTTTCATTTATATATCTTATTTAAATAATACGGCTTATAAAAATGTAATACATTGGAATACTCCTAAAATCACTACTGTTATTAATTTTCAAAAAAATAATTAATTTCAAAATCCAATGAAATTTATGTATCTTAATTTTAGTTCAGCTTTCTACCACTAGTTAGCGTTCGAATCGAACATAAACAAAAACATTCACTTTTGTGACAGAATGTATTCCGCGTGATATTTGTTCAAATGCGCAATCACAAAAGTGTAAGACTGCGATAGCATCTCCCGTGAGAACTATCTCTCTCGGCTCGCTTTTTTTACACAGCAAACATAGACAGTGCACGTTCCAGAATTATTATATTTCAGTGTCATTTACTATTTAGTTATTCAATTCATTTCCTTAGCAACAGAGATCGCTAATCTTAGGTTTAGAAGGTTGCAATTTCAAATAAACAATGCAAACCTGCAAAATGATCAACATTTTACTAATATTTTGTTATAATTTGAAGGATTTGGCGGTAATGGGAAAATGTAATAAGCAACACGGAATGTAAGTACTATAAACATCCTCGGAAGAGGTTTAGGTAACATGAACTCTGTTCGTACGTCCCTCGGATGTTCTAACGTACTTTCATTTCTTGCAGCTTAAATAACAAGTCTTACACTCCAGAAGAAAATTACGAGTAGAATACATCACAAAAATTTTCCCAGTAAATTTATTAATCTCTAAAGATATTTATAATTTAATAACCCTATAAATCACAATTTAAACTAGATATACAAACAGAAACAACATCAACACAACATTTAGTGCAAAACAAAGACAACGCCAAACTAGGACCTCCCAAGACGTTGTCGGGGGGCGGTGAGGGTGAGGCACACCAGGATGAACCAATCACATTTGCAGACTAATATAAGACGCAATCCAATGACTTGCCACGGGGCAAGGGCTGCGAACAGAGGAAATTATATGCCCGGGAATATTAGAAAAGTTTATAAATAAATCAAGTGAAAGAGAAGGAAAGAACGTTTCGGTTAACAGACGCTGGGCCAATCTCTTTTAATCTGTATCAAGTAAGTCTCGGTGGCCCACTTCGACAGAGGCGCCACTATGTTGGACCGAAGCGTACGGAAGAAATTTTAGGGTAGGGAACATAGGAGAATATTCTGCAACACAAACATCAGGGCCGGTTTTCCATAAGGCCGATAGGGCGACTGCCCTAGGCCTCCGATTTTAAGCGGCCTCTAAAAAATATAAAACGAAATTTGATTTTCATTTGTATTCCGCGTTAAATAATTTCATTTTGAATGTATAATTTAAATTGATACTAACTTTATACCGCTCGTTAAAAATAGTTTTGGTAATAATACGGGCTGTTCCAATTCACGTGATGGTCCATCATATATTTCTAAGAGAAGCTCAAATTGAGAAATTGGATTCCTTAGCAGGTATCAGTGGTGAAATATAGCGGAGAGGTGAAGAATTTATATAGAAATAAAAATAATTACAGTAAGTATAAGGTTATTTCTAGAAAAAGGTATGGCAAAAAAATTGAAGAAGGAGCCGCAAACTAAGAAGGAAAAAAATTGAGGATTCGTGTAGCACAATTGAAAAATATTTTGAATCAAAAAATGCAAATCCAAAAATAGATTAGGGAGTGTGCAGTAGCCACACACCTGTATCAAATGTTGATGCTGTGGATAATGTGATAAAAATAATTGAAAATAACAAGCAAAAAGATTTTACTGAAAATCAAACAAAATAAACAGACAACGATTGGACATAAGTAATTACAGAAAAAAGAAAAAGTTATTATTAGAAAATAATGTAAAAAAAAAACATATGTAGAAAAGAGCTATCTCATATTGTGATTTAAAACTATTATTTTATATTTGTGTAATGCAATTTTTGTTTGGTTTTGATATTTAACTACATAATTATGTCACATAATAATTTTATTTTGATATTAAACTTTTAGTGAAAAAAAAATGTAGATATTTTATTTCGGCCTCTAATTTTCTTCCGCCTTAGGCCTCTAAATATATGAAACCGGCTCTGACAAACATGCTTATTTTTAAGGTCAACCAACGGGCTGAAGATAGCGCAACATGAACATGAATTTTTTGAAACATATCATTATTATAATAAATGAAACATATAATGTTTTATACCTACATTTGTAGATAAAAGTCCAAAGTTTTGTAATATATTTTAAAAAGCTAATTTTGTTTATAAATTAATTATACATGAACATAATTTTCAAAGTAGTAAAATATATGCCACACATTCCCATGAACGACTACAGTAATGCAAATAATTTGTATATTTATAAATATGATCATCTAAATAGTAGGATTATTTTACAACAAATAAAAACATACCAAAAAGTGAGTTTTATGCTAATTTTTTTTCTAACAATTGTTTATAGAACGGTTGCTATGTGTTTGTTGAACAGTTGCTATGTAAAAATAATGCTTAACAAAGACAGATAGCCCAACAACTAGTTCGGCTCGTATTTTCAACGTCACACTCATAAAAATAACTTCTTGTTTCAAGAAAATGTTCAGTTTTTCATTTGTATGCATTCGTTGAAGAAAATTTAATTTCTTACAAAATGATTAGGTTCAATTAAAAAAATTAATTTTAAATATAAATTTCATTTATCTCCTTTTTCTGTATTGAAAGAAAATGAATAAATTTTAAATTTTGTTTTTAAAAATAATGAAAAAGAAGTCGTTTTAATTTTAAACAAAACGTTTTATTTAAAACAATATCATTTTGAATTAAAATTAATAAATTACTTCGTCCCCATAATGAGTCTCAATTGAAAACTAAATTAATTTCCATACAAGAATATTTATTAAACCTACAAAATTTTCTCTTCATTTAAGAGGAATCTGTTTGTTTTTTATCAGTGCAGTTAACGTTCCTGTATTATTATACTTCAGAGGTTATACTCGTATACACTATACATAGACTATAAAATCAGGTAGGTTGACAAACTTCCAATATTGTTTATTCTGCCCCCAACAAGATTTTCAAATGTCTACGCCCATGGCGTACCATGTGCGTTCGGCAAATGAAACGGAATCCGTTGGGATACATGCTACACGTGTGAGGGGTGAGCTCTGAAGATTTTTTCGTTGATGTAAGAAGTTAAATAAATATATCATCACGCCTTTTTCAATTCTAGGTGTGCTACAACTGCTCTTCTTGTTATATTGTTATATGGCATGTTCTCATCGTTTGCCTCTCAACCATCAAATTACGGGCATTAACAAGAGTTAGTGGAAACGAATTTAAATAGCAAGGTGGAAATAATTTTGTTAGTAGAGGGAAGTAAGCAGCAGTTGAACCTGCTACTATAAGGAATATCTGAAATCTGTAAATTTCAGCAGATATGGATGCCGTGCGATAATTATATTAAAAATTATTTTTAGGAGTATTTCAATAATTTAAAAGTCTGGTACGATATTTTTATTCACAGTTCACACCATATCATGAAAAATGTAATTTCATAGTTGCTCATATAATTATTGAAATACATTAAACAAATGTTTATCCCGAACATCTTTCATTCGAAACTTTTTTCATGGTTGATTCCATGTTTACAAAATATTGATTTTGTTGTTGTCTAGTAGTAAACTTCCATTTCCGGTTTTGAAATAATGACTCAAAATCTAATTGGCTCTGCGCAATGTCATGAAACTTATAATTATCCAGTTTCATTAATCTATCTACTTTGTATACCGGGTGATTCATCGGTATGATTTTTTTTAACTCTTTTATTTTAAGTTATAGAGTAAAACTCTTCAAATAATAATTATTTGTGTATCGAGGCTCCGAAGTTTAATTCTTTATCACGAATATGGAATTTAGTTGCCGAGGCCCATAGGGCCGAGGAAAATAAACCATGTTAGTGATAAAAAGGAACTTCAGTTCCGAGGTACATATTAAGTTTTATTTGAAATCTAAAATTCGAAACTATTGTAAAAAAATTACAATATAGGTTAAGTTTATACATCTGTCAGTTGTCAATTGAAACTGACAGTCAGTGTTGCCAACCTAGAACAGTAAAGTTATCGTAAATAACACTCAAAAGTATGTGCTTTGTCCTCAATTTCGTCATCGGAATTAATTAGTTAATTCTTCTTGCAAATTTTGTTTTATGTTACGTCCAAATTTACTATAGTACGTCAATATATCTGCAAAAATTATCCTAATTGTATAATAATTATTTAACGGTTGCCAACACCGAGTTGCTCAAAATCGTCGTATAATGAGTTACTTTAGTGACGATTTCTGAGCTTTTAATGACAATTTTTGAGCACTTTAGTGCCGATTTCAAATAAAATCTATTTGATAATTGATATACCATTGTTTTATCTAATTACCATATACTCATACACAGGTTGCTCCATTTTAGCGCAACAATATACAACTTTATATTTTTATTATGTTTTAATGGAACACTATAAATATTTACTGAGTTTTATAGTAAATTAGATTCCCTTTAAAAAAGTATTATGCGATAAAGTGCCTAGAATTATAAATTATAAGATATTATTTACCTTCATAAAATTAATCATTTATAGTAAAAAATAATAATTTAAAACAGACGTTGCATATTATTGTTCGCAAATGTGTATTGTAAATAACTTAATATAAAAGAGTTTAAAAAAATAACAGACCGATGAATCACCCGATATATAAAAATAAAAATTTAAATGGACAACTAAAACTGTTTCTATTTATAAAAAAAGTATTACTATCCTTTGATGTTAGACGAAAATATATATATCTAGAAGAATCTGCTTGTAACATTGTAATAATTATTAATTCAAAAATTAAAAAAGATATAGCAATTTTGTTAATGGAATACTGAGCACTGTATATTTGTATTGCTAATTAAAATTATTCTGCTTAAAAATCACTGACAAAGCTGAAGTGTAATACCAAATTGATTGAAAACAGGAAAATACAAAATCATGAAATTAAATATTTGTTCATCATATATTATTTATCCCCTTATTTTCTTTGCCTGCTTACAAAACAAACAGCGCAGCAATATTTTACTTTTAAAAATTTCAGTTAATTAAATTATATTTTCCATTTCCATTAGCCCTATTGTTAATCTTGAATTATGCCTTGTTGTGATAACTTGGTGAATTTAATTTTTCAAAATATGTTGTTTAATTTTGCTTGGTTTATTTGTATTTAATAAAGCAACATTTTCATTTTATTTAACCTGTATTACATTTATTTTTCAACGGCGCGTTTACTTTTTTATTTTAAATCAACAAAAGTATCCAGCGCTCAAAAAATAAATATAATATGGACTCATGTTTAATGAAATAACAATAAAAATAACAGAAAAATTAAAAGAATTTTTAATTAAAATTAAAACCGTATTGACACAAACATTTTTCTAATTAAGCAAAATGTAACTTTAGATATATAGAAATAAAACATAAAATATCTGATGAAAAATAAATATTATTCATAACTTGCATTTATCAAAATGAGTTGTTTTTGTCACACAAAATATAAATAATTCTGTATCATAAAATCATTTTGAATACAGTCCTGCAGTTACATCACGCGTGAAGCCTGCCCTGGTACCAACGCCAAATGTAATTTAACTTCATCAAGTTTTAATATTTCAATTAATAAACGCATTCAAAATTTATTATTCTGCAATTGGTATCAAGGCTGCAGAGACGAAAGGGGCGAACAACTGAAACAAAATGCCTCTGAGCGTTTTGGGCCAAACGTCTACAATAGGATGGAATGGGAATGGAATAGTATTCATTTCGCTTTCAAAATAAAAGAATTAATCTTTCATATTTTCCACTTGTAAAGAGAATTCTTTATTTGAGTGAATATTATTCATAAACGAAAATATTAAATATTCATTTTTGTATATCACTAACTTGTTAACTCATTTCCGTACAAATATTTTTATAATTTAGATCTTCAGTTCAAAATTTTTGAGTAGCGTGATTTGATGACATGTAACCATTGAAATATAAAATTACTGGAACGCTAACTTGTGGACTTTTATGAAAGCGAAATACGAGACAGAGACAGATGGACGTTGTAGGGACACCCTTCTTTGTCTAACACTTGTTTGTAGAACGTTTGCTATGTAAAAACTTGTTGCACAGTATTGTCCCAAAATGATAAATAATATTTAACAATGTACTCTTCAATTGTTTCAAAATTCTTTAATTTTACATATAGAATAATTAATTGAACCCATATTGGGAACGCATACACCTCTCGAAAAAACATTTCACGAAAATACAGTTCTCGAATATACAAATGTCGAAAATTAAATTCAGGATTGAACATTATTTATCGAAAATATAAATCTCGAATGTTGGAAATATTACAAATATCGAATGTTACAAATCTCGAAAATATATTTCTCGAATATTACAAATCTCGAAAATACATTTGTCGAAAGCGAACAATACCAAATGTCGTATTGTAATCATTGCTCACTAGGTGGAATTTTCGAAATTTGTATATTCGAAAAATGTATTTTCGTTAAATGTCTTTTCGATAAATGTGTTGTTACAACACCCCATATCTACTAATATTAATGTATACTATAATTTTTGTATTAAACATTTTATTTCGTAATCATTGAATTAAATTTCTTTATATTTTCTTATCAACTTTCAAAGCAAACTGTACAACAAAGACCAAAGACAGGTGGCCCAACGACTTGCTGCCTCTCTCGGCTCAGTTGGTGTTCCAGTATTATTATATTTCAGTAACCGCAAAAATATATCACGTTGCCGAGATCTACGAAAGCAGAGTGCCACATCCTAAAATGGGTAAATGGTATGACAGATTTTATACGTCATAATAATTCACAATCTAATAATTCTGTAATAATATAGTTACAAATATAATTATTACTACTCTATCAAGGTGCAACCTAATTTCTCAAAATAATACCCTTATGCCTTATATTAAGACATAATTAACCTAAATTTATTACAAGAACCTTGTCCAGTCCATAAAAATAAAAACGAATTTAAATCACGTCGTGTTCAAGAGTAGGTACTCGACTGCTCGCATTATACTTAAAAGCCATAATAAATAACAATTCAAAAACTTATACTTTGTGTCACATGGCGGGTCAACAATTTACAGTATAATTAAGCTTTGGCGTAATTACAGTTTAATATACGTTCCATAAAACACACATGCAAATGCTTTAATTATCCCCTCCACAATACTTAAGTGCAATTTTAGTATTTTGCGGCATCGAGATAAAGTTGTTACACACACCAGCGTCGCTCGTGTAAGCTTCCTTGCCGCCGGCAAACAAGCTGCAACTTGTAGTTGCAGCAGATGAGAATGCGAGCTTTTACCCACTAAAATGTACACACTAATATGCTAAATTAGTAGTTCAGAACAATGGATACTTTGCTGTATCATCATATAATTATTATTATGTTTAACGTATTATTATAGATAATTTTCAAAACTATTGAAACTTTTCATCTGCATTAAATTACATTAGTACAACAATAGATCCATTATCATCTACTTAAAATTTATAATTATTAATATTTCATAATTAACCAGAATTATTTATGCACAACATTTACAAGTACCTATACCATTTTAATAAAATAATCAACTAAAAAAAGAGAAACAAAACTAAAGGAAACTATTGTGTACTTTAATATTTTTATCAAACTTCAGTCTCATTTGAAACCAGTGAGTTCCCGCATCTTCCTGAATGACGTAAATAATATAAATTACATTATTCTAAAAATAAGTTCTATATATTTTAATCACAATTATATTTAGAAATATATCATCGAATAATACGTTCTTGATTATATTTCATATAAATTATCAGATAACAATCATCAAGTTGCACATTTATGTGAGGTTAAGTTACAATATTATATTAAATAAGCAACACATAAACTCAGTTTTATACGAAATAATAATTAATGTACATGTAATATTTAATTTTATTTATGAAATATTGAAATTCCTACCTGGTACCCTGATATCACCGGGAATATTTCATATGATGCACAAATGTCAACCTCTTCAAAACAGAACAGACACGAGACAAGTGTAGGTAACTACTTTTGCTGTTACCGACATAAGCATTTCCAACTTCATATATTATTTGCTTGTATATTTTTATTATTACTGCTTAAAACAAAAGTGATAAGTAGACAAAGGTGGTAAGAGGAAATAAAACAATGATTAAAATAAAATATGTATTTCATTTCATAGCCCACTTATAACTAGATATCTATTTACATACGCACAACATATAAAAGGTAAATTAATAAAACAATCAAAATTAAAACACAGTACTCATAATTTATTATATAAACTATTCTGAATCAGGACAAAGTTTTAAAATACCTCTCCAAAACAATAACAATATAAATAATGAAAATATAGCTGTTGCGTTAATAAAATAAAATTTCTGGAAGCTTGTATATAAAAGGTAGATTATAAATATTTCTTTAGAAATAACATTAAGATGTCTAAAATAAACTACTAAAAAAGCAACAAATCTAATCAATGATATAATGTATCTTATGCAATAATTAATTTAATATTTTAACTAAAACAAGTAAATGATTAACTCCAAACATCTGCGGAGTATCTCTTTTGTGTTTCCATTTTTTTGATGTATGCAGTTGCTTGCTGCTCTGTCATTTGTCCCTTTTCCATGATGACCTTTTGGATGATGTTGCGAACGTCGCTTGCCATTGATCGAGCGTCACTAAAATATAGAAAATATATTAGTTTAAAATTATAAAAATCATTACGAAATTCAACTGCGCAATAGCGTTATTTTTGTTTTAGAATTTATAAAGTTGTACTAGATGACTTTTACTGAAATTCAATTACTTAAATAAATCAGAGTGGACAAGAACTTTCAAATAATTGAAAAAATGTCAATACAATAATTACCAACTACAAACTTACACATACAAATCCCTAAATCAACTCGTTTAGAATAGCACTTTTTAAAAAATATTTTAGTATTTAAAAGACGTAACATATAAAAAATAACAAAGGATTTTTTGACGCGTGCGAAAAACCAATGTTTTATAACACTCCTTTTTTAATATACTATCAAGCTCTTCTTACCCGCAAATATAAATATGTCCGTTGTTCTCCCCAATGACGCGCCATAATTCCTCAGCATTCTGTTCCAATAAATGCGTAACATAAACCTTTTTGGCTTGATCTCTCGAAAACGCACTGTGCATCGTAACTAATCCGCTCTTTATATACTCTTCCAGTTCTTCTTCATAAATATAATCCTCAGTCTTCTTCCGACATCCAAAGTACAACACAGTATCACCAACTGGTTTTCCTTCCTTTTTAGCGACATCTCTTTCTTGGATGAATCCTCTGAACGGAGCGAAGCCAGTTCCAGGACCAATCATAATAATAGGTGTTTGAGTTCTTGTCGGCAGTCTAAACTGAGATTTCCTAACGAAGATTGGAACTGTAGGAGGTTCAACGCCCTCTTGCGGGTGTTTCTCAGCCAACCAAGTTGTGGCAACACCCTTGTTTTTACGTCCAGTTGGTGTTTCGTATTCTACAAGCACAGCCGTAATGTGAACAGTGTTCGGGTATAACTTCGGTGATGAAGAAATGGAGTAATAACGTGGTTGCAAGCGAGGTAATAATTCACACAAATGGTCAAGGGCAGGTCTACAAGATGGAGTATCTTCCAAAACATGGACGATATTCCTGTTGTCCTGGATGATCCATTGCTGGTATAAAGCTTTGCCTTCAGCGCTGGTGCTGGACATCAACTTCAAGCGTTCTTTTTCTTTGGGGTCCGTGCAATACTCAGACAATTCCTTCAGTACGTGGGTACGGGGGTTCATCGTGATGTCTAGGTAGTGAGTGAGAGCCGTGCGGTAAGAACACGGACACGGGAATGGATGCTTCTTGCTTGATTCTTCGTCTGTGTTGGTCAGGGTGAAAACAACGTTCAAATCTTTCTGGGTCAGTTTTCCAAGTCTATTTACAAGGTCCTCGTTATTGACAGGATAAACAGCCAAATGGTCACCGGCATCATAGCGCATTTTGGATCCTTCAATGTCGAATTCAATGTGCATGCAAGAGCGGCCGCCACCTTTGTGCAGTTCTCGGTTCACCAGAATCTTGGCCAGGTACGGGTTCTTTGCATCGTAGGGTCTGTAAAGAAATATAATATTTAATAATACACATACATAACGTCACGTTATATCCCACTCAGTGGGTTACCACGAACTCAGAAACACAGTCAACCTACAATCAATACTTTCGCCTCGTCCACATTCATAGTGCGATACATACATGCTCGTCTATTTTTCAAACTAGGAATCATACCTAACCACTTATTCCTCGGGCGCGCACGCAATCGTTCACCCTCAATCTCACTCGTATATATTAATTTCACCAACCTTTCATTCGACATTCGCTCAAGATGTCTAAACCACCTCAACTGACTCATTCCCACTTTCTTAACAATATTCTTCTCAATCTCAATTTACCACACACCAATGTATTCCGGACTCGATCACGTTTCATATACTCCTATTATATAATTATGTAACTTACGGTCTTTGGTTGCGGAGGGAATGCAAACGAGCCATTTCACCAGTGAACACACGGTCTGGCATCTCTTCAATGTGTTCCAAACATCTGTATTGTCTAACACTGATATCTTCTCCGGTGGCTTCAATGCCGAAGTATTCGCAAACGGCTGGCCAGAATTTATCTTTCCATGTAATGAAATCATCTTCAATGCTAAACAGCATGATACAAATTAGTACCCATTTATAAATTACAAAAAATATTAGTATCCCTTTGCAAATTACTTACTTGGCATCATCATCTCCAAGACCTAATTCAAATACTCTGGTAGCACCCAATTCTTCTAACCTCTTGTCAACATAAATAGCTACTTCATTGTAATGTTCGTAAGTCTTATTGCCCAAACCGAAGACCTGAAACAAAAAGCAATTAAATGTAGAACAAATGAAATAATGAAACAACTATTTAAACTCATTTCATTTTAGTAGTTTCTTAACCTATATTTATATAACCTCTAAATTAACACATACATGTCAAAATGCGATATTTTCTATGAAAATACAGTTCAAATATTTTATTTATATCTTATTATTTAAATTAATTATCTTACCAATTCAAAATTGCCGTAATTAACCGAACTAACATGGCGGTAAAAGTAACTTCTACGAGTACAAGTTCGAATGAAAATTTTACTAAAGGAAAGCATTGAAAAATACTCCAAGGTTATGATTTGGAGTGTACTGGAATTACGAGAGTTTTACAATTAAAATACAAAATTTTGGACTTCTGTCATGGTATTGTTTATAAATTGAATGTATTATGAAATAATTAGATGTATTGCAGGTTTCTGTAATATCAGTATTAAAGTTCAAAATTTATCAATATTTTTTTATATAATAATTACATCCATCCAATCTACAGCATACTCCAAATTAGTAATTCAGACTTATGAAATAGCCTTGAATACCACGTGCTGGCTGCTGACGAAGTACAACGCAGCATTTTACAACGTTGAATGCGTTCCCGATAGATGTCTCTTCTATATAAAATGTGATTTTCAATAGTTCTGTTTTAGTCTTCTTTAGTCTTTATAAAAGCGAGTATGGTAATCTAATCTATTGGTTGTTTTCACAATTTATTGGTCGCTATGATGTAATGTTTTTTTAATATTATCTTTTGTTACAAAAAAAAAAATATTCCAATTCTCAACAATATTTGCAATGTCAGTTCAAACAATTATGATTACAAATTTTCTGCAATTCATTGCGATTCCCCCATGTTTACTTCGATAATCGCCAAGCGAAAGTCATAATTTCGCGGTACTTTTATTTTTATTTTTCGTCTGAGAATTTGAACTTGTCAAACCGGATTTTCGTAGATTACAAGCTATACTTACAGCATAATTAAGCCCAGTTAAATCAGCGTCACCATTTTGAATCCATTCAAAGAATTCCATGGCATTGTCGGTTGGATCTCCTTCACCATATGTAGCTAAACAAAAAACTGCTAAAGAATTGTCTATCTGTTTCAAATTTACGAGCTCCTCCTATAAAGCAAATGAGAAGCGTTAATAACATTAAAGAGAAAGATGGTTGTATTTGTATACCATATCACATTCTTCTGGGTCTGCAACCATGCCCTTCATGCGATACCTGATGCCTTCTTTGGCCAGACGGCCGGCGAATTCTTCGCCAGTTCCTGTTTGACTTCCATAAAATACTACTAAACTACGACCAGAGGACTTTAGTTTCTTCACAAACGAATTATCACTTGATGTCTGTAAACTTAACGACGTTGGTCTGCAAAAATAATAATGTAAAATGAGTAATGAACGATACTACTTTCTTCCTCATTGCTCAAATCATCATTTAAATGATAAAAATAAGGTTACATAATAAATATTGCAGTAATATTTGTGAATTAATTTTAAAATAACTTTCACTGCACGCTGTAGAGCCAATTTCACTTTTTCTTCAGTCTACTTTTGCATTTATTATTACACATTATTTTCAATGCCAAAGAAAAATATTTATTTGATTAATTAAAGGATGACAATTTATTACAATAAAAAAATAATTACCTTTAAAGTAATTAATTACACAATTTATATTTTTTTCAATTTCATATTAAAATAATTAATGAACTTTAAAAATTACAGAATTAAACGAAGTTTTTTTTTACTTACTGGATTGTGTATGATTTAGTTGGCGTTGAAATCGCATCTTGTTTCTTTTGTCTTTTGAGTAGCCACCATGCCCCAACGAAAAGCAGACCAAATAAGAGGATGATATCGAAAACACCGAATAATGGTTCATCTTGAACTTGATTGATTTGTTCAGCTCCAATATCTGCTTCGACTTCCATGTTGTACTACTGCAACAAGAAAAGAGACTTAAGTTCTTCTTGTCGCGACAGAAATACACCGTTAAATGTCTTTATCGCAAATTTTCTAAACTTTGTCCGCTTGCAATTTGCTGATAATGAAACCAGAGCAGAATGTTTGCATTGTCACACTTTAACGATTTTATATTTAGATTATATGGATTATGGAATATTTTTGTTATGATGATAAACTGAGCGCTAATTTTGCACACGGATCGATCATTTAATTGTTTCAGTTGCATTTCTCTTTGTTATTCACTACATTAAAATATACTACTTGTTCAGTTCTTTATTTATATGTTTACTATTCAAAAACAATTAAAACAGATTAAATTATAAGAACAGCACGTGTAAAGTAAACAAAACACTAACGATAATTTTTCTTTCCGAAACAGTAGATAAATTCTAGGGATTCACTTGTTTGTGTTTAATTGAATGATTTTCACATTTATTCTGTTTTTAACTGTTTGCTGTTTATGCAACTCAAATTTACAAGTAATACACCAATTTATCTCAATAACATTCCAGTAATTTTACGTCTTGTTTGAACCTAACCTTATTTATCTCACCAATCAAGATTATAGCGTCATTTTACTACACGTGAAGCTACTTATGTGATGTGTTAAACTAAAAACACAAACAACTTTAGTAATTGTATCTGACAGAATTCGCATGGTCACGGCCAGATCTCCATCAAGTTGAATTCATACGGAGATTTGACTGTGACGCAATATAGCGGCAAGGTTATTAATTTAATAGAATTCTGCTCTTCCTGTCATGCAGTCAAGGTCGCGTGTTTGTGTTTTGTTTATATCATTACGTTTCGCTACGCAACATTTGGCAGTTGCCACATTAAATTTGGCCTCAAAAGAAAACATGGGGTTGAATGAAAGTAAAAATAGGTTATTGTATCAAGGGTTTTTATAATGAAAGACTTCATTAATTTTTAAGGTCAAGGGCAAACTATTACTTGTTAAACTCCAAATATATTATACGTACGGTAAACTGTTAATGTTTTCGCGCCAAAATACAAATCTGTGGCTTGTTAATAAAAATTCCATGAAATAAAAATATTTAAACGATCACGTTTCTTTCAAATGTTATTTTAACTACAAGACAACTCTGAACACGGAATTTTTTTGTTTATTTACTAACAATAAATACACACTCCCAGTTTCTCCGAAATCCTAGATACCAGGAAAACACTGAATTTGTAACATTTTAAAGATGTAATTGTATATTACATACCGAGATAGAGCGTGTTTCGTTGTAGACGAAGGCTGAGCGCCGAGGTTATCTATTGCCTGAGACTGCAATGTTTCCACCGTGGTTTGTATTATTTTATTTACAATCAAAAATTAATAAATGAAACATAAAATAATTATATTAATTTTTAACGTTTGCTTTTACGGGTAAAATAATTTTGTTTAGTAGGTAGAAAATTTTACATTTATTTTGTAAACATTTCGGAATGTCATTTATATTCGTAAATAAATTTTCGATTTTTTCATTATTTAAAAATCAAAATTAGCAAAAATCTAAATGTCTGAAAATGAATTAATATTAATGGATTGTATTCCACCCGAATTACGGCAAGTTGCAGAAAAACCTAAAATTATTCACAATCAATTAGTGGGTAATCAAATATGCATTTATTAGTATTATAGTACTGTGCAACTTGGAAAGTGAAAGGTCGGAATATTTGACTTTCCGAATTATTAAAAGTCCGAAATTGATAATTACTAATCGAGTTCAAATAATAATTATCTCGTTAACTGGTCACCTAAATACCAGATTTACAGCTGACTACCGTTTCATTGACGAGACGAACTCAAGGCAATGAATGCTGCCGAAGCTGTTTTGTGTTTTGATTGGTGAAATTCAGAATTAATAGTAATTTAGCAATTATTTTTAATACCTATTTTGAAAGTTATTCGCATAATATTATGTTGCTACAGGTTTGTTGAGCGGTTGCTATGCTATGTAGAATGTAGAAATAATTTTTTTATATTTTCATAAAATTTAAATCTCTTGCTTTGTGAAATTCCGAATAAATTTATTACATAAAATGGAGAGTTTTAAATTCTTTATTTCGATACACGTGTAAATTTGGAAGATGTAAATTGTGTTGATGAACCATAGAGATGTCAAATTTGTTGTTTGATCATCACCATAGCAATACCAGGCAGCAAAAGAGACATTTTATAGTCTGTTAGCTGTCAAATAATTCACAATTTTAATGTCAGTCGCCTAAAAAAAATATTTTTCCTGATTTCAACAATACAAAGATTGCGAGATTATTTTGCATTATTATCCGTATCACATGATGATCAACATGCATAATTATAGTTACGTGTGCCAAATCCTAATTTCACAAGCAAAAACATTTGAAATTGAGTTTTTTTAAACTGAATTATTTTTCGTTAAAGTTGTTATTTAATTTCCCGCGAATAAGGCCACTTAAAAGTTCAAAGTCTGTACATACTGCGACCTTGTAGAAATGCGTTTTAATATATTATTTAATCGTTATGTCTGCTAATATCATCGTCATGTACATAAAAAATATAATTATAAATTCAAAGTTTCTTTATACGTGCAGGTGTAGTAAAAAATTAACATTCTTCGTTGCAACTGGTGGTCCATAATTTTTTGAATACAATTCGGCTCTGAAAATTATATTTATCATAATAAGATCATATGGCTTAAAATGATGCACTTAAATTGTTAAATTTATCATTTTAAAATACTTTATTACTGACAAATAGCAACAGTTTTTATAAAACATCTGATTACTCACTGTAACACGTAAAATGTTTTATCCAACACCTCTCAATAAATGCTCTAAAACTATGGCGATTTTAAACAAGCAAAGTAACAGATTATCCACTAGTGGGTATAATTTTGATAAAATCCACTAGTGAGTATTTTTTTATTTATAACAATAATAATAACACACAACACCTTGGTCACTACTTCGATTGACAGTTTAATTTAAAAATTTAAAGCATGTCACTGTCAAATAATATTTCTTTTATAAATTTTAAATTTATTAAGAGGTGTTGAATAAAACGTTATACTTCACACGTGGGCAAAGTGGAATTACCCACTCGATAAAATTATCACACTCAGCCTTCGGCTTCGTGTGCTAAAATTTCTCTCGTGGGTAATTCCTTACTTTGCCCACTTGTAAAGTAAATAACTATTATCAATTAATTTTAAAAAAAGACAATGTCCCATCAGATAATTGTGCTAGTCAAGATAAAGTCAATTCATAAAATACACTTTTTAAAATTATTTATCTCTATCACTAATTACTCAAACGTTAAAGACTGGAGATAAATGAAGATAGCAAAGCTATCATTTTTTAAACACATAATCACTTTTTCTTATGTTACACTGATCAATTTAAAAATATTTTAGAAACATCCATCAATATGTTTTTTATTAATATTCCTACGTCATCTCAAATGACACAATAGAGTTTAACTACATTTAAAGTTACGTAAGTAGGTTAACAAACTATTAACCGCGACTAGTTTCAAGGACACAAATGTCATATTGACGAGTTTTAAAAGATCTCAATTCCGTTAAAATATATCTTCAAACGATAAGACTTATCAAGTACCGCCAAGATTAAATTCATAATAATTGTATCAATTATTGATAATCTGACAAAGAAGTATTTAATTATTCAAAGTATACTTTATCGGATAAAAATTGGATATCAATTTTCATAGAATTTCACGCAAACAAACAATTTGTTTATGGAATTTTGTCCGCGATATTAATTCAATCGATCAAGAGTAAAAATAAACTAGATTCTACAAAGGTCGCGGAACATATGAAAGAATTATTAATCTCTGTTTAGTTTTTTGAACGAAATAGATATAAAAGCAATGCGTATCTTACTTCAAAATTATTAATTGGGGTCGTTCAATATCTTATAAAAACATGTGAAACTGCATACGAGCAGAAAGCTAAACTGTAGAAATATAATTTCTAATTTTCGTGACAAATGATAATACATATTTCACTGCAATAAGCAAACTATGATTATTTAAGACACTTTTAGTAGCACTGTCAAGATCGAAGTATCTACGTCATATCTTTCCGTTTTTCTCGAAAAACGTAACCTAACTATTTGTAAATAACAGTATTAAACATCAAAATAAATAAAGCCGGATGAAACATAAAACAAATTAAAGACAGCTGTTAAGAATAACAGGAAATTGTACAGTAGTAGTGAATAAGAATGAGAAGATTAAAGAAGTAATCTTTTAACTATACTAGTTTTTGTCATAAAATGACTAATTTACAAATTTGTAGCTGTAGTGCAGATCCAAATGGAGGTTTGAATATTATTAAAAATGTGTACGGATGTACCCAAATGACGTTATATTTCGATTGAGGGTACAGTAATGATGACGCAATACATTATAAGTTTTCTAGCTCTAGAGTAGGAAATTCAAACTACAATTAAAAATAAATGACCACCTGGAAACATTAATTTTGCTGTACAACAAAACGAGGCTAATATATATTTAAGGATGTAATATATTACAACCGAGACAAGATTGCGAAATAAATATATTATAAAGTAAAATTCATAAAAATGAAAACCGCAATGTTCTAAATAATTTTACGAAAGTTATACCAAAACATTCTCAGAATCTTTTACGTCATTGCTTTCCTTCATTCATGAAAGTATGAATGTTCGGCAATTTTTAAATAGAATAGAACATTGTACTACAAGAAGGATTTTGAATGACAAAATTTTGACCTTTGTATTTGGTTTACATTGTACGATAAGATAAAGGCATTTTAAATTTGGAATCAATTTCTTAAAAGTTGTGTTAAAAAGTATATAATTCTACAATCATTTTACTTATGTGATTATTTACAATAAGATGACGCAATAATGCAATTTATTGCAAGTTCATAAATTTCTTAGAAATAATTATAAAACAGTTAAATTTACTAATTTACACATTATACCGTATTTAGTTTTGCGACCAATTCTATTATTTATTTATAGGTACGGCATATTTAATGATTATTTACTTTGATTATGAAGTTGTAATTTTTATAGTCATTCGGAAAATAGTATTTTCGCAACGCACAAGTGTATGTAGGTGAATTCATTTAAAAAAATATTTTTAATGATTTTGTTCAAACAATATTTAAAATACTGAACCTTATTTCATGCAGTTTTAAATTCTGTACAACTATTGAACTTACATTTTTATTGTAAGTAATTAAAAAGATACAGTAATATAATAAAATAGCATTATATATTTAATAATATATTTGAATAATCTTAGAATGGGAACAAAAACTAAAACATTTTTATCTACGACCGTTGTTAAAAGTGACCATTTTAACAGTTGCTTAACAAATTAAAAAAGTGTCACCTTTTAACACTAGTGTTAAGTAACATAACAACATGTTAAAAATGATTGCATTGTTACTTTTAACACGTTGTTAACGATTTGTACCAATATAATCAAGAAATATAACTCTACCTGTCAAAACATCATTCTACATTTTTTATTATTTACTAATACACTAGGAAGATGCTAGATAAAATTTTGTATGATATACGTATTAAAAAGGATTTATTTCATTCGTGGGGTTGTTTCACTCGGCTTCGCCTCGTTTCATAAACTTCCCCACTCACTTATAGAATCCCCAATACGCCACATTTCAATTCTAAATTCGATATGCGATTAATAAACCATAATTTATTTTGTAATTGACATTTTAATAAGAGTTATAAAAACATAAATAATTAATTATAGTGTCAAACACCTATTTAATGAACAAAATACATGCGTGATTGTTGGAAAATCATACACACACATATTTTACTATACGTGTTAGTTTAAGCTGACGTCAGCAAAGTGCAAAATCAACATATTATGTATTTAAATTTCAAATCAGAACTAAAACTGATATTAAAAAAAAACGTAGACAATCGTCATTAATCTTTTACGTCGAATCGGATTTTTTCAGATAAGCATGCAAAATGATTATTTTGCGCAGTTTTTGAAATCCTAATATGGGTTTATTATTATATTTATTCTAAAAGTTAGACGCAATCTTACTTTTGTCGAGAAATTTGTTTCTAACCTAAGATTTTAAAGCTAAATAAGAAATGTTAATTGTACTAGTACTGTTTGGAAAGTAATAATAAATAAATTAATAATGATATAAAATTACTTACAAAAATAATTATTTTTAAAATTAATACAAAATAAAAGTTACCGCCAATTGAAAACGTTGTAAAGTTATTTTGTTCCAAATTTTGCAATGTATTATTATTAATCAAATGAGCTAATTAATGATAAAATACAGTTAATATAATATAAGGCAGACTTCAAAGCAGACATTCTAGTCAGAGAAGGTCAAAGGCCAGGCCATAGCAGTGATATCAATATATGAAACAATTGATCCAATATTAATTATTCAACATACGAATATTAAGAACATGTACTTACAATATACACAATAATTTATACACCGTCAGAAATACGTACTTAATATCTTATCAAAATAGATTGATGTATGCGTCATAATACCTTATCAACACTATTTCATAATATATTTTATTTAGCTGACTGATTCTACGTAATTTTATTTAAATACAAAATATGCATGGTCATATCTTTTAAATCTTAAAAATTACTTATATGCAAACACGACAAGATGACGAAGATTCCCAACAACAGAATAAAATTACACAAATACTGTCAAATCATTTTGTTAAACATAGTTTACAGATAATAACAGAGATTAAATATTGATAATAGACTGAAAATGTTTTTTTACTTGGCATTCACCATGAACGAAAACTTGAAGGTTTATGTAAATAATTTGACAGTAACCTTTAAAATAAGACTAATCAATATCAATGCCGCAATGATTTTAAAATTCCTTGGCCATATTGAAATGTAACAAAATTGTATTAAAAAAGACTTTTAAAGGCTATTTTGTATCATTTTTTGTCAAGCAATGGCAACAGGTGTTAGCTTAACTTGTGAGGCCTCCAAGGATTAAAGCCACTTCACTTTGTTAAAAATATTTGAGTGTTTTGGTGCAAATTCAATGTAATATTCAGCTCTGTTTCAGAAATAAACGTTTAAAACTTTAAAACATGTTGAAAACAAAGTTTTTTAAAAGTAAATACTAGTCAAACATTGTCATAAGAAGCGAGTTAACCTAAAAATATATTCTACTAAAAACGAGTAAAAGGCTTGAGTTTCTCGGGTGTGCGTAAGATGGGTCCGAGCATCTGTATTAACCCTTAACTGCCATGGTCTTCTAAATTTTTTACACTAACATGGCAGGGTCCATTTGTACTCTATATGTTTTTTTTTTACAAGTGTGTTAGTTATTTTATAGTTTATCGTGTTGGTACAATTTTTATAACGAGAATGTCACATGCAATAAAAAATAAAAAAATATACCTATGGTTTTTTTGTGGACAATATAAATCAATAAGAAAAATAAAACCTAGTATATTCTATGACAAATATATAACTAAATTCTATTTTATTTCTTTTTCGTAGTTTGTCTGGGCTAGTAGAGTCTAATTTGCATGTCTGTAACATAAAAAACATAGATTTTTCCACATGCAAAAACTATCCATCTTGTTTTTAACCTTATTTTTCATCAAATATTTCGCAAACTGTGGGTATTTTCCTATGGATTTTGCAGGTAAATTTTTTGTATACACCACAGTTTCTTAATTATTATTTTTTCCGTAAAAAAATAGTTAGTTTGATTTGACTCCAATGTTTCATTATTAGAATAATTTGTTTTTATTTCTTGTTCTGATTCGATTTTGTGCTCACTAGTTTCCTCCGAAAATTCATCATCCCGATCACATTCATGTTCTATGAAATCCTGTGCAATATTCTCAAGTTCATTTTGCGTTAGATGTATTTTATGATCTCTAAAGCCAGTCATATCTTATAATTTGCGATTTTATTACACTAATAACATACCAGGGTCCAATTGGACCCTAAGTGTCATCTCTCGGCGAACAGTAAGTTGAATACAAAGCTACATATAGAACATAGAAGACTACAAAAGCGCAACTTTCACCGTCTATAAATAAATAGCCGAAGTGCGAAAGAAGTTTTGTTAGGGTTCCTTTGGACCCTGCCCTGGTAATTAAGGGAAAAATGCGAATGACCTGTACCAAGCAAAAAATAATAGTTATTTACATAATTACATACCAAGTAGAACACAGTCTTCCCGCATGAGTGCTAATTATTTTTTAAACAATTAAAATTTATTCAAAATACTCGTAAACTTACAAATCCTACATCAGAAAATCAGAAAAAAACTAATGAATGTATGGTCAAAAGTTCAAACAACAATTTACATACACATTTTTCTTTAAATTATTGATTATCAATGGTTTTTCGGGTATTAATACATTAAAATCGGTGTAACATTTTATGTACTAAAGTTTTTTATTTTTAAGATGACTTTGCTGTAGAATGTCCGGGAAAAGCTAGTGTGTTTTGTATATTTTACCGCACGAATGCGCGAATTGAAAGTTTCTGGTTGTCAGTAGCATGCATCAAATGTTGTTCCAAGGTTGTAAATATAAAAATTCCATTAGAAACTAGTACAATGCCTTGAATTTGTTGAACGTACAACTATGTCTAGTACGAGAACATTTATTTACACTTAACGGTGTTGGTTTTACAACAGTTATTAACATTACAAAAGATTCTCCTACTTAATTGTTAAAAAAGCCAACTGCTAAAATCACTTTTGTTTTCAACATTGTTTAAAAACAAAAACTGTTTTAAACAAAAAACAAACGCTTCGTCCACTTTGGCTTAAAAGGTAAAAAGATACACGAAGAAGTAGGGCAAAATAT
Organism: Poecilus cupreus; assembly: GCA_963942605.1. Taxonomy (NCBI): domain Eukaryota; kingdom Metazoa; phylum Arthropoda; class Insecta; order Coleoptera; family Carabidae; genus Poecilus; species Poecilus cupreus. Next base: position 33,711,913 of record OZ012714.1, read on the forward strand.
GCATTTAAAAAAATGGCCCATGTTTTCAATAATTGTTAATATAGCTCAAGGTCTATTCAATTAGGCATTTCGCATTGAAAACTAATGACTACATAATTCAAAGTGATTATAACATACCTGATATAAATAAATATATAAATATTTTAAAATATCACTAACTATAGTTGATAATAAACATCAACTACTCATATTTCATTTGAACTGAAATTTAAACTTGTGTCACTATATTCTGCGCAATTCTTTCGACCACTTGATCACTACTAAATTCGAGGACAGTAGTTGTATATCTTATATATGAAATTTTTATACTAACGCAATATTGTGTCAGAATTCACGAGAATTTCTCAGCCTGAAGATACCCCCACTCCTTGTTCGCGATGACTAAAGCGCTATCAAAACAGTACGAAAAAGAAAACTTGTTTCTCTGAACAACAGTTAATGGAATATGAGATTCCGTCTGCAAATTTTGAGTGTTATGCAACTATCAGCAAAAAGCTCAAAAGGAATTCCAATTTCATAGTCACATAAGTTGGGATAAAATAAATAAATTAATACTATTATCAAGCCGTTTATCCATCTTCGGTGTGGCAACCTGCTTTTGAAAATCCCACTACAATATTGAAATATAAAACTCAAAATTTTAGTAATCCACCTTTACTACAATTGTACTGATTGTTTTGGAGGAAAACTATAAAATACGCAAATAATCGTGACAGATAATTTAATCTGCATATAACTCAATCAATTCATTATAATTATTACTAAGTAAATTATGTACAATTTAATAAAAAGACATATTTTCTTAAATAGTTACCGACTGTAATATATGCACTTGAGTTAACATATAAGATTGACAGTGAATTGAAAATCTGGAATTTTTATTTAAGTTCTAGACTTGTCGACTGGTAGTCACATTTACGCGCAAAAAATATAACAAACCGGGATCTGCGAAAGCAGAGGGCAACACACATTTATTTAAAATATTAAAATAGAGAAGCAATTGATTATTTATCACACTGTGCATGTAAAATTGGAGTATTTTGGAAATGCTCGTTTCGCAAATATCAACAATTTAGCTACAAACCAAATGAAACCAATCAAAATTAAAATTATTCAGTTGTTATACTCTATTTATACAGGGTGTAGAATTGTGTAGAAAGTATAAATTAAGAATAGTTCAGAATTAAAAAATGCATGCAATAAGGCAAATTTGGTTACCTAAATTAAAATTAATATCTAAGAAAATTGAAACACGGCCATTGTAAATTAAACAAAAACTAAACGTATTTTACATTTCATAAAACAGTTTTAGTTTTATTTATTTATTCAACAAATAGGAATGGAAAGAAATGAACTATCAAATTCGGCATTATATCAGAACAATATTCTACAGAAAATAATACATCACTGTAATAATTAAATCCACATCTGTTTTCTGAAATGTCAAATACTTTTCGATTTTGTTTCATTTTCCAAGGCCGTATTTACAAGTTTTCTAATAAATATTATTTTAATTATTTTTTTTACGAAGATGGGAAATTGGCTAACTACTATGGTCATATGCCGCCTCATGAATGGATGATTAGGAATTTATGTGAACACAAACGACCATGCTCTTCAGAGGGATTCGAACTCACGACCTCTGACGTGGTAGGCTAGTGACAGCCACTACGCCACCGAGAGCGGCTAATTTGGTAGGTATATCATGAAATACTAATATTTAGGTAACCAAAAATGTGTCTTATTACATGCATTTTTAATTCTGATCAACTTTTGTATTTACACTTTAACTCTAAACTGAATTGGTAAAAATTTACATTAATATAAAAAAAATAGCATTGAAATCCCTATACGCTACATTTCAATTCAACACCCGGTATTTACTACTGCCAATTCTGAATGTACTTGTAATATTTTTTGTAGTAACTTTCCTATCATATAGTTTCACTATTGAAATTTGTGAATCATATATGTATATGATAATTTAATTATTATTGTTTGAATTCATATTCATGTCGTTTTCTTCCACCCAAAGAAAAGGCAATTAAAAATTTGTATTTTTTAAATATTGTGTTGTGCGCATTTACAAAATATGTTAATTGCTAATAAGATAATGTCAAATATAATTAATTTTAGTGTATTACCGAGGTCACATTACAAAAGTAAGGTTCAAAAAACGGGTAATTACAGATTTTTTTGTTTTTTTCCATTACCATGTGCGACAAATCTATGGAAGTATGAAATAAATAAACTGATATTCTGATCATATTTAGTTTGTACCTTCGTGATAAGGAAATATCATTAATTATGAATAACAAGACAGCGAATAAAACAGACAGAACCCTTATTCTTATTCTGCTTAATAATGTCATCATTTATTCATTTTAGGTGCATACATAAACCATGTGAGAATCATGTGGATAATAATATATCTGCACGCATAATTAAGTACTTATATACATGCAAATCGAAATCGCAAGTGACGTAAATAACATTAAATTAAAACAAAATAAATGCAATACGTGACAAAACAAAATATATCTAATGTAAATTTTATACTTCTTACTATTTACTACTTTCGCAAAATATACTAAACTTCAAGAAACTGGGTAAAAAGTGAGACTTACCTTTAAATAACAAATGAAATACTGTAAAATTTGTAATATAAAAGGTTAGGGTTAAGATTCACTTAAAAATCACAACTAAAATTTAAAAATTAAACAAATTGACACTGAGCACTTAAGGGTAGTTAAAATTACAGAACATTGGCACAAAAGCGTCCACTCCCTCTGACATCCAGCCACTGTGTGTCGCTGATTGTGATGTGCTTGTACTTGCTAGCTCGAATACATTCTGTTGCTTGAACGAACAGGTAGGAATCTGTATGCGTAAATCACGACCTTTGAACTAATTTCTGTATGTCATTTACAGGTAATAATTTTCCGGTCACGTAGGTATCGGTATTATGAATAGAAAGCCTTTTATGTCGTATATATGTAAATGTGTATTTCCAATTGTCGTAATAAGATGTACTACGTAAATTGTAATACAGATTGTAGATGTCAACACATTAGCATAGCGCGCGACTTTTAAAAACTATTTTATTTAGGATGTTTCTTAAAAGTAACGAATTATTTCTCAAATAAAAATATTGTACATACAAAATACTACTTGATCCATTTAATTAGTAATGCAAATTAAATAGTAAAAATAATTGATTGAACAAAATATTCATGGCCGTTTTCCAACATTTACTATTTTTATTTTATGTTATACATACACTTGTTTGTGTTTCCATTATTAAAAATAAATATTTCTTTTACTGTTCATCATTTATCACAAAAAAAAATTAATAACAAACTATAATTCAACTATGCAATAAAATATCGTTAATATAAAATTATTTATTGGTATTATAAACTGAAATTTAAAAACAACTCATACCAAAATATAACAAAACCTCTATGTATAAAAAGTTAGGTGTATTTGAAATACTTTGAAATAGTATAAAATGAATTATTATTTTATAAATGTTGTACAAAATACATGTTAATGTATAATATAGTTCTGTAAAAGGTACACTTAATACTTAAATATTACAGCATTTATTCTTACTTTTCTTCCTGTTAAACTTATTTTGCTTCAATGCTAAAAATAAAATAAGAAACTCATTGTATGTTTGTTGTTGCTAGGGATATGAGGTACATTGCAAGCATCGTGCGAAATGAATTTGTTTTGTGAGTATTTCAATACAGGTCAGCTCATTTAAGTACAGGTGCCATTGCTAGGATACTTATTTAGAATTGTCAAATATTGGAATGATGAAAGCGAGTCAATTTTTATTATATTACGCCTAATATCATATACCTACAAATTGTTTCATTTCCCGAAATGGAAATACTTCTGTCTTCTTCTTCTTTGCTTATTACAAAATCAAAAGAAAGCGCAGCAATTCTGTAAAATAATTTTCTTATATTTTCTCCTTTTTTAGCAGAAACACTCCAAAATTCTGCATTCATAGCATCTGCTACTTTTAAAGCTGCTAATTCTACTTCAGTATAAGCAGCAGAACTCTAAAAAAATAGTTACATATATGATAGCAATAATATATTAAATTCGATTTAAATTTACCAATAAATCTTTCTTTGTTCCAACAAGGAAAATATATGGATTTGGAGCACTGGAATTCAATGCTTCTTTCAACCATGTTTTACAAGTTATTAAAGTTTTAATATTTTTCAAATCAAATACTACAACTATTACTGAAATAAATCTTATTATAAGACAGTTTGTTTTTGAAATATGAATTCAAATTTACATAATATATTTATATTTTCGTTACAATTTTACCTTGAGCAAATCTGTAATAAGATTGAGCAATACATTTGAATCGTTCTTGTCCTGCAGTATCCCATCTGAAAGCAAACAAAAAAGCTAATTTTATGAACAAAATAAATGCCATAATACATTTTTAAAAAATCTGAATTAAAACACTGAAACACGAAACTTACATTTGTAAATGAAAAGGAACACCGAGGATCTGAAACTGCTCCACTTCAAAATCAACACCTATTGTTGCTTTATAATTAGAATTAAATAATTGGCGACAGAAACTACAGTAAATAGAATAATCATTATTATATTGTATTCATAAAGTCTGGATATTTTCAAATATACCTATTTATTAAACTTGTTTTACCTACAGCAACATCTCCAATTACAATAACTTTAGATGATTTTATTTCAGAAATAGTGAGATTATATTTATTGCAGTATTTTTTAGTATTTTTATGAAAATTTTCTGAAGAATAAGGAGATTGGTCAATATTGAATGCCGTAGGAAATTTATCTATACATTTATTCATTATATTTGTATTAAACAATTTATAGCACAAAATTTACAACAATAATTTAAATTATTGGAACTTGAATGTAATGAAATGGAATTATAAAACTTAAGTGAATCATATTTGTTTGTACTGAACATAATAGGTGTATGTTGTCTTGGTGTATCCCATAGCAACCATTTATTAATATTAAGTTAGAATACATTATTTTCTTAATTGAAGTAATATATTTAATGTATTTATGTATTATATATTTTTAAGATAACTTTAAAATAAAATTTCAACAATTTGAATCTTGAACAAAACTACTAGCGACATCTACCAAATTACTTTTTGCAAAGAAAAAGAAGAAGTTCGAAAATCCATCTTCCGGTGAAGAACAGTGTTGATCATTTCCCTTTTTATTGTGGTTCTGTTAAGAAAATGGCTCCACCAAAGGCGAAGCCAGCAGATAAACCAGGTATTTGAAAGTTTTAATTATATTTTAGATTATTTTTAAGTGTTTATGTACATTATAAACTGTGTTTAATTTATAAGCGTGCTTATTTTACAGAATTTCTAACCTTTTATAAAAACTTGTGACACTTGTGACCACGCGGTATTATAACCCACATGGCACAAAGTTAATTTTAATTTTATGTTATTAAAATATAAAAGTGTGTATATTTATATGTTGCAGTGATTAGTTTTATTGTTTTCGTACAAAATATCGGTGAAACTTTAACTTACACGCATATTGTTTTTATTTGACGTCAACATGAATTTGGTTGACACGAATTTATCATGATGAATATTTGTGAGGGAATCTCGCTGAATTAATAGTGAAATGAAACATTTATCACAAACTGAAGTTCTAATATAATTTATAAGAATATTCGATGTGTGCTTGTTACGTTATTGACTTGAACAAATTTTTTTAGCCGCTAAGCCGGCGGAAAAGAAAACCACCGCACCTAAGGCTAGTGCTTCGGCAACAACAGCTGCCAAGCCTGCCACCTCCAAGACACCCGCAGCTGCCCCAAAGGCAGCAGCACCCAAACCTGCGGCTTCCAAGTCTGCGCCAGCTAGTGCTAAAGCGGCCCCCAAGCCAGCAGCTGCGAAGCCTGCAGCAGCTAAGCCTGCCGCGGCCAAACCAGCTGCAGCCAAGCCCGCCGCCGCCAAACCAGCAGCCAAGCCTGCTGCTAAGGCCGCCAAGCCAGCCAAGGCTGCCGGAGACAAGAAGCCCGCTGACAAGAAGGCTGCATCTAAACAGAAGTCGACCGCTGCCGGTAAGACTGCAGCAGCCAAGAAACCCGCGGCAAAGTCCATCGCCAAGGCTAAGGCCCCTGCGAAAGCAACCGCTAAAGCCGTACCTAAACCGAAGAAAAATGTTCCTCTTAAACAACAAAAGGGAATCAAGACGGTTACGAAGGCCGTTCAAAAGGCCCGTCAAATTCAGAAGAAGGTAATTTATTTATTTTATCACTGTTTTTTAGGTTAACCTTGCGGCGTGCTACTAGTATATTCCGAATTGAACCACAGTGACCAAGGTTTTGGTTAAGCGTTCAATAATGGAACCAGAAAATAATTTCAGGATCGTGGTTTCATTTCGGAACGTGGTTATTGAAATTTTTGGTTACTTTTTCATGACCACTACGACCACAAATTATTATTAGTTGTCATTTTCTGATTTTAATAATATATAAAATTACATTTATATTGAAATGTTATCAAAAACTACTTATATGTGCGTATATTATTGGACTAAGTACTGCAAATATTTTTGCAGAACGTAATCCAAAACTCTTTTATAATATGCGGTCTGAAAATTTTCTGAACTTACTGTTTCTTTTTATTTTTTATTAATAAAGAACCACTCTTTTAGTAAACCACAACTTGACCATACGTACCACGACAAAATCACAACCACAATTATGATTCAATTACGGAGTATACTAGCATTCTACGATTTGGATGAAACTTCGTGAATTTATCACATTTTGCGTAAAACTAAAGGGAAAAATACTTACAAGTGGCGGTCAACTCGGATAGAGTACTGTGATTCGAATTTGTCGGGAGTGAGTTCTATAGCTTAGGATTTGTCTGGAAATGAATAAAGTGACCCATTAAACTGTATTTTTAATATCATTCGAGTCTGATCGCCACAGTTTTACACAAAATGTTATAAATTCAGGAAGTTTAATCCAAATCGGAAATGAATTAGCACATCGCAATGTTGGACGTTTTTATTATTAACATGATGATTTAAGGTGGGAATCTCTTTGAAGATCTATGAAATCAACTATTTAACCGAAACTGAGTTTTATTCATTTCTTATTTACATTGTATGTCGTATTGAATAAAATTAAAGACATACTTTTTTGTGAATTAGGTTATTAAAGGAGAATTTGGAACTCGCACAAGGAAAGTCCGTACATCCGTACACTTCCGTCGTCCCAAAACCTTCGAGGCCCCTAGGAACCCCAAATACCCTAGGAAATCTGTTCCTAACAGAAATCGGTTAGCAATGAATACTAATGTTTAAAAAACAACATAATTTAACTGTTAATATTTTTAGTATGGATGCCTACAACATCATCAAATACCCCCTGACAACTGAAGCAGCGATGAAGAAAATTGAAGACAACAACACATTAGTATTTGTCGTCCACACACGTTCAAACAAACACCACATTAGAGCTTCAGTTAAGAAATTATACGATATTGACGTAGCGAAAGTTAACACTCTTATCAGGTAAAACATTCGCATTAACAATTAAATAAGAGCGCAATTTAATTATTTCATTTTAATTTTAGACCCGACGGAATGAAGAAGGCGTACGTGCGTTTAGCTAGAGACTACGATGCGCTAGACGTGGCAAACAAGATTGGAATTATATAAAAAGTATCTTCAAATTATGTTTTGTACTTTGTTTGTATAAATAAAATTTGAAGACGCTGTAATAAAATCTTTATTATTCTATAATTTTTTCTTAATTTTATTAAAAATGTACATTACATTATGGTGTATTTATTTATACATTGTACATTTACAAACGTAATTAAATTAATATATTTGTAGTTTCATTTATATTTTATATACATCAAAATTTTAATGATTCTTATCGTAACTGCAGCTTTAGTTTCCGCGATTGAGTTACAGTTGAAATAACTACCTCAATTTTTATTTACATATAAACTCAATGTTAAATGTAATTGTAAATTAAAGTCGATTCGAAAATCAAAAAATGTTTCAAATACAATAGTTCCTAAATTATAAAGAAATCTTTTCTATTTGAAATTTCTACTAAAATTCTTGCTATAGTGCTGGTCTGCCCTGTTTTCTTTTACCTTTTGGTTGATAATGCAGTGCTTGTTTTGTTGTCATTTGCATCTTTCTTCACTTTAATGGTTTTAATTACAGGTTCATAGTTGGTCTTTCGTCGTAATTCTTTATTTGATAAAGATAAATATTTGAGTTTTAATCCTGAGCTTCTATCGGTCATTTACACTAACATAACTACTATTGTGGGGTCAAAAATGACCCCAATTAGTTGTACAAGTAATATAAATGTATTTTGTGATTTCTTTTATATTTTTAATGAACTTATGAGACACATTTTAGTTAAAAAAAAAACTATTCCACGAAAATTAAAATAGAACACAAAACACGGAAAACAGATTATTACGACACAAATATAACAAATAAAGTTAAAACTGGTTGATAATGACACTGCCTTTACCTTTAACCAGAAAATGGATATTCAGATCTTTTGCAAAAAAAAGGACGGTCACGTTTTTGGGCAAATATAGAAATATAATGCAACAATAGAAATTGATGTTTATTTATTATTTGCATGTAATACAGGTGACTTGTTGTAGAGAATGAGTTTTTCATATTGTCCTGACATTATGAGCAAAGAGTGGAATGTCACTGCTAACATCTACGCCTTACAAAAAAATCTGCTTGTGCAGGCTGATCTCCAGAAGTAATTTCAGTTCCTAATATCTATATAGTCACTTTTAGAATAAAAATTCTCAGGTGTGACTCTTAAAAACTCGAATGTCATAAACATTATCAGTAATTCTGATATAATAATTAAAATAACAATAACGCAACTACTATCGTGGGGTCAAATTCGACCCCAAAACCAAATTACATACTATCAATGGGATGCAATCAATATTACTAAACGGCCCGGTAAACTATGTACATCAATGGGAGAATACATAGGGCCTCAGCGTAGTGAGTCAAACCGTGTTCCAGATATTCATAAAGTTAAGTATTTGGGTCAGATTTGACTCCACGATAGTAGTTGAGGGTTAAGGATTCGGGCGCATTATTTTTCGTTGCTTGAAGATGACGTACGTGTATTCTTACGCCGCATATCTACCCTTTATTTTTACTCATTAGTAGGTACCAAAAACTGATAATATTTAGTGACATTCATAATTTATCAAATAAATAAGATATCAAAATAAACACAAGGGGTTTTTGTATATTTGGCATTTCAAGCACATTTTAGATGTTCAATAAAAAAAATCATTAAATATTGTAACTAAATTATAAGCTTTTATTAAGTAAAACATACAGACTTAAAAGTAAATATTGCTTAAATAAATGTAATAAATTATAAATGACTATAATAACAAGTTTCGTCAGTAAGTGGACAACCATCTGGGTGGTTCGTATGAAACCAACAATTTTTTGTTTTCATAACTCTTTTAGTAACATCTGTTGTTGGCATTCTAAGTTGAACATAACCTTTTGCTACCAAAAACACGTAATGATGATTTTTTAGTAAAGTTTGTAATCCGCCGCATTCGCTCTTCAACTGTTTTAATTGATCTGAAGGCACACATTTTACTAACTCTGACAAAGGGACACTGCCGCCAGTATTCCAGTTTTTCCCTAATGGAGTCGTAATGTAATTATCACGAGAAAGTAAATATATAACAACTTGTTTCACAATATTTTCTATCAAATCTTTATTTAGTTTTGTGCAGTTTCGAACTCTCTCCGCAGCAGGCCTTGTTTCGTAATTAGTAACCCATTCATTTGTTTCAGAAAGTTTTTGTCCAATTCTACTGCTAATAAAATCAGTTATTCTTTTATCAATTTCAGCAAAATCTCTGCATTGTCTCTGAGCTCCAACTAAACAGATTCTTTTAGTTGAAGGGATTCGAAGCCTATCTACTTCAGTTTTAAATCCGCAAGTATCTGAAATAGTTTTTACATACTCTAAATATTCTTGATACTGACTCATAGAAGTGTTAAATCGTTGATATTTTCTTCCATTAAATTCAAAAGTACAGCACGGTAATAGAAAATAGCTGCATTTTTCAGAACTTCTGGCAGCAATGACGGGGACCCATGGTGAAAGCTCATCGGAATGGTTGCCAATAATCCAGTCGGCATCGGGATACAAAAATTTTGACGATGGCACTATTGTTTCAATCTGGAACAAAACAAATTACAATCAAACATAAAATAAAATAAGTAAAAATCATTGCATACTTTCAGTTTTGTAGTTTCAGGATACATTTTCCAAATTTTTCGAGGTCTAATATCGATGCCATACCCATCATGGCCTTCTTGACTAAGAATGTGAACAAGTAAACCATTGCCACATCCTAAATCAATGAATTTTTGCTTTTTTGTTGAAGTTCTTTCCCATAACAAAAGTAAATATGTTGCTATTGCAACATCTTCATATACAAATTTGAGTGGATTAGTGTTTTCAGGCCACACCTAAAAAAAAAGTATTTAAAAAAATAACCACAATAAGTTTTATGTTGCTACCTTAACAATGCTTTTTCCATATTTCAATTTTAGATTATGATACAAATTACAGTATTCTTCTTCTGGAACTAAAGACAAAGATCTTTGAATAGGTTTATTTAAATCTTTATTTTCTGTCCAAGAGATTAACTTTGGGAAGAGAGTATCAGCCAACCATCTGCTTTCCTTTTTTTTTGCTGTTTTAATATCTGATACAGAGATTTTCAATAAATTTGCTTTATCTAATTCAATATCGAACGGAAAATTAGGACTTAACGGTAACTTAAAACTTCTTTTAAGTCCCACTGATATGGATGTAAAAGTAGCTGCATTTTTATCTTTATCTAGATAGAAAATTAATTTATAACATATATAAATAATAATGTATATATTTCTTACCTATAATTACAAATTCTATACATTTGAAAAACTTTGTACTCCTTGGAAACAAAATTCGGACTGAAATGAATGTGTCATTTGTTGATTCTTTAACTTGATCAAAATTTACTTCTTCGTAACTAAAATTTTCTATGTATTGCTCAAAAATATTTGTAACTAATGAAATATCGATGTGTTTTGATTCTATTGTTTCTAGTCTATGTACTTGAGAATATAATTCTGAATATTTAAGTATATCTTGTACTGTGTATAATTCGTGATTAAATTTTACTTTTAATAAAAAGAGTTGCGATACACTAAGAATTCGACGGTTAACTACGTGTGGTAAAGAATGATATAAAAAAACTGCATGCCAAAAATTTGCTCTGGGCACTTCACATTCACTTGTTGCTAATGGTGCTTTTAACATTTTTATTTATTTCCCAAATACTGAAAAATCAAATACAAATAAGCATTTTAGACATGCACACACTTTGGAATTACCATACTTTTTTTAATATCCAGTGAGCGTCGTCCAATGATTTTGTTATCATTTGCTTTATTCTTTCTGGATCTGTTTCATTTACGTGCTGTTTAAAACTCTAAAACAAATGAAACTACATAAAATAAATTTCATTTGTTTCACGAGAACAAATGAGCGGAATAACTAACTTGTTTTATGGAAAAAATGTAGTGTTCTCGTGGACCATTCGGTAACTTTTTACATTCTTTTAATAGGTATTTATATAAATGTTTAGAATTAGTTATATTAACTTTTGTACAATAATTTAATTTCGTAAATAAGTAGCTCATGTTTACCTTACTGAATTGATTCACAATTTTTAGAGGTTATCCATCCATGCAAATGTATCACAAATGTATTTATATTATATTGCCATCTAACCGATCTTGATTGCACTACCTGTACCTATTATTATATAAAGATTCTAAACAAATTTATTTTTAGAAGAAAACGTGCCTAGTAATTTAATTATAAGAAATAATTCATTTACAAAACCGTGAGTCGCAAATGTGCATTCATCACTTATCAAGTTACCTACCACGGATTACACATACGAAAGAACATGTGCGAAGAAAATTTTCTTCTTTGACTTTTTGTATGTTAAATTAGTTTTGTGATCAAAATTACTAACGTTTTCACTTCAACATGTGTTGATTTGGCATAAATATGTATCCATTAGCATTTATTAGAAAGTGCATGACGACTTCGTTCAAATCGTATTTTCCCTAAACCGTGCCCTACCATAACCACAAATTTCGGAAAGTAACTGTGCATCTGTCAAATAATATTGTTAGTGTATTTAAAAATGTTTGTACGACGCGTATTGTGTTCAAGAAATTTAAATATTATTAGAAGTTATAGCGAAAAAAGGTAAAAGATTAAAAACAACGCTATTATTTTTAATATAATTAAGTTATTTCCTTATATCTCTAGTGTACCCAAACCTATTCCATCATTTTCCAACGCTGGCGATCATGGAAAGACAAAAATTGTTTCGGGTGAATGCTTGCCCAAAGATGACAGAATATTTGATGCAATTGGGGCAACTGAGGAATTGAACAGCTATATTGGGTAAGGTGTCATTTCCTTTTCTATAACCAAATCATTAATTTTAAAATCATTACAGGTTAGCAAGAGAATTTGGTCTCGAAGCAGAACATGACTACTGTGATAAATTAAAACGAATTCAGACGGTTCTTATTGATATGACTACATTAATTTCGAAAAATGGTTCTCAACGAGACAAGCTGATTTCAAACATCCACATTAAGGAGTTGGAAGAGTGGATAAATGATTACACATCGAAGTTGCCGCCTGTGGAACATTTTATTATACCTGTGAGTTATATTTTGTCATTTGATGTGATAAAAAAGTAAATGATTTGTTTATAGGGTGGTGGAACAGCAAGTGCATCTTTGCAAATTGCTCGGTCAATTTGTAGACGAACAGAAAGATCTGTAGTTCCTTTAGTAAGATTAGGGGATGTGGATAAGGAGGCTCAAATTTACTTAAATAGACTTTCTGATTTTTTGTTTACTGTGTCAAGAATAGCGGCCAAATATGATAAAAGAACTGAGTCAATATACATACCAAAACCAGAGGAAGGCGCAGAAAAGAAGTAGATAAACTACATAATGCATTTATTATCATTAATTAACAGTTAGAGACCTCATTAACATTTATGTATATAATGTATATATTAAAAGTTATGTTTACAATAACATTTAATTCAGTAGTAAAATATAAAAAATAAACTTAATTTTGAGTGTTTCATTAGTAAACAAATTTAAGTTTTTAATAAATATATTTACAGTTATTAGAAAACAAACTCTTACTAAATATCCAACTGTTCATCCCCTGTTGTTATTTCCCTGAAATTTAACACTTCAGCTGCCGCCGAACCTCTTGACTCTGAATTAACAAGTTCCATAACTTCTTTATATTTTCCAGGATCAATGAAAAATACCAAATTTAACTCTCCGCCATCCCAAGACTCAGATTCTACACTTGATGACAATTTCACTATTTTCTCTCGTAGTTTTTTAGCCTCTTTGCCTGCCCAAATGACTCTCATTCTCATTTGTGCTCTTTCTATAGGCATTTTTTCTTTGAGCAATTTAATTACTTCTAATGCTTGTTGTTTAGCATTTCTGTTCGGCTTTACTGAAAAATGAAGTTCTTTCATCGCACTTTCTATCATTGTAACTGGATACGGTCTTTTATTTTCAGGATTTAAGCATTTGTCTGATACCGTAGTAGCTATGTCCTTGAACATAGCATCTAAATTCGATTGCCTCTCTTTGTCTGATACTTGCAATTCGCCTTTTGATAAAATTTCTTTGCAAATTTCTGTTTGGTCATCTTTGCCAAATGCTTTAATTAAATCTTCCTTCTTAGCAACTTGCCCTTTCGATACATTTGTAAAAACTGAGTGAGTCTGTAGAACTTCATCGATATCCTTTTCGCTAAGAAACAAAGTTTAAAATGATTTCAATTTATTGTAATGTCATGTATCAAACTAACCTGTTATTTCTCCACGATATAACCTTATTCCTGTAACAAGCTATTTCAAATCTTTTTCCTGCTTTTTTCATACGTACAATTGCGACATTTGTTAGTCGAATTTGATTTGTAGGTGTAAATATTTTTGACATTTTCGAAAGATATAACTAGCTTACTGCGTATATATATAAGTTGCACAATATATAGTCAACCTGACAGCTGATCTTAATTTATGTATAACGTAACGTAAATCAAGTTGATACGTTACGGTTTTATCAATGAATACAGCTGTATATGGAATTTGCTCCGTGAAATTTCTTTAATTTTGGTTTTTGGTTAACATAATTTCATTCATTACTTACACAGTTCCAAATAAATAGTTATTGCTTTCGAAATCAGTTAATAATGCCCTATAAAATGTATATTTTCAAATCCGCTCCCTTTATTGAGTTTTAAACTTGACGTACGACCGCTAGATGGCTCGCTGTATACAAGCCTAATCATACGAGTAAAGTATTATTTTCTTTTCACAAAACGTAAAACGAGACGTGAGGGTTAAAAAACATAATAAATGTACATAATGTAAATGTAAGATGTGAATTATTTTGTAACAGTTTGATAGTGACGTACTGTGACAATTAAATAATGTAAATAATTTTTATGTTAAATACAAGTGTAATTAGAAAAAGTGACAAGATCATTGATGGCCTTAGTGACAGTACAACGATCACCCAGTTCATGTAGTTCACCACAAAGTTCTGTAAGTGACTAAATATTTATTTTAATGTTTCCAATTTCTGCTTACGTATAAATGCTATGCTCTCATATTCCTGTTTAATATGACAGCAAATACAGTATCTTTATCTTGTCCCAGCGTAACAAGGATTCCTATTAGTCATTCATCATTTTATAATGATCTGTAATTGATAATCGTGTATCAGTAGATAAGTAATATTTTATTGCCAAACAAAAATGCAACGTGTTAGTCCATGCATATTAGGAACTTTTTGTTAATGATCTAGGTTATTATAAAGATGATTCATGTGTTTTCCATCATGATTTGCAGGTGCTAGTATAGTGTCAAGAAATCGATTCAAGTACTATAAGAAGTTTCAATTTAAAATGAGTCATAAAATATAGATGATGCGAAAAATGCAGGTTGATCTCTTTGTTGACCTGTTTTGTTTTCTTTACCGCTAACGGTACACCGTGCATATCCAAGTTTTGGGTATTCGCCAGCCGTGGCGCTGTGTATTCGATTCGTGGGGGAAATGTAAATGTCTGTCCAATAACAGTGTGAGTAACAACGCATCGTCGGTCGTCGTCATCGCCGTTCATATCGGCGTGAACTCGGCCTTCTCGCTCAGCGCAGCACGGTTGTTTTGGTGGCACAAGCCACAGCCATTTCGTGACAGCCGTTGGTGTTGTTAGTGACTTGTTTAGTGTTTAGTGATATCGCGAATATGATGAGCAGTGTTTGCGGATAATAGTTCGTGTGAAGCAGAAGCATGTTGTATGTGTTGCCGCCTCCAAGGGCTCCGAATCCGCCGTCACCTTGGGAGAGCATTCTTTGTGCTGGTGGCAATGCGAGCGTCGGCACCGTGAAGCAGACCTCCAGGAGGCCACCCCCTAGGGCTAAAATACAAAACTTGAAATTCCGCACGAAAGCTGATGTGAGTAGTATTACGAAACAGCTAGGAACTTACTTGGTGAATGTAGCCCTACTTCTTGTGATTCGATTGACAATGTAGCGTTTTTTCTCGGTATGAGGAAGAGACATGTTTGTATCAATAAATACATGATTCAGCGACTCACTGCTATACTAGTAGATGTTTAACCGGTTTCTGTAGATACGCTACGGATACATTCTATCGGTCGGTTGTCCGTTCTCCGGTCCATTGATTGCTTCTGATCAACCGTGACATAGGCGACTCGTAGTCGTTCGTAGCCCTATCATGCGCCTGTAATTAAAATCATTGCAGTTCTCTGCATTGCTAATTCCTACCTTCACTGCTCGGCGCTTTGTTGTGTAAACTTAAATGTGCAGCAGCTTAAAATAAATTAACACTGACTTCGTAACGTGGCGTGTGCAAAATTTAGTTTATTGCCTTCATGAATTGATGAATAATATGCGAGTTAATTATTTTTATTATAAAACAAACATGCTTGTGAGTGTTTCATTAAACAAATTCATAATGTTCTTTTGTTTACCAAAACAAACTGATAGTAGTGAAACTAAATATTTTATTTTGTGGACAATCTCTATTCTTTATCTTAACTGTTGTTCCTAACAAACTTTTGTCTTTTTAAGTGTATGTCCAAAATTATGGCGTGACACATTATTGTTAGGATAGTGCGCCTTGTTTTTCTCACCAGGCCTTCAACACCAGTGTGGCTAAAGAATTTTTTCTACCTGTCTTTTGTAAGGGACCATAAAGTTTGGTGTAAACATCTGCTTCCAAATTTTGTCAGTGGCGTACACAGGATACGAAACCTTATTAGGGATTTTTTAGTCAAGTTTTTTAACTTATTTTGTTGATGAAATGTCACGGTTGATGTCTTCCAGTAATAAGGTATTGCACGAAAATTTTAAAAGATAATAATTGCTAATTAATTATTTTGTTACGCTTTACGATACCTTGTTATAAATTTAAATTATATTTTTCTAGAAATAATACTTGTACTTATGGTAAATATTGTTAGATGCCTTCACGTGTTACAAAATGTAGTGTATTATCATAATGTTGCAAAATACGCAAAACTTTACAATTTTCTGGTTGAAAGTTTCATAATTATTGCGTTGTAATTAAATTTTTATTGATTATATTTATGTCTTACAAATTGATGTATTTGATAATCTCAAAAAATAAAGCTGTATATTAAAAACAATATTTATTTTGTTACGAAACAAATAATGATTAAATATATGTACTACATTTCTTTGAGGTTTGAAGTTGTCTTTTTGAAACCTGATCATACCAATTTTGCAAAAATTATTTAGAACATATAACTACTAAATTAGATTTAACAGCGTGTACATAATATTTGTTCATTTGTCACATAATATGCAAACAAACTACAATCAAATTTCGATATAACGCTCGAGATATGATTCATATGTTATATTATTTCATTGGATGATTGAAACATGCAGTTTCATAAATCTCTGTTTAATTCATGATGCGAGTTAACAACATGTAATCCCGTAAATTACAAATGGAACTACATGTAACCAATTTTTCTTTCTTTTGTCTTAAATTGACGCAGGTGCTAAATGCATAAGAGCAGGGATATTGTGAGTTTTCGTTAAGATTTTTGATGCAATATTTACTAATGGAAACTACTTATAAATATCACCGTGCTGTTCCAGATAGAATGCAACATAGGTTGTGGAAAAATTTGATCTACGACATTGCAGGAAATAAATTAATATACATATCATTTATCATTAGCATTATACCAAATAACCATTCGAATGTTTTCTTTACTAGCAAGCATCTTTAAAGTATGACAAGTTCATTTAACATTGACGTCTTATGTTGCATTTTATCTGGCACGGTGCTCCTTGTCTGGTACATGTATTTTAATGACAGAAATAGTTATATACACAAACACATACCAAGTGTAAAGTATGAAACTAATAATTAACACAGTCCATACAAAGAAACGTAGTTGTTCCAGGAATTGCTATTGATAATTGTCAAAGTTGATCTATAAAAATAAATATACATTCGTCTAATACATCAAAATAATTTATATATTTTTAATATTTATCAAATTCACATGTAAATTTAAATATAATAAACATGTTTAATTTCTTATTATGTTGTGACAACTTACACTACGTTTGTAGGTTATGTATTTCACTGCTGTCAATAGCTGTCATATCGTGCAGTAATTATTGTCATCATTCATAACAAATGCAATAAATTTTTTATTTTAAAATTAAATGTCATTCATATTCCACTATTTTTTAATAGTATATTATTATATGAGGGATATGATAGTCATTATTCACAAAGATGAAAATCATCCAAGTGAATATTGAGCATAATTCCGAATATAATACTATACTTTTTCTACTCCTGTAAATTCGGAAATTACTTTCGAAAATGACCGAAATTGGTTGAAAACACATTTTGAATATAGAAATAACTGACTACATGTCAACTGCCAGACGGCCGTTGCTTGGTGATCCACATCACGTCTTTAAAATAACCGTGAATTATGGATTGCTGGCTCTGTGATTGGTCGAAGAGAATGAATTATGGGTACTATAATTCATCGAAAAAATTGAAATAATGGGGATATATTTATGCAGGAGTAGAAAAATTAATATTATGTAAAAGAATGATTGAAATACTATGCTTTTCATTATAAATTTAGTTTTTAATAAATGCATTAGAAAAAGGAATGTTTTCCTCGAAATTTCTGATTCGGGAAATTGACATTTTGAATAGGAAACGTAAAACAAAAAATTTTGTGTTTTGTCCGCAACTTCTTCATCGGAATTAATTAGTTCGTTATTTTTACACATATTGTTTCATTTTACGTACAAATTTACTATCGTACATTGTACACCTACAGAAATGATCCTATTTGTATAATAATCGTACGGTCACCAATAATGCGATGCTGAAAATCGTAGTCTTTAGTACCGATTTCAACGCTTTTAATGATGATTTTGGCGTTATTTATTGCCGATTTGAAATAAAAGTATATATTTCATCTAAGCTGAAACTTATAGTATATTGCAAATTAATAAATGTTGTTTTGCGCAGAAATTATACAATTGCACTACGAAAGTGGATGTGGCGAAAATGGCGAAGTGTTTCGATAAGACTAATTGTTGGTTGAATGAGCTCATATATTTGTGGCCGAGGTTATGCAAATTGAGCGAAACACAAAAAGACTGTTCAACTCCGTGTGATATACAGGGTGTTCAATTTAAGTGTGACACCATTGCTATCTCGAGAACTATAAGAGCTACAAGGTTGGTTAAATTAGCAAACAATTTCTATTTTAAAAGACAATTTTAATGAGCTTAAAAAATATTTTTTTTAACCAGTGGTTCTCAAAATATGGGGTGCAACTTTCTTATTTTAAATGGCAACCTATTTTTTTTATTTGCTTATTCGATTCAGTATTTTTTTCTAAATTCAACGAAATCCACGTGTAATGACCAAATAATACAAAATATTTGAGAAAAATGCAAAATTAGAAATATATCATTTTTATTTAAATATGCCCATACAAAGAATGCCATGGAAGAAAACCAATAAATCACATGCGGAAATAATTGCAAAAACTGGAATTATGAGAATAATTATTCATTTTGTTGTTACAATACAGAAACACAGAAGTACACTTCAAAAAAACTGATATTAATAATTGTTTGATTTATTTGTTTTCTTCCATGGCAAACTTTGTATAGCCATATGTATAGGTAAATGATACATTTCTAATTTTGCATTTTTCTCAAATATTTTGTATTATTTGGTCATTACATGTGAATATCATTGAATTCAGAAAAAAAATACTGAATCGGATAAGCAAATAAAAAATATAGGTTACCATTTAAAATAAGAAAGTTGCACCCCGCATTTTGAGAACCACTGGTCTAAAAAAATTCTTGTTTCTCTCATTTTAATTGTCTTATAATATAGAAATTGTTTACTAATTTAACCGACCTCGTAGCTCTTATAGTTCTCGAGATAGCAATGGTGGCACACTTAAATTGAACACCCTGTATATTATTTTTTCTTCAAGCATTCCCCAGTAAACTTGAGATATATAAAATACAAATATGTAGTTTTTTTCTGCCATTTCAAATAATTGAATTGCAACACAGCTGCCCAATTATATTTATATAATTGTATTAGTCACAAAATGATTAACTTCTATGGCGCGTATGTGGTAGCAAAATATGAATATTATATGCTTAAAGAAAAAAAATTTTTTTAATGACTATTTTTTATTTATTTTCATATTTTTTGTAAACTTGTACTTGTACTTAAATATTTTAAATTAAAGTAATTGTACTTAATTACATTTTTCACCAAAGTACTTGTACATAAATACTTTTATTTGAAATCGGCACTAAAGTGCTCAAAAATCGTAATTAAAAGCTCAGAAATCGTCACTAAAGTAACCCATTATACGACGATTTTGAGCATCACAGTGTTGGCAACCGTTAAATAATTATTGCACATTTAGGATAATTTTGGCAGATATATTGACGTACTATAGTAAATTTGGACATAACATGAAAACAAAATTTGCAATCAGAATGAATTAATTAATTCCGATGACGAAATTGAGGACAAAACACATAATTTTGAGTGTTATTTACAATAACTTCACTTCTCGAGGTTGGCAACACTGACTGTCAGTTTCAATTGACAACTGACAGATGTATAAACTTAACCTATATTGTAACTTTTTTACATTTTTTTTCGAATTTTAGATTTCAAATAAAACCTCGGCACTGAAGTTCCTTTTTATCACTCACATGGTTTATTTTCCTCGGCCCTACGGGCCGCGGCAACTAAATTCCAGATTCATGATAAAAAATTGAACTTCAGTGCCTTGATACATAAAGAACTATTTTTTTGTACTTGTGCACAGCTCTGGTTTTAGGGTTCGTGCTACTCCACTGTGTGGGGTATAGCATGATGTTATTATTTAGGTATGTGATGAAATCGAAGTTAAATATTAAATTTAATGCAGTTACTTGCTCCGTGGTAACGTATCGG
Organism: Poecilus cupreus; assembly: GCA_963942605.1. Classification (NCBI taxonomy): domain Eukaryota; kingdom Metazoa; phylum Arthropoda; class Insecta; order Coleoptera; family Carabidae; genus Poecilus; species Poecilus cupreus. The sequence goes on from OZ012714.1 coordinate 33,732,679, forward strand.
ACTGTAGATCATAAGATTTGAATCTCATGTCGTAAGATTTGCTCTGTATAATAAAATCTCTAACCCCAATCCACTTATTAATAAGTTAAATAAATATACTAGAAATAAAAACGGCGGACACGACAAAAAAAAAAATAGTAAATTTTGTCTGGTTAGGTTAGAGTAAGAGTACGTGGGTTCAAGTCTTCAGTTTATAATCAAAGTGTTATTGACAATTACTTCCTGTAGTGTAGCTGTAGAGTATAAATATATAACATCGTCAACGTCAGCTGAATCCATCCATTTGCCCCGGCACTGCTGGTGTCGATTTGGTTTCTTTCCAACCACAACCACCGGACTTGCTTTTCCACACAAGGACAGCGACAGCTTCCGCGGGGCGCGCGGGGGTTCTCTTCACGCACACTGCCGGTTCACGGTGCTCCGCTGCTGCTAGCTCGCATGCAAGGCAGAGTAGAGGCTGCTGCAGCTACCTGTCCGACGAGCAGATTGGCAGTGATTGCTGCATGTGCGTATTAGGCGAGATGGCAGATGAGGAGATAGATGTAAGGGATTCTGGTTTGTGGTTGAGTTGTTGAGCTATTTAGTACGTCCGGTGCTATTACTCTGATGCTGAAGTGTTCTGCAAGATGTTACAAGGCTTCAATACTTGTTTTGCCATTGGGAAGTGTGTAATTCGCTTTGTTTTACCTTGAATTCGCTACGCTGCTTCATAAATACGGTTGTACGAAATGTTATGCTCTCAGTTGAATAGACAAGATTTGTGCATTGTCGTTAAAAATGAAAATAATTCGTCAATGATCCATTTACCCAATTATGCCTAGTTGCACCACTCACTTGAACGTTAAGAGTTCCTTAAAATTCTAAGTAATCCTTAAATATAAAAATTTCGTTGCACCAGCCAAATTTCAACACTTAAATTAACTTAAGGAATCCTTAAATTAAGTGTCCGACATTGGCCACTTAACGTCTACTTAACAAAGGAACTATCAAGTATATGTATTTGTGGTGAGGAATAATGTTCATAGTTATTTACATTACAAGCAAGGTAAAACAGTTTTTACTGCTAAATGGAGGAAATGACCGGCGAGCCTGTCACCTCTTTGAAGCAGTAAAACGGTTACCGTGCGTGTATTGTACAACATTTTACTTGTTACTCATTTGTAAATCAAAATAAAAATTATAACCAAGTCCTGTCAGTTACCTACAACTGTTCTGTCAAAAATTATTTAAATGAATTGGCATAATCCTTGTAAGCATTACAGTGGCAACGTGCATTATTTACCTCGTAATTCGATGCGTTAACCACGGAGCTATATATACCAGTGTATTTTTTTAGTTGACAATGTTATATTTTGTCGATTAAAATTCAAGTTGTGTTTGTACATCTGACGTAAGAAAAGTTAAAATAGTGGAAGCGGAAAATTAAATTACTTAAATTTATGAACACTAGTACAGACCATGATTGATACAATTCTAAAGTAATTAAAGTATTAAAGTGTTCAGTAATTGTGAAGTATATATAAGCCAACCAAAAATAAATTGCTTATTGCATATGCATATTTTAAGCTAATTACCACGTAATTATTCAAGCCCTAATGAAGCAAAAAGTACATCTGCAGCAGCTGAAACCCGATCCGAACCACTTCTGAATATTTATGACTTGTCAACAAAGTAGAATCACCTTTCGTACCTCGTCTTACACCAAAGAAAAGCTTTCAAAGAAAGTAATTTTAACAACAATAACCTTACAAAAATTGTTATACCTTCTTTTTTCTCGAAGCTGTCATTTCAAACCATTTTTCCTAAGGCGCCTGTTGCAACCTGCAGTCTGCAGCTGTTTCTGGTTTTCAAATCATGGGGGTAGAGGCTGTTGGATTCTGGATTCGACATGGACCAGGTGTCTGTCCTTTTCGTCCATTCCCAATACGGTCGTATTCCAGTCGAAATATTCAACAAATAGTTTGTCCAGAGATATTGTAAATTGACTGGCTAATAATAACATCTTTGGTGGCCGCGATTTCACGCGCTCAAATATATCAGTTACTGAGATCTGCGAAAGCTGAGTGCCACACTTCAAATTGGTAAATGGCGTATTCATTTTATTACATATTTGCGATAAATCAGGAATATAGGTGGCGGGGTTGACTGGTGGCAAGATGGCGGAGGAATAAGGAAAACAAATGCTATAGCTGTATGTACAGGTTGTTCCAATAAACAACTTTTAATTAACCGTTATAAATGCGATAATATTGATGTTGTTGTTGAGTTAGAGCATTCTTATTTCGAATTGTAAATGTATGTGAGTTACACTTTTCGTGAAATTATGGAGAAAGTTATGTTTTCTATTGGGGATTTTTTGGGATGTTAAAATCCCAGTTTTCAAATATCTCTTCGCTGAATATTTGTGAACTCAAAGCAATGATATTTTGCAAAAAAATAATGACTTATTTCAAATGAATATAATTAAAAAATCTAAATAACAGTGTTTATACTAACAAATTTCTAAACAATTTTATCAAAATACCATGTAAACAATGAAGGTTTGTCTTATCTCTCTAGTTCATATTACTACCGCAAAGAGTCAGCCACTTTAATTTTTTCGCATATACAAAATAAATAATTATATTCGGGCCTATTCCCTAAAAAAAGTTGCTAACGTAACCACTTGCTAATTAAGACAAAAATTAATAGTTTTTTGGCAACTAATGAAATATTCCCCTTTAAACATGAAGTTTCGATGCGATTTTGTCACCATTAGCAAGTTGCTATAACAACTTCGTGAGAATTGGGTTCAAATATTTCATCAATAAATAGCATTACAAAACAGTCTACGTCCAAAACGGGAATGGTTAAAATAGGAACAACCTCTGCCCAGCATCTGTCGGGCGTTGAGAGGCAAAAGGAAGCGGTCAGATAAGAGATCCAATGTTCCCGGAACAAGGACGCGAGATGTGGGCAAGAGACGCGAGGGACAAGGAAACACTGGACGAGACGATGAGTCTACCAGTCACTGTTAGAGCTGATCTTGAATTTTTTTGCTATAGCAGCAGAGATAAAAGTGTGTAGGAGAGGTTTATTGTCTTCCTTTGATGATGATGTTGGACTATGGACCCGAAAGAATCTTTAGGGTAAATCATGAAGTTATCATCGACTAAGGCCCAGTATTTCAGTACTCGGTTAAAATCTTGGTTACATGATCTCGGTTAACTTTTAACCGACATTTTAACTCCGCATCTGTATATCAGTATCTAAATCCTGGTTACCTAAACCAGGATTTTGTAACCAATAATTTCGTTGTGTTGGTAGTAATTTGGAAGTGTCATTCATGTATGAAATGCTTAAAACCAATTAACTTGGTAGTATAATTTTTGCGTTTTAATATTATGGACGGTTTCACATCGAATCCAAGTGAATCCTTCATCTGATTCGAATGATGAACATATTATTTATTTTATTAGTCGTTTGGGACGAGTGTGAAAGATTCCAAATTGCATATTAGAAATGATAATTTTAATTATAGAGACGATGGTGAATTTTGTTGCCTTTTTCGGCTATCCAAGGAGTCTGTGAATGAATTGTTGGACGAAATTAATGAAAGCATAAAACATCCCACTAATTGGTAAAGTAAAATAAATTTAATTTCATATCACATATTAATAATATTTATTTACAATTTTTTGATCGTGAATTTTGCATTATAATTACTGATTCATACTATTATTACTTTATGCTACTTATCAATATCACCAAATGTCAAAATAATAAACACTCTCATAACCAAACTTTAAAAACCATTCTGCGGCTCTGCGCATGAGTTGACCACGAAATTTTGGGTTAACCCGCCTACATATGCAGGTTTAACTTTTCGGTTAAACTAAACTCGTTTAACAGCTAACTAGAAACTGAAATACGCCTAACCAATAAAAAAATTGGTTATCTACTTTTTTTGGTTTAACCTTGTACTGAACTACCGGGCCTAACACAACCAAATGGGTTGCACATGTTTCTGTAGTAGTTTACGAATTGATTTCTAAAATTAAATACATGTGTATTAAGAATAAAGGTGTTGAATTTTACTAGTTTCAATAAAAAATGTGCGTTTTTATTATATCTATTTATTGGTAATATGAATCATACCCGGTGGAAAATTGTAGAGAAATTTAATCCTTAAAAAGCATAAATCTATTAAGTAGCTACCGTAGTATAAAAAGAGTCTATGAAACCTATTTAATTATACATACTTAATGAAGTAATATTTTAAACAAGATGTGTTACAGACTGTGGTATTAATTATCCTGAAATAGTCGTAATAATCATTTTCATTAAAATTATGTTCTAATTAGTAGGTACGCATATTTCTTACAAAACTTTGCATGAATATGACTATAATTTTTTTAAAGTCTACTAAGAAATTATTAATTAAAAAGAGTTCTTTGAACACTACAAAGTTCTTCGATTAAGTTCAATTATTATTACAGGAAATGAGTAGCAACTGAAATACATGAGTGTAAAGGGGGGGCGCGACTTAACGGCTGGTATCCGCTCTTAGAAAAATGAGTTTATATTTTGTCAAAGAATGCGCGAGAAATATATAACTGAAAAATTTGTCGTTTCCTGCATAGTTTTTGAGTTGCAGCCCCTGAAAGTTGTACTTTGAAAAACATAAAAAAATCATTGTAACTCAAAAAATATTTGAGATATGACGATACGCTCCACGGCAATGAGTTTGGTTTTCCACCAAACAAACAAAACAGAAACTTTTTTCAAACTTTTTGTAAACTTGTGTTTTTGGCGACCGAAAAGATTTCGATTTGTTTAGCAACTCAATTTGCTTCGTTGAAATGAAATTGGCGTTGTGTCAGTTTCTGAATTTACTCAATATTTGTATTGGCGTCACTTCCTTCTTCTGACGACTAACTTAAATTTATTATGAATATATTATTAGTTACTACTTAAATATGTTTTCTTCCAAAATCGCAGCACAAATCAATAAGCAAGAAAATAAAATCATTTTCTTTAAACATGTTATTTTTTATAAACAATGAAAATAAAATGTGGATTGATTGTCACGTGTTTGCATTTGCATTTTAAATAAATAAATAAATATATCATCACGCCTTTTACCCATTACGGGTGTGGCACTCTGCTTACGCAGATCTCGGTAGGTGATATATTTTTTCGTATGAAGTGCGGTTAACCTGTCATTTATTATAGTTAGATTAAAGCTCTAGAGATTATTCCCAGGAATAATAAATAAGAAAGCGAGGAAAACAAAAATGAAACCGATTAGTTCCTTTTCTGATCATGAAATCAAGAAATTTCAAAATATAATTAAATGTTACTCGAGAGTTCTATATACATTAGAAAATAATTCTGATGTTTCTTTCTCAAATTTGATAACAATAAATTTTCGAAAAAAATTTCAAATTATTTCAATTTATTCTCACTCTTTTGTTTTATTATTTATTACTCACAACAGACCTGGACCAAAATGATGTCCGCGTAGTTGAAGAGAGTAAAAACAATACAAAAACTAGACTAGTCCGTTTTGGCTAGTACATCTTTGGGGAGCGTGATTCAACGGCTGGTAACCGCTCTAAGCAAATGAATACATTTCAAGCACTGAAATATAGTAATATTGGAACGCGCCATAAATTTTAAATCTGAGGTTTCTACCAGTACCAACTCAAGTCGGTTAATCCTAAAATTTACTGGTAAAACCTAAGATTAACCAATATACAGTAACATATATATTAGTTTTGTTTCAAGATTAAAATGTGCACCTCGGTCTGCACGCATGTAGAGTATAATTTAAAGGCAGCCGGGTCACCTCAGCCTCACGTGAACTACACGCACACAACATTCAAGACACTGTGACCTCCTTCCTAGGGACGCGTCTCTCTTTTCTGCTTTGATATCTCGCCATATAAAGCATTATTTGTCGCCTGCCTCGAGTGTCACTCTCTGCAGCTCAGATGAAACACCAATGGAAAAGAAAAGAAATGTCTCTGCTCTCAATTGAAGGTTAAAGAAAACATTAAAGCAAGAATGGACCCTTTTGGTTACGTGTGTAATGCTGCGCTGCAAATGATGTCGAGTTCACTTACTCACACAGTAGATCATTTACTAAATTTGGTCATTTTTTAGACTCGTTCACTGCGCGGGATATTTTTATAAAGTGTTTGATAACTTCGTCCTGTTATCCATTGATGTTTTATTTAAATTTCTGGATGATGTTCATTATTGTGATGTTTTGTATATATGGCACAATTTTCATGGAACAACATAAAACCGTTCAATATTGATTTCCCTATGGGTTCGGTACATTTTAATTTTACGACACTTTGACAAATATTCATCACGGTTCAAACTAAATACTAAATTGTATGCCTGTACGCACCAACGAAACATGAGTTTTATTTTTATGCCTGACTTAAATTAAACCAAATCGAAAAAAATGCCATTTGAAGTAAGCTGATTTCATGGTTTTTTCGTTTTATTTAAATTTGATTGTTTCATTATTTACTTAATTGTTTTGTCATGGCTTTCCAAGGAGATTACCTAATAAGGCCAAAAATATGTCTATATAATACATCTCTAGGACAATTAAATATACTGCACTACTTTATTTTACAAAGTAAATCTATTTTCCATACAGTTTTTTATTTTTATTACAAGATGAAAAGAAACATGTAGAAAATACATAAAAAAATGCATTGTTACAACAGCAGAAAATTTATTTTACTTGTTACTCAATTGTAAACACCATTTACCCAAGCCCTCTATTGCTTTTGAAAATGAATCTTTACACTTTACTAATTGACAGCTACATGTAAAATTTTTACAAGTTAAATAAGTTTAAAATAATTTTTGACAGAACAGTAGTGTGTAACTGACAGGACTTGGTTATAATTTTAATTTGATTTACAAATGAGTAACAAGTAAAATTTTGTACAATAAACGCAAGGTTTTACTGCTTCAAGGAAGCGACAGGCACACTTAATCGGCTCGCCGGTCATTTCCTCCATTCAGCAGTAAAAACGGTATTACCTTGCTTGTAATGTAAATAACTATTACTTGCTACTGCTTCAAGGAAGCGACAGGCCCGCTTAATCGGCTCGCCGGTCATTTCCTCCATTCAGCAGTAAAATCGGATTTACCTTGCTTGTAATGTAAATAACTATTACTTGTTACTCATTTGTAAACACTATGTACCCAAGCCGTCTATTGCTTTTGAAAATGAATCTTTACAAGTTATTAATTGATAACCTACATTGTAAAATTTTTACAAGTTAGTAAACAAGGTAAAAAATGCATATTGCCACAGTAATGCTTACAAGACTTATGCGAAATCATTTAAAATAATTTTTGACAGAACAGTTGTGTGTAACTGACAGGACTTGGTTATAATTTTAATTTGATTTACAAATGAGTAACAAGTAAAATGTTGTACAGTAAACGCAAGGTAACTGTTTTACTGCTTGAACAGTAAAAACTGTTTTACCTTGCTTGTAATGTAAATAACTATTACGTATAGTGACAACAATTTAGATATTTACAATAACAATATTTATATTAGTAATATGATATTATTTAAATTGTTGTAGCAGCAACCGATATGGATATTGTTATTGTAAATATCTAAATTGCTGTCACTATACGTAAGATACATTTTTGCTATTATAACAATTCATTTTGTTTTGTGTAAGGTAAAATAATAAATATTTATTAAATTAAATAGAATTTTAAGATTTCATTAATAAATTTAGTTAGTAATTTATATGATCATCTCTTATATCCTGAAATATTAATGTTTGGGTAACAAAATCTATCTTTTGTATGCATTTTTAAGTTCTGAACAACTTTTGTTTTTAAACTTTTGCTGTAAAGTGAATAGGTAAAAAGTTGCAGCAATATAAAAAAAAAAAAAAACGCATTTCAATGATAGCGCTTGCAAGTTTATTCCCCTGGTTTTATTATTAGGTACATTTACAGTTATCATGTTATAGCATTTACAATTCAAATGAAATACTTTTTTTGAGTAATGCCTTTTAATTCAAATTTACATAAAAATATTGACGTATCCAGTACATGCAAATATGCGTATTGCAAAAATGACATTGAATTTAATTTTATTGGTAGATTTTATATGACGACATATTTCAAAATGTAAATTTTATGCTGTTTTAAGACGAAACATAATTATAAAATTTCTACACTTTGCTTTTAAAATACCGTAAGATTATACATTAACTTTGTAATCACATAGAATTAAACTTCCTAATGGCATATTAATTTACATTGAATGATAGTTTCAGATAAACCAAGATTTCTAATGATAGTGCACAAAACAGTTTTGTCAGAGAAATACCAAAATTAAAGTAATAAATTCAAGAACGGGAATGGCTGAAGAAATATTTAAATTTTTAAGATGTTTGCTGGTGTGTTTATTCCTCCAGTGTAACAATAACTTTAGAGTTCATAGACCTCACGAAAAAAGAATTTAATTATAGTTCGAGTTTCCGTGCGAAAAACTTAATTCCTCGCGTCAAAAAACTGTTGAGCTGTTTTCAATCATTTTGCTTTTGTTTCTTATTGTCTTTTATCTATTAATTTCATACTATATGTTTTTACTAAATCCGTTATCGACAACAATGTCTGTCCAATTGGATTGTTTATTAAAACAATTAAAAATACTTACGAAAAAATAGACATTCTCTCATTTCGGGTGTGGCACTCAATTTATTTCATATTCTTTGTTACATCAGAATCCTGAAATAAAAAGTGTTAGCATTTTTATGCAGATTATAAAATAACCTACTTTTCATAAAGCAAAATCCACTTTGTTTTGAAATCTGAAGTAACATTCCATCAACTAATTCTATTATCACAGAAAAAAGTTTCGTTATAGAAATACCTGACAACATTTCATTTTGCAATTATTCCTTGAAGGTCTCATGAAAATATTTTCAATTCCGCTCATAGCAATTTCAAAATCAACATTTAAATCACTTTTTCTTTCAACCAAATCACAAAATATCTTAATGTATATTTCGTACGATTAATTCTGAACATATATTGCAAGTATGTGTTAAATGTAAAAATAAATATCGCCATTACTTTACAATTCCGATACCGGTGACGAAAATAAGAAACGTTTATCTATTTTAGTGTATTGGTATAGTCCAGGGTTTAAAGTAATTATATACATTCTACATACTTGGTCAAAGCATCTGTTGTCGTTGTTGGCACTGGCAGTACTGGAAGATCTCAAAATCCCGGGTTCAAATTTCGCAGTTAATTCCAATACTCGTGATTTCGAATTTTGTATCGTCTCATTCTAAAGTCAAGTTACTCTACCTAGTTAGGGCAACATCCCGCGAACTGCATGATCGTATTTTGTTTCTTTAAATTTCTGCGATCAAATTCTAAGACCTAAGCTAAAAAATACAAAATACATATATAAATGTTTTGTAATCGGTTATGCCATAAGTTCTATTATAGTTACTTAAATCTTAGCTTTCAATATATTTCATTATTTCACTTTTAATTAACCATTTAGCTCTTAAATTTGTGAAAAACTTGCTAATTTTCAACGCACTAAACTCACAACAAATTCCAACAAAACAGTAATGCCAATAGCACCACAAAAACTCCGTAGATTTGAAAAAAAAAAGTTTTATCCATCACCTCTCAATAAATGCACTATAACTATGGCGATTTTAAACAAGGAAAGTAACAGATTACACACTAGTGGGTATAATTTTGAGAAAAGTCACTAGTGAGTAATTTTTTATTTATAATAATAACACCTTGGTAACTACTTCGATTGACATTTTAATTTTAAAAATTTAAAGCATATGTCAATGTCAAATAATATTTCTTTAAAATTTTTTTATTGTCAAGAGATGTTGGATAAAACGTTATACTTCACACGTGGGCAAAGTGGAATTACCCACTCTACAAAATTATTACGCTCTGCCTTCGGCTTCGTGTGCTAAAATTTCTCTCGTGGGTAATTCCTTACTTTGTCAACTTGCAAAGTAAATAACTGTAACGAAAGTAATAAACCGTTGTTTTTTTGTTATAAATACACATGTATTAAGAAGAAGAAATCTGTTAGTGCATGTGTCAAATAAATGTTAACCGCACATGCGCTCGAAACCATTTCAAAATAGCTGTTCAAACAAACCATTGCTCCCAGATATTAAATTCATTGACACACAAAAAATACACTTTTTTATAAACCGCAATTAAAATATTATCATGTCCTGTATTAATTGAATATTTCTACAATGACGTAAACCAACCAGGAATTAAACAGTTCTTTCGTTTAACACTAACGACAAAAAATTCTAAAACCGAATAAACCTTTTGAGATAATTCTGAATGGTAGGTGAAAGTGTGTTACGCTATATGACCATAATTGCGCGCGTATGTCCGTATGTTTGTCCGGTAACCGCTACAGTGATCTGTTATATTTATTCATCTGTTTTGTTGTGTAACCGGCACCATTCATACAACAGATTTTAACGATGCCCGTTTTTTATTTTCCGGCATGCAAGTCAAAGAGTATCCTATTAAATCATCGATGTTGTAATGATCACACTGTGTTATATAATTGGACTTTGTTGTGATATCTAGAATTATTCTAGTTGCGGAATATGCAATATTGAGATTGCGATCCAATGAGATTTAATAGGTGCAAAATATTTGTATCATAGAAAATATTTATCGTCATAAATTAATCATTTTATAGCAACACTGCCACGGAATGTTGTAGGGACTATTTTATTTCTAAGCTCGTGATTGTCATTTGTCTTGAAACATCCTTCACTTGTTATCAACATTCCATGTTGGGAACAGTGTTGCTCATTTTATATTCTCTATTTTATGCTTTTATATTTTATATTCACATTGCATTTGTTATTGTTTGTTTCCAATTTCCAAACGTATAAAATTTATTTGAAAGCAGAATGTTATGTATTTATTATAGTTGGCATTTGTTTCTTCTGTTTCACAATTTATTCAGAATTGATCGATAAAAGCTTGATCACTTTGCGCTGTGAAAAATGTTTGAAGTACAAATAATAGTTATTTGTATCACAAGGTTGGAAACTGCTATTTTGAGAGTGCGAGTTTATTTTGATAGGACGAGCCGTAGGCGAGTCCTACAAATACGAGCACTCGCAAAATAGTTTCCAACCGAGAGATACACAAGATTTTTCGCGCCAACATTTATGTAAATTTAATAAATTAATTTAATTTATTATTCATTTTCTTAATGACAGGGAATTTTATTATGTTGCTAACTTCACAATATTTGAAATGTCAATTATATTTATTTTCCAATATCATAACCAGAAATATCTACATATTTTTATTTGGATTTTACACTGCAATTTCAATTATAATTACTTACAAATATGTTTAAAATCCATAAATATTCTGTTTTCTTGTATTGCAAATACTCAATTGTGTATATATTGCCATAATATTTTTATGTCAATGTAATGCTTTGACATTTCTAGCGTCAGAAGTTAGCTAAAATTAGTGAAGTGATGCCAACATATAACCATAAAAAGTTAGCAATTTTTGTCGAACTAGTTCGACAAAAACATAATTTCCGACCGCTTTAGAGATATGTAATTGTATTAATGTCGGACGGCGGCGCAAAATAGTTATTTATTTAACTAGGCACTAAAATACCAGATTTACAGCAGAGGCAGCCATTTCATTGACGAAGCGAAACCCAAGCTATGAATGCTGCCGAAGCTATAAATCTGTGTTTGGTGCCGAGTTAAACACATATTTTTTTGCCGATTTGGAATTAATATTAATTTAGTGATTATTACATATTTTGAAGGTTTTATTTTACATACATATTTTGAAGGTTATTGATGTCAAATTATGTTGCCATGCGTTTGACGAACGGTTACTATGCGTTTGTTGAGCGGTTTCTATGTAAAATATTTTTACAACCTATACATAAAAGTGATACTTTACAGACTGTTAGCAGTCACCTTTAATGTCAATCGGCAAAAAATGAATAAATTATCATGCCCTTTACGTTTTTAAGTATGCCACTATGCTTTCTTCTTTGTCATACCAGAAAAATATTTATCATTTCAAATTTAAAAAGGCATTAAAAGGTAAATTAATGACAAAAGCCCAACCTACACTTTATGAACGAGTACAACCCGCTTGGGTTTGTCGGATATAAAATAAGTTTAAGGTTTCATTATTAATGCATGAGAAACTAACTAACTCAAATATAAATTTCGCTTAGGACTTAGGGTCACTGAAGTATAATAATACTGGAACGTCATAAATGACGTTAAAATTTCGAGCCGAGTCGTTGGGCCACCTGTCTTGCTAATACAGTCCGCTTAGATAGGAATTAACATTTAATTATTTTGAAATAATGGGAAATGAGTTCAATTATCTATTATTATTTATCACAAACAAGTGTTAGATAAGGAAGGGTGGCCCTACGATATTTATCTGTCTCAGGCTCGTTCGCTTTTTTCATAAAATCGTACAAGTTAACGTTCCAGTATTACTATATTTCAGTGTTTCGGGTCTATTGTACTACTTACAGTTAAAGTGCCTGATAACTTAACTATTAGTTAAATTTAAAATATAGGTCGAATCCCACTGAATAGCATGGTCGTTTGAGTTATTCACATAAACTTATAATCAGCCATTCATGATGCGGTATATGACCGTAGTAGTTAGTCCGCTTCCGATCTTCGTATAAAACAAAAGAAAATAATTACGAGATTACACATTTACAGCTGTCAATTCGCCACCTCTTCCCAACCATGAAAATGGAACTAAAGGAGCAATTTTTATGTAGCGAATATTTGTCCGAGATGAAGAAGAAACTGTCCTCAGTTCTGATCTGTATTAAATATATGTAATCACGCTATGACTAAGTATAATATGATTGCAAAAACCAGGATATAACTGCTTCAGCAACTCTTTCAAAGCATAGTTTCATTTTCGACCTTAAATTCAGCAAAACATGTAAATCTCATAAACGATAACATTCCACAGGTAATTTCACTTTTTTATGATGTTCTATACGGGCCATGACTCATCCCATTAGGTCAAAGCCTTAAAATATTCGACATTATCTGCAAAATTAATGTGGCGCTGCCATCATATTGACTCGTAAAATGTTATTTTCATATTTTTAACGTTTTTGTAAAAGTGAAATTTAGGGAAAATGTGAGAAGCCATTACGATGAACCTACACATATTATAAGTTAAATTTAAATAGGTACTTACGTTGTTGCTTTTTATTAAAGACTTTAATCAAGGAGACAGGAAGTCTATTAAAATAAATTTTGTTAATTTATTCTTATGAACTTTATACGAATCTTTTTTAATGCACAACATTAAAATTAATTTATTTAAATGTTCTGTCGTGAACGATAAGAAAAGTATGTAGCTATAAATGGAAAAGGATGTGGTTATTCTACCGCCAGTCTGTATAACATGCCTACCTCGATAATAATTATCCCACAATACGTATCATTTTTGGCAGGATTCGCTTCGCAAAGAAATCGTAAATCCTAAAAGCCTTGTACTTGATAATAGTCAATATGATTATATGGTTTTACTTAAACTTTTTTTTTTATTATTATTTTTATTTTACGGCTTCAACTACTTTGGTTATTAGCCGGGGTGATGGGCAATATTAGGATGGAGGTATCTGCATTGTACTTAATCACAAACACCGATTTGGTGCCAGCCCTGTCCGGGAATCGAAGTCGGTACCTTTGGGTCAGAGCCTAGTTCTCTATAATCACTGACCCACAGATGTGGGCTTTGCTTAAACTTAAGCACAATTAATTCTGCTAAAAACTTGATAAAATATGAACAGTAAATTGAGAGTAAGTTACTTGAATTCAAACGACTTAAGGTACCTAACTTATTCAATGAGGCTAGCTAACGTATTGTAAGCTAAATAAATCTGTCGTTAAATTCGGATTAAATAAAAAAATATGAGTAAGAATTAATAATAGGATGAAAACAAATTGAGCACTTGAGAACAATTAAAAAATTGTATTATGAAAGGAATGTATGTCCAACAATACAAAGAGAATTTGCGAAGGAATGGTTAAAATTTGGAACAAAGATGTGGATATTTACAGATAAAAAAGCAAAATAAAATAGACGAATTCAAATGCAATTAAAGATACAAAGCCATTTGTGTTATCTACCACGATACGTCTTTAATAAGAAAGACAATATGTGGAAATGAAAAAGGACAATAAATATTAATTTACTGAGGATGAGAAAATGAAAATTATGCAGAGGAGATGAAAAAACCACAACAAATAAGAACATTATGTAGAGAAGTTAGACGAAGACTAAGAGAAGATATTGAGCTATTAAACGAACAGAAATGTAATCGAAACTTTGACATAAAAACCACAGTATAAGAATTAAATATTCTTCAAATATTTCATGATCTCAACATTTCAGTAGGCGTGTTTTAAACAATAGAGCAAGGATAATAATTAATAATAAATAAATAATAGTAGTAAAACGAAATCATAGCATATTTTACCTAAGCAAGTAGTTCATTATTGAAGGCATTAATTATTTCATCGATAAAGATAACAAATAGAAGTGGACCCAAATTGAACGTATACCGGAAATGGGCTGAAACAATCATAAGTGTTCTAAAATACAAACAAATAGCTGTTATATCAGTACATCATCAACAGCACTCATATATTATAGTAAACTTTCAAACACAATATGTCAAGATCTAATGAAAAGGCAAAGCAATATTTGACATTAAGATATCATTATTCGGTATTATAATGGGTGTGTAAATAATACACTATAAAATCTCAACCTTACTATAGTAACATTAAAATAATAGGCGTCTATTATATAACAAATATTTATTATGTACATTTTTATTGTTGTTATGGTTACAAAATTGGTATTTGCCATGTGAGTTTTTTCTACACAATACTTGATTTTTTTGGAGCATTACATTCGTTGTAACATATCCTGTTGTCGTTGTGCAATACAACAAAAAAAAATATACTGAAAGAAAAAAAATACAATGTGTGTATAGAGGAAATTACATGTACTTACTTATGGTTATTTAACTAAGAAAGGAATGAGACAATGGCACTTAGTGTGAAGTTTATGGTAAGCAAGTTGTGCTGGGGTTCAGGTAACTGTAGTTTCTGAAAGAAACCATAATTAATGGTTATTATTTAAATTAATTTACATGCATAACGGCACTTTCATTATATGATAAATTGCAAATATTCTTAATTTGATCACATTTATGTATTTATTTACCTTTTATCTCTGCGATTTACGCCTAGGAATAGAATGTTTTGCAAGTATAATTTCTACAAATATGTAATAAGTATATATTATGCTCTTAAAGTTTCTTTTGTGTTTGTAAATAGCTTTAGTATTTATCTGGATATTTGTATTTACTTATTTAAGAAATTATTTATACATGTACTAGTTCACCAAATATTAATTAATATTTCGAATTTCTAATTATGAGATAGGATGATTATTGTAGTTTTTCGAAGAGCAACTTTGAGGGCTTGTAACTCAAGAACGATGCAAGATATTGAAAAATGGTCTTTAGTCCTTTGTGATAAATTAGTATATGTTGGAACTGAAAAACACTATTGAATTCTGCTCGTAGACATATCGGGTGTCATTTTTTTTTTTGAGTTATAGGAAAAACAATTTTAATAAGTTTTTAACTAGGTATTAATTTTAGAGCAAAAGTGTAAATAGGTATAAAATGTTCAGAAACTGCACCAAATGGGCCTAAATTTATTGATGTAATACCTTTCTGTCATGAGGTAGACGTAAAATAAAATGTATAATTTTAGCTACTTCCAGAGTGCCATGGTAAACAAAACATACAAAAAGTCGTATTGTTTGAGTTTGACAGATAATATTTGGCATAGTTTTTATGAATCATATAGTAAACATGGACACATTTACCATTTTTAAACAAATCAATAATTAATTAAAACTCTGCCAAATGCCATCTGTCAAACTCAAATAATACGACTGTTTGTATGTTTTGTTTTCCATATGGCACTCTGGAAACAGCTAAAAATTATACATTTTTTATGTCTATCTCATGACAAATGTATCATCAATAAATTTAGGCTCATTTGATGCAGTTTGTAATTCTGGACATTTACCTATTTACACTTTTGCTCTAAAATTAATAGGTTAAAACTTAAAGTGAAACTAAAATATTAACATTGTATTTCCTATAGCTCAAAAAAAAGTAGACACGCGGTATATAAGTACGCTAAATTTTAGAATAATCGAACAACTGGTTGAAAAATTACAGTAAGAAGTTTGAAAATGATCAAATACCAAACGTCATTTTCGGCTCTGAAGCTATATTTAGACATTTTGCTCTAATATCTCAACCTATAGTTCGATTATTTTGAATTTGGTTATACAAATGTATTTAGACGAGCTGAATCAATTGGTCAATATCACAAGTCTGTATCTGTTATATTTGTCGATCAAAATTTTGGTAAAAATTTAACAAAATATAATTGTTAAAATTTGCTAAATTGTTATAAAATGCTTTAAGTATACAAAACTGAATACCGTTTTTAGATATATTGTGTATTTTTTAAGTTAAAAGCCCTAAAGGTTGCACTTCCAAAAACTTGCAAAATCGTCGTATCTCGTAAAATATCAGAGATGTCGATATGACATTGCACCCAGACTGCAATGAGTTTCTTTGGGCTTACTTTATATAGAATTGAGTAATATTTCGTGAAAATTTTAATTCGATGGTCATAGATTTTGCCAGGAATAGAAAATTATGTTTTTGTACAAAATAATGAGTTTATAATGACTAATTTCTCAAAACTATTTAATAGCAAATTTTAAATAAAGGATTTTTATTCAATTAGTAATCGCTTATAAATGAAATGAATTATCTATCTACGTATACCTGATTCAAATACCTTTACGAATAAATATCAAACCAGTTGTATGAATTTTATCTTTAGACAGTTGTAATGAACGTGATTTAAATAAGGAATTCGTAATTCGTTTAGTTTTGAAATTTATTAGAGATTAATTCAAGGAATTTATAGAATTAAATAAGTTACGTTTATTTGTCCTAGATTCTGTAATCACATAATTTAAACAAGAAGTCAAACATATCAAAATTATGTATTTTCTAATCATATTTTTGTTTACAAAAGTTGTAAACGTCGTTTTGTGTGCGCTTTATTATTGGTCGTAACTTTAAAACTTAAATATTACGTGATGTTAACGCCTGAAAAATTTAATTACCATAAAATTCGTTTCATAATATTTAGTTCGCAGTTATTTACTATTATTCGTATAGACCGAAATCTGCGATGTGTAAACTTTTACATAACAATACCAAATATCTAGAGCGTCACAATGTTACCTATCATATTGGGAAATGTTTTGTTACACTTTTGTTTTTAAAACAAATAAATATTAACATGGGTTGTGACGTTGTGAATGTGAAGTTTTACGTGTTGCGCGAAATGTAATTTTTAGATAAATAAACATGGTTTTAGAGTTCTGTGAAACCGCTATTTTAACACCAGTAATAACAAATTTGTGTGACCTTAGTTGTAAGTGTATTTTATGATTTATCATATACATGTTTTAAAATGATTCATTTATTAATCATATTTTTACGTGATATAAATAATTAAGATTGCAAAAGACAACCTGAGCGAAAAAGTATGACGCTCTTTTAAAATTGATATATTTTTAATAATTAAAGAAAATTTTGACTCATTTAATGAACTTTTGTCAAACGTTCCTAAATTATTTAAGATATTGTTTTTTTCACTTTTCATAAACCCAATGAAATATGTTACTGTTTGTCACGTGTCTGCATTTTGAACAATCCAGTCATTACTATAGGTACAGATTGTCTGTCGACTGTACCTTCTGTTTTTCTTGTCAAATATCACTCAATATAATTCAAGAGTTCAATATATTACAAAATAATTCTCCAGTTTCCTTCTTAAATTTCCTTCCGTTTGGCAATAGTCACTTAAGCTCTATGGGCTTTCGTGACATGACTGGCAACAACTTTTCGAAAAATCTGTCAAATTATTTTCATATTATTCTCACTCTCTTTGTTATATTATTACTGAAAATTGAATTTTGAATTCTGCATCCATTGAGAAAAGTGTGTACAACTATAGAACTTAAAGTGTACTTAGTATTTTGGAAATATTTCTATATGCTAGTAGACATGTTTTCAGAAATATTTCTGTATGCATAGGTTAAAAGAAAAACTGTTTTATTTGCCTGTTTATTTACATTACATTTTCACACAGAACTTTTGTAGGTATATAAATACTCGTACATGTTATTTGTAATATAAATTGCAATTATTGTAAGTAAATTTGTTGGCTTCGTTGGTTGAAAGGGTAATTAGAATTTTTAATAGAATTAACAGGACAGGAAATAACTAACTCGTTTTCATTTATTATATAATTAATATTACTAATTCTACTACAGATGTAGAAGATTCAAATTTATGTTTCTTTTTCCTTACATAATGTTGAAAATTGAGCCTAAACCAATTCTTTGCATTTTTTTGTATTTATTAACGTTATATTTTCCAATTCTTCATTAATATTATCCAAAAAAATTGTACCAAATATAAGTATTATGTAAACAATATTGTACCTTTAGCATCAGTGACTATGGTTACCATTATTAAGGCGCTATTGATTCTTAAAGCAGGGAACATTTAAATAAACGTCAATTTTTTTAAAATAAATTCTTATACATGATTCATCTAGCGATTTTCGTTTCGAATATCCCTCGGCATTAATTAATATCCTGAAATATTTATTGTCGTGCGTTATTGCAATCAATTCCAAGAAATTTTTGTATAATAATCCATGCACTTGAGGCATTAGAAGTAAAAATATTACCAATTACAACCGACAGCTCTTGTCTACAATAAAATGTTAACATATTTTGTATTTACCAATTGATTTTTAAGTATCATAGTTGTCCAAATACATTAGAATGGTATATTGTACAAAAATGTACTAAAGTACTAAATAGTAATTCAAAGTGTAGTATAGTACAAAGCATAAACGATTTTCGAACAGCTGTTTCTTCTTTGGTCAGTGGCCCAAGAACTGAACTATTGAACTGAGTACGATGCAGATGACCGGAAAATAGTTCTGTAATCTATAATTACTCTTGGGTTTAGAGTAAATTTGGTATTCTATCTACGAGCCTGTTAAAGTGAAACCTTGTATACATATAATTCTATACATGTAATTCTATTCTTCCTTTAGAGATATACAGAGATTTCCACTGGGATTGAGTAAAATATTGTATATAATCAATTATTCTAAGTATTACAGTTATCCATATAATGCCATCCCTTATTCCGTAAGCGGCTTATAAGGAATTACAGGTATTTAAATTTGTACTCTGTTTCTCATTGTGTATACGTGTAGAGAGCTTCTGTAAACAAGAGAAGAATTAAATTTATACCAGTTAAAAGTATACATTCAAATGATTTGGTTATACATTCGATGTTAAATAAATTGGTACAAAATTTTGTATTCCTGTAGAGAAAAATGGTAGTTAATTTAAAACTTTTTTGTACATTTTTACAATTCAAAAGACAATTCATATAAAGTTTGTTAACATTAGGCACTGAATATTCAATATTTATCCAGACATATCCTATTGTTTTTTTTTTTCATATAATTTGGTTTCTTTACGATTCAAGAAAAGTGTTATTTAAAATGGATATAACGCTAGTTTTCGAAAACAATTATACACTACATATTTGGTCTGGGGTTCTA
Source organism: Poecilus cupreus (assembly GCA_963942605.1). NCBI lineage: Eukaryota > Metazoa > Arthropoda > Insecta > Coleoptera > Carabidae > Poecilus > Poecilus cupreus. Next base: position 33,752,550 of record OZ012714.1, read on the forward strand.
TACGTTTTAATAAATATTAGGTGAATAAATAAGTATTTTATTATGCCATGGGTGATACTCTATTTTCGCAGATTCAAGTGATATATTCTATTGTGTGAAGTAGCTTTTGAACTGATCATGATCCCAGTTTCACAAAAAAATAGTTTTTTTATCTTATAATACGGTTTCTCAAGTTTTCATTGAAATAAAGTGCCATTTGTAGTTTACACCAATAATAATTTTGTATTGTACTGAGTATTTATTTCATAATTAATAATTAAATTCAAAAAGTAATCTTAGAAATCTTCGGCAACATGCAAGATCCTGTCGAATGCTCCGTATTTTGAAACATGTCCTAAATACAAAAATTCCGCTTTATTCTTAAAATTAATTAATTATTTTTGTATGTATCGCTTGAATACCTCATGCACAGTTCTACCACAGTAAGACGGTAGTTGCATAACATTACACGTGGGTATAAATTAATAAATTCTCCCTCTCACTCTCGGAGAAATACTTTGTTTCACACTTGTCATTAGTCAGCTATACTATGTCGACTTGCCCATTTATCAGCTTGATAAAATGGTACGTTGTATTATAGAATCATTTGCATATAATAAAATGTGACTAGAACATAGATCAGATTGTTGGTGCTCACGCCTTAGGACGTAATTTAATTATATATTTCTTAGTAGAATGCTGTTCGTATGTGCTAAGGTTGTTAGATTGGTGAAATGTTTGAACTGCTGCTGGAGAACTTTAACGTTATTTTATTTACAAGTTAATTAAAATTTTATTCGTATTCTACTCGTGACGCTACTTATTGGTTGAGTGGTTGAAAACCTCAAAATTTAAGGGCGAACAATGTTGATACATTACCCGAAAAAAGGGAAGATCCTTAGAATTTACCAAAATATTCGGTACACTGAAGATATATAAGATGCATTTTCTGAAAATATACCAAACATTTGTAAATACTTCTAATTACTTAGTAAATAATCGTGTTTAGTTTCTTAATTGTTATGACATTTTTAGAAAATGCATCTAATATCCTCAGCTTACCGAATAGTTCGATAAATTCTTTGATACTTTTTTTTTTTCGAGTAGATATTTTAACTACAACGAATCATTTCGGTATTTTGCTCTATTTTGGATGTCCGAAATTTCAGTAACTACATAATTATATTTAAAATTATGGCATTTTCGTTTGATCCACTTTTTATTTTCAGTATTAATGTACATTCCAACGTTTAAGTTTGTTACCAAATTTATATATTAAATAAATGTTTGCATTCACAAATTCTTTGAAAAATAATATTCGTTTCTATATCTAGAACCAAAGAAAATTTTGTGGTGAGGTTACAATATTATAAATAAGATTTTGTTTTTGTAAAGCAGTTATCAGCGCATGCTCAGTATCGGTTTGTTGTTCGCAGAGCCCAAATTAGCAATTGTAGAAAACCGTTAACAAGATTGATACCTTTATTTATTTACTGTTTGTTATTTACAATTCTCAGTTGATACAAAGACCTCTTTTGTGTGTGTGTGTTAAAAGAATGATATACGAGTAAATCTATGTATGTTTCATTTTAAAATAAGAGAACGTTGGAAATCGCTAAAATATTTTTGTCTACGACCACTTAGAAATCTGCTCATTGTATGTTTGTTGTTGTTAGGGATATGAGGTACAGTGCAAGCATCGTGCGAAATGAATTTGTTTTGTGAGTATTTCAATACAGGTCAGCTCATTTAAGTACAGGTGCCATTGCTAGGATACTTATATAGAATTATCAAATATTGGAATGGTGAAAGCGGGACAAATTTATTATTAAAATTAAATTAATTAGGAAATAATACCGTGGTCGTAGAAAAAGTATAGTGTACAACTCGCATATGGAATGTCCATTACATACTCGTATGATTTGCAGCATTCGCCTTCGGCTCATGCTATAAAATTTCATACACGTAGGAAATGAGTACCATTCCATGTGTGTTGTACTGTTATACTATAGTCTCATGATGTACTTTTTAAATGTAATAAAAATAAAACAATTTTAAATGAGTTTTGTATAAACTTCTGACCGGTGTTATAAAGAAATTTAAACTCCAGTTAAATTCACTTCCATACTAAATTTACATCAAGTTATTTAAATGACAATCAAATCTTTGACTTCAATGTTAAGTAAGTCATTAATTAATTTTAAATGATGTACACTTGTAAAAATCAATAAATTTATTTTAAAAGTAAATTTGAGTGGCAGTTAAATTTCTGTTTAATACTGGGCCTCAAAATTATAAAATAATTAATATATAATTTGTTGGAGAAGCTATAGAAATTTATAAGCATAAGTTACTGTTTCTATTAATTTGTTTATATTATTCATTACTTTTCCTGACGAAGAATTACCTACAGTATTTCGAAACGTATTTTAATATAAATTTATACAGAACTTAAACCAAATTTTTAATATTTATTTATGTGTTTTGAAAGCATTTCCAGTTACTAAAACTGTTGTATTTTGTTGCAGGATTCTAGTTGCATTGCGGTCGCAGATGATGATGAAACAGCCAGGACCAACAAAAGGTAATTGGATATTCAATATTTATTTTATTTTACATAATTATACAGTAAATGTGAATACGGCTGTTTTATGTAATATTGACATATTAAAACCGATTTCACATTAATGGATTTTATAGTTTAAATATTGACGATAAAAGGCATTAAAGCAAATATTGTTTTGCGCAATAACATCACTTGACACAATTTTGTACAAAAAATATAAACAAACCAGAAAAATTTATGATTTTTAAATTATTGTGGAAATTTGCTGATAAAGCGGTTTTATGGAAAATTGCGCGGATTGTATAAAATCATCGCATCACGATGTGATTTTTTGCGTGAAGTAGTTGAAGCATTTATATTTTTTGCTGGTTTGGAATAAATTTGACTTTCGCAGGAAATGAACGCAACTAACGACTTTTAAATTGACGCTTTTCTTAAAATAAACAATGCTTCATGCTCAACTCAGCGTATTTTGACATTTTCAGTAGTTTTTTAAGTTTTGTACTTAAATTTCTAACGTTTTCATGCGAATTTAAATGCGGAAATTAAATTTAAAAGAAGAGGTGTCAAGTGAAATCCAATAATGGCGAAATAATTGCTTTTGGTTTTTGCGGTTTTCTCTGAACTTTATTTGAATATATTTTATTAATGGATTCGTAAATATGCATAGTTTTTAAAGACACACGTGGTTGTAGATTTATTTATATCAACTTATGAATATTCATAATTTTTAAGTGATTTTTTGTTATGCAAATAAAACGGTTTCTAAATTTATCTAATCGGAAAGGATTCATTTCTTTTATTTACATTTCGTATTTAATATCACACAAATTTTTCCTTGAATTATGCATGTTTTGGTTTAACCTATCGTATAGATTAAAGTATGTTATTTCATATGTTAATAAAAGCAAAACATTAAAGTAGATAATAAAATGCGACTGATATTAATTAATTATTTGAATTCAAAAATAGGTATGTAAAATAATTATTTTATCGTACCTCAAAACCACAAAATCACTATGGAAATTACTTTTTTCACAACTTGGTTTCTGATACCAAAATCATGACAGAAATCATATCTACGAGAGATTTGTGCACTTTCTCTCCCGTCATGAGGGAAAGTGCTCAAACAGTGTGAAAAATGAACAAAATTAAACAAATCAATAAAGATAACTATCATAAAGTAAATAAACAATAACTGGGTAAAAGCTGTAAATATTGATAAATCTGCAGTTGCTGAATATGTCATTATTGTATTGATTTTGAAAAAACGGAGATTCTAGTAAGAGAAAATAACTGGTTGAGAAGACTAATTAGAGAAGCTATTGAAATCAAGAAACGGTCAAATAATATTAATTTGAATAAAGGCTTTGAGCTTAATAAGTCATGGTTAACTGTTGTTCTTCCTTAATTTTTCTATTTATATTTTAAATATTTTGATCCATGTTATTCTTATTTTGTCAACTCGTAACCTTGACTACATATTTATTATTTATTGATATTTTACCTGAAGAAGGCAGAACTTTGCTGTCGAAACGTCGTGTTTTTAATAAATATTTACAGAACTGTTACCCAGTTATTGTTTATTTACTTTATTATGAGTTTTGAAAGCTTCTTTAAATTTTTATAACTATTATAATTTATATTACAATGCAAATAATAAACTATCATAAATATTGCAGTCGTGAAAAAATATATATATACACCGCAGGACAGAAGTGTATTGTATCACTTGTCGTATTTAACCCTCGCCTACGGCTCGTGCTTCAATTTATTCCGTGGGAAAAATCATACACTTCTCTCCCTTAATGTATAATATACTAATTTTTATACCAAATGTGCGTAAAATGCAAGTTTGGATCAGGAGTGAAAACACTAAACGCATTTCGCGATTTAAATACAAACAATATTTTTCTACAACTGGATTTTAATATGAAAGTCTGCTTATATTTTATTTTTAACTACAAAAAACGTTATCTAACATACATTTTTATCGTGAATTTCTTTTGTTTCCCTTGCTACTTTGCAATAAAATCATTTTAATTTTCCTGGAAAGTGAAAAAACATTGATAATTTTATGAATTTGTAACATCAATGATTCTTGTTCGTCTAGCAAAAATTAATTTAAACAGAGTTAATGATCCTGCAGTGATCAATTAAATAGAAATTCAATAAACCGGAAAATTTCCTTAACCAATTCACTTTTAATTAACCGGTACAATATTTCCACATTTCGCAATGGGATATCGTTATTCTTTTGTTACACCGGAAACACCATATTCAGCCATTCTGCTTCAGTCTACCTGTCCGGTTTGTTATTCCCGTTATGTCATTAATGAGGGTATTTATTATTTCAATGTTGGCAGCGTTCATTCGTTACTTAGCAACCTCGCATACCAAAGAACACAAACAATGATATAACACTGTCTTACAAACTGTGAGATCTTGGAAAGGCTCTGTATTATTTATGGTGAGAGACAAGAGTTTCAGATAGTTTGTAAAGAAAATAGTTGTTATGTATGATTCATACTTGATTTGTAAACAATAAACACATGATTCTGTTATCTGGGAAAGTAGATATGGGCTCCTCATGCTGGATTAACTTCAATCGTTGACGATAATTATTGTGTTCTTTATTTGTACCAGTCAATATAATTCTTTTAGAGACGAACAATACGACGACTTCAATCGTTGTTAATATTAACTAATAATTTTTGAATACCGGGTGTCTAATTTTAATACAATGTTAAAATTTTCATTAGGCGATAGTTCGTTCCCATGAATGTTAGAACAAAAGAGTCAATACAAAAAATGTTCAAAAACAAAAACTGTACTAAATTAACCTAAATTTATTGATGTGATACATTTCTCTTATGAGATAGACGTAAAATAAATAGTATAATTTTTAGCTGTTTCCAGGGTGCTATGGTCCCTATGGTGTCGTGATTTTACATTTTTCTTGTCAAATTGGTATTACTATGTAACAAGGTTTCGTGATAAACTGAAATTTATCTGGCAAAATAAAAAGCTCTTGTGTAATTACAGTTGAATAAAATTCTTAGATCTATTGCATGAAAAAATAAATAAATTATAGAATATTAACCCTTAACTGGTATAGTGATTTTTTTATAATGTAACTGGTACCTATAGTGGAATCTTTAGTGACCCCACTGCAAAATATAGGTTAAAATAGAAATTCACATTCAGCAAATAAACAATATTAAAAAAATCTGTTGTTGGCACCACAATACCTCCCGCCATAGATTTCTTATCGTACAATGCAGGAACACAGAACACCACAATCAATAAACGCTCATCCCTTCAAAAAATTATGATACATGTCAAAAAATGACATTTTCAACCGTTCAACACAGGCTAGCAGATATAAACGAAAATATCAAAATATAATTTTTCCTTAACGTGTTGTAATTCGAAAATGGTGACAGTAAGAGGAAAATGTTTCAAACAATAATTGTAGATAATAATATTTTAAACATTATTCTAATAACAAAATTTTCATAAACCATAATTTACTGAGATATTTCAAAATAAATTGATAGGGCTTCAAGTAAACTACCACTTCCGGTTATTGGATTATCTCCAAAAACTAATCAGCTCTTCCAAAGGGGATACAATTGATATATACAAAATATCAAAATTTTCGGTTTAGTAGTGTTTGAGAAACTAACTCCAGAGATCCACACAGCTGACAGACAGACACACACAGACATCATCACGAAACTATTAAAATCATATTCTAAGGACCCTAAAACAACGTGCTCATCCACTGAATACTTACTACCCAATTTTTAACATGATTCCTATACCTCCCTAACAGGATGTGGCGGGAGGTAAAAATAATGATCCTCTGTCGCTGCCTCTTGGTTATTGGGGCGTAAAACTGCCAAAAATAATTTTCAGGGGCCAAGCGGAAAAAATTACAAATTAGTATACCTGAATATATCACCTATAATATAAAAATATTTTAGGACAACAGCAAAAAAAAAAAAAAAATAACATGGTTGTTTTTTTACTTACATTTGTACCACTTTCTGAATCTGTTTCATTTGAAATTTGTTTTTTGCTTTGTGCATTAGAAATATTAGAATCAATCTTTTGTATTTCGTCTTTTTAATATTCGCTCTCGGTAATTAAAATATCATACAACTCATTTTCAGTTAAAAAACACCGAGACATGTTAATTATAAAATCAACGTAACTGGTATAGTGGGGTCAACAGAGACCCCAATTATTATTATCTCCTTAACTAAGAAATATATAGATTCGTGTGACCGTCACTAAATCGAGTGTGTCGATTTATGAAGCTACTGAAAAACTTAAACATATAGGCTGGTACCACGAGCTCTGTTTTTGGGTGTTTTAAGAGCAGTGTTTTAAGCTCGGTTTTAGCTATGTACAATGTTCTAAAATTGTTTCATAAAAAAATGCTTCAAATAGAAGTTAAAGAGAAATGTATTATCTACTACTTATATTTAAAGTATTTTTTTATAAAATAATTTTTGAACATTGTACAGCGCTAAAACAGAGCTTAAAACACTGCTCTTCAAACACAACAGAGCTCGTGGTACCAGCCATTTAGTTTAAATTTTTAACACTGACCAACTAGATTTTAAAATACTGGAGTCTTCAAAGACCCCACTGTTCCAGTTAAGGATTAATTACTATTAGTTATTTGTTAGTGTTGCGGTATAGAAATGAATCGAAAGCAATCGTAATCCAGAATGAAGTAAAAAAAAAATTCAATTTCTTCGGAAGGAGAAACCGTGGAACAAATCTATGAATACAGTAAATTACTCCTTTTCTGCAATTATCTATCAAATTCCACGTTATTAGAACTAAATCACTTCGACAAACAGAACAGTAAACCTAAATTTCACGGATGTAAACCTATAAACGTATAAACAATTTCTAGTTCTTCAAATCACCCACATTTCCATGATTACTCACCGTAGTCCGTAATACACTAGTGCAAAAACTTGTAGCGGCCACTGGTTCGTCTCCCGATTACAGACATTTACAACATCGTTCCAGAACATGGCGGCCAGCGGGTAATTCACAAGTAGTGCTCGTATGTTCACGCTTGCTTGGCCAAACAGCTATCCAATCGTACATGGCACTTATCGGTCCGACAATACCAAATAATTTCCTGTCATTATGTTGCTGATGTTCTTTTATGGCTATGAGGTATTCACTGGGAAATAGGTAAATAGAGTAACAAAAATTTTTGATTTTGTGGGTTCGCGGTACGCCGTAAATGCTGGAATTTGTGTCGTAAAATAAGTCATAAATAAAAGCTATAATTTTATATTATACAACAAGTGCAACATGATAACTATTACACGCGAAGTGTGAAATTGAGAAATAGCATGTCAAGAAGCTTAACGTTTATGGCATACACACGCAGTGTTCTATATAAAAGTTAATTTATTTTATTTGTAAACTTTGTATTAGAAACAAAGTGTTGTGTAAAACTATTTTTATCCACGATAACTCAAAATATATTGAAGCTATCAATGTTATATTTTACGTTAAGATCTTAGATGATCATGTTATAAGCTGATTAGATTTCTGGAGCAATCTATCAACCGGAAGTGGTAGTTTATTTTAAGGCCTTTCAGGTATTTTGTTCATATCGCAATAAATACATAATGTAGAGCAAATTTCATTGTATTCAAAAAGATGTATAATATTAGCTACAATTTTTATTTGAAATTTTTCTATATTTTGTACCGTTTAGAAATTATGTCTTAATACAATAATATGATTATTAATATTTTGAATTTGTATGTTCATATTACGAGCTGATTAGATTTTGATAGCAATCCATCAATTGAAAGTTGTAGTTTAGGTTAGTAAAAAAAAAATGCAGTATTTCATAATAGTTATAAGACAAAATTTTTGATATTGTTTTAATGACAGACAAAGTTTGCTATAATAATTAATTTGTTTCTTTGTTTTCTAAACATTTTCAATCCGCAATTTTCCTAAAGAAGAAACATTAAAAAAAAAAAAAAACAATTAAGAAACAAATTAATACACTGGGGATGTAGTTTTTAATAATTCTATTATTACTTTTTTTATTTATTTGATCTAATTTTATTTGGAAACAACAATCACCAATTGTGGGCACCAAAATACCTCCCGTCATAAACTTCTTATCAAATAATGCAGAAACATAGACCACCACTATCAAAAAATGTCCATGCATTCAAAAAATTTAGTTTTCAATTATGACACATGCCAAATACTGATATTTTTCAACCGTTGTTTTTTTTTTATTTCAAAGAGCAGATTTAAACGAAAATATAAAAATAATTTTTTTCTTTAACGTGTTGTAATTCATAAATGGTGACAGTAACAGAAAAATGTTTAAAAAAATAATTGTAGATAATAATTTGTTAAAATATTGTTCTAATAACAAAAATTGTCATTTAACTATAATTTATCTACGATAGTGTGTAAAATTGATGTTTAAATATTAGTTTCAAGTTTGTAAATCGGTTGTTTAGTAACACGATCCCATTAGTCACGGGTTGCCGAGCAACAAGTGATTAAAATTTTTAAATGCGCCAAATTTGCAAAAATTTTGTTATCATGGCAAACTTCTTATTTAATATTGTAATCCAACTTCATAAATAAAAATATTTTTTTCATATATTACGTCACTCAATAAGTCCGTAGGATGACATATGTATGGTATCACTATTGATAAATCAATACGATTTTTAGGAAGTACCAACCTTAGAACCATACGTATCAAAATTTTATGACAATCTGACGTTTATTTCATTTGTTACAGTTGTTTTAGTGACGCTACTTTTGTAATTTTCACAACAATGGAAAAATCTGAATTTCGTGTGTTAATAAAGCATTGCTTTTTAATGGGAAAAAATACCTTTCAAGCAAAGCAATGGCTTGACAAATGTTATTTGGACTCTGCTTCATTGAAACAAATGGTAGAGAATTTTTTTGCTGATTTTAAACGCGGCCGTACAAACAACGATAATGTTGAACGTTCTGGTCGACCAAATTTGGCAGTTGTTCCAGAAAACATAAAAAAGTCCACAAAATTATTTTGCGCGATCGCAAATTGAAGTTTCGTTAGATAGTTGACACCTTAAAGATATCAGAAGGCAGTTTATTCAACATTTTGCATGAACATTTAAGCATGAGAAAGCTCTATTCTAAATGGGTACCGCGTTTGCTCACAGTCGATCAAAAACAACAACGCGTCGACGATTCAAAGCGTTGTTTGGAGCTGTTTTAGCACAATAAAAATAATTTTTTCATGCGGTATATGACAATGGATGAAACATGGATCCATCACTAAACTCCAGAGTTAAATAGGCAGTCAGCGGAGTAAACAGCAAAGGATGAAGACCGTCCAAAGCGACCAAAAACGCAAATGTCAGCTGGTAAAGTTTTGGCCTGCGTATTTTGGGATGTTAACGGTATTTTATTCATCGATTACCTGGAGAAAGGAAGAATCATCAATAGCGCATATTATATTGCATTATTGGTCCGTTTGAGTGAAGAAATTATAAAAAAAGACCCCAAATGAAGAAGAAAAAAGTGCTCTTTTATCGAGACAATGCACCGTGCCACAAGTCGATTGCAACAATGGCAAAATTGCACGAACTACACTTTGAATTGCTTTCTCATCCACCATATTCACAAAATCTGGTACCCAGCGACTACTAACTGTTTGCAGGCCTAAAAAGAATGCTCCAGGGAAAGCGATTTGGCTCTAATGAAGAAGTGATTTCCGGAACTGAAGGGTATTTTGCGGCCAAAAATATTTTGTTCTACAAAAAAGGCATCGAAATGTTGTAGAAGCGTAGGTATGAATGTGTCATCCTTCAATGGGACTATGTTGATGAATAAAGTCAAATTTTGCCAAAAAGTTGTTGTTTCATTAGCCATCCTACGAACTTATTGAGTGACGTGTTATATTGAGGTTTTTCATTACATCGTAGATAAAATATTGTACGATTTAATTGACCCATTCGTGACTAAAGACTAGCTTTACGTACTTGTATCGTAAATAACTATTACTGAGATATTTCAAAATAACTTGATAGGGCTTCAAGGAAACTTCAACTTCCGGTTATTGGATTATCACCAAAAACTAATCAGCTCTTCCAAAGGGGATACAGTTGATACATGCAAAATATCAAAAATTTCAGTTTAGTAGATTTTGAGAAACCGTAACTCCAGAGATCCACATAGACTGACAGACAAACTATTAAAATCGTATGTACTCTAAAAACGTGTTCGTCCACTGAAAACTTACTACCGAATTTTTTTGCAAGATTCCTATATCTCCCTTACAGGATGTGGAGGGAGGTAAAACGCAAATAACATTGTATTCCATATTTTTCATATTTCTTTTATACACCCAGTTTATGCAATGTCTCAATATCCTTCCTGTTCTTATGAAAAAGATTAAAAACATATTTTAAAGGAGGAATAATGAATAATCTGCCTCTTGGCGTATGTGGTAAAGGCAAGCCAGTCATGTTTAACCTGTTGCAACTTCTTACTTATATATTTCAGTCAAACCATTTACCCTTGAAAGAACAATTCTGCTAGCACATACACTGTTTCTTCATTACGAGAATAAACGAAGGCGAACTGGATAAAGTAATGATATGGTGCAGCAGGTAGATTATACAAAAACTCCAGTCCATGTTCGCTGGTGATTGCTGTACAATCAGCGAACTAATTATGAAATACTAGCGTATGTTGGTGTTTATAAACTTTTTTATTTTAGGGGAATTTAGTAATTGTTGGGTGGCGCAAATAGAGCCAGGGTTTTTTTTGTGTTGAAAGTGTGTTTTAGCCATGATTGCTACTAATTTTATAGTGATATGTGTTTGGCGTTCTAAACAGATTGCAAGCGATATTTGCTATGTGTAACAGAAATCACTGAATGGAAAATGCAATGAAAATGACTAATGTAATGATTGGAAATTAATGGACCAAAGAGAGATAATTATAAAGTGTTCTTGAGTTATGTAGTAAATTAATATAAAATGAATTCATTTTTAATCATTTAAACAGAAACGATAGAATGACTGTATGTTCCACCGATTGGTAAACATTGCATCGGTTTTTAATTGGAGAAGTGGAAAGTAAATATTTTATAGGGAGAAACAGTACTTTTTTTTCCCTAGGCCACAATAGTATATTGTGCAACAAGTGCAGAAAGTTACCTCTTTTAAACGAGGTGTAAGTTTTTTTAACATGTTACGTTGTTGAGTTATTCACTTTTGTGATTAAGAACAACTTATTTTAAGCAAATTTTAAAGATACATTGTTGTACACTTATAGTACTTTCCCTTTTATAAATATTAAATTATTATTTACAATATGAATAGTAAACTTTTTTTTTTAATTAGCAAGACACTGTAGTTTGGTAAAGTAACTCTCTACTGTACTAATTTCACAATTATTTTATGCTATTTGAATGATTTCTTCTATAATAATTGGTCAGAATTATTTAGATGTGAAATGTTAGCTTGCACATTTTTTTTCAAAACAAATAATAATAAACAATAAACAACTAGGTAAACAAACAATAGAAAAAATCACACTTGAAACTATCAAATCTTTTCATGTCAAGGTTGAGTGTCAAATATACATGTCATATAAGCTAAAGAAAAATAATAATTTATAATGCAGTCAAACATAAAATATTGTTTGTAACACGTACATACATATTATGGTTTTATTGACTCGCCCTTTTATGTACCTCGCATCGCTGTACCCTAAACTGTCTCGTGTATAAAACCTAAATTATATACTTGTTACTTATTACATAAATATCTATTTTCTACGATCACTACTGAAAATGATACTTTCTCCATTCTAAACAAAGCTTGAAAATTATATATTTATATACGTCAAGTATAATTACAATTATGTATCATAAAATAATTCATAATTATTTTTGAGTTTACAAAAGAAATACAAATTAAATTTTTTGTTTTTATATTACAATCTATAGATTTATAGTTGGTAACACTGCGCACATCTGCGCTTGCGCAACATTCATGCCGTAATCATAAACGTCAAATAGTTTGTGTTTGACAGGTCATTTCTTGTTTCTGAAGAGTAAGAATTATTATTATTAAATCTTGACAAAAGTGTGATCATAGAAAAAGTATAGTGTGCAACTCGTGCAGAATTACCTATTTCACGCTCGTGCAATTTCAGCACTCGACTTCGTCTCGTGATAAAACTCTCACAACTCGCGTGAAATAAATAACTTTCTGCACTTGCTGCACAATATACTATTACGGACGAAGAATAGTGGTTTAATAATGTTACTGGAACGGAATTGTTGTTTTGTAATTTTTCGCATTAACAAAATTTTTTACATACTTGTTTATAATGAGCATAAATGTATAAATCGCTGGAATTATTCGTGTCAAATCAATTATCAACGCTTAATTCAGCAAATTTTAAATAATTCCTGTTACAATACCAAGAAGTATACATATCCTACACCTACATATACCTCAATGCCGTGCCGGCTTCTTTTTTGCATATTTTTTATCCATGCTAATTCTTTTGTTTCCATAATGTATTTCTTAAGATAAATTGACGTTAATGTTACGATTGAGTAAGTGCACGACCTGTAGTGTAGTAATTGTATTTTAATATGAAATACAATAATTAATAATATATTTGTACAAGGCCGTCAACCAAAATTTATGCCTGAAGTAAATTAGTAAATTCATGAAGTAGGTACAGTTTGCTCATAATGAGCAAGGAGGTAGCGTGAGCAAGAATATTTTTAAGAAATCTCCATTTTGATTACTTTGATGTCTTTGATAACGCCCTGAAGGTTTTCCGGAGATATTTTGTAATTAAATAATTTATAAGATGCGTGAAAGCCTTGGGGGTTCTCTACGCTTACTTACAATTTATTATGAGGTATTGACAGCTACCAGCATTGGCGTAGACAGAGTTAATTTAGGAGGGTGCATAATCCATTAAATATGGAAATCTATACGAGGGTCTGTCATAATTTATATGTTATTTTTTCCCTAGAAATTGAGTTAAATGCGAAAAACTCAAATTTATGGTTATTTAGAACAATAAAAACTGTAAAATAAATGTTTCATCATGTGTGACATGGGTAACACAGTTTGAATAAAACAGATTCTGGACTAAAAAATTATTACAGTTTTTTTACGGGTGTCATTAAATTTTAATTAAACGGTTGATTACAGTCTATGAAAAGTTTAATGACAATAAAATAAAAGTGTAATAAAGGAACAATAACATTTTAATTAATAAACATAAACTGATGTTAAATATGAAATTTACAAAAAATTTAAACATATCGAAAAAGTATGAAGTTCGAACGCATGTATTTGAATTTTTTTTACTAATTTCTTCATAACATTTTAAATCAGAATTCTTCCTTTGCACCAAAAGAATGATTTTACAACGATAAAATTTTGATATTATCACTATACCCTAACCCTATCCGAGGAATCGTTTGTTGATATTGAAAATTTTAAAATAAAAACAATTAATTTGTTTATTTTTATTTAAATTCAGAAATTAATCAACCAAATATAACTTGAGCCATGAATTTATTTGGTTAAATTCTCAATAATTCTTGCTTAGAATGTAGAAACAATAACGCATGTCAAAAATGACACTTTCATCGGGATGTAATTATGTTATTTTGACACTCGGCTTTCCCCTGTTCGATTCTACGCAACAAATAGTTTACCGATAAATTCTTGGCTCTCGGTATTACCTATGTAATGGTATAATTTAAATTTGCTGAAAATTTAGACATATATGTATAGATAATTTTTATAATAATGCATATTCTTTTTTAACACAAACAAATAATTCAGTTTTCAGCATCTTTGAAAATTATTTTCTTTAAACCAGTTATAGTTTAATTTAAATATGTTTATTAATATAAAACTGTGATACTTTGGTTTCCAAAATATGTACAATACATAGTATGTTTCATTAATTATAACTATTGTAGTTTGTTTCAAACAAATTATGGCCCCGGGGTATGGTGTATATGATCTTGCGTAAAATGAACAGTTCGTAAACAAAATATAGTAATAACCAATGTGAAATCTGCCCTACCCACACATGTAAGTACAGTAAATTAACGTAACGAATATTCGTTAAACTGCTTGAGGAATTAAGAAAGGAAAATGTTTGACCATGAGACTTATGATGAAATAACTCGCAGAAATACCTCTGTTATAAAAAACAGCTAATTTTATAAGCTAACAAGTGTTGTAAATGTTTCTTTAGATCTTGCTTAGCAAGTGTTTGTCGAAGATAAATATCAGCGTATAGACATATTTTTTATCATAATTTCAAATAATGGATGGCGACAGGCAACAGGATATGAGGTATTTTCGTACATGATTTTTTGTTGGAGGACTGTTGAAGTGATCAAAGAAGCTGCAAATTGAATTTGCATGTCGTAAAGAAACTCAAGTTCAAGGTATAAATAATAAAGAAGTCGTAAATCTGGAAACTTGAAAACGAAACAAGAAGCCAAGAGATCTCAAACTGTTTTGGTATTATTTGCTAAAAGTTGCACTTCATATACTCCCACTAAAATTTATTTTGCATATATAATAAAGCTGTATTACAACATCTAAACTAGTTCTTTAATAGCTTATTGGCTTATTCGACTGTTGTAATAGTACATTACAATTTATATTTTTAAGGTTGGTGATACTGCTGAAATCATGCCATTAATTTTTACCTCCCGCCATATCTTGTAAGGGAGTTATAGGAATCATGCTAAAAATTAAGTAGTGAGTTTTCAGTGGATGAGTACATTTTCGTTTAAATTTGCTAATCTGTGCTTTTTGAAAAAAAAACCATAAGTGAAAACAATTTTTTTTTCTACAATCGTTGCACAATATCGACATTGTTATTCCATTTTTGGTTAGGAAATGTTCAAAATTGTCGCTCTAGGGCGACAAAGTGACATATTGTCGCACTAGCGCGACAAAAACAAAACAAAAATAAATTAGGTAAAAGAAGTAAATGATGCATTGGATTTTTCTGGTAATAACCTTGCTATTGCAAATACAGATGGCATATACGTACATACACTTCAACTTAATCACCATTCACGTATTCACTCTGTAGACTTTATGTCAAATGTACTCCATATATCAAATGTACTCCATGTGTCAAATTATGATTTCTTTGAAAATTTTTATTTTGTTCATAAACGTTGTCATGATTACGGTGATATGGGTAACTACAATTTTACTGAATTGTTGTAGGAGTGACCAAAGATAATTTTGAAAATTAATTTTTTTCTAGAGCTTGACATTGTACTACGATTGTAGAAAAAATATTGTGTGTATCTCGTCGGATAGAGCTTGTTCGGTGCACTTGTCGAGTTGTTGATCTCGGCTTCGCCTCGATCTATAATTTCTCTCCGCGTGCAACAAACAATGCTCTATCCGCACTTGATACACAAATAACTATTGAAGGGATGGGCGTTTCTTGATATTGATGGTCCGTGGTCCTGCGTTATTTGACAAGAAATCTGTGATTTTTACTTTAACTAAGTTGACAATGTCAAATTCAAATAATTGAATTTTTCAAACATCGCATCAGTATTACCAACTAACATTTTGAAACCAAGATTTTTTCTTTACCTAAAGCATAAAAGACGCATAATAGAAAAGAAAATTATAAAGAACTCTTTCATAATAGTCGATTATTTTGTTCTAAAATTTGTAAAAATCTGTAAAATATCATCAAGAAACAATCTGTTTCTGAATCTGAACGATATTGTGGTACACAAAATTATTATATCTAAATGGAGACATAAAAAGAATAAATGGAATGAGACAGGAAATAACTAATTAAAATTAAATATTGTAAAAACAATTCATATTTGCCTATAGGCGAACAGGTTTGACAATCTAAACAATCTTGTTATTATTTTGATTCCTACAAGTTTGCTTGTTAAAAACAATGACCAACAAATACAGTCAAGGTATTTTGAAAACAAAACACAAAACATAGCCGTTTACCATACCATAGTGAAGAGTGAAGTCCATCCGTATAAATAAAACAAACACCGGCTATGCATTGTCTCTATAAACAAACAACGAGCAATCGGACAATGCTTAATGCTTATGCTACGTGACGGATATGGCTTACCTTACGAATGTTAATTTCGAGTACAAGTGTTTGTTACGCTATGTTTGTAAATTCTGGTCGGTAAGTTCAACATCCGTAAGAGTTACGTGGCAGTAATTTAAAGGAAACGACTGTCTGGGTGATGGCTTAATTATTTTGTTAATTACTGTAAACAATCTTGGTTTGTCTACGTGTGGTGTGTGTCAATACTGCATACATTAATTATGAGATTATTGACAAATAATTACACACTTAGGATATGTAGCTATATTCAGATGAATTGCTGAAAAATTTTAAGGATTACATTTCTTTGGTCTTTGATATTAATTGGCTTAAAAATTACTAAGTATATTGAAGATTTATTAAAGTAATTTCATCTAAAAATAATTAAATAATTCCTGGAAGAAAATGGTTCAGGATTCGAATCTATTTTAGTTATGGATATTATATCATTTAGGAGCTTAATTTCAAAACGTAATTATTCCATATTTTAAAGTTTTGAGATACATCGAAAAAACTGTAGTACTTGTGTCATACAAATGGAGGGTTATGATTTTGACGTCACAAGCAAGAAAGAGAAAAATGAGGTAAAAGTTGAGATGGAAGTTCATAATGTAAACATCCATGTTTTAACGTATTAACAAGGTTATGTTTTTATTTTTGAAGTTTATTATGTAGGAAACTTAATAAATTTAACACTGGCCATATATTCTTTATAGTAATAACGGGAATCACTATTGCTCAAACCTATACACACTTTATTTTTCATATTTAGCATCATTATAAGAACTGTCATTTTGACCACGTTTTGTTTGTATTTCGCCCACGTGAATTTCATCGTAGTTCAATGAAAACATCAATAGATGACAGCACGAAAATTTGCTTCTGTATAACCTCCATTGGAAATGATGTATGTACAACATTATTTTTTGCATAGTTATTATAGTAACAGTATTTGGAATGAAAATAAATAGTATAATGCAATTGGGTTTAGGGAATAATACTGTTTTAAAACGAAGGTAATATTTAAGTTGCCAAATTATATGGTAAATATAACTTTTGAAAAATTATTCGAGCACCTTCTCTTCCTCTTCGAAATAATTTTATGCATATAGCGACACCTATGGTTTATTTTAAGTAAAATATGTAAATATTGAAATTAAGCTCTTTATTTGATCAGACAATGGCTGTAATGGTTTTTAATAATAACAAAAGACGTAGTATTAATTATTGCGGTAGTAGCTTTATATGGTCTGAAACAATTACAAAAATTTGAAATGTCATTTAAATTTGAAACATACTCGTATAGTTTATGTATTCGCAAAGAAAAACATATTAAAAATCATACAAACATTAGTTGATAAGAACCAATTTATGTTTTTTATTTCCCAAAACAATGAATGTTTTAAGTTGCACAAGCTGATACGAAAAAAATTAAAACGTTATCAGATTGCTTTATTTGTTCTGGTTTTGTAGATTATTTTATTTAGTGTTTCATGTTACCTAAATATAAAAGAATTATCGAGTGTGCTGTTTCACACCAACTGTAATTCTGTTCTAATATAGCATTCTGTATTTATTTACCTGCAAATTAAAACCCCCGGAGAGCACACTGGGTCAATCTGACCGACAATTTTTTTTTATAATTTGATAGTTTCCATATACATAAAAAAAAACAATATTTTTTTCCCGGCGAGCCCTAGGCAAGGCCTTCAACACCAGGAGTTCGGGAAGTTTACTTTTCCTATGTGGCACACATACATTTTTTTTATCGGTTTATATTCAATAATTAGTTATTTTATATTTCATTTATAAACGTCAGACAACGAACAAGACAAAAATATTTTGATAAAAATATCTGAGGATAGCGTATCCATGGTTTGTTTATTTATTTTCACAAGCGTCAATAGTATATTGAACAACTAGTGTTACAATGACCTTTTTGTAATACGAGTATTACAATTAGACAGCGTAACACGAGTTGTTCTTACTACATTTCCTATTTCACGTTCATAAATTCAATAAAAATTAAATAAAATTGTACGGCATGTTTAATATACCACTGGTCACCGAGAGGCTTTGCCCGCGGGGCCTATCGGGTCTCAGGCCGCAACCCCGACTGCAGGGTCTTCGATTCAATAATTTTACGTGAGCAATGACAGCCCCAAGTTCAACAGACTGTTAAATTTACAAAAAATAAATTCCGTTGCACAAAATTCCATTTTTAAAAAAACAGTGGCACAAAATTGACATTGTGTACGTGAAATAGGAAAATTCATTTGTAAAGCTAAATTTTTACGGGAATATATTCCCGTACTGTTATTTATCATAACCTAGCAACGACACTAAAATACCGGATTAATGCACTTTGCGGTTCGAAAACACACCGGAAAGATTCAGTACTCCTCCGATCGAAGAAATAGTTATTTCTTTCATAATGAGATTTTCTTAATTGTTCCCATTTGGTCAATCTATTTTATCCTCATCTCCGCTTCTTATGTTTTTCCAGCATTCTTGCAATATTGAAATTTTTGAGTACCACATTCTTTCTTCAAATTTCACAGTCCTTTTTCCTGCTTTCAAGCACAATTTTCATCTCTTCCATAGCGATGTAATCTGGTTGCGCTTCTATCCAATCCGTCAAAATCTTCTGCTCCATACATTCGGATGCTTTTTTTTCTATCGCTTAAAATATCATATATCTTATGTATGTTTCTATTGTTGTATTTTATTAAAAATATTTTACGATCTCCATGTACCGCTAGAAAATGAAATTCTTTCAACATTGCTTTCACGAATATGATCTAATACCCGCGACGCACCTGCACCTTACAAATTCACCTCAGCACTCCCGTTTACACATTTCCTTACTCGTTTATCATTTCTATCATGCAGTGGCAGCGTGAGGAATGCATTACAATAAGTGTGCAGCCACCGAGCCACTTTATACAGAGATTGCGCTGCGTAGTATTCTGTTCACGCACCCATCTTTCGCGGGGGATCTACGACGACTTTTCTAACGATTCTACACGAGGGAGCGATAAAAAAGGTGTGCAGATGGAATTTTTCCTTTGTTTAGTGTGACATCTTGGATATGTGAAAAGACAATAAAATATATATTTAATATTTTATAGTCGTTTATAATTATCCAATTGTCATGGATTTCAAGATACGTGTGGTTAAATCTAATACTTTTTATTGACTTTTACTATTTTATAGATAATAATGATAAGGTAGTTTGATTATAATAACAAACGTGAAATTTAATGTCACAAATTCTGAAATTAGCATTTAATTACATTTTTTATTGCTTTATAAGTTTCATGTTTATGGTATTTGTTTGATGTTCGAACATAATATACGATAATTAAACTTGGAATAATGTTTTCTGCATGAGATTTACTGTGAAATTTTAAACCAAGTGTATGTAGTTAATTAATAAGGTTATTAGTATTAAAAGATAATGATTTTTTGTTGTAATATGACAGGTTCGTTAGTTCCAATTTACTATTTCAAATGTCCTTGATATCTCGCTAAATTAGCTAGTTGCCTAAAATTAGTGAATCCATTTAGTCATGCTGGAAAGCGAAAGGTTGTTTCAATTATTTCTTTGTGTAATTTTATAACCTATTGATTTTTTTGTAGAATAAAAACTTTTCTTTACCTATACGACCAAGCAAAAAAGAAACAATGCCTTCTATTATTTCGTTGCGAATATAATTATTTTTCATTAGTTTCAGTGTATTGACTATTTCATGACAAACAAGATTTAAATTACTTTTTTATACTCTTTAAATTTAACAACAATATCATATTTATATTGACTGTTACAATTTTTAATTTTTATAAGTAATGAAGTCGGAGATTATAGTCGAAATTAAAGAAAAGACAAATTAAAAATAAACTACATTTAATTTTATGATTTCATGCTATTTTTAATTTGAAATAAATAAAATTTATTGCGAACCGACATGACGTCAAATTGTTAGAACATAAATTTAAGATACGTCATAGCGCTTTGAAACTGACGTTTGTCAGATGTTAGGTGTAAAGTCCTATATTTTAAAAAGTTCAAATAAAACCAAAGATTCCTGGATTAAAAATTATTTATATCATAATCAAAAAGTATAGGACTTGTCTACCTCTAAATATACTAAATAAAATATATATCATCACGCCTTTTACCCATCATGGGTGTGGCACTCTGCTTACACAGATCTCGGTAGGTGATATATTTTTACGTATGAAGTGCGGTTACCAGCCGTCTAATCATAGCCCCCAAAGATGTTAGTGGAGGGGGAACCACAGGGGTAAATTTAAATTTGTAACTATCGGCAGTGGGATTCGAACTGAGGATCTCACGATCCACAGTCCGACACGTTACCACGGAGCTATTTACCCCATTACAATATATAAAATAACAACACATTTGTATGTATTTCTTTCTTTTCAAATATGTCCATCTTTGTCGTAGTTACCAAAACTACGTCACGTATCTGTTCTACTAATTTTTATTATTTAATTTTTCGTAAACTATAAATAATACATCGATTAAAAAAATGGTTATTTTATATTCTTGTTCAGGATCATATTATGTATAATAAAATAAAAATTTATCATTATTGTTATTGTTTCCTGTAGGACATAGAGCAAGAGGAACATGAAGTATTATTGTGATAGGAATCAAAGTAAAACTGATATTAAAATTAAATGTAATTTGTATGAGCTTCTGCAGTTCAAGATTTTGACTTTTGTAGTAGGTAATCATCGGCAAAACAGTGAGCTAACTTTTAAATTAGTATTAAAACCAGATTTTTTGTAATGAAATGGGTATATTTCAAGCTCTGTTTTCGGGCACTTTAAAATTGGATGGGTATACTCTAAAATTACAAAAAGTGTAGAAGATGAATATGCCACAGAAAACAAAAAGAAAATAACATTAGAGAAGATACGTTATACTTGTGTATACTCTCCACTACTTTATTTCAATATGTTAAACTGCAGTGATTTAACGATGAGAAGAAATAAATATATTGGGCAATATTGTACCGGGGAACTACTTTTTCATAGGACATTAGAAATATGCGCTGGTACCACGAGCTGTTTTTGAATATTCCCAGAGAATTGTTTTAGCGCTCTACAATGTTCTAAAATAATTTGGAAAATAATACTTCAAATAAAAGTGATACATGATATATTTCTCTATAATTTTTATTTGAAATAATTTTAGAACATTGTACAGCGCACACTCCTCTTAGATTATCCAAAACCAGAGCTCGTAGTACCAGCCATAATGTATAATTTTCATTAGGTGATAATTCTTTCCCCATAATTTTGGAACTAAAGTGTTAATACAAAGAATGTTCAGAAATAAACACTAAATCAAATGAGTCCAAATTTATTGATATAACACATTTCTGTCATGTCGTAAAATAAAATTAGTAATTATTAGGTATTTACAGGATGTCATGGAAAACTAAACATACAATTCAAACAGTCGTATTGTTTGAGTTTTAATTGTACAGATTATATTTGTTTAATTTTAAATAATTATTAACTTGATTAAGGGCCGGTATTTCCAACCTCAAATAAACGACACTAAATTTATCAGTGGAATAAACAAAAAATATCGCTTCAAAAGATGATAGCTAGACAACTATCATTTAAGCTTGAGCTACGTTTTTGATGCGATATTTTTTGTTTATACCACTGATAAATTTATTCCCTAGTTTATCTGAGGTTGGAAATACCGGCTCAAAAAGATTTATCAGTATTCGTGGATAAATTTACCATTTTTATTACTTTCAAATATTTCCTGATGTTGGGAATACCTACTTGTACGAATAATATATATTTTTTTTTAGTGGCCGGATGTACATTAATTTCAGCAGCAATTTACCGTACAATTATATTTGGATACTCTGCACTTCTAACTATTCCATTAAACAGCTTTATAATTCTGTTAATAGTCCCACTTGTAAGAATAAAGGCGATCCTGATATAATGCGTTAAATAAATCTTTCATTTGATTCAACGAATTTGCTGCAACCATGGTTAGAGATAAATAGTTGAATTCAGTTAATAATTATTTAAAACTTTGTGACAGAAACAAATATATGTGAAACTCAAACAATACGATTGTATAATTGTATGTTCTGTTTTTTATTTTTCTGATAGAATGTATTTTAGCAATACTTTTAGGTTCATTTGATGCAGTTATATCTAAACATTTTTTGTATTAATAATTTTGTTATAAAATTCATAGAGAATGAACTATCGCCTAATGAAAATTTTAACATTTCATTTCCCATGTTCTATAAAAAAAAGTAGATACCCAGTATTTAAGATGTCTTGTATTTTCTTTCGAGTATTGGGCTTCCAAATTATCAAGAGATGGCGTTGATCACAATTCCCAAAAGGTACATGTCAAATTCATCTTGTATGATATCTTATGATGGCGAATGCTTGCATTAGTATTGGTAGTTTGCTTTTATTGGCAGCAGAACTGTCGCCATACACACTGCAAATTTTCCTGTTTTTATATTTTTTTTGGAGAAAATTCAATCTTAACCTATAATCCACAAATACAATGAACCTTTCATTTTTACATCTTATTTAAATAATAAGACAAACAAATGTTATACTTACATTGGAATACTTTTAAAATAAATACTATTGTTATTAATTTTTAAATAATAACAAATAATTTCAAAATACAATGAAATTTATGTACCTTATGGTTAGTTTAGCTTTCTACCACTAGTTAGCGTATTTTAATTTTGAAAGCCCAATAGTATCAGTGATTCAAAGTTGCTAGTCCCGCGAAGAACGCTACCGCAAATTGAGAAACATTTTAAGGAGTCCAGGATAGGTTTGCACAATGTTCTCGTAGAGAATTACAGGATATACGTAAAGTTATCGTAACTGTAAAGCGGATTCAAAGGTGATTTCTAATTCAGTTTGAGATTTTTACTAGCTTTATGATGGTGTTTAACAGGTGTAAAGATTTAAAGTTGTATTGTGATCGGTGGTTTAGAACAATGACTTCGCCGTATCGTACTTTATGACTTTATGCTGCTTGTAAGATTTTTCAAGGTTCTTGATAACTGATTTCTCATGCTGAATACATAGAATTTTAGAAATCTGTTACACAAGATTTTTACAATATTCATCAGTTATAAGATTGCTGGTAACTAATTGAAGGTTGTTTATAATTGCTGCCACCTTTTCAACTCTACCATTGCATTTACCAATTTTGAGTGTGGCACTCTGTTTGTGTAGATCTTAAATACGTGGTATAACAAAGTTAACATTCTTTAGGATTAAAGTATAATGCACGACAAGTAATTTAAATTATATCTTAGCGGCAAAAACATAAATGCACGACAACATAAATAAACGAAGCAAAAAGCAATTTGCATTCGGGCACTATGTCGTACTATACACAACTCTTATTTTTCATATGGACGTCATAGTATGCCATAACATTTTTAAATAGAGATTTTTTTTTACTTTACAACAATATAAAACAGTAAAAATATGTTTTTATAATTAACAGAAAAATTAACATATTTTGTTATTTTTAATCAAATTGAATTGAAAAAAAAGTAGTTTGTGCAAATGTTCTTTAATTTTTTTGTTTCTTATTTTCACCAACATTGTTACTCATTGTACTTTTCTTAGATACCTATTTCATTTCCAGCGCCTAAATTATGTTTTTCAATCTTTGATACAGTACCAATGACTCGCAACCGTATGTCAATAAAGATCGTATTACTATAAACTAATTTTTTATTATACCTGTATCATAATCCGTGTTTAAAACACGCTACAACGTTCGTAAACGCAAGATTAAAACACGCCGTGCTTTAAAGGTTGCTAAGTAACTACAAAAATATTTACTATTAATATCTGTCAAAACTGTAAACGTAAACAATAAATGCTAACCAGTCTCCATGTAAACGATATACGTCAAACGTCACACGAGCAAAATTATGAAATGAATCATAATCAAAATGTTGCTTTCTCGTTTTTTCCAGAGTACGATGCAGGTATAATAAAAAATAGCGTATGACATACGTGTATAAGTGCTTTTAAAGCACTAGCGACGTTAAATGCACTCCGCTTCGTGTCGTGCTCTTAAACTCGTACGTGCTTTAAAAGCTTACTTATACACTTGTATCATAATATACAATTAACGTGAATTATTCCATTTTTCTCGTATTGTATTTTTTGTTCATTACTAATATTGTAAACCTGCACATTTTAATCATGTCATGTTTTCTTCCTTTTATTCCTCGTTTACGAATATTTATAATGCAACAAAAAAGAACCAAATTAACGACGTATGTATGAATAACTTTGATTTTTATTTCGATTATTTGATAAATAGTTTTGTGATAAGGCATCCCACAAACGACAGTTGCCATTTTTAACTTTATACCTGTGATTCAGAATGGACAAAAATGTGTAATTTGTGGCGGTTTAAAATAATTAAAAAAATTAAACTTTTGTGTTTATAAAGAAATTTTTAAATAGAAACGTGATTCATAGGATGTAATAGTTTTGTACAATAGTGAATGAAAGTAATTTTTGTATGTGTCATTTTCGCCGTCTACTAAAGCTACTGTTCTAAAAAATAATTAGCATAATCTCATGCAAATCTTCATTTATCAGATCGTAGACTATACAAAGCTATCTTTGTTGCGCTAACAAGGAAGCCGTTTTTTAGAAGTTGGTGAATATGCTACATTACTTTTTAATATCACTATTTGTGCACTACGCTGAACCCGCCGACAAAAAGAGCAGAACAGAAATTTTAACATCATTAAAATAAAATTAAGAAAAAATACTTATTAAACACGAATAATTACTGAACTGAACTTTAGTTTCTTTATTGCAAACAATAATTTCAGTAATTATTTTAATGTTTATTTTATTAAAAGAACATTACTATCATGAGACTTTCATTCGAGAAAGTAAATGCTCAACAGCAGAAACAAGCAGGAACAGAATGAATCAAATTATAATTTGTATTCAATATCGTCATTTTGTTGATGAACAATAAGTATTCTTATCCATATGGCATATGTTACATGGTTTTTATTTCAGTAAGTTCAATACTCGTTGTAATTGCGTTTTCCTTAAAAGTTTATTTACTTTTATGTAAGAAAGTTTATACGTAATCCATTTGTCAAAGGAAAGCAAAAGTTATAAAATTTTAAACTGAAAAACATTATAAGAACATTTTACGTACCCGACTATAAAAACATATAAACAAAGGGGATTTAAGTAAACTAAATTTGACATTATGAAATACCGTTAGAAAATATGAAGAACTAACCAATTAATTCGAATGTCGCGACAATTAAATGTTAACAGATTTGATAAAATAGTAAATATATCAAATAATGTTGTCCACGTATACGAGTATTTTTATTTCCCGCACATATATGTAAGGGAGATATTGTGACAGGCCAAAATTTATGGTAGTGAGTTTTCAAGAGATTACAGTAAATATTATTAGAAGAAAAAAGACGTAAAATAATATTTGCTAGAATTTTTATTTGAAACTTCTTCTATTTTGCAATATTTAAAAGTTGTTTAGGCGGCAAGTTATGTGTTGAGGTATCAGATTTTTTTTTATAAAAAAAAATATCTTAACATTGATTACCTTTACTTTATATAGGTACTCGACTTGGAATTTATGTGTCGTATATTTCAATACTATTTTTTTTAATATTGCTTTATCTTTTTAATTATTCACTTTACAACTAAAGTCCGAATACAAAAGTTGTTTAGAATCTAGAAACGTGTGGAATAAGGCTTATTTTGTTACTTAAATATTACTATTTCACGATGTATCAATTCAATTAAAATTAATATTTATAGAAGGCCATAGAAAATTAAACCAAAGCGAAAAATATTTCACATTTTATAACTATAATTTAATTGATATGTCGAAAAATATTTAAATTTAGGTAACCAAATGGGCCTTATTGCATATATTTCTAAATTATGAACATATTTTTTACTTTTATTGTAAGGTGCATGCGAAACAAATAAAAAATAAAATAAATATATCATCACGCCTTTTACCCATTGTGGATGTGGCACTCTGCTTACGCAGATCTCGGTAGGTGATATATTTTACGTATGAAATGCGGTTACCAGCCGTCAAGTTGTTAGTGGAGTGGGAACCACAGGGGCAAATTTTAATTGGCAACTGTCGGCTGTGGGATTCGAACTGAGGATCTCGCGTTCCACAATCCGATACGTTACCACGGAGATATTTATTTATTTATACGGCAATTTTTAAAAATAGCAAAAATCAATTAATTCAATCCCCGGATACATATTTTCTGATACTGAAAATTGGTTCAATTTTCAAAGAAACCTTTCGCGAAATTATTATGTTTTACCTATTTATTACATAAACACATATTATTCATAAAAAATTGCAATAATTTTAAACATACTTTTGTTGCTTTCGGCAAAATTCCAGCTTTGATGTAAAAGCTCAAAAATAAATATAAAATTTAATAAATGTACTGTTTCATATTATTTTAATGTGTGTTCTTCTTTTTCCTGAAATTTTATCCAGAAAACATTTATGTGTTCTCGAATATTAAATAAAATTTCCAGCACGTAGCGTGAAATAAAACTTTATGTAAATTTTACGGCGTAATAAAATTGAATTATTAAAGCGTAAACACAAGATTAAATACTCCAACATAGCAACAGAGTCCCTTTATGGATTTTTGTTTGTTTGTATCGCCAAAGGTTCCATGTCGTTTTGGAGACTTCATCGATTTTCTTGTTTCATTCGGTTCGATGTTCCTATGTTTTTATTCCAAGAAGACGATTTCGAAGAAAGAACATTCAGCGACTGTCGTGTGTTTTGCATTGTGGTATATTATTCATGATCCTTCAAAGAAGGACTATGAGTCCTACTCCATGTAAAATAGATTTTTTGTTTTGTGATGTCAGCGCCAACTTTATAGTGTCTGGACTGTACAAAGAAAATATTTTGTTTGTGAAGAGATATCAATATTTAATTTATGTTTTGGTTTTTACGAGAAAAAATTGCATGTTACTGTCAAGTTCTATGTAATTTCATTTAGATTTATTATTAAATAATTGAAATTGTTGTTTTGATTTAGTTTTAATTGCAGGTTTCAAAAGGTAATTTTGTTCGTATTGCCGCGAAACATGATTTTGTTTTAATTATATTGTTTTTATAAACAAGTTTGATAGTTCCCTTGTAGCTAATAGGATATGTAATTTTTCTTGAATTTTAATTCATGCTTGA
Source organism: Poecilus cupreus (assembly GCA_963942605.1). Lineage (NCBI taxonomy): Eukaryota > Metazoa > Arthropoda > Insecta > Coleoptera > Carabidae > Poecilus > Poecilus cupreus. Next base: position 33,780,596 of record OZ012714.1, read on the forward strand.
AATAATTATTTAATTAAATACTGTAATTTTTTGCTTGAGTTATCGGGATTAATTATAGTATTTTAATTGTTTTTGCAATATACGATTAAGTATATGTAAATTATTAATAGTGCCGCTGCAATAAAATTAGTATTAATTTATTGTTCTAAGCACATTTATGTATAACATTATTATGTGCATATAACTTTGTTGTTATAGTTTAAAGATAAGACTAAAACAGCTATGTATATGATTAATCACAATAATTTGATCTTGAATTTTGTGCTAATTGAGTTGGTAATTATGAATAATGACCGTGTAATTTTATTACTCCGTTATCCAAATTGTCAAAGTCAATAAAATTATCCTCATTTAAATTGAATTTGCAAACTTAGTTATTGTTGATATTAATAATTTTTCATTATTAAATCATAGAGAAATGAAACACAATTTGATAATAAAGTTGTTTGTAAATAATTTAGTATGTAAAATATTACTTAACGGTTTAATACAGATTTTAATACTATAATAGTTGATAATTTTACTATTTTACGTATTAATTTAAAGTTGAAATTTGTATCTCAACCAGGAACTACATTGTCGATAAGAATTAAAATCATAATTACGTAATTGTACTGCGTTTCATTACCGAAGCTGACGAAATGCAATTTATTTCAAATTCAAAACATGCAATTTAATTTCGAACTAGAGAACAATACTTTAATTAATGACCCAGTTATTACATTTTTTTTCAACTAAAATTAAATATCTCCAACCACCTATTGTAATAAATTGTAAATGACGTAATTCTGACGCCTTTTAATAATTAAATAAAATTTATTTTGCAATTAAAAATAAACAATTTAACCTTCGAACTGTGGAACAATGCATTAATTGACTCAGTTATTAATATTATAATAAATTGTAAATAGTATTGCATTTAGAACTTTCAAATAGCATTATTGATTGTGGTTGTAACCCTAGAGATCCGGATTCGATTTCAGTGTCGACACAAAATAAGTAAATTATCCATTATGCTGTTTCGTAATAATAACAAAAACTGCATACAATTAATTTTTTTATGAAATTGGTAAACGGACTAACTGCTATGATCATATGAGTGGATGATACTCCTCAGTGGGATTTGAACCCACGACCCTTGGCGTGTTACTTTTCGGTGTTCATATTTCTACATTATTTTTATTTGTATTATCATGTGTTAATGCTCTCTTCATCCAATGAGTGTCTGCATTTTCGTCGTTTAGTATCTGTCGTATAGATTTGTTATTTCTTATGCCTTCTGTACAGTCTCTTCTTAAGTGATTTGTTGTCTCAAAGTCTCTTTCACATATTTTTTTATAATGTGTATGAGTTATAAGAATATTGAATTTGAAATTAAATTTAATGCATTTGTCTCCATAGGCGTGATGTCACGATGATTCAGCAAACTGGGTAATTTTATTAGTACAAATAACTTCATAAAAGTGACATAACATTTCGTTGTTTTTCTCTTCAAACATGTTCATTTCTTTATTGGCATTTCCACGTCATTAATTTTCATTAATGACGTGGAATAATAATTTAATAAATAATAATAAACAAAAAGATGTTATACTCGATTTAAGATTCAAGAGTAATAAATAAAAATAGAGGTAGATAGAATTTTTTAGAGTGATCTCTTTAAGTATTTTTATTATTTTATTATATTACATTATCTAATTTGAAAGTGGTGGTTTTTCACACTACTTCACCCATCATTTGAGACTACACTAATTCAGTTGAGTTCGCGTTGACAGGTCTATACCGTATTATCGCGATTCGCTGCTCTATCGTCAATAACATGATAAACATATTTATGTTTAAGGAATTTAGCGGTGGAAAAAGTATAGTGTAGGAAATGACTACCATTCCATGCTCCTTGTACAATATGCTATTCTATAATACTATTTTGGAAACTACGCATTCCACAACTAAAAATTATATAGGAATAACTATCATTCCATGGAATAAATTCGACAAATCAGAGCCGCATATTAGCGCGATGTATGAAGTATCTTGGTTCGGGTGCTTTTGTTACGTCTCTGTTTTAATTTTATTTATTTGCGTTTGACGTTTTCAACAGTTTTGTATTTGTATTGTTTGTAAAATTTCCAAAATCTTGTTCTAGAAAGTAAAGTCTACAACAGTGATGGCGAATCTATGATCCATGGGTCAGACACTGACCCACGCAAGCTTTTTAACTGACCCACGATTGCTTTCATTCAAATACTTATTGCCATTTTCACCATTTAAGAATTTTTAACCCCACTAAAAAAAAAAATCGAATGTAGTGGCGATAGAGCCGCAGGACTAATTTTTATGTGGAGAATATTTTCCAACAGTGGGGTTCAAACAAGTGGCGCTATTAAAATTGATATTCAGACAGTTCTATTTGCAATTATTGGAATAATGACAATGACAGGAAGGTGTGCTGATATTAATACATTTGTACAGATGATAAATTAAACTTCCTTAAATTGTTAATAACATAATTCATCAAATTTATTCCGTCAGTCTTGTCAGTCTGCATAAAGAAAAGTAACATTTGCAAGAAAAGTAAATTAACTCTATAATGAACCAATCTCTTCTCGTCAAACAAACCATCTATAGAAATAGAAATTTGTATGCAGAGTTCAGCATTAATTTACTACACACTCTTAAATGTCATGTGATTAAATATCGGTAATAGAAATGATACAGTGAATGATTCCAAGATAAATTAATATAACGTTATGTTACGCTTACGCTGTTCTGTGCCAATATTCTGCACAGCTGTGCAGCTGCGTTCGAGCGCTCAAGGTTCATAAACTTGATTTATTATAATTTATTATTTTGTTTAGACGTTGTAAAAATGTCCATGTACAGTTGAACTACGCTACAGTCTTGACTGAGTATAAATCAGTACAAACGGAACATGTATGATTCACTACGATATTATTTGAAAGCGCCAAGTGCGACACCTACAATTTATTACTATTCACGGCGGCATTTGGTGCTCCAAAATATTTGACAGTCACAACTTTATTTTCCACCGGTGGACTCCACTGATCCAACCAGTAGTTGTCTAACATATATTCACAATAAACTGCAGTACTCCATTACATGTACATGGACGGAACTTGAAAATAAAATGAGATTGTAAGTTCCACTACTACACTGTGAAATAATAATAATTATAATAAAACATTTCGAATTATTCATCAGAAAAATTATTGAATAACATAATTTTCTACTTGTTCTTGTATTCATTTGTTTTACTGATTTTTTGTGAAGAATTATGTAGAAACGTTGTGCTTAAATAAAATATTTTTTACTATATCTGCATCATAATCCATGTTTAAAACAGGTACAGCGTTCGCAAATGCAAGATTAAAATACGCCGTGCTTTAAAGGTTGCCAAGCAACATCAAAAATAATTACCATTAATATCTGTCAAAACTGTCATGACAAATTAAAAAAAAAAAAACGAATCTACATAGTAACGTAAACAATAAATGCAAACCAATCTCCATGTAAACAATATAAGTCGAACGTCACACTCGAAAAATTGTGAAATGAATCAAAATCAAAATGTTGCTTTCCAGTTTTTTTTTTCCAGAATATGATGCAGATATTATAAAAAATTGAGTATGACACACGTATATAAGTGCTTTTAAAGCACTAGCGACGTTAAAAGCACTCCGCTTTGCGTCGTGCTCTTAAACTCCTCGTACGTGTTTTAAAAGCTTACTTACACACTTGTATCATAATATACTATTACACAACTTAATCCAAAAGATTTTATAATGTACTGAGTTCTGCAAGTTTTTTCAACTTAACCTTTTGATATTTCAGACATAGTTTTATTCAAATTTATAGAAATCTTTGTACGACAGGAAATTATAAACATAAAGCCAGATGTACAAATGGATTTTACTAATCAAATCTTAATAAATTATGTTTTTTAAGGGTGTGGAACGTAGAGAATCATTAGTATTTCGAAACGCAAGAAAATCATGATTGCAGTACTTCCGCTATTAATATGGCAAAGTATTTAATTGTAATTATTGCAAGAAAAAGGATGACTAATTGTTTATTTACCTATATGTCTTCCTGAAAAGCTTTTCTGTTTTATTTAACATTTAATGAAAGTAAAACCGCAGCATTTAGCACAAGAACTAATCTTGAATTTCGAAAACAATAAACAGTTTCTTTTATCTTTTCCTGTCCTAAATTTCTAGCTCCAATAAACTTGAGGTTTGAGTAATTCTATTCACGATCATGGCTTGGTGGCTGCAGCGAACAGCACCTAATCAGTAGTGAACTGTGCAAAAACAAATTAGATCTCCTTTCTAACTTCTTTTGTTTCCAGCGTTGACAACCGCGCAACGTGACACGCATATCTCGCTACCAACAAGACGTGTTGCCCTTTTGAACTTGGGCCATTTTTGCGTTTGTTGTCGTTCTTTCTTTGACCTTGTTTTTCAGCGTATTTTGTTTTGCAACAGCACTTTCTCCCTATGACCACAACGGCGCTGTCTAAACAGCACTTTCTCTTGTTCCTGATAATTATAGGCCGTCCTACTGTAATATGAGCACTAAATATTAGTTAGCTGGTGGTGTTAGTGGTTTGTTTTTTTACCACTTTTCTAGAAATCACTTTTCTCCGGATGTTTGGTTTTTGTTGCTCTATCTTTATGCTTTATTTATTGTTATGTAATTGTATGTGAAAATCGCTGTCGTGTGCTGAACCCGTGAAATGTTGTTAACCCGGAATCATGGAAGAAAGTTTTTGATTACTCATTAAAAAGCTTAAAAGGTGTTACGTCAGGATTAATTATTCTCTTAATCGGTAGTGACAGATTGATTGTGCTGATTTTATTACAATTAAATTGTCACATGACTTAACATGATTAAAACCTGAGATAACATTTCCCAGTCGAATTGTCATTAAGACCTATTTTCTTATATTTTTATTTATTTATTTTGTACTTAGTTCACCAGGAAATAATTGCGAATTGCAGCTGCAGAAGACATACCTATTCTAAGTCTAATAACAAGTTGATATACCATATCCATGTCCCGATGCGTTAACACGGACCTATATATTAAAATTGTTTTTTTTTTTGACATGGTTTTATATCTATTTTCTATTCTATTCATTTCACACTGGCTTTACTTCCAATATTTCGGAGGTCACTATTGCCGCTTGTACATCCAGTGACAAAAGTTACAAGGTGATTTATATAAATGGTTGTTTCCATATAATACAATCTAACTACTGCATTCAATTCCGTAGTGCTACAATTAGAAAAAAAAATAATGTTTTTTTAGAGATATGTAGCACGGGCGTACTTGCTAACTTAAATAAATACAAATTAATGGATGACATAAATTAAATATTATAATATTTAAATTCCGATCTTGATAGTGTAGTGGTTAGATCATTTGCCTAGTACACCAGAGGTCGTGGGTTCGAATCCCACTGAAGAGCATGGTCGTTTATGTTATTGTGTTGTTCGTAATATTTACAATCATCCATTCATGAGTCGGCTTATGATCAAATCAGTTAGCTCGTTTCCCATCTTCGTAAACAATAATTAAAATATTAAGAGAACAAAAATGACGAAACAAATATTTACAAATGACAACAATCTAAGAATTGATTTTTACTTTGCTATATATTATAGCGTCCCAAAGATGTGCAGACACGTTTGTCTTCACAAATGCTAAACATCCACTAACTTTTGGGTTTGCCAAATGTACCCAGCTACGCAGATAGGAACGGGGTAAGAATGTCTTTAAGAGGCAACCCAAGGATTAACTAAAATACCTTAACTTAAACAAAGGCTCGCCAAAGCTTAACTCGGATACACAAATATGCCTACACCGATGAAGCCTCAAGACGAAATTTCAGAATATTTGCCGCGTTAGTCTCATATGACCTAGTTTCTCTGAAAAACTAAAAATTTAACAAAAGTAACACAAACGTGTGTGACAATAAATTGAACCCTAAGAAACCTCTTGTCAAGTCAATTCTGAACAATACTTAAAGTGCTAACATATTTTATATTGCATCTTTGCATTTATAATATAAAATAGCATTTGACATTATGTTCAACCCATTATACTGCCAAATTAAAACTAATACTCTTTTCTGAACTGTATATTTCACCTTCAGAAAAGGATAAAGTCACGCCATTTGTTCATATCGGTTTGTTGAAGTACAGGAAGAACAATCATTTTAGATCATCCGTATGACTAAACGTATCGAAACTTGTTGGAATCTTGATGTAGTTGGGAGATTAATTGTTATACATATAATTTTATTTATTTATTTTAAAAATATTAGACCAATGAATGCCGATCATTGAAACAATACCAGTAAAACAAATATGGACGATAATTGTGAAAGAAAAATGAACCGTTGTTAGACCGAAGGACAACTGGAATATAATCGAGACGATAGTGAAACAGAAAATCGCGGAAAACAAGAAAAGCGGATTGAATTGCTTGCATGGTTAAAGACTCTCTATACCCTAACTTAAAGGGCCTACACCTTATGGTAAAAAAGTTTCTGAAAATATACGATCCCAGAATCATATCATTTGTGGTCCAGTTGAAAACATACAAAGGAAAATTGTTTAATTCACCATATTTATAACTTAAATTCTATAAATTTTACCTCCCGCACATACATTTACCGTGTGTCTGTCTTAAATGTGTACATAGGAGATTTACATGGGAGATCAGTTTTTTGCACGCTGTTTACTCGGTGTTCTACCGGACAACAATGATTGTAGTACCAATCGAAAGATATCTTTTTTATTGAATCAAACGATGTAACATACATTATAATTTAGTAGTAATTTGGCTCAGTAAATTAATTTTTAAGTTTTGAAAATTCTCTCATTTATTCAATTTTTATCAAAAAAAAAAAAAAATATGGTCACCTATGACTGTCTTGTTTTGATTTCTTTCAAGCTATGTATTTGACTTTTAAAAATTAATTTACGGAACCAAATTACAACTAAATTGTAGTGTATTTTACATCGTTTCATTCAGAAAAATGATATCTTTCGATTGATACCACAATCTCTATTGTCCGGTAGAACACCGAGCAACAGTACGCAATAAACTAATTTTCTCTTATGTACACCTTTGAGATAGACACATGGTATGTAAGGGAGGTATTATGTTTATGTTACGTTTGATTACATTTTGGGAACAATTCATCAACATTAAGTGTTTGATTAGATTACTTGAAGGCCTGTCAGGGTTTTTGGGTAATGTTAGTAAATAAATTTCATTGGAATCAAAAAGATGTAGAATAATATTAGGTACCTACAATTTTTATTTAAATCATTTTTCTGTATTTTGTTGTTCTTCAAAAACAACAATCGTGATACCAGACAATACTTTTGGATCAAATGAAATCTTTATGTTTGTGATTTCTGTTAATTTGTTATTATTTCAGTTGTTATTTTCCCTTAAAATATTTAAGTACAATTGAGTACAATTACCTTTTGTAAGACATCAGAACAATTTTTTAAAATTATTCTAAAAATCTTAATTGGGCCAAATGATATGGTTCTGGGCTCGTACTAATAAATAATTTTATATTTCTATTCTAGACATAGTTTTGGTAATAAGGTGACATAGTACTACAAACGGCGGTAATGCTATGAAGGAGATTTGTGGGTTCATTATTTATGTTTATTCTTTTCAGTAGCTCGTAAAATGCAGGCTTATTATTATCACATTAAATTTGGTTCCATTACAATTGGACCGAAATGAGACTCAAAAAGAAAAGAGCACAAAAAGATAAGTAGGTCAAAACGAAATTTAATAATTTAATTCCGCATATTTCATCATAGAATCTCATTATTATAATTCAATTTCAGAAAATTACATTTTTATTAAAAGATAATTTAATAAATCAAACCATTCCCTGCGGACAGATTTTAAAATCCAATTCTCCACGAAGATGAAAGATACAAAATTGCGCTACATTTACAGCGCAAGATATAAGTAGACATGAAGTTCTTTGTTACGTGTGTGTAACCGTAGATGCTATCCAACGATATGGAAAACCGATTGTAGATTGTATGAGCCATGAGGCCGTCACGCGATGCGGCTAATTCGATGAACTTTGACGAGGTCGATGTCGGTGCCATACGCTTGGTTCGTTCACTGAAATTTGGAAGAGAGAACAAGCACTTCATATTGATCCCAATAAATAATTGAATTGAGATAACTTTTGTTGTTTTTAAAACTTCGAATACTTCATGTCCGATATTATAAAGAAATTTAAATTTATTTCCATAGTTAGTTATCCAAATGACTATCAAATTTTTACGGCAATGTTAAATAAGTCATAAAATAATTTCAAATAATGTACACTTGTTAAAAATAAATAAATTTACATCAAAAGTAAATTAAATTGACAGTTAATAGTTATTTATGATATAAGTGTTGAAAGTGACATTTTATGAGTAAGTGGGGAAGTTTGTGAAACGAGGCGTAGCCGAGTGAAACAACCCGACGAACAAAATTAATCAATTTTAACACGTATATCATACAAAATTTTATCTACGATCTTCCTAGTGTATTAGTAAATACTAAAAAATGTAGAATGATACTTTGACAGGTAGGGTTATATTTGTTGATCTATTGATACAAATCTTTAGCAACGTGTTTAAAGTAACAATGAAATCACTTTTAACACGTTGCTATGTTACTTTTAACACTAGTGTTGAAAAGTGACATTTTTAACTTGCTAAGTTACAGTTAAAAGGTCACTTTTAACATCGATCGTAGATAAATTTCTTTATCTACGCCTGTGAGTTAAATGTCACTCATTTTGCGTAATTTAAGAGCTTCATTACCGCACTCATTTTCATTAACGTACTATTTTTTGTAAATGTTAATAATACAATCTTTACAATTCTTTAAATTAAGTAATATTTACTTAATTATTAATTTTTGAAGCTTGATCACTAATTTTCACGTAATGCCACCGAAATGCTTCAAAAAGTTATGATAAACAACTAGGTACATAATTGTTTACTGTCAAATTGTGGTCGACATGGATTTAAAACATTTTTATAGCAACTACTTGGATTAATTTTTTACTTGTCAAAAAAAAATTGGTCAAATTATTTTAATTTTTTTTTTTTTGGGCGGGCGTAGATAAAATATTGTACAATACACGTGTGATAATGCAAGATTAATATACTTATGTGATTACACAACTCGGCTGTCGCCTCGTGCAAATCACTGGGGTATCTTGATAATGCTCTTATTCCACTTATATTGTAAATATCTATTATAATACTGGGTATAAATAAATTAAAAACAAATTTATTTATGTTATTATATTACTATACTTAACCTTCAATTTTTTTCTGCTGAAGATGGAAGGATTATCTTGCGAAACGTCCAATAAAGTTTAACTCATGTACCATCTCAAATACCTTGCTAAAATTTAAATATTATTTGGATCCTTGATAATTATTGAAGTAAATAAATTTGTAATAAACTGTTAGTAGTTACATTTTATTTGAAAAGCCTCTTAACATTAAAGGTAATTTTTTAAAAATGTATTCACTAAAGTTTAAGGAAAGATATAGACAGATCATGTTCGCTCTTCTTTTGACATATCTCTCGTCATCTCTAAAACTGGATGCTGAACAAAGATGCTCTTTGGATGGTGAGGCTGCGATGTAGTCGTGATCGTGATGATTGTGGCCCTGCTCCTAACGGAATGAGTGACTTTCCACGAGCGAAATATCGCGACCTTTGAATGGAATGTAGGAGGATCATCTACCACCAACGGGCTTCCTATCGATCCGTGATTTACAGTGCTTCGGAAAATGTTACAGAATGCATTTTTGTTAAACGAAATTTTTATTTATAAGACTTAATACATGGTTTTAAATCAGAAAAACTATGAGGAATAGAGATTTTAAACAGAATACATTTATTTTTTCTAGATTTTGAAATACAGCCTTATAAAATTGTATAAATTTAAACAAGCTACTTATAAAATTAATGTTCTTGTATACTAATTTTTGTCTCTTCTGTTGCAGGTATGTCCGCAAATCCATTTATAATTTCTAAATTTTACATCCTATATTTGAGTAAGTACTACAATATTACTAACATTTACATGCTAACTCTAATATATAAGAAATACAATTCAATTAGAATTACCAAAAAATATATTTTGTCCAACACCTCTCAATAAATGCTCTATAAATATGGCGATTTTAAACAAGCAAAGTAACAAATTACCCACTAGTGGGTATAATTTTAAGGAAAGTCACTAGTGAGTATTTTTTTATTTATAACAATAATAATAACACACAACACCTCGGTAACTACTTCGATCGACATTTTAATTTAAAAATTTGAAGCATATATCACTGTCAAATAATATTTAATAAATTTTTCATTTATTAAGAGGTGTTGAATAAAACGTTATACTTCACACGTGGGCAAAGTAAAGTAAATTTTTCTACTCCTGTATAAATATATCCCCATTATTTTAATTTTTCGATGAATTATAGTACCCATAATTCAGGATAGAGAATTATGATTCATAGTTCACTCTTCTCGACCAATCACAGAGCCAGAAATCCATAATTCACGGTTATTTTAATTACGTGATGTGGATCACCAAGCAACGGTCGTCTGACAGTTAACATGTAGTCATTGTGTATTTTTATGTTGACGTTTTTCAACCTGTATTTTCAACGAATTTCGATAATTTTCAAAAGTGATTTCCGAATTTACAGAAGTAGAAAAAGTACAGTATTATATTCGGGATTATGGTCATTATTCACTCGGATGATTTGCATCACTCGTCTACGGTTCATGACGCAAACTTCTTCTTCGTGATTAATGATTATCATAATTCATAATCCCTCACATAATAATATACTATTATATCACGCCATTTACCCATTGTAATTGTAACACTGTTTTCGCGTTTTTGGGTTGGTGATATATTTTTGCCATTTGGTCGGGGTCTCCAAAGATGTAAGTGGAAGAGGAAATGTCAGCTGTTGGATTCGAACTGAAAATCGCATGATCTACAGTCTTATTCGTTACCATGGTGCTATTTACTATATATTTATTTAACAACATTTTATTTTATTAATCCCCTTGCTTCTTCTGTACATAGTTTTGCCTTTATGGTTTTTGTTATGTGAAATCATGTTTGAGTTTTCGCGTAAATATGCTATTTAGCTATTTGAATTGCCGTGCAATGACTGTCGTAAAACTTCTATTATAGTTCGTAATTATTTTTGCCTGTTTTTGGAGCAATATTTCTTAAGGTACTTATAAGGCAATGCAATTTTGTTGTGCCACATTTTTAAAAATATACTTCTGGTTTATTTTTATTTTGTCTTCCTTGCCAATTTCAAAGTTCTGTTGAACTTACTTATTTTATGGATTTATAGAAACTAATTTAAAAATAGTCATGTTTTTAAACGAAACCTCGTTTCGTTATTTTATCTGGCAAATAATTATACCATCACTTCATTTACACATTTTGGGTGTGTTAGAAGTTACCATCCGTCAAGTACCACCTCCCTCAAGCTGGGTGGAGTGTAAATCATGGAGAAAAAAAATGTCAACTGTCGGTTGTGGGAATCAAACTGAGGATCACACGATTTGCATGATGCTACCACCTAATATCTTTTTGTGTTACTGTATATTTTTCAAAATAATATTATATGAACTACCCAAATTTAAATTTTATAATTTAATTATGAGCGTTTATAAACTTTTAACCATAAATAAATTACAAGCTTTTGTCTCTCGCATTCGTATACAAATTCACCCTAATATTTTGTTTTGTAAAGCTTATTATTGTATTATCCTTTTCACGAATGTTTTTAAATTCTTTTTAATCCCATTTGCTGTATAAATATGTATTATTTTATATAATAAGAGTTTTCTGAACACCATTGTTTGAGGAACTCTGTTACAACTACTCCGTAAATTGTTGGGAGGAGATAGAGAAAAATGAGGGAAGAAAAGATAAGTGATGTTGTTTCGGTATTTGGACGCCTTACTTATAAGTCAAGGGACATTTTGTCGAGATGGAAAAGTTATTCTGTATTCTGTCCGTAGTTCCAAATGACAAATCGATTCTCTTTTCTATGAAATTGTCCTCAAAACCCATGGCATTAATAATTCACGTTTTATTGATCTCTGTTCTACTACAAACCACATTTTGTCGTGTTGAATTCAGTCATATTTTACGATAAAATATTCCACGAGCACTTTTCTCTTTTTTAGAGCATTAGTGTCTTCATGAAGACATGAAGATATTAAACAGGGATAGAAATATTAATTTAAATGTGGTCTCATATTTTAGTTGATCCGAACATATTAGCCGTTCAGTATTCTATTAATTTTTTGTCTAAATATGTACTTAGTGGATGCCTAAAATCAAGTTTAATGGTTTAAGATTGAGGGGACTTTGTTCTGTAGGTTTTAAGCCGTGGCCGAATCACAAAATTTCAAGTTCAAATTTCTCTAACAGTTTAATTATTTTTATGTTACCCTATATTATAATCACTTGTTTATGACATCGTATAGCGGCCATAAAGTGGCTTTTTATGGTCTAGTCCATAATGATAAAGTAAAAGTGCCTGTTAAGCGGATATTACACGATGAAGTTTTTCTTTTCAAGTGACTTTAAAATTATATTTGATAGCTGATTCGCTCACTACAAAACAAACGGTTAGATGGTAATGCGATAAAGCAGCAATGTATGGCCAATTTTTTTAGCAAATTTTAAAGAAAAGTTCCGCAAATTCTGTTTTTCGATTAATCTATCTCTCTTATACTTACGTCATTGTGCGAGAGAGAAAACTATTTCATCTCAATTGAAAAGAAAAACTACATCATGTATTACACGCTTTATCAATATAAACGACAAAACTTTCATTAATTTATCAATAAGCATATAACAGGAACATAATTTTTAGTAATGGTAATATGAAGTGCACAGTTAGAAATATTTTGGTGCTAGTTGAATGATTTCTTCCATAATGACAGGTTAGAATGATTGAGATGTGAAATGAAAGTAAGTACAATTTATTCAAAACAAATAATAATAAACAATAAACAATTTGGTAACCAAATAGCAGAAAGAAAGTACACTTATAAATTATCATTTTTTTTTTTCATATAAACGTCATTTGTCAAATAAATGTCATTCTAAGCTTCGTTCTAGCAGTCAAACATAAAATAATGTTTGTAAATCTTATCAGGTATATAACAAGTTTTTCGCACCTCCGGATTTAAATATCCTAATTTTTTTCTTCTTCTTCGTGGACTGAAGTATTACTTCCCGGAGGGATTAAATTGACTCTCAAACGAGTAACCACTAATCACAGCAACAAGTAAAATATTTATTAAAACTATTTTATAAAAATTAAATTTATTATTATACAGTTGTTTAATGGGGTCGTTCACCATTTTAAAATTATTTTTTTTATGAAACTATCTAAATTGAAGACTATCTACACTTTTAAAAAGTCTTAATTCTTATTCATTAAACCACAATGATTTTTTAAAAATGTTGTGACGTCATTATAGAGGTGTTGGTGGATCTCAAACAGTAGAGATTTAAATAATTCTGTCACATAAATGTTCTATTTTATTGTAATAATAATAATAAAATAAGTAAAAAATATATGACTACAATTATTTACAATCTGTACTATTTTAGATCCAGCAACACCTCTACAATGACGTCACAACATTTAAAAAAAATCATTGTGACTTAATGAATAACAATTAAGAATTTTTAAAAGTGTAGATAGTCTTCAATTTAAATAAAGTTTCATAAAAAAAATTTTTTAAATGGTGAAATACCCCATTGACCCGCCTTTTTATGTGCCTTGCTTCAAGTGCTCGCTCGGCCTCTGAACTGTCTCGTAGTTTACTGTACTTGTTACATAAATATGTATTATTTGATTTGCATCAGCTTTTTAAATCCTCATGGCCATTAAATTATACTTCTGTGGTTCTCCTTCTTGAAACGTCTTTAGGGGTTGTGATTTCACAACTGGTACAACGCAAAAATATATTATAAACTCAAATTTATTCTAATCAAAGTGCCATTTCCAACAATTAGTAAAGGGTGGAATATGTTTGCATATTTACTTATTTTGCTATATCACGTTTAGAAAGTGAATTTTGTGTTGTGTTATTTGGGAGTTGTAAAAACTATTTGTCTTGTGGATTGCTTAAAATTGTTGTCAAGGGTGATGTTACATGAAAGTTTGTAAATCACTGTGCTAAAATATACTGAATAATAAATTAGGTACGTCGGAATAAAAATAAGAAAAATAGTTTCTAACAAGCTGTTTGAAAAGTGAAAGATAATGAAGCAGGTGTACCTATTTAAGGTGTTAATTTTTACATGAGTAAATAATTGAAATGACATTCCATTAATTAAAAAAAACTTGTATACATTTCGATTAAATACTATTTAAACAAATTATTTAATTACATATGTTGCAATAATGATAATAACTGTCCACTTTAGATATTTACTATCCTTGCGGCTAAGGTTGGGTATTCAGAAAATAACTTTCCAAATTTTCTTTTTCCAAACAAACTACGTATAATTTATTAGATAATTAACGTCTTCATCTACGAAAATTTCGTCCAGAACCAGTAGCACAGATCTGAATATCGATAAAACAAGATAATTAACTATACTTTCAGATGTGGAGTTGTTTTTAATTATCACCGACTTGTGTTATATTTTTTGTGAGCATTTCGAGTGGATCGTTCGGCACTTTCCAAACCCGGAAGCGTTGAAGCCGGAGTCGATTTAATAAAGCATTTCGCTTGCAAATGAGCCGTTAATAGCGGTGGGGAGAGAGCCCCATTTGCCCTCATTATTTCGGCGCCAGTGGATTGTGGCGCCAGCGGCGCAGCCGAGACTTCTTTTAGGGAGGTTTTAATGAGTAGTTAGTTGCTTGTAATGGGGAAATTTATGTATGGGGAGAACTACCCCCTACATAAAAATGTAAAGTATTTAGAGTTAGCTTATCTTGAATAAAAATGGATGTATTAAACTAAGATTTTTTTTGTAGTATATGGGGAAGTTTTTTCACGGTGATGTATATGTGCACGTTACTGTGTGAACTAAATTTTAGTAGGCGGTAACACAGAGGATAAATTATGCATGGATGCTAATGGAAGAGAATGGTCTCAAGATATAACCTCAAATAAAATTTCATTTTTAAACGGTCCAATATATTGAAAAACTATATAATTTTTTTTCTATTAATCTTTAGGTACAAGTGCCTTGCATTGCTTAGAAGTTCTGAAAATGAGTGAATAAACAAATCTAAAAAATAAAAATTGTAAGTAATATTGTTATATAGGTATATCGTTTTGAATTTATTAGAATTTACCATAACTCTATTATTTACCGAGAATATATTTGTTTATGTCATAAATAGCTAAATATTAAGTAGTATTAATTAGTAAATGTATCCATGATTACTGAGAAATAATTTATACAAGTCAATAATCATTAAATCTTTATGACAAATATTAAATGTACGATTAACAATACGATTGTTTGTATGTTTTGTTTAATATGGCACTCTGTAAATAGCTAAAAATTACAAATTTTATTTTACATCTATTTCATGACAGAAATGTACTACTAGAATAAATACAGAATGTTCAAAAACAGAGGTCATGGATTTAAGGGTGGATAATACATCTCAAAATAATGAAAAAAGTTCATATAAACAAATATCCGGAAATGTCTAGTTTCAGAGGTATAGCGATTTTATTTCTGTCGTATACGACTCATACTTTTAACATTACAATAAAATCATAGTATCTGCTTGCAATGGAAAACAATTCAAGATAGGTAGTCTTTTGTTTTTCCTTATTTGTCATAATTATTATTGCTGTTTGTTACAAACACAATTTTATATTTTTTATAATTGACTGTATTCCATTGTAAACTGCCATTATGATTTTATTATAATGTTAAAAGTATGAATTGCATATTTTTCTATGATTATATGAACTTTTCGATTTTCCCGATGTTAGCCGCCAACTAAACGTCTAGATGGCGCCCCCACTAATATTTTTTTTACTAAACTGCAAACTGCCAAAATTCCTATTGCGCCTTCAAGCAAACTAGCTCTTCCGGTTGATTGATGACTACCAAAATCTATTTAGCTCGTGACAAACATCCAAATCCTAAATGTGAAATTCAAATGTGATATTATTAAATTTTGAATTATCATGAATGAAAAAATCGACGTCATCGTAAAATAAATAAATAAAACGTGCTTATCGGTTGCAAACTTACTATCGAAATTTCTGTCCGTGTTATTCTTCTAAACGTTTGTACAATTTAAAGTTTCTAATTGAAATTTTAAAATTAGAATGCATTCACCTCTGTACGTTCAATAAGATACATTAAATGTTTTAAACATTATCGCGCTATTATTGTTTACCTAAAACCTAATTTGATGTACTATAAAGCGGAAAATTAAATTCTCATCAATTATTATATCGTTATTAGGTCCAAGCTACATTTGAATGTTTTCGTATTCGTATTTAATGATTTGTAATGCAAGTGAGACTCCTTACTAAGTATTCCTATTATAGCATTTGCACTTTCCCCTCATGTACGTCCATGGTTGGCGCCACATTTGCATCAATCGATCTAGGATCAACGTCCTGCTGTGTAATTGCGTGTCCTTTCACCTCATGTCGCTGTTATTGTTTATCTGGTTCTGGTTGTGTCGGCGTTAGCGTTAGGCGGCAATCCACACTGATTTCCTACAAATGTCAAGTTGTAATTGCGCTGAATCGATAGATATTCCATGGAGGGAACACTTCCCTTTACGTGCAGGCAGCATGGAACAAAGAGAGGGCATTTACTTCCAACACAGTAAAGCTGTAGTTATGAAACACATTTTTCGGAATTTGAGCCCGAAACCAATAGGTTATGCCATGGATTTAATAATATATATGGATGGATCGTTGTCTATGCTTTTACATACTACAGTTTAATGTCAATATAAGAGAGACACTGTTAGATCTAAAATTACGCAGTGGGAGGAGAACAGCACATTTATGCCACCCGTCACGTGATATGAATGTGCTGTTTTTCTCCCACTGCGTAATTTTAGATATAACTATCTCTCACTTATGTTAGCATTAAACTGTTGTATGTAAAAGCATAAGCTACGCTCCATACATAAATATTATTAAATCTATGGTCGAATGTGGTGGAAAGTCAATCAAAACAGTATTCTACTCATCCGTCAAACCAAGTTCTTGTCATCTTGCGATCCGTCACGTGACTTTCATCTCTCTATCTTTATCGCGCTGAGTTGGTTATGTACTATCTTTGTCTATACTACAGCTGTTACGAAAGAATTATTTTTTGTATAGACGAAATTTTAGGCATCATTTTCTCAAAATTGGATCATTTACTTATATTATAATTAAAGTTAAGGTGCTCTACACAACTTATAATTTTTTCTCTAACATACTATTTTTTTTTTAATGATAAATGTCTCATATACATGAATTAATTATAATAATTGGTCAACATAGTTTATATCAGAAGTGATTTTCCTTATTTCTATAAAATCCTCTATCCAGTCCTCTCCGGTGCCACGGTCGTCCATTAACTCATTTTCTTTTTTTAGTTTTCCGCTACCTTTTCTACAATCGTTAATTCGATAATCAATATTAATTCTCTCACTTCATTTCCACATCCGAACCGCGGAGCTAACTAATCTAACCCCTAAGGCTTAAAGTAATGACAAAATATCTAAATACATATTTCGATAACTAAGTTATCATCAGTACATGCAAGCGGGATAAAATCAATATTACACAACTTGTAAATCGTAACTCAATGGTCAAGACTAAATTCAATTTGAAGAATAAAATTACTTAATTTATATTAAACCGAAGCAATCAACCGTGTCTACTAACACGATTAATTTTTTTTTAGATTGTTCATAGCCTTAGAATTTTACAATTTATTTTGACCATATGTATATTATTTTTCTCAATTAAGATATTGATTGCGTTTGTATTAATTTATATTTTTTGTTGTAGTTGGATTCGTGTATTTTATTTTACTGTTTTTGTCTCTGGATATCCAAATCTCTTTGTTCAAAAATTAAAATTCCCGCCTCTCTTTTATTATTTTTTAATTGTAATTTAGTGTGCTCCTCTCCTAGCCAAAAATCCATTTTATAAAGCTCACTTTTGACCATCGTTTCAAATATTATCCATCTTGCGCGTATGTTTCTAGTTAATTTTCGTTCCCTCCAAACTCATTAGTAAACAAAATCAAGTTTGTAATATCGACCAATATGTAAATAAATAGTTTATTAATATCCTACTATTTTTATTCTATGACATTTAGTTCGATAGCGCTGTATTAGTGTAGGCTGAAAACGGTATTCGAGTCTGAAATTAGACTTGGAAATCAATATAGTCATTGTGGCCTGGATCTCTCGTCGTCGTTTAGTTCCGAGCGCATAATTGAAGTTGATGGCTTGTGTGAAGATGATGAGCTCTTCCAGCGGGCCTAATGATGAAATGAATGGTGTATGAATTTTAATAACCGAATGAATATTGATGAGATATGAGACTTTATTGTATTTTTTTCGGAGTTAATTTGCTTGAAATGTTTCTCCGTAGTTTTGAAAATTAATTTTTATCTGCAGCACAATAGGTATTGTTTCAGTTAAGATCGAAGGATGGAGGAATATATTAATATAGATGAATCGGATAAAATCTTATTCAATTTGCATTTGATCTTGGAAAATAATAATTGCTTTTAGATGCCTTGTTTCACTTATGTCTCTTGCCTAACGAAGTTAGAAGTTCGAGGAGAATTTCGTGCCACACAACAAGAACTTCTGCAAGTTTTCAGATTTTCCCACAAACTTGCAAGTTTGTAAATTCAACTACAAACTAAGTACAATTCTAGCGCAGAAGATGCTTGTATAAATAACACTTGGCCTCGTAGTTCACATCAGTTTAAAGATCAAATGCAAGTGAGCAACTTGTGCACACGTCTCAAGGAAGTTAACTGCATGCAGTGCTGCCACCATCAGGGCCGCATCGGCAAACATTCCGACCGAGCGAAAACTGAAACGACCCTAAGAAGAACCTATACTTAAACTGTTTAGGGAGAAGACGTACGTCATCAAAAATATTACTAGATAATGACATCACTATGCAACAACGTTTATATGGGTTACTGATTTAATTTTTGTTGAATTGAAAATACAATGCGTGTCATTTTTAAACGCGATTTGTTGCAATGAACATGAATTGTTAGCAGTATATTTTATAAAACACTAGATCACGAGGAGCACAAATTACAAACCACAGTAAAGTGACAGTTCGATAGAGATGTTCATTTTTTGTTAAATGGCTACGTCACCAAGCAAAATTGCCGCCTTTGGGGTGAAGAAAATCCACAAGTCATTATTGAAACGGCGTTATATAAACAAAAAGTCACTGTTTTTTTTGTCCTCTACAGGCTGTTGGAATCATTGGTCTATATTTCTTCAAAAATGATACCGGCCAGAACGGTACAGTCAACAGAGCGCTATACAGTCATGATTACTGACTTTTTGGTTTTCTAGTTAAATGGCATGTGGAGGAGCTGTGGTTTCAACAAGACGGCGCAACATATCACACAGCTTGCGCCTCAATCGATTTATTGAGGGACACATTCGTTGAGTGCATAAAATCGCGCAGTGAATCTGTGGATTGGTCACAAAGATCTTGTGATTTAACACTTTAAATGAGGTCATTTTCTGCGAGGAAATTTGAAGTCGCTAGTTAACGCCGATAAACCCAAGTCGATGGACGACATGGAAGCCAACATTCGCCACTTTATTGCCGATATACGACTCCAGCTGCTTCGAAAAGTGATCGAAAATTAGACTTCCAGATTGCGCTTAATTCGAGCCATCCACGGAGTCCATCTTTCCGAAATCTTATTCAAACACAAATGGCATAAAATTATGTTTCAAAAAAAGCCAATACCGTGACCATTACCACGATTTTAATGTGTTTCATTTCTTTTTAAAGTTTTATACCTTTAAAAAACACCCGTAACAATCATGCCGTTAAGAAATAATATAATCGGGAAAGTTCAAGAAATCTACTGACGTCCAGAAAATAAATGGTCCGGCCCTGGTGGTGCCCTCCTCGCCCAGCTCGCGCCGCCGCCACTGCTCAGTTTCAGGTCAAAGTTCTGGTTCTGAGACGAGTCTTGTCGGCAGCCTGCGAAATTAGGTTTACGATGAATTTAATTCACCATATATCATGCTATTTAAAAATGACGAACGTTTATTATGTTACTTGTGTACATGTTTCCTGATTCGTTGATGGTTCAAGCAATTGTTGTTTATTTACAATTGTACATTAATGTTTGAAAGTATTTTATAGCTATTACAAAAACATATTGAGACATCATATTTCGGGTCATAAGTTCACGACGAATTCTTAGCAAATCTTTACAAAATAATTGCTCAAATATGATTTTCTTTGAATTGAAATCTTTTCTTTAACTTCGATAATTTAAAATAAATTATGTTGTTTGTTTTTAATTACATTCTTTATTGTAACAAATTATAAATTTAAAAATAAACTATTTGTTTTTGACTATACGAGTATTTAAATGATTTCAGACATTCGGACATTATAGGTACTGGAGTTTCTAATTAAAATTAACTTTTATAAGGAATTTATTTTTATTATAATTTAAATTGAAATGACGTGAATCAGTCAAATATTAAAATTATGTTGGAAACTACAAATACAGAGCTAACGATACCAAGGATAAAATCACCCGGAGAATTCAAGGATTAACTTCGCATTTTTAGTGGAACTGATACATTTTCATTAAAAACAATTACTTATAAGCTGAAAAACTTTCAGAACTCATAGTAAAATTATAAAAGACTTTTGAATTAAGTTATGTAAGAATGTTTAATCCAAAAAATTGAAGAAATGAACGACGAAGAATTATGTTCATTATTTCGAAACGTTGTATTTAAATAAAATATTTTTACAGGACTTACTAAATATATTGGCTGGTATTACTAGCTAGAATATTAAAATTAAAAGATTAATTTACGCTGTTCAACGTACTAAAAAAATTGTTACTTTTGCTTCGAATTGTTGATAGCAATATGACACCTCATTGTGATTCGATATTGTTTATTTAAATAAGTATAATAATCATATGCAAAGGTTAAGACGTTTTACTTCAAGTAAAAAATAATAATAATTAGGTAGACACACGTTACACATTCCAGTAGGGTACGCCACTGTACTGTGTTTATTTATTATATTTGTCAAATAAAAGTATTGACAAATGTAATTCTAAAAATTCTGTTTTTGTCAATATTGTTGTTTTGGTATAAAAATTTATAATTCCTTAGTAATGTTTCGCAGAATTTATTAGATTATTTTCCGTTAATTTTAAAATTTAAATATTTTTCTGGGCGGCATTGACGTAGTACGTGGGCAATGTGTGATGCAACCTTGAACTAGAGAGGGCGTCAGTTTATAAAGTTGCATTACATATGACGCAAGTAACGTATCAAATTTTCATTCAATATTGTTATTGTTTTAAATTGATAAAAAAAATTGTTGCATATACATATACAAAGTTTAAGTCCATGTGGCCAAGTGGAAAATTTATTACACAATTCAAAACTTTTGAATGTGAATTTATGGAGGTGGATATAAATTTAACTCAAAGCATTTGATAAATGAGTACCGGCTGCAGTGAACTTCTACATTTGCTCTTATGAAAAAGCGTTTTCATTGTGAAATTGACAACCAAATCAACAGATGGCATTAGTGTGATAAAAGTGCTATTCGAAATGGCGCATATAAGGCTAATGAATAGTATGGTGTCAGCACGCCTTTTACGATTATATAACGTTAATTTATTTTAGATTCGTCGGTGAAAGAACCGCATTACAGTACAGACAGGAAATTTTGGATGCAGTAGAAAAATCTTGCATCTGTTCGTCCGGTTTAAATGTTAAGGCTGAGCTATTTTAAGCGATTGTGTATGGTTACTGGTAACGGATTTTTAATACACCTGTAGGTTTATTAGTTGATTCATTACTATTACTACACATCCGTATTACTTCACCAACATTTCTGTTACTTGGAGTAAGAATTTCACAAAGATCTTGATCAAGATGCATTTGAATTTCATCTTTTACTATTATTAGCAACATAAGTGAGTGGTTTACAGACAATTCTAAGCTCCAACATTGAAATATAAATATGTATAACCCATATTCAGTTAGATTTATAGATAGATAATAGTGTATTATGTTACTAGGAATTGAAACAGGACTTTTTGTGTTGAGTACGTATATTTGCGGTCAAGGTTATGCAAATTGAGTGAAATACAAAAAGACTGTTCAACTTCGACTGACGGATACTATTTTTTTCTGCAAACTTGAGGTATATAAAATACAAGTTTTTTTCTGCCATTTTAAACAATAAAATATGACTGAACCAATTGCCCTTGTAGTACTGCCACCAGTGGTATATGAAACAACTAAAATATTATTGTATTAGTAACAAAATGATTAACTTCTTTGTCGTATATGTATAGTAGCAAAATATGAATATTGCAATACGCTTGAAGAAAAACATACCATGAGATCTGTTTTTTGGTTGTGTTAAGAAAGATGTTTTAACTTTGGTTTTAGCGCTCTAAAATGTTCTAAAATTATTTTATAATAAATACTTTAAATCAAAGTGGTAGATAATATATTTTTTTCACGAAATGCCAGGAAACCCCACCGTGTTTCTCCCGAAATAGTGAGGAAAATGTGTTTTTCCTCTCTAGTAAGGAAAATATAGAAATAAATGCCTAATTTTATTTAAAATCCTTATTTTAGTGATATACATACTTGAAATTGTCTTACAATTACTTATGTCTTATATTTTTATTTTTCTAGATTAAATCACAATTTGACAACTTTAATTTATATTTAAGATTGGTTCATTGGCAACACTGCTACACCGCCTTGCGTCTGATAACCTTACTTTTAAAATGTCAATTGTGTTGTCAAATTGTATGTTTTTAGAAACATGTGGTGAAAAAAAAATGTTGTTTCTTCTAATACAAGAGAAAAGCCCTTCTTCCATTCTCGCTCGAATTGCCTCATTCGGTACGCTCATGCGGCAAACTTCGAGCTCGAGAGGGAAAAGAAGCGCTTTCCTCTCTAGTTTGACAAATAACTATAATCTGTAACTTCTATTCGAAGCTTAAGCATTTTTTTAAAAATAATTTTAGAACATTGTACAGCGCTAAAACCGAGTCCAAAACACTTCTCATAAAGTTAAAGATTAAAATCATGTCGTTAACTGGATTCCTATATCCAATAAATTGGTCTCATGTGACTAACATATCCGAAGATTCTTAGCCTAACAATGCAAATGAATTTGCAACATTATTTTGAGCCTTTCGACTCTTGGTGGTTCCAAGAAATATCGTTTATTACCAGACTAGACTACTTATTTAAGTAATATTGCAATGAGGGCACGTTAACCGAGATTGTTATGTGCAGCAAACGCAGTATCCAATCTGCGAGTAACCTCGAAACCGAATCTAATTTCAGCCACAGAAACATTGAAATAGTGTAAATAAAACCGACAAGTCAATGGCTTGGCAACGTATGTTCAAGAAAGACGAAACTACTAAGTCTGCTGGTAGAATATGGCAACACTCTTCTTTGGGTTGGGTGCTTCACCTACGAGTTGTCTCCCTTATTAAGACATACCTTCTTAGTTTCTGACAGTTTATACTAAAAGACTTGTTTATTTGATACTTTACCAACGAGCTTTATTTAGACAACGACGAACAGAAGTCCAACGATGGGATTCATATATGCGTAATTACTTTTTGTACTTATACATTAAAATGTGTTATTTATCGTTGATTATTTTTTTACGTTTCTTAAAACTAATGTGCTTCATTGTATGTCACGTGTCTGCGTTTTAACCAATCGTTTCATTATTATACTAAGAATAAAGCTCTATCTCTGTAGCTTTTTTTGGTTTTGTTGACAAATGTCATAAAGTAAGTTGTCAGATAGTTATCAATCTAATTAAATATAACTCGAGAGTTTAATAAATTAGAAAATAATTCTCCAGTATCTTTCTCAAACTTGTTGCCATTTGTCAATAGCTTAATAATACTCTTCACATTATAAAAACATTATGCTTTGTATTTTTAAATTAAATATTTTGTTGATCATTGAAGGAAGCTTTTAGAAAAATTTTCTTGACTCGTCTTCCTCCGCCTGATTACATCTTACAATTTCGAGCGAATCGCTGAGTTTGTAAATTATTTTGAAGAAAAATGTTTCAAGAAAAAGTTTTCGGTATATTTTAGTTTAAGCTTTTTATGTAAAATAGTTCAGGAATGTGTAAATGGGTACGAAAAGCGTAATGTGTTAAAAAAAATGCAGTTATAATAACGAATGGAAATAAAAGTTGATCGAATTCTTGAAAGAACCTTCATTGTGGTAGCCTTGTGCCACTGGCAAATAAACAAAAGCATCAAAGATTCTGGGGTAACAAATTGGCAATCAGCAATACGAACGTAAGCAGCTTGACTGCCTACAAATTGTCATTGAACACTAGTCAAACTGATTAATTTATAGCGAACAAATGAACGAGCTCACAAGCACTCTCGTTTGTTTTCGAAGATGCTCTGACGTCTGACGTAACTCACAACAATGCATCTTCACGGTAGAGTTAAGTTATTCACTTCCATGGTTTCAATTTTCGAAGGCATCATGTAGATAGGATCAGCTGTTGTTAGTTCAAGGTCAATTGTGTTGTTTGGAGCCCAGTGATATGAATACATTAAATAGGACCCTTTGATATTGATATAAGTACATTCATATTTATAAGATGAGTAAGTAGATATTATTGAGACCTGGTGACGCATTTGATCTGTCAAAAGGATAATGGTTAATTCTGGCATCATTCGAATAAGTGTTTCTCAGTATGTAATTTTTCCTATTATCATCATTAATTTCATGTAGTAGTAGTAGTTTACTAAATAATTTGTCTTTTCCTATTACACGAGGCATTCAACGTACTTGCAATTTATATTTGTATTTTTAGAAACAAGATGACATGACATGGGTTAAATTTTAAGATTTAGGCTCAAATAAACTTAAGCTGCATATCGTCTCCCCTATTGATATTAAGTAGCAGACATATCGGATGAACAGGCATTTATAAAATATTAAATACAGTATCATATTTGTTTATTTAAAAATAATAATTAATGCAATAAGCTGTATTATAAAGCTTCTTATTCATATTTTGTAACTTATTTCAAGATACCTGTTGATATGACTGCAAGCAGCACTTTTAAGGATTTTTTTGTTGTATCAACAGAACGAATAGTGTTGATGCAAAGTTGATAGTTTGTTGAAAAAACTTTCAGTACTCATAGTAAATTAAAAAGACTTTTGGATAAAGTTTATTAAATATTAGTATTTCATAAATGTTTTTCAGAACTTTATCCAAAAGTGTTTTTAATTTGATAGTTTGTATTAATTTAGTTTCATTTGAAATAGTTCCTTTTAGCTTTTTCTTGGATTTCTGACTTCACAACTAAAACTAAATTAGTATATCGAACGAGAAGTACTGCAAGACAAAATCATAAAGTTCACTAAATAAATAATACATAGTAAATATGTAAATATTTATAGGTTTAGTTGATTCGTCGTTCACTTATATTTTGGGCTGTTGGAATATATATTAGTCGATAACTGAAATTTTTGTCGTGCATTACATTTTTCCGTTGTTAAGAGTGGCAATTATGTTGTGCATTATCCCAATTTGTCTGGATGAAAACCATACCACTATACTTGGTTATATGACCCCCTAATTATATTAGTTCATCCTATATCGAAGATTGACAAAAAATACGTTTAATTTGAATAAAATGCAAGAAAATTTATTGCATATTGGATATACATTGGAACAATTTAATTCTTAATTATAAATTAACTTAATATCAGCATTATTTCTTTTTTGGCATGATTTGTACGAGAGCTCCGGAATTGCTATTTCATATTTCGGTAAAATTTGCACGCAATTCTTTGTTTGTTTTTTACCGGATGGTGCAATTTTCGCTTGATTTCACATATTTTCTTTTGGTGACAAATCGTGGCTGCTGCATGGTTAATCAATGGTGATATCTTAACCAACTTGTAATTGGTTTACAGAGTGGCAAAAAAGTAAAAGTAAATAGGGCGAACTATTATGACGAAGTTATTGAAATTTAAAGGAACCTAACTAAGGGCCGGTTTATCAATCAAATGTTATGTTACTGTTATGATAACCCTCCTGTTAAATATAGAGAAATATGTATTATTTAGGTTGCTGTTAGTTAACATTTGATTAACAGTCGATTGATGTTGTAGACTTTGCCCTGATATTCTGTACTTTTTATCATCTTTACCACATTATCATTATTTCCCTATTACGTCAAATTTGGTAGCAAGGAAAATGTGTTGATTATTTACTTAGTTTGAATGAATTTCCTCCGAAGGTGTTTTACTTTCAACAGCCAGTCTATAAATGCTGGTGACGCCATGTCTTGCCTGTCCCGTGTCTGTTGGCATTGCCAAGTCTCAAGACTTGTTTAGGAGTACCGTGCCCTCTCCCCCGCGGCGCATGCGTGTGCGCGCGCACCCACACGTGCTCGGTTCGCGCCCGTCGCTCTCTCGAATGGGAACAACACAACCAACACCAATAGTAGTTAGTTATCTAGGCGCGTATTCATAACCGCGTTTTTGCAAAAAGTTCGCGTGATCCGTGATCGCTCGATCGCTCTCTGAACGGTGTAGTTTAAGTTGGTTAACCACCATTTTGGATACTTACATATTTAAATCGGAATTTGCTGTCAATGTCGACAGGTAATGTGAGTGTGTTTATTGTGTTTGCGTGGAGCAGTTGTCACTTGTGACATTCCCATTTGGCTTTATGTTTGCCGCTCGAAATGATCTGAAAATGGTGGGTGGAATTATTTTTACATTGCCTACGTGTTTCACTGACATTTAAATTCTCTGGATTTTTAATCGTTTCACCAAATATTGCAACTGAATCATTCTATTCCGTTATTTCTGTCATAGAACAGTTACAAGGATCAATCTTTTAGTTGCGAATATTTTGTCCCGAGATCAACTGCAGATATTCTGGCTATAACACTTGCATCAATAAATTGAAAGCTGTTGATACGCTGCAGCAACAGTTGAGAAACGCTAAGTTAATCAGTCCCGAGCTTGCACTACAGACTAGGGCAAATTAATGTATTCAGTTTTGAGTCTAATTGTGTTAAGTTTGTTGCATTTGTTATACAAAAGTTGTATGAATGTACTAATGTACATAAAAGTTGTACACATTTTTATAGACGATAAACCGAGAGCCAAGAATTTTTTATTGAAAAATTTCGAATAGCATATAAACGAACAGCCGAATGTCAAAAATGGTATAATTAGAATTAGCTGCGCTGCCGGGATATAAGTGTCATTTTTGACACGAGTTGCAGTTTCTATACAGGAATTTTACAAAATTAATACTGGGCTACAGTTATATTCGGTTAATTGAATTTAAATGAAAGCAAACAAACTGATTGTTTAAATGTGAAAAATTTCTATATCAGCAAACGGTTGCCTGAGTATGATGCATGAATTTTATCAAAATCTTATCAATTTAAAATTGTCCTCTTGGAGGAAATGAAGCGTAGTGATTGGCTTTATAATATAATGAAGGAAATAATCAGTACAGAAATGGTTGTTTATTATAACTGCGTGCAATAAAAACTTTATTACTCGATACTAAAACGGCGTGCAAAATAATGTAATTTATAATGAAATAAATAATGCATGCACTTTATCCCTTCGGTTCCCTTCCGTTTATATGTGTAAATGGCGTGATGTTATATTTATTACATTTTACATTCGAAAGTTTGATGGTGTCAAAAGTGTACGTTTTCGGGTGCGCTCCCGGATTTGTAACGCCTAGTGCAATAAATTGGCTTTTTTACACTTAAATAACCATATATCTGTAATATTTTAGTAGGTGTGTGACTATTGTGTCAGATGATTGTATTAATACGAATGAATGTCTGAAATGACTTCGACGAACAGCAGAAGAAACTATGACTGTACGTCATTATTATATTGGTTAATAAGAACGCCTTTTATTGTGACGTCCGTCTGAATTGTTTTACTCCAGATTTGTCAACTTAATATGAGTGATACATCTCTAAATGATTGTTGCCCTAGTTTATGTCCACTTTATTAGCTTGTTTTTTGCCCACCAGTTGATGAATTCATGTGATTTATGAAACTACATTAAACGTGTTTTTTTTGTGCCGCAAAAATTTGTTTCGGTATGTAATATAACTTGATGAGAATTCAGCGAAGTGATGATTCACAGTTTTCACAATATTTGACGAAGTAGCTTTGATTTCTCACAGTTGATTAATGATTGAAAATGTTAGATGATTTATTAAACCGGCTAATAGTCTATCTTCTAGTTCCAAATGGGAAATATTTAATTACACCAGCGAAGTATTTAGCATAGATTTATAGGAAATGTACGCGATGTACTCAATTTCTCATTGCCAGTTTGCATATTTGGGATTTTAGCATCATGTTGGATTAATATTATACGTAGTAACTGCATCTTTGAAATGTTTTCATTTCAAATGGTCAGTTCGGTAAC
This sequence comes from Poecilus cupreus, assembly GCA_963942605.1. Lineage (NCBI taxonomy): Eukaryota > Metazoa > Arthropoda > Insecta > Coleoptera > Carabidae > Poecilus > Poecilus cupreus. Next base: position 33,809,444 of record OZ012714.1, read on the forward strand.
GTGCCAAGTTGCTACGCCCATACAAATTCTGTAATTTTTAACCCAAAAGATTTTGACGTATATACGAGAATTTAAGAATAGCTTATACAAACAAAGATCTAAAAATATGCTTATATTTTTTCTTTCCAATTTATAGAACATTATATTGGGCCACATGGGATATTTAGCTAAAAGCTTAAATTACTTGTATTTGTGTTTACGAATTCTGCACGAAATCATATTTAAATAATGAGAAATATGCGTTTCAAAATTAGTTCTTTGTTACAGTTTATTTATTAACTAATATTTTTCGGTTTAATGCGAGGTTTAAACTACCAATAGTCGTTTCTTAAACAGACGTTCTATCCATAGTGCTATAACTGCTAACAACCTGTCCAGGTATACAAAACATGCTATTTACCTTTTTATACGTAATATCCGTTTTAAATATTAGCTCAATGATATCTGTGTGGATGCATGCATGGATGAATGTGTGTCCGTATGTTCAATAATACACAAAAGGGAAAATGTAGAGCACAGAACTTCTGTGTCTTGATAATGCGAAGAACTAAATTGATTTTGGTCAAAATTGCAAAACTGAAACTTGCGACACAAAATAAATTCAATTTAATATGAATATCGAATCAACTCCAAAGTATGTTTCTAGTGTAAATTATTAGCAATATTTGGGACAATAATTATTTGTTTAACTAGGCATCAAAATACCAGATTCGCAGCAAAGTCTGCCGAAGCTGTATATCTGTGTTTGGTGCCGAGTTGAACACATTTTTTTTTTTGCTATTAATTAGTGATTATTTTATATACATATTTTGAAGGTTATAGCTGACAAATTACGTTGCCATGCGATTGTTTAACGGTTGCTATGCATTTGTTGTCGCTTACTATGCGTTTGTTGAGCGGTTGCTATGTAAAATATTTTTACAGTCTAGGCATAAAAGTGACACTTTACAGACTGTTAGCAGTCCGTAAAGTGCTAATTTTTGTCAATCGGCAATAAAATATGACAGAATCACGCAATACAACTGTCACTTGTCAGAGTTGCCCTTGTGGGTGGTGCCACCAGTGGTATATGAAACAACTAACATATTACTGTACGCTTTACAATTACATTTATATGATTATAGTAGGAACAAAATGATTAATTTCTATATCGTGTACTAGCAATATATGAATATTATATACGCTTGAAAAAAAAAAACAATAATTCTTACCAATTAATGTAATATGTAAGTACTAAAGTAATTAAAATAATGTTCTTATTTGTTTAAACTTGCATTGTTTATTTATGATTGACTGTTATTAATAATCCCTGCAAATTATCCTTATGTTCACTTTTTAGAAAACGGTTTAATTAATTCTGTCAATCATTTTAACTATAACTATGTTAATGACACATACTCTATGTATATTGAAACAAAAAAATAACTCCCGGTATTTTCAATAACACATTGCCATAATCAAACATAGTTGCTATGAAAACAAACAAATAAGTAAAACATTTATTCTATATGCCAAACATGTGTCAAGTGTAATTATTGAACCGTCAAAATATTTATAAATATTCCTCACATTTGTTGACGAATAATTCGTAATTTTATTGTTTCAATGTGTTGATTTCTTCCACATGACATAGCGCTATAAGGAAATACATTCAAGTAGTTCAAACAAAACCGAAAGGAAATACGCAAGAACCAAGAGGTTATTGTTTTGTATTATAGATAAAGTACGTTTGTTCGTTTGTTTTAAAACATAAACAGTGAAAAATCCCACGCCACAATGATAAACATACTCGTTAAACATTGCTTTAAAGTATTAATATCCACCACATGACGTACATAATTCTATTTCGTAATACAAGAGTAGTAATTTAATTTCCAATTTCACACATTTCTTTATTATTAGAAGTAATATTATATCATGTATTTCTTTTTATATTATAAAACTTTCCTTCCTCCTGATATCAGAGTGGAAATCTTGCTAGTAATAAAAGCCAAACACGATATAAACAACAACTAAAACTAAAAAAATGAAAGTCATAACTAAAGAAATAATAATTGCTATTGGTATTATTGCAATAAATTACTGTACGTGAACTTTTCACCCACGCCAAACACATTATTTATTTCAATAATATTGCATTGTATGGATGTTCTCATCCTCGCGGGACTCGGAATTAAATAATTAATAAAACATGCGTAGTCGAGAAGCGAGAGAAAATCTGCACGGCGGCAGTAAATATGCAAACGCGGAAAACGACAAAACAACGCTTTGCTTTCCAGAATTGTAATTTATCCGCACTCCGTTGACCTCCATATTACTATTACCAGAGGCGCAGACAGGGGGTAATTATTCAGGAGCATCGACTTACTACACAAAAAAGTACCGTGTAGTTACCGAACTATTAGCTAAGCCGTGGATATAAGATGCATTTTCTGGAAATGTCGTAACAATTAAGAAACTAAACATGATTATTTACTAAGCGATTCGAAGCAGAGACAAAAAAAGTTTGGTACATTTTCAGAAAGTGCATCTTTGTTCTCAGTTTACCGAATAGCGAATAGTTTTATAAATTCAAAGAATTTTTTTTGTGTACTTGCATTTTGTTTTATCTAACATTATATATTACAAATAATTTAGATTCTAGGTGAACATAACAGTATTTGAATTATATAAATAAATATTATTTATAAAGAATAAATAGCAAAAAAACGCAATTTTAACTTTACCCCTAACATCTTTGGAACCGTGGCTTGACGGCTGGTAATCACACTTTAGAACAACATTGCAAGACCGTTATTCAGAACTTTACTGTCGAGCTTGTTATCAGTATCATGTAAAGTTTGGATTACGGTCTAGTATTATACAATGTTTAATGATATAGAATGGCAGCTCGTATATACGAAGGAATGTAGGTGAAGAGCTATAAGAAATATTATAAATAGAACAGATGCAAATAATATTAATTATTATTGTTCGTATCTAATTAAATTTATAAGAAATACCTTAAATAAAATAACTACACCAACAGATGAATTAAACATAATCAGATTAAAATAATATCGTTAACTGACTTCGTGAAACCAATAAATTGAGCTCGTGTGACTAATATTCCGAAGAGAACAGCTATAAAATCAAAAATTATTATTTAATGAACCGTTTATAAAATAATACAAGTTACAGTGCTCATTGCAATCTCTTCACCTACCGGTTGTATGAGTGGTGGGACAGCATGGGTTGTCATGACAACCCAGTATACAAGCTGAAGGATGCGCGCGCAATGGTGCAGTGACAATCGCAACTCTTCACTTGATGCGGTTTAAGGTTACTCAATACATACTAGTGATGCGGGTCGTTGTAGATCTTTATGTGATTTTAAACATAAAATTGTATTGCTTCAAACATTCTAATTATGGAAAAATATTTATCCTCTTTCCTCTCAAAGAGTAGGTGAAGTAGCTCTTCACCAACTTTACCTGAGGAGCCGCTACTGTGATATACTGAATCGTAAATAATTTTTAAAATCTTACATTTATTGGAGCGTATTCGATTATATTTTACTATGGTTTTAAGATAACAGACCGTAAAAAGATTATTTACCATTAAAGATAGAATAATAGATTTACGATATAGTATGTCGAAAAAATAAATAAAAATAATGATTTTTAGAACCATTTTAGATAACAATAATTCTTAGCAATTTGTATTTTATTCTTTAATAAAAGCTAAACCACTAAACTAAACCAAATATTACAAACTTTCGTCGTAAAGTGTACAATTAAATTATACAGTATACGTTAACGCCTTTCGTTTTGTACTTGGGTGGGGAATAAGAGTTAACTTCCTTTTTGGAATGCATGTCTAAATATATACAAATTATGCCAATTTGTGCATAAAATGCAATTATCAGCCATCAAATCAGTCTCACAAAGATGCTATGTGCATATTTTGACATTTTATTGGCAGTGGGAGTCGAATTGAGAATCACGTAAATTTGTATCTATTAGAATTAGATTCAAGGCAACGAGATTTACTTGATTTCTTTGGTTGTTTTTGTTTTAATTCCATGAAAATATCCGTGCCCCTTAGTTGCAATGAGTTGTTAGCGCGGCACTGTTCGATACCCTGCACTGTGACGTCACGTGTGCCCATTGTATACGCCTCCCTGGATCATTAGTGACTCCTCTTCCTCTATTTATATATGGCCACAAACAATGGCAACGGTGTGATGTCAATGAACGTTTACAAATATAATACTGAGAGGTGATTTAACTGTTATTTATAATTTTTACTTTTACAAACGTGAACAACAGCGACAACCCACATGCCAAATGTTTTGCATTAACCGAGTGCGGTTTAAAAAGTCTTTATGCTATGCAGTTTCAATGCACGGACATTTGTCATGTTGTAATAGAACAATGATTGTTATTTCGCTAAACGTTCCACGGAATAACGAATTTACTTTTTACTAGAATTCGTGACCCACATTCTTTAAGACACACTATTTATCCCAATATGTCGAGAACTAGAACAATTCTTTTTATGAAAATAGTCTTTATCGGCTGAACCAGTAAACCCAAAATAAAAACAAAAGATAAATATGCTATCTCGTTTTACCCATTTTAGGTTTGCAATCTGCTTGCTCTGATCTCGGTAAGGGCCGGTATTTTCAACCTCAGAGAAACTATTGAATAAATTTATCAATGGAATAAACAAAAAGTATCACATTAAAGATGACAACTAGAATAATAAGCATTATTTAAGTTATGATTTTGATGCGATATTTTTTGTTTATTCTATTGATAATATTTTCTAGTTAACTGAGTTTGAAAATACCGGCCCTAAGTGATATATTTTTGTCCGAAGATGAATCTAGAGGCTGAACCTGAAATTGTAAATATTGTCTTCTACGCCATGGCTCATTTTGTATTAATTGACAAACCGATAGCATGAACGTCTACTATTTTCTTCATCTTCATCTTCTTTTACAAATTAGGCTACTATCTCTTACGTCTAATGTAGAGAAATATTGTAGCAGACTTTCCATCTTGTTTTTGGCGTTCCTGAATTATGTTTTCTTCTTGGTTTGTATTCGTAGAATATTTTAGGTAGTCTTGTCTTGTTTCGGTCATCCTGTTTATACATATGTTCCTTCCATTCATCTATATAGTTCTGGATTGTGTCTTCTAATGTTCTTACATTCAATTCTTCTCTTATATCCGTATTTCTATTCCTGACTATTCGTGTGAACCCTGTTACAGATCTCAAAAATCTCATTTCAGCTTTCCGTATTCTTGACGTCTCTTTTTTTTCACAGTCCATGATTTGCTTCCATAAATTGCTGCTGGAAATGACATTGTTTGATAGAATTGCCTGTACAAGTTTACATTGTACATTCCGAATCTAGTTCATTATTATATCGCACAAGAAATAATATTAATAAAACTATAATGAAATAAATTACTCTGAATTAATGTGTAGAATTGAAAAGCTTACTTTAAAACTCAGAGCCAACAATTGGCATTTGAAAGATCTGCATGTTATGTTTTTTGCAATATTGACGAATTTATTAATTTCTAGTATCGTTCTAATTTGAATAAAGTAAAAATAAATGATTATATGAATTGTGTTAAACTTAAAATTTAAGTTTCGGTGCAAACGATAACGAATTGTTACGAATACAGGTATAAATATACTAAAACTAGTTTTAAGTTATAAATAAACTTAGCATTACGAAACGTCACGCATTAAATCACATATTCATCAAAACAACAATTAAAAACAAATAAATTTCCAAAATAACAATTATAAACCAATAATCATGTTATAATGTATACTTTTCAAAATAAAAACAGCTGCCATTAAAAAAACGAGCCTCAATTTGATACCTTATTCCCAACAGTTATTTTCTGACCTGCTTTTTTCTTTTCAAGTAAAAAAAATATCAAATGACAGTAGGAAATTTTCTACAGATTTTCTTGTATTTTCTATTTCAGAGAAAGCGCCATCAAAATAATTATTTATCGCAGGTTTTTTCCTCGGTACTTGTATTTTCTAAACGACAGCACTCCTCTTGTCAAAATGTCGTTACTGATTGACGTATTGTTCCGAAGTACTTAGACTACAATGGCTTGTTTTTGTTGACTGCCATTTATGCCCTGGAGATACTATTAAGTCCATTATGTTTAAAGCTTGCCGAATGATAATATTGTTAATAAAATTATTTACTTTAATTGTTTAATTTGACTGACATACTACCACAAGGAAGTCATTTCAATTATTATCTTAAGAGGCTCCTAATTTAAGCCAGTAACAGTATTATAAATTTACAATACTATGCATACACATATTTCGAGAATTAAGTTCTTATCGCCAGTAGAATTAAGAGGGATCATTCAAGATTACACAACTTGTTAACGAAGCCAGTGATCTGCATCAAATCTCTTGGCTTTAACAGATTTTTATTTATTATCTTTTATAATATTATATCAGTTCTGGTGTCGAAATGAATTTTATACTTATTTCAAATTATTTATAAGTTCTTTCGCTTTCCTCCTTGTTCTTTGGCTGTTGAGAATGTTACTGATTAGTATATCTTTTAATGTTGAATTTACATGTCTTCATTCTTCTTCCCCTTTTCGGTTTCTGCGTTATTCTTGAATTTCATACTGTTTTGTTTGTCTTTCCTGTGGCAATTTTCATTATTTTTCCATATACCTGAATTTCTGATCCATTAATTTTAGAACAAGCGTACAAAAGATGTAGAAAATGAAAAAGTGCATTAAGCAAGCTTAAATTTATTAATATAGTACGTTCCTGCTACGAGATACACATAAAATGTAATGTTTTTTTTGAAAATGGTATCTGCGACCATAGTCACATTAAAAGAAACAAACTAAAAATTTTATGTAATCTTATAATTGTATGGAATTTTCAATTAGAACTATGTTAAATGGGTATAGCATAAATTAAGGTAGGTCATAAAGTTTTGAAAATACGCAAAAATATATCACCTACCGAGATCTGCGTAAGCAGAGTGCCACACCCTTAATGGGTAAAAGGCGTGATGATGATGATGATGATGTTTTTCAGATGTCTGTTCGGGTGATTATAACCTGTATTTTAAGAGTATATTTACGTACAATAATTGATATGCAAAAATTTCGGAAAGAGCCAATTTATGGAAGCAAAACAATATCATAAACAAGTGATTATAGTACAGTCGAACATAAAAATATTTAAGTCATAATAGAAAACATTTGTATTTATCTCTCTCTCTCTCTCTCTCTCTCTCTCTCTCTCTCTCTCTCTAAATCTGGCTATCTTTTACCAAAATTACGTCACTTAATTCCTTCTTTTAATTTTTAATATTAAATTTCTCATGAACTGAAAATAATTCATTGATTTACAAAATACTGGTATTTTATTTTCTTGTTAAGAATTATATGTATTTAAATCAAAATTTGATTTCAGCCCCATTCAGTCGTATTATAATTTATGTTTTCATTTCCATGACACTCTGACGGACGTTGTATTTTGCGTCTATTTCTTGTCAGGAATGTATTATATTAATAAATATATATTTATAATATTCTTAATTTTTTTTTTTTGTATATAAATCATTTTATATAGAAAACCATTCATGTCCTCAGTTAAGAACTACTGCTGTTCTAGTTTGTAGTTCTAGATACATTTACGAAAATCAGTTTCATTTACAAATGTTTAAAATACCCAATCAACGCTTGTAAGTAAAAATATTTATCTTGTAAAATGAGTCGTTATTAAGAGCTATACTGTAATTGGAAGTTACTTCCTGTTGTGCAAAATAGCAAATAATTATTGTAAGGTTTTTCAATGAACGATATAAATGACGATGTGCATTGCAGACTGATGTCACTGCATGACTTTGTCGCATTCCTCACCAAATGACAATTCCTTGTTTCGCACTGCTAACATCATGTTTGTGTGTTTGCAGCCTCAGTGAGTGCTACTTCGCCGGCAAGGGCACAGCGCTCGTGCTGCCCCCGCACGAGAGGCTGCGCCCCAGCCGTCGGCCCAGCGCCGCGGGCTCCGACATCCAGCAGCACCTGCAGTCCATGTTCTACCTGCTGCGGCAGGAGGAGACGCTCAAAATGGTAAATATACACATCTGTATAGCCTTATACGCGCGTGTGTACCACCGTATATGTGCTTTATTGTTCCACTTTGTTAATGTTATCGTTTCTAGTCAAAGTGATAGTTGTAAAAGGAGATGAGGCGAGTCTTCTGCAAATTAGGGATGAAAGCGAGCTTGCTGTAATAGGACATTTGCTTAGCAACGAACGGGACATTTTGCGTTGGTAAAACAATGGGATACAGCTTCGTTTTCATAGAGGATTATTTGTATGGTAAATCTTATAGTAGGTGCTTTCTTTCGGTCGAGAAAAATCGGATTGGGTACGTTCTTTCGGTTTTCAATCATGTATCCCCACCACGAAATTCTGGATTGCAATCTGAATTTTCGAATCGCTTCAAAACAACGATCACTGCAATCAGATTGCTGGGATTTTGACGATTTTGAACATCATTTTTGTGTATTTTTTATCTAAATCGCTTCCTTGTAATAAAATTAAAATATTATAATAGGAAAAAATTGAAGTCGAACAGTATACGTTAGTTTAAATAAAGATTAATATTTCCTACTTAATTCATCCTATAACCAAATGTTATTATTACTATATAAATAAATTATAATATAATAAATTGTATACTTTTAGCAATTAAAAAATTCTCTAAACTCATTTTGGTAGATAATTTGTACGATTTTTGAGATTAATGCAAACAAATGTTAAATAGCTATGGATTGCAATCCATTATTTTCCTGTTCTTTTGACTTACGATTTCAATCATTTGTGACGTCACGTAATCGGATTCGTTCAATCAGATCGGATTGGATCGCTAACCGAAAGGAAACACCAATGTCAAGTTTAAAAGTTCGTTTACATGTATTAGCTAGCCACTGAAATATAGTAGTACTGGAACACTCACTGACGTTGAAAATGCGAGCCGAGAGAGATAAGCAAGTTGATAAAAATATATATAAAAAAATAATACTCAAAGATTTTGAAATAAAATTAATGATATATAACTTTGTACACTTCTATGTTTTACAAGAAAATAATTAAATAGGTACTAAGTTTTGTTCGTCTGGCAATAAGAGTGTGAATTACTTTCCCAGAAATAAATTAAGTTTTATTTGAATTATCAAATAAAATTTTATGAACAAATTATCACTAGTTTACTTACACCATAACACATACACAGTAAAAAAAATTGATTTGCGATTTGTTAATTTTGCGATTGTTAAGTATTTTTAGTTAATATTGACAAATTTATTGCGTTAAATTAACAATTTGAACAAATATGACAATTATTTTGTTAATTCTGAATTTTTAACAAGAAAAATGGTTGTTTTTATTTATTTACTACATTTATAAAATTTAACAAATAGACTCGTCAATAATAACAAGTTAATTTAGTTAACTTAACAATTTGAAATTGTTAAGGAAAGTTTGTATAACTTAATTTGTTATAATAACTATGATTTATTGTTCTGCTTCAATATAATTACTAAAATATTTAGTCAAAAGCATCTAAAAATAAATGTTAATAATTACTTTATTCACAAATATATTTAATTACGAAATACACAAAAATAATTTGTTACTTGCTAACAAATTTAAAAACTTGTTAAATTAACGGTGGACTAAAATTTTTGTCAATTTTGACTATAAATAATTGACATGCAGCCTATTCATTTTTTTCGAGAAAACAATATCATTAAAAAAATTCTAGTAGTGTTTCTACTTTTGTCTAATTTAACTGAAGTCGTAGCTTTTATAGTTCTCGAGATCCTAATGATGAGTCTTGAAATTGAAACACTATTTATCTTCCTTATCACTAAATAATATTATTCAAATTATAATAATGACTACCAAATGACAAATTATAAATTATCTTAGCGAATTTTGCGCTAGGAAGAACAGGAAACTAAATTGATTTCCGTATACTTTTGATGTATCTATGGCTCATTTGACTTTTATTTATATGTAGAAGCCATTAAATTTTTGAATAGATAATCGGAAACTTTCTAATAGTTATTTTTATTAGTGGTGACATCGTGACATGTTTATAATGGCCATTTTTATAATAAACGAGGTACACTGTTCATCCTACAACTTTATTTCTATAAACAAATACAACGAAACGTTAAACATTTTGATATCTGTTTGAAAAGAAAAGTATTAAACAGGCAAGCGCTGAAAATAATTAAAACTGATTAAACTTTGAGACGTTGCAAAATTCGTGGTGTTGGATGAAGATTGCACCGATGACTTTTACGAAATATTTGTGTGGTCTTCAATTCAAATATCGCAATCGGAGAACAATGAAGACAGTCTTAAAAGTCAGATAATTCGTGACGTTGAAAGCCTTCTCAATCTGCAAGCTCTAAAACGATCCCAGTTCAAAATGTCATCGAATTGAATAGAATTGCGTGGTTATAGGTTTGGCGTCGTCAAAATCAAAAGTTGTATTATGTGAACAATAACAAAAGTTACAAAACGTGATGAAAAAGTTTCCTATTCATTCATTTCTGGGTGTTTTGTATTCAACTCACGAGCTCAAGACTCAACACGTGTACATTAATTCGGAACGGTGTTGAATTTTAATGTAGACAAAATAAATCTAGTGTGGATTAGCCTCCGAAGTAAATAACAACTTGGAAATATATTTGCTCTGCTCTGGCCTTGAACGATCACATATTTTATATGCTCCATATTTATTCATGATTGAATTTATCTAAATTAAATATTTGTTTCGTCAGTTTATAAACTGATACATAAAGTCAAGTTAATTTTTTATGCATGATACAAGTGTATTCTGTAAATTGAGAAATGACCAAAATGGTGATAGAAATGTGACAAGATTGAATATTTGAAAAAATGAATTTAACCTCTAAGCCTTAAAGTAATAAGAAAATCATGATTCCCTTTGTTACACTTACATTCACTGATAATTTTAACGTAGTTATCGAAATACGTATGTATACTTCATTTGAGAATAGAGAGAGTAATAAATGAAAATTTGTAAGAACAGTATTGGATTTTTGTCAGCTATGCGGCAAACAAATCCACCAGAAAAAACAAGATATATAAGTTTACTGGGATGTTCATAGAATTCCGCTCGCTTTATACCTGGAACGAAACTTACTTTTTGAACAATAGAAACACTGCTATAAACGTTCCGATAATTCCTTTTAGACTGTAACATAGACGTAGATAGGATTTGTTCCGTGCTACTTCACCCTTCACTTGAGCCTATAATAATTCATTTGGATTGAGTTCGTAGTGACAAGGTGGTAACCGAAATATATTTCAGTATTTTCGACTACCCTTGAGCAAACGAATATTGTTGCGCCACTGAAATGTCTTTGATAAACACTGATTTATCAAATTCTCAAATGGAATAAATACATGTTCTTACTATTATAAGGCTTAGGGGTTAGATTCATTTTTTCGGTTCTTAGTCTTGGTTTTTTACAATTTATTTTAAGCTCGATTTTAAGGTTATGTTACAAAACAAAGAAACAAAGCACTTAGACAGATTAAATGATTGATAGACCAACTTTTCCAATAGGTGTGATTTAGTTTCAGTGGATCCAAACAAAACACAAAATTTATTCTAGAAATTCTTACTAATGCTCCTATTTTGTTAGATTCTATTTTTCATAAATGTAGTAATTCCCAAGATGACACAAGCAGAGATGGATGAATCCATCATTTTTCAATATTTTTACAGATATTACTATTACAATATGTTTCTTATTTAGTTGATACCAAACGGAGCCATTCTAAATCTATCATCTGCGCATCAGTATTTCTTGTTTCAAGTAAGTTACGTATATAATTTTATAATAAGTAGTACTATTCAAAATTTCACACACAAATTAGAAAATGAAATTATCTTCTTTCTAAAATTAACCAACTGCTCAAATATGTTATTTATACATATTTACATCTACATAGCTTTGTGGTAACGTATCGGACTGTAGACTATGAAACACTTAGTTCGAATAATTGCCACCACAAAAATTTAAAATATATCTACCACGTCCAGTCATGGTATGACCATTGGCGAATTGACGAAAATACAAATTACCCATTGTCATTTCATAACAATAATAAAACCTTAATGACGTCAAATTGGTACAGCATAAACTGAGGTAGGTCATAACGCTTTAAAACACGTTTCTCAGATGTCTAGGTATATAATCTATATGTTACACAAAAAAAATATTGTTACAATAGCAAAAATGTACCTCTCATATAGTGACAACAACTTATACTCAAAAATTTGGAGAAGACGCACGTCATCAACCTGAAAAAAACTTTATAAAGTGAAAAATAATTTGTAAAGTTTATTGAGGTATGCTAATGTTAAAAAAAACGACATAAAAAATACTGGCATTAAGAAAATTATATATTAATGCAATTTACAGTGATTTTATAGTCAATTTTATTCTTTTAATGGAATTTTAAATTATTAAAAATAATTCAAGTTCATTTTTTGTTCGCTATGTTGTTGCTATTGGTAAATGATCACGTTTACATACAAAATTCATATCAAACTGTCACTTTACTGTCAGACTTTACTGTGTTGTTAATATTTGTGCTTCTCGTGATTCAGTGTTTTATAATATGTATGTATAAACGTATAGGCTGGTACCACGAGCTCTGTTTTTGGGTGTTTTAAGAGCAGTGTTTTAAACTCGGTTTTAGTTCTGTACAATGTTCTAAAATTGTTTTATAAGGAAATGCTTCAAATAGAACTTATAGAGAAATGTGTTATCTACTACTTTTATTTGATTTATTGTACAGCGCTAAAACAGAGCTTAAAACACTGCTCTTAAAACACCCAAAAACAGAGCTCGTGGTACCAGTCATTGTGTTTATTGCAACAAATCACGTCTAAAAATGGCGGCACGTGTGATTCAACACGCATTGCATTTTCATTTCAACAAAAATTTGTATCCAATATTAACGTTGTTGCATAGTGACGTCATTATCTAGTAATATTTTTGATAACGTGCGTCTTCTTCAAAATCATTTTGAGTATAGATATTTACAATAACAATATTTATATTAATAATCTAAATATAAATTTTGTTATTGTTAATATCTAAATTGCTGTCACTATACGTAAGATAAATTTTTGCTATTGTAACAATCCATTTTTACCGTGTACAAGTACATTTATGTAAAATTGAATTGATAAGCAAAAATTTCGAATAAAACTATAGTTTCCATGATTAAAAATAATTTATATATAATAATAGAAAAGCATAGAATCTTACCTACCTCTAAATATACAACATATAACATTACAACAGAAGACGTTTGTGCCTCTTTTCTCTGTAAATATGTTCATCCTTCTCGTACCAAAAGTACGTCACGTATCTCTTCCAATCCCTTCTATTCCTTTTAATATTTCACTTCTCGTAAACTTCAAATATTTCATCAATTAAAAAAAAAATAGAGGAATTCTATTTGGTCACAGACTTCATTATTTTATTTCACATTTTTCGATTCAGAATAAAATTTATCGTCAACGTTCATTAAAAAATTAGTTAATTAAAAATTCAATAGAACGGTTCTATTCAGGAACATATTGAGGAATGCAATAATTAATCGTGATTCATGAAGATTCCCAAAAGGCAAAATAAAACGAAATCTCCCAGGTTTAACAAACTCGGAATTAAAATTAGTAAATTACAGGTTGCTAATTACGTTACTGTACCTGACGTGTAATTAACGATCTATTAATCAAATGGCGTTGTGCGCTTATATGGTATTAAATGTCAGCGCCAGTAACGGGACAAGCGCACCTAAAAATTCGCGTTATTAAAATTAATTTGCTGATATGTGACTTATATGCTGCACTGTCGCTGCATCTAGAAATGGCAAGTTCTTGTAAAACTGCAGGCGCCAGTCTCAATCTCGAGAGTAGTTGATATTAACAAATTTAGTTCGAATTTGAGAGCCAGACGGTCGTTAAATTATGTTCTGTCTGCTAAGTTTTATGGGTATGCAGGGAGAAAGCTTGTAATGTTTTTGCGCATTGGTGTTAGACCTTTTGGTAATAAATTTTATTAGTTTTGAATAGTTTCATGAGAAATAAATTGACGTAAAGTGGTCAGAAGTTGTTTAGTGTGTTTTTCTGTCTAGTGAACTCACTTGACTTCCAATAGGGAGAAAGGAACCATCTCCATTAGTAGGTGGTACCTATTTTAGTTGAACGTATATTTGTTTTGATATTGAAATAATAAAAAAAGAAACGTACTCTTTGATAAGTTAAGCTTTTGTGCCCGAAGATTAATGGTCCTTAAAATTATGTACGGTGTACGGAAACATTGATATCAGACGGAATTCGAACCCAGACCTTCAATATATGAAGCAGGATTAAGGGCGCTCTCGCTTTATTATATAAATAAAATAAATAAATATATATATATATATATATATATATATATATATATATATATATATATATATCATCACGCCTTTTACCCATTATGGGTGTGGCACTCTGCTTACGCAGATCTCGGTAAGTGATATATTTTTGCGTATGAAATGCGGTTTCCAGCCGTAAAGCCATAGCCCCCAAATCTATTTAATTTTTTTTTCATGTGTGTAAAATATAACCTCTCGCCTAAATAACTATTAAACATTACAAAATAGTAAAATAAAATTGTAAATAATATTATTTTACATCTTTTTTATTGCCGGTATTTCCAAACTCAGTTAACTAGAGAATATATATCAATAGAATAAAAAAAAATATCGCATCACAACCATAGCTTAAATAATGTTTTTTACTCTAACTGTCATCTTTTATTTTGCTATTGTAACAATCCATTTTTGTTTTTCTAAATTCTTTTTTTTTTTTTTGATGGGATAAAATCTCCGTGGTAACGCATCGTTTTGTGATTTCTATATTTTGTCGCCAATTTTCCTCCTTCACTTACATCTTTGGAATGCTAATTGTACAGTTGGTAATTAATTTTTTGTGGCATTTTGTACTCGAGAGATTATATAATAATTCTCTGCTAATATAGGTCGACAAATAGATATGCGTCCCCCACTTGAATTTGCGTTAACGAAGGACAATCACGTCAACTTATACACTTTTAAATTGTACATTCCAACTTAAAATCAGTATTGTAACATCCAAGGAATACAATTTCATAAAATAGATATAAATGCTTATTTTTCGGATTGCTCTAATTTGAGTAAAATGTTAGTGTGTAAAAACATTTGAACCCAAAATGTACAGTATATATTAGCGAGCTCTAAAGTCAAATTCATCTCAATGTTAATTAAATATTTCGCTTTAAAGAAAAATATAGTGTACCCGTTAAATAGGTACAGTGTTGGATGGTTATAAAGTATTTGAAAATTGCTTTCTCAGGTAGCTTTAGTAGATGGCTGTAAAATTTGCTACTTGAATTTTTATAATTTTGTGTAAGATATATTTTATGATGTGAATAAAGATAAAGTTTACGATTTGAGTTCCTCTTACTCGAAGAAAAGAACCAATTTGTGAATACATTTCTTGATCAACAATATAACATTTTACTTCGTCAAAAACAACATGAATCAGTAATATAGTTTGTGAATTGTGAAATAGTAAATGTGTTGTTTGTTGTTCCAGGCCGTGAAACTGGAGAGTGTCCACGCAGGCCGCACTAGGTACCTAGTGGTGGTGTCGTGCCTGGGCCGCCAGAACGCCGAGGAGAGCTGTCTCTTGGGCATCGACTGCAACGAGCGCACCACCGTGGGCCTGGTGCTGCGTGTCTTGGCCGACACCACCATCACCCTCGACGGAGATGGGTGAGTTGACAACTTATAATATTTATTACTTGAGAGAGATGATAGCCAAGCAATAAATAACAGTACGCTCATTTATTTACTTAAAAGTGCGGGAACCGAGTTCACAAGAGAGATGTGTACAATAATTAACAAAAAAACGAAGTTGCTTTAGGAATTACTATTTCTAATTAATCTAATATAATCTAACTATAAATATAAACATACATAATTCTTCGTCTAACATTTCAAATTCAACTTGTAAATTTAAATTAACTAAATCTGTTTAATGTCTTAAATAGGTTGGTACAACTAAATTTCATTTATTATGTAAAAAGTAAATTGCATTCAATATGCTACTGTTTAATTATTATGTAAAAGAATGTTTGAGAAACTAAACTTTTTTATTAGAAATATAGATTTTCAATAAATCCTTTTATAGGGTTTTTTTTTTCGAAAATTTCCGCACTATTTTTGATGGAGACCTGAGAAATTGATACTTAGGACGTTGATTAGGAAACTCGTAACAACACATTTTAATTAAATGAAAAAGTTTTCGGAACCCATATTTGTAAACTTATAAAATACTTTTGGATTAAGTTCTGTAAAAGATATTTGTGTAACAAGTACATAATTTAGGGTTATATGGACGAGACAGTTTAGGGGCCGAGCGAGCGCGAGACATAAAAAGCGAGTCATAATTAATTAATTATATTTGAGACATGATGTGGACTTGGAGATGAAAAAAAAATTGATAATTTCAAAGTGTGCTTATTTCTGTTGTTTAATTACCAAGTTGTTTATTGTTTTTACTTTATTGGACTTGGATAAAGAGCTACTTTATGGACGACAAACAATATCATAAACAAGTGATTATAAAATTATAATACAGTTGAACATAAAAATATAAGGATATTTAAATAAAACGTTTCGAATTATTGAATTATTTTTCCGTTAGAGATCTTTTTGGTGAAATATTTAGATTAGTAATACACGTATCAAATGAATAAAGTTTTACAATTGATTTGTTTTGTATGGCTTTTTTGTGTTATCTGTATATAAAAAAATTTAAATGTCAGATGATGACGACATGACCGTGTAAGAATGAAGCTCTTTCTAGCTTGAAAAGACGTACAAGAATATAATAATGTAATGTATAAAATCGAGAAATATTATTAATGTATTTCTTAATTCGATTCTCAAACAACAAATGCATTAATTAACAATATATCTATAATTGCGATTATTTGGTAGTTTAATTTTTATTATCACATTTTACATCCAATGGGGGCTGAAATATTTATTTTAATAATTCTTCAAACATATTCGAAGAATTTTGTTTACATTTAAGTTCGTTTCTAAAATAGTTATTTCCTTGAAGTATTAATAGAATACTTGTAGACATAAAGAGATTTAATAATCTTTGTAAATGCAAATGCAAAATGCAATTCGTAGTATCGCTCTCAGATTAAGTTGAAAATGTGATAGGTGCTACATCAATATTTTGACAGATTCAGAACACAAATAACAAAAAATAAATGTGTTCCAAATTGAAGAATGACAGTTTTAGATCGAATTTCAATAAATCTGCTTACAGGATAATCAATTCTGTTATTCTAACTCATTCTATCTATAAGACTAGTAGAGAAAACCGAATGAACAAATCAATTTATAATTTGAATTTGAATGTTATAAGTCGTAACTCACAACTAAATTTCGCTTGCTTAAGTTTTTTCTTAGTATTATTTTGCAAATGTGACAATCTTCTATAAGTTTTATTAGAAATATGAAGTCAGTCATTAGCATTACAATGTGCAAAGTAATGGTTAAGAAGAAAAAATTACATCATAATAAAAACCTGTCACACGAGAAAAGCCAGCAACTTTTACGTAACTCACACAAGTTCGCGACATTTCCTATATTTAATTTCCCCATGCGTACAAAATATAAAAGAAAGTACAGTCAGTGCACCAACACACGCAGTACAATGTACAGGTAGCATGTCTCCATGACTGATTGTTGATATAAAATGTTATTGCAATGACATTATTTTTGTGTCATTGTTGTTGTATTCATTTCATGGTAATTATTCTGATGAAATCATTAAATACATAATGATATAATAATTTTGGCACAGTTTATAATTACAATATTCACGTTATATTATAGTTAATTTATACGCGTAATTTAAACAATTGTTTTAGATTTTTTTAAGCATAATGGGGTCGTTTACAATTTTTTTTTTTAATTTTGTTTAAGAAATTTTATTTAAATTGAATTTGAAACTATCTGCAGTTTTAAAAAGTCTTAATTGCTATTATTTAAGCCGCATTTTTTTTAAAATGTTATAACGTAGGTGTTGTTGTGTGTTGTGGATTTGTCTTATTTGGTTAAGAATCGAAACAAAACAAAAATCTTCAAATTAGGTGCTAACCATTTGACGCTTCGACAATCTGACAGCTCAATAATAAGAGAGGTACAAAGAATTTGGAAAGAATAGATATGTGAGAGAGAAGAAGAAAAACATAATACTTTGACGTCAAGATCGCTATCTTTAAAACTCAAATATCTTAATAATCAATAATATTTTTAAAACTTCTGTAATATCTAGTACGATGTTTTTGTGTCTAGTCTCCCATTATTAATAGTTATTTACGATACAAGTACGTAAAGCTAGTCTTTAGTCACGAATAGGTCAAGTAAACACGAGCGTAGCGAGTGTTTTAAGACCCCTGAGTGACTAAAGACGCTTTACGTATGTGTATCGTACAAAATTTTATCTACGATATAATGAAAAACCCCAAAAAATATAAAAAATATATTTTTATTTATGAAGTAGGATCACAATATTAAATGAGAAGTTTGCCATGATAACAAAATTTTTGCAAATTTGTCGTGTTTAAAAATTTTAATCACTCGTTGCTTGGCAACCCGTGACTGCTCGTGACTAATGGGATCGTGTTACTAAACAACCGTTTTACAAACTTGAAACTAACAGTTAAATATCAATTTTACACACTATCGTAGATAAAAATATAAAAATACATACGTACATAACGTTACGCTATATCTCACTTAGTGGGGTAGCACGAACCCTAAAACACAATCAACCAATAATCAATCTCCTCCAAACATTCTTATTCTGGCACATCACTTTCGCCTCGTCCACATTCATAGCGTGATTCATACATGATCATCTATTCTTCACACTCATACCTAACCGCTTATTCCTCTGACGCCCACGCAATCGTTCACCCTCAATCTCACCCGCATATATTACTTTTATTAGCCTTTCATTCGAAATTCGCTCAAGATGACCAAACCACCTCAACTGACTCACTCCCACTTTCTTAACAAGAAGAAACTAACAAATAAATTCTTTTATGCAAAAGAACATCAGAATTAAATTAAAAGAAAAACAATAGTTCATATACTCGTGTTATTAAAAAAACTAATTTATGTGTGAAATGACGCAGATATTAATTTAACTTGTTGGTGACCTGTGACCTAACCCTGAACTTTTAAATTTCAGCTGTTTCACATGTGCGGTTAATGTAATCAATGTCAGTGTCGACTACCACTTTATAAATGTCGTAAATTTTGACAAGTCCGCATAAACATTTAGCAGACGTCCTGTTTCAGATAAATCCTTGCGTTACGAAATATGTTTAAAGAGCAATTTCAATCTAGAACACTTTACAAATTAAATTTAAACACTATTGCAATAAATGCCCTCTTAATTCAAATAAAAAATTCACACACAGCTTGTTTCATTTCAATGAATTTGTTTGTGATGTTTTAATGTTATGCGCAATTGCAAGAAAACTTCTATAAAAATTTAAGTGCCACTTCTCTGAAGCTTCTGTCGTAATCATATTTTTATTATGCATGTCAGTTGAAAATAAAAAGAAAAAAGCGTTATCCGCTTTTCCTTTCATACTTGTACTCATATCACGTAATGAAACTCTGCCATGTTGAATATCCAATCAATTTATCAATGAATTAATAATCACATAACAAGCTACCGCGAACCAAGAGTAAGGAACACGACATCCTGCACAAAAACACAACAAACGCGATAAAATGCCGACTTTAATCAATTCCAAGAGCGCACATTCATTTTTCATTTTTCCCCGAATGGTGTAGTCTACCGACTACCGTGAATAGAATTTTTCATATTCATGCTACGAATTTGGCATTTATATATTAGAGCGTCCTTTTTAAAATGTTTCATAGGGAATAAATTGAAACTTTTAATTGTTCTGAATTTAGAACAATTTAGAAGTTTAAATTGAATATGTGTCTTGAACTATTACAACTGTCAAAGTATCTAATATTGTTCAAGAGATAAGCGATGGAGTTATTGTTTATCCGTGAATGATGGGAGTTTTGAAAATTTATTATAATTTTTTTTTTTTTTTTTTTTTTATTATGAAGATGAGAGGCGGACTAACTACTATGGTCATATGCCGCCTCATGAGTAGATGAATATGAATTTATATGAACAACACAAACGACCATGCTCTTCAGTGGGATTCGAACCCACGACCCCTGGCGTGCTAGGCTAGCGACATAGCCACTACACCACCGAGATCGGCTTATTATAATTATTATTTTATTTATTTAAAAGATTCTTTAACCTTTTCATGATTAATTATTAATTTTATGTTAAAAAACTAATAAATAACTTCGTTGCTAATCTCCGATGTCTTTTTCTCTTCAACTTCCATACTCCTACTGTCTCTATCCTCTACATTTTACCTTTCAGATTCCAGTACAAATTGACTCATGTCTTCTTTCATTTTTGTTTTTATTTTTTGTACCAATTAAAATTTTGTCACGACAGTATTTTTTTTAATATTAATAAATTTAAACTAGCAGTAATGAATTTGTAATTTTTTTTCTCTTTTCTATGTCTTCTTCAGAGGGCTTGTAGAAAGAGACACAAGTGGTGTCGAAACGTCGGCCTTGTAAAAAATATAGACAGTTGACTGTATCCTCGACTATCACTTATCCATATTATTCCTCCAGTTGAACAATCATCTTTTTAATTTGAATATTATATTTTGTTTTTTGTTTTTAAAGTACGCTTTAAAACCTTGCTGTTAAATTCGTAACCATGGGTATAAAAAATCCTATATTTCACGTTTAAATAAGCTTACAGTATGAAAGAAGACTAAAATTTTTTGTCAATTGACTTTAAAGACGACTATTTACAGTCTGTAAAGTATTGCTTTTATGCCTAGGCTGTAAAAATATTTTACATAACCAATCAACAAACGCATTGTAACCGTTCAACACACGCATGGCAACGTAATATGACAGCGATAACCTTCAAAATATCTATATAAAATAATTACTAAATTAATATTAATTCAAAATCGGCAAAAAATTATGTGTTCAACTCGGCATCAAACACAGATTTATAGCTTCGGCAGCATTCATTGACGGCAGCCTCTGCTGTAAATCTGGTATTTTGATGCCTAGTTAAACAAATAACAATTTTCTCGAACGTCTTCGGCTTATTTTACAAAATAATAAGTTTTTTTTTTTGAGCCGTGGATTCTAAGTGATATACTTTCACATCCACACAAAATCGCATCGTTCAATAGTAAAGTTTTGTATTAGAACACTTTAGTAAAATCTAGAGATTTTATTGCATAATTATTATGCGCTTGTATGTAGTTTTGTTTACTATCTACCAAAAATATAGGACCAATTCTGCAGAGTTGTAACCGACTAGATGGAAGATGGAAGTCCATACTGTTTGACATATTGTTGAGCGTTATTCTCTCAACCTTGAAGAAGCTGCAAATGGCAGCAAAATGTTGGCTTTTAGAATTAATCAATTTATTAATAGGAGCAATGTTTATTTCTTCTTGTAAGGCATAACAGGCCTAGGAGGGCTAGGGCTTCAAGTCATGGTACTTGATTCGCAACAAATTCGTCTTGAATCAGTCGAATCTCAAACTGTACGACAGCCTTTGGTTACTAGAATAAATAAAGCGGCAACAGAAAGGTTTTTGTGCGGCCAGAACTACATTTAAGGTGAACAAGTGATCAGCCTGTAGCACCCAACGTTTTATTTACTTTTATTTTATTTAAATTACGTTTGAAACTGAAGCACATACAAAGTGAGGTTAAATCATACTGGCTCCAAAGCATTCTGCCACCACTCAAATGTAAAAACTACGCAAAACTAAAAACCAATGTACGTATTTCCACGTTTCATGATTGTCTAAAATAGGCTTTGGAATAGTGAAAGAATGTCTCGCAAAGAAAACAAATAAAACGTGTCGCAAATAGGAAAATTGTGTGCATCGCACGCAGCCGATTCACAAACCCAGTGACCGTCGCCGTCATCCAAGGCGGAATACAATTTTTGGCATCGGTTCCAACAGCAGCCCATCACGAACGGCCTTGACTATTCCATGTGCCAAAACAGTTCAAACACAGTTCAGAATAGAAACTAATAAATAGCCGCATATGACTTCTCGCTAAAATAATAGTGCAATCATCTCCAGAGGTTTTATTTGGTATTTGGCAGCGCAACTGCATCGGACTGTGACAGCGCACGATGAGATTAATACTGCACTTTTAATTTTAACGCCTACTTGGATTATTCTCACGATCTCACGCCCAGCTGAGCTAATTACGACACTATTTCATGGCTGGCTAGATTCTGCCGTTTTTTGCGGGGTGGATTACGTAAGCGTTTATCGTGGATTAACTGAAATGTCAATATGCAATTAGCATAAGCGTGGCACAATGCGTGACCGATCGTATGTCACTAATATTTCATTAACGTGCATTTGATTTAATTATTTCCTGTTACGTTTGTGTCATCTTATACTCGAATGACATGTTCATCTAGGTGTGGCAACTAAATTTTAGTTATAATAATTAAATATATCATCTCGCCATTTACTCATTTTGAGTGTGGCTCTCTATTTTTGCAGATATATTTTGCGCACGAAATACGGTTATCAGCCGTCAAATCTCGGTCCTCAAAGATATTAGTGGAGGGGAAACTACAGAGTTAAAGTAAAATGTAAAATGGCAACTGTCTGCTGTGGGATTCAAATTGAGGATTTCATGATTCACAGACCGATGCGTTCTACATAAATTAAACAAAATTTTTCACAAAATTGATATTTAATAATTAATTGAACAACCAAAAATTATTAATTTGTTTCTTACATAGCATGCTGATTCCTATGGGATTTGAATGAAATTAATTTTATAATAATAATAATATAATAAACTATGTACATAATAAAATTCCTTTCCGAGAAAAAATTGTTTCCCATTTAAAATAAGAAAGTTGTACCCGGTATTTTGCGAACCACTTTTGTTATTCGTTTTGTAATAGACTTGGAAAATGGTATTTTTTTGCTACATAATCAATATCGTAGCTTTTATAGCAATAACGGAATCCCGAATATGAAGACAAAATATGCATTTTTACCTCCCAGCACATCCTGTGAGGGAGGTATAGAAATCATGCTAAAAAATCTGTAGTGAGTTTTCTGTGAATGAGCACGTCTTAAGGTCCCTAGAATACGATTTTAATAGTTTCGCAATGCTCTCTGTGTGTGAGTGTGTCTGTCTGTTTGTGTGGATCTTTGGAGTTACGGTTTCTCAAAAACAACTAAACTGAAAATTTTGATATTTTGTATATATCAATTGTAACCCCTTAGGAAGAGCTGATTAGTTTTTGGTGATAATCCAATATCCGGAAGTGGTAGTTTACTTGAAGCCCTATCAAGTTATTTTTAAATATTTCAGTAAATTATGGTTAAATGACAATTTTTGTTATTAGAATAATATTTCAATTATTATTATCTACAATTATTTTTGAAACATTTTTCTCTTACTGTATCCATTTATGAATTACAACACGTTAAAGAACATTATTTTGCCGTTTTCGTTTGAATCTATTAACCTGTGCTTTTTGAAATTACAAAACAACGCTTGAAAAATGTCTATTTTTGACATGTGTCATAATTGAAATGTAAATTTTTGAAGGGATGAGCGTTTCTTGAAAGAGGTGGTCAGTGTTTCTGCATTGTTTGTGGTATTGTGGTGTTCACAACAGGATCTTTATTGTAAACTGCATTGTAATTAATTAATTTATCAAATTTTCTAGTGTCATTTTGAAATACTATTTAGTTCCTTTGTTCCACGGGTTCATATGTACTTAAAATAATATAATGTAATTGTAAAGAAAAACTATGTATATATTGTGTAAGCGGATAACAATATTTTATATATGTAATATTTCTCTTTAAAATTTACCGCAAAAATATTTTGAATTTAAAATAATTTATGTGAAATGTAAAATTGAAATGTTTATAATTAATGATAAATCATTATTAACTACCTATAAACAATTGTTTGATGGTGCACGGAACAAAAAGAAAAACATTGTAGCTACAACAATGAATATAGCAATTATTTCTGTAATAAAATAATTTTTATGTTGATATTAAAACTAAATATAATTGTGAGAACAGCAAACACGAAACGCCTACGAATTCATACAGAATGACACGATTTTTAAGTCATGAAATGACGTTGCTACTTTTACAAGTTAAATTAAACATAGTATAAATATCATCATGCCATTTACTATTTAATGAACATGACACTCTGCTTACAGTTGATCTCGATAAGTCTTGTGCTTTAGGTGCGGTTACTAGCTGTCATATAACGCCCTCAAAATGAGTAAATATGTTATCACGCTATTACCAATTTTTAGTGTAGCACTCTGCTTAGAGCTGATCGGGAAACACGACATGCTGTGTTATTAATTAATAAAAATAAATATTGTTAAAGAACTAGATGTTTATTTAATTGTGGTTTATTGTAAAGTGTAAAAAATACACGAATTGGGTCTTTCACCATTTTTTTTTTTAAATTTTTATGAAACTGTCTAAATTGAAGACTATCTACACTTTTAAAAAGTCTTAATTGTTATTCAACAAGCCACAATGATTTTTTTTAAATGTTGTGACGTCATTGTAGAGGTTATGCTGGATCTTAAACAGTACAGATTGTAAATAATTGTAGTCATATATTTTTTTGCTTATTTTATTATTATTATTACAATAAAATAGAACATTTATGTGACAAAAATTATTTAAATCTCTACAGTTTGAGATCCACCAACACCTCTATAATGACGTCACAACATTTTTTAAAAATCATTGTGGCTTAATGAATAACAATTAAGACTTTTTAAAAGTGTAGATAGTCTTCAATTTAGATAAAATTTCATAAAAAAAAAATTGAAAAAAAAATGGTGAAAGACCCCATTTTCAGTCAACATTTATTACATTACATAACTGACGTTTCGGTTTACACTTAAACCTTCTTCAGGGTTAGTAAGATCTTCAGCAAACTATCATGTAACGAATACATTCGTAAAAAATTTTTCAGTTTGTTAAAAATTTCGTATATACAAAAGCATATCACATATACATTCATAATCTCAATACTGACAACAGACAACAGAAACGTAGATAATTTAAGAAGAATAAAGGCTGTATGACTGAGAATTCGAGTATTTTTTACACTTAAATAAATAAATATTGTTCTTTGTTATACAATATTAAATAAAATATTTATTCTTTTGTGCTTTAATATGGATGTTGTTTGTTATGAAATGTCAAGCGTATTTTATAACAAATATTTGTTTTCTGTTAATTCCATGGCATTAATATTTACATTTATTTAATTAATTTTTCCTGTTCTTGATAAAGAAAAATTATTAATTAGAATGTCATATCATGGGTAATATACCGAGAACCAAGAATTTATAGGTGAAATTACAAATAGTTGTTGTGTAGAAACGTATAGTCGAGTGTCAAAAACATTATAATTAGTTTAATTAGATTCCGACAGCGTAGTTGGTGGGATTCAAGCAAGGTAACCGAAACCGAAATCAAAACTGTTAACCGAAATATACAGGAAAAAAAGTCAAGATTGTAACCGAAACCTGAACCGTGAACCGAAATTTAAAACAAATACAAAACTGGAACTGAAACAAAACCCTTTTTTTATTTTACAGTTAACCTATAACCGCAAAAGGTTTTCTTGTTGGATAAATTTAAATTATAAATTAGTATTTTTAAAATAATACGAGTAGTACAGTATAGACTTTATTATATCATTTTAATTCTCATAATTCATCTAGTTAGTTTGTTTGTTAGGATTAGACAAGTTTAGTTATGCATATGGCCAAACATGCCTGAAAATACATTAGAAGATCTTAAATTAATTAGTTCCCAAATTAATTATTTAACAAAGTAGCTTTAAACTTGTACATTTAATTTAGTTCATTATTACAGTGCTAGAGTTTTTATTTATTTCATAGATAAAACAATATTTAGTTTATTTTGTTTAATTTTATTTGCAATACCGAAACTCTTTTAATAAAACCGATTCAGCGCAACCGATTGTTGTATAAAACCCGAAACCTTAATCAAAACCGAAATTTTATTTTTATGATGACCAAAACCGATAATTTTTATGGTTACCTGATCATTTTAAGTGTCATTTTTGACACGAGTTTCAGCTTCTAAACAGGAATTATGCGGAATTTTACCAAATAAATTCATGGCTCATGTTATGTTCGGTTGATAATTTCCAAGGCCGGATTTACAAATGCAGTGAACGAAGTGGAGGCCCCTAGCACCAGATTTTGTTTGCTTCTTTTGACAAAACTAAATTATATGTTTAATAAACTAATTTTAGTTGCTATGGGAACAAACAAATAACAGAAACTGTAAATATTAATACAGATTCACATACCGATAGAAAAATTTGAAACTCACGGAATATCCTCACTTAAAATAGTAATATTTTTTTATTACATTTCTTTATAATATAAGCGCTAAGAAACCCATTGCAGCAGAGCGCATTGTCAGATCTCTAATATTTTTCGAGATACGTCGATTTTTGGTATTTTGCGAAGTGCAACTTTAAGGGCATGTAATTCAAAAACTATATGAAATATCTAGAAATTCTCTTCAGTTTAGCGTTTCTGGTGCCTTATATAACAAATTTGCAAATTTTTAAAATTTTGAAATTTTTTTGTATTTTTGTTCAAAATTTCGATCGGCGATAACTCGACAAATATTACAGGTACAGATTTGCAGTAGTCACCAATCGATTCAGCTCGTCGAAATATATAAGTATGCAAAGTTTCATAAAAATCGCTCTACGGGATGGAAAGTTAGAGCAAAAAGCCTGAAAATGGCGTTTTTTGTCCCAAAGTCAAGGGGTACCCCTTGACGTTTGGCCTGAATTTGGCCATTTTCAGACTTTTTGCTCTAACATTTCAACCGGCTGTCCGAATTTTCTGAAATTTTCAGGGTTTATGTATTTCGTCGAGCTGAATCGATTGGTGAACACTGCAAGTCTGTATCTTTCATATTTGTCGAGATATCTCCAATCGAAATTTTGAAAAAAAATTCAAAAAATTTCAAAATTTTCAAGATTTACTAATTTATTATAAATGGCATGAAAAACAAAAAGCTAGAGATATTTTTTGATATCTTGTATAGTTTTCGAGTTACAGCCCCTCAAATTTGCTCTTCGGAAAATATAAAAAATCGCCATATCTCGAAATATATTAGAGATATGACGATGCGCTCTGCTGCAATGGGTTTCCTGGCGCGAATATTATAAAGAAATGTAATAAAAAAAAATTACAATTTTAAGTCATATTTGGGAAAATTGGCGTATTTTGAAAAATATTGCAAATCGCCATATTTCGATAAATATAAGACATATTACGATGCGTACTACAGCAATGAGTTTATTCATGTTTAAATTATACATAAGTAATAAATTTCAAGTTAAGTTTGGAGGAGTATTTAATTTATTTTCTAGTAAACAATTTATTTGTATAAGAAAGTAGTGTGGTGCCACACCAGATTTTTTAAATTTGTTTGCGCGTTAAGTAAGTATTGTATAAGATTTCTAAAACACATAATATCGTCAATAAAAATGCAACTTAAGTTTTGGGAGATCCGCTTCAACTCATGTTTTATCATGTTCATCGTCTGTTTCCATCGGTCCAACTTTAGTGTGCTTCCGTTGCGCTAACGTAAACCTAGGCCTCGCAAAGAACGAATTCAGCATTCGTTTTAGTAGAATAAGAATTTGATGTATCAATACTAATTAGATATAAGATCAAAATAAAAATATATTCTGCTCCAATATAAGTACCTACTAGAGTTTTTTAAGAATAAATTAAAAATTTTATAATTTTAGTTGGAAAATTTTTGCTTCCGGAAGATTGTGGAGGCCCCTGTGCTCGCGCACCGGATACACATGCGTAAATACGGACCTGATTATTTCCTTTAAGTTAAATAAAAATAAATAGACTAATTGTTCAGATATCAAAGTGTTCGCTATCAACAAACTGTTGCTTATACGCCTATAGGATATGGTGCAGGGATGTTATCAAAATTGAAGAATATTAACCATAGGATCTTATGATGCACAGACCATGGAGCTATTTGTCCTGAAGAATAAATTCATCTTGACTACAGTCCTGAGTATTTTGTACCTCTCTCATGTCCAAGCTAGTCGGTAAATTCTTCATTTTCATATATGTAATGCAATAACTTTATTTTCTTCACAAGTGAAATATGGACGTTTCCCTATGACTTAAAACTTTAAACCAAATATTAAAGTGGTCAAAATCGAAGCCAACTGGCTTAGTTAACAAGTTGTGTAATCTTGATTGATCCCTCTTAGTTCAACTGAAGATGAGAACTTAAAATTAAATTAGTTCTTTGCCTTGGATTTAAAAAAAATAAATTATTTAGACATTATTTCATTGCCTAAAATGTACAACCAACTCGAGTTTGCCTTTAGGATATAATTTTATGTTCCCTATTCTTTTGTTGAATCTAACATGAACTTAGTTATGACACTGCGCAATATGAACTGCATCTTCAACTTCAAACGTAAATGAATTCGTCAAAAGTTATTTAAGTCTCCTTTGTGCCTACCAGAACTGTTTGCCTGCAATTGTACTCGTATATAAATACCCAATTTATAATTACGTTCATTCCCAACAAAGAGATTTTGAAAGCACTGTATTTTTAGTCATCTAACACAACAAATCCAAATTCTAATAGCGGTGTAAATCACCTGCAATCACTTTTTGAGTGCGTGAACTCTCATCAAAAAAATCTCTTGTTTGCCTTGTTGACAAACAAAGTCACTAATGTTAGCAATGTTTATGTCTAGTGGAAATTTTTAGCGGAATGCTTAAAATAACAGTGAATAAAACAATAAATCCTGAGGAGTTTACTCCACGCCAGGCAGTCTAGCAGAGATTCGGGTCAAGGAGATGAAAGAATCATGAATCTCTCATTGTGAGAAAAAAGTTAACCGTCGAATGAGTTTGTCGTAACTTAATTGTTTCCAACAAATTTCTCAATTTGTTAATAATGGTGATGACGAGTGACACTTAAAAAGTAATTGAACTTAATCTTTGTATCGTTTTCATGAACTTTTTGATGACTTACAAATGTAGAACGCTGTATTTTTCACATCATTACTTTGACGTATTCAAAAGAAATTTTACAAGGAAAGTCGGGGCTTGGATTTAACAGGGTAATTTAGAAATTACAAGGTTACTGTGATGCAAAATTTTCCCTAGAAAATAAAATTTAATATTCTTGTTTACTTTCCCTTTTATAAGCATTAAATTTGCACAGTATGAACATTACAGAGTTTTCTGAAATTAATAAAATACTTTGTAGTTTGTAATTATTTTTAACAACTATGAAATGTTGTCTCAGGCTATTTGACGTTTGATAACACGACACACCCACACGCAGGGTTACAAACTGTTCCGCTGCAAATTACAAAATTAGATGATATATTTCTATAAAAATTTTATATTATTATAAGTAAGTTTATAGCAACTTACTAGATTTGTATAGTAACGTGAAAAATGCAATATTCCTTAATGATCGAAGACGAGTAGTATTCGTATTAATTTAACAAATAATTTCATTTCTTTAAACGAGAGGTATTTGAAAAGAGTGTGTGGGTATATAAGACGTGATCGTGTCCTCAATACGGTAAGTGTGAGATTGAGAAGAATGTTAAAAAAATGTGAGAGAGTCAATTGAGGCAGTTCGGATATCTCGATCGGATAGCGCATGAAAGGTTGCTGAAACTAATATATGCGGGCGAGATTGAGGGTGATCGATTGCGTGGACGTCCGTGGAATAAGTGGTTAGGTATAATTGATGGTTTGTTGCGTGAACGAATGATTCCGAGTGTGAAAAATAGACGTGCATGTATGCAAGTGGATATGCGAAAGTGGTGTACCACGATAGAAATGTTTGGAGGAGATTGATTGTTGGTTATGTTGGAATCATGCTACCCCACTGTGTGGGATATAGCGTAATGTTACACAGTAAAAAAATTTGATTTGCGATTTGCTAATTTTGCGGTTGTTAAGTATTTTTAGTTAATGTTGACAAATATATTGTTACATTAGCAATTTGTTAAATTAAAATTTGAAAATTCTGAATTTTTAATATAATAACTATGATTTATTGCTCTGCCTCAATATACTTACTAAAATATTTAGACAAGTGCTCATAAAAATAAATGTTCTTAATTACTATATTCACAAATATATTTGGTTACGAAATACACAAAAATAATTTGTTACGTTTTTGAAACTTGTTAAATTAACAAAAATTAACGGTGGACCGTCTGGAACTAAATTTTTTTAAAGTTTTGACAATTTTGACTCTAGATTTTTACTGTGTATGTATGTATGTAGTTTATGAGCTTATAATTAATATTAGAACTATTCAAATAAATGAACCTACTTACATAGTGACATGATACGGGAAATACATATTTGAGTCCATATTTCAAAATGTTTTCAATTTAGATCTACCCGAATTCGAAGTGGCATTTTAAAATGTTCCGTAATACCGGTGCTTATACATATTATTTAACTATGTATAATGCAATAAAACGTAATTGTACAAATGCTTAACCATATCCACCTTAATTAGATCAAATTGAAATATTTATTGGCGATATTTATCATTTATTTTAATTAACAACATAAGATTGCCCCGTAAATAAATTCACTTGTACTCACTCTTAATTACAATGATCTGAGAAATCCAGTTACAAGTGAGAACGCCTTTTAAAGCATGAACCGTTCGTTTCAAATTCTAGGTTGTTTATTTCATAAAAAAGGCTATATACCGACATAATCATACCGTTACTCGATAAGT
Source organism: Poecilus cupreus (assembly GCA_963942605.1). NCBI lineage: Eukaryota > Metazoa > Arthropoda > Insecta > Coleoptera > Carabidae > Poecilus > Poecilus cupreus. Next base: position 33,840,642 of record OZ012714.1, read on the forward strand.
AATTTGACATTTGAAACATAAAAGTCGGCGACTTCGCCTAGATTTGTACCAGATCCATATCAAATTGATCCTTTGCGAACCGAACCGATTGACTAGCAAACATTCAGCCATCAACGGCTTTTGATACGTCCAAATTATAGGTTGTGCACTTGAAATTTTGAATGGCCAAGGTTTTTTGCTTTCTTTTCACTAGGTTAATTTGTAATTTGATAACAAATGGGCTGTTTATGTGTGGGTTTTGTAATTTTTGTTTTTATGACGTCCGTCTGCCGGCGAGATTAAAATAAACATTAATATGACATTATACCAGTCAGTTAAGTAAATAAGAGGAGTTCTTCGTATTATGGAGAATATAGTTTAGAGTCATTTAAATGTCATTATTAATGGCTACTACAAAATTTCTAAGTAATTGTGTAATGAGCATGTGTTGTACTTTCTGGTATATAATGTGTATGAATCTTTCAGCAACTACAAAGGTCAAATTGTAATGTGCAAGTGTTAATTATTTTTTGCTATAACATTGTTTGCGATTTGTCAATACCTATGATGTTTAATTAACTTTTTGTTGCTACTATTTTCAATTCTCATATGTAGTATAGAAATTAGGAAAGAATCGATGCCGTGGTTTTCTGTGTGTATGTTCGTAGTTTAATAACTCACGAATGGGTAAAGTTGCACTGATAAAAATGTTTTCTTGGAACAAACAGATTCCTCTTAAATAAAGAAAAAATAACAATGATTTGAATAGTACCAATCCGATTTCCGTTTTCATTGGAAACTTTTGTAGGTTTGATAAATATTCTTGTTTGAAAATTTATTTAGTTTGAAAGGAATATATCAAAGTATTCATCTGAGTTTGAATACGATGAGTTTTAATTCATAATAATATCGTTTTAAATAAAAACGATTTGTTTAAAATTAAAAAGTCTTCTTTTTCTTTATTTTAAAAACCAAAATTAAAATATATTCCTTTTCTTTCCATGCAGGAAAAAGAAGATAAATAAAAATTTATATTCAAAATTACATTCTTTTTAAATTGAACCTAATAATTTTGTAAGAAATAAAATTTTCTTCAACGAATGCCTACAAAGGAAAACTGAAAATTTTCTTGAATCAAGATATTCTTTTTATGAGTGTGGGGTAACGAAATTTCGTGAGAATGAGTAGAACTAATGAATAAATAAATATATCATCACGCCTTTTGCGCATTCTGGGTGTGGCACTCTGCTTACGCAGATCTCGGTAAGTGATATATTTTTGCGTATAAAGTGCGGTTACCAGCCGTCATATCATGGCCCCCAAATAAAGCACATAAACTGAAACATCTGTTCTATTTGGCAAATAGAAAATCTCAATCATTTTACCAAATATCACATAAATTTTGGATTTTTTTCATTGCCGTAGAGAACATCGTTATATCTCTTATAATTATTGAGATATGACGCTTTTTGATTTTCTCGAAATGCAAACTCAATAACTATACAAGACATCGTAAAATGCTCTTCAGTTTTGTGTTTTTCGTACATTTCTGTAATTATAGATTTTTAGCTTTAATAACTCATTGTTTGCACTCCGAAGAAAATTTTTTAATTTAATTTTTACGAAGTATACAAATTGAAATATCCATTAACAATAAAGAACAATTTTAACTTTATTTTGTATTAATTTGTGTCCACTAAAGATTTAATCTCTTCTGATTTATTGAAGACTTTGATGCACATAAAATGCAGTCCTCTCTCAAACAAGCTGAATTTGTCTATTTACAATTTATTTCACATCACATGAGAGCACGTTTATCTAACTTTATGACCAACTAATGTATTTATTTTATGTTTCAGTGGCTTCAGTGTATCGGTCTGTGGGCGCCATCACATCTTCAAGCCGGTGTCCGTGCAAGCCATGTGGTAAGTGAAAACTTCTTACTTCTTTTGTGACTAGGTTCGTGCGTATAATGTCCATTGCGACTTGGTTGAATAATGAGTAGGTGCACTGTCACTTTTCCATTGCAATGCAATGCTTATTCAGTGCTGGACTTCAACGATAAATTGGTTTTGATAGAAGAAATAGTAGAGCGCTGTAGAGTCACATCTTCATTGTGAACATGGATGTGAATGGATTTGTTCTCTCTCCTATCATCTAGTTTTAATTAAAAATACTTTTTTGGTATTGAGAATTGCTTGTGTTATTTTGTATCTCACTTATAAACAGAATGTTTACTTGTCTCAAATTCTTCTTTGAGTTCTTCAACAAGAAATACATTTCAAGTGCACATTCACAAAGATGATTAGATTTAGAGTTATCTGAATTGAATTATTCGTATTAAATCTATTTTTAAAACTGAAGAAGGTTGTAGTAAACTTGAAGGAACCACTAGTTTTTCAAACGTTATATTTAGTCGACTTATGTCGTACTAAGTTTCACAAAGTATCACAAATCGCAAACAAGTAGTCATGTTAATAATACCATCATTGTATTCAAAAATAGTATTAATAGAATTGAAACGTATTTACATCGATTTCAACACAGATCTTCAACAAAGGTATAGGTGCCAAATTTTTCATCACTGATGTCGTTTTCTTTCATTTTCATGTTTTTACCTCCCGCACATATTGTTACGGGTCGAAGCGTTCCATAGCACATTTTGGGCTCCTTAGAATATGAATTCACTGTTTTCACAACGACGCGACCTCTGTGTATGTCTTTTTTTCGTGGTAGTATCTCTGAAGACCTGTCAGATTTATTTGACATAATCTCAGAAAATAATTGAGTTATTTATACTGTTGATAATTTTTATTTGCAACTTTTATCTCTAATATGTACCGTATAAAGTTGATAAGATAAAGAGGTTATGTGATGCAACATCAATTTTTTTTTTTTTTGATGGTTTGTTATTTATTTGGTGCATTTGTTGTTGGATAAAAGTTTTGCAGATGTTTGAATTATTTTATGAATTTATAGAATCTAGAATAACTTATCTGTAAGAGTACCTGAAAAATAACAGATTAATATTGCAATTAATGAGCCAGCTATCTATTTCAAGTTGATGCTTTCTCATATAAAGTCTTGAATTTGGGTGAAAAGCAGAAAAAATCCTTTGATTAGAAACCTCGCCAGAAAGAGATTTAATCGCAATGTCAAGCCTTTAAATTTAAAAAATATATATATTACCTTCACAACTCATGAGACAGTAAAAATAAAACAAATTCTTCTACTGATGCACAAACTTCAAACAAATTTGCAACAAAAAAACAAAATTATGCAATGATATTTCGAAAGAAATCTTATTTCTTTTGCATCTTAGTCAGACAAATGAATATTTAAACACAAATGTAATATTTTAATCCAATCTTACCCTGAAGATCTTGAGCAAAATTTGTATGGAAATGGTTTTGTTTCATCTTTAACTAAAAGATAATTAATCAGAAAAACAAGGCCCCATAAGACAATGGTGTTGTTGAATTAGAGCTAAGTACCTGTAGCTTAATAAAATGGAAACCAAGTTGAAATTCGGACTGCAAATTAAAATAAGTGTAGATTAATTTGAATAATTTGTGAAAATAAATAAATCAACTACATACCAGTTTTGAAGGAAGTTGTGCAATATTGTGAATAAAAATTAAATACCAATTTACATTCTAGCGACAAGTGCAGTAAACTTAGTTCCACATTCTCGCTAATTTATATTCTAAAGCTTTTAAAATTTCATTGAGACTTAATGAAATTTATTTCATCTGTCAATTACGGAAAAATGCAAGAATAATGTTCCAGCATATTTTAAGAATTTATTCTTGCAAATACATAATTTATGATGTTCAGCGTAGATCATTTAAATTTATTCATGCCTTGTTTGTTGAGAAAACTGGAATATTTTATAAAATTCAGTGTTTGTATAACCTTATGCGTCCAAACGGGTTGCGGCATTTTTCCCGAAGGTACCCCTCGCTGGGAGCTGCAGGCTAACTGGAACGTTATCAACATAAATTTACATGTAAAATGATAATCAACGTTACACAATTGTACGTTATTAATTATTGATATGTGTTCTCATGAATTATAATTATCGTTTTCATTTACACTTTGCTAACCTGTTGGATGTTGGATGGATAGTAGTAAATATAAAAGTGTGATCGCATCACCAGAAGGTTTAGGGAGCAATTAACATTTTGTTTTAAGTAAACCTATCTTCTGATTGAATACATCATTTCCCTTATATACATGAAAAAAAAAAAAAATTATCACGTACTTTATTCTAAGAGCGTTTTTACTTCCCGCCATATACCTGTAAGGGAGGTATAGGCATCATGCTAAAAATTAGGTAGAGAGTTTTCAATGGATGAGCACGTTTCAGGGTCCCTAGAATACGATTTTAATAGTTTCGCGATGATGTCTGTGTGTGTGTCCGTCTGTGTGGATCTCTGCACTGATAAAAATGTTTTCTTGGAACAAACAGATTCCTCTTAAATGACGAGAATAATTGATTTGATTTGATCAATCTGATTTCGTTTTCATTGAAAACTTTTGTAGGTTTAATAAATATTCTTGTATAAAATTAATTTAGTTTTGAAGGAACATATCGAAGTTAAATTAAATAAAATGGAAGATAAATAAATTATATATTCAAAATTAATATTTTTTTGAATTGAACCTAATCATTTTCTTTGAATCATTTTTCTCTTACAATACAATTACAATACCGTAAATAAAAATTATTGATTGATGTTGTCATGCTTTATGACAAAAACAAAACAATAATTGAGCTGGTATATTGTATAACTAGTGCTGAAATACTCTTTCAGCACGTATTGTACACGGACTTTTCCAACGACCACATTTAAGTAAAAAAAATGTACAATTTACATAAAAATATTAAAACAGATTATATTAACATCATTGCTATCAGAATTCACCAAAAATTATGTTAAAATATGATAAATTAGGGTCCAACCTTCTTAATCCGTGTAAATTCAGCAAATTATCTGCAGTTATCAAGCTTTTAAATACTCATTTTTAGGTTAGTTCGCTCAGTTATCGCAGCGTGTGATAAAATCATATCACACAGTTGCGGACGCATCTGATTGGCTAACGAGCTTTCATATCACACAGTATTGCTAGTGACCAACTTTCAGTAATAGTTTATCGTGTGAATTTATGAAATTTTTGTAGTGGTCGTCGGAATTTTTTTTTTATCTGTTTCAGCATTGTTTGATAAAAAATCTATGGCGGGAGGTATTGTAGTGTTTTCAAATAAATTTATATAAGTTCATTTCCATCTAAATAATACAAGAAGCACCCATGTTGCTAATGTCTTTAAAACGAAAAAAATATTTGCCTTATTTAGTACTGAAGTCCTATGAATAGAAGTCTAAATAAATGAAGTATAAAATGTGGGTCATTCCGAAAATGATAAATTATATGAAAGCCTTTATAAAGATCCTTATAAAAATATCTATCGATCAATGCTACTGTCAGATAAAATAAAACGTTCATTAAAATAGAAATCTCCAAACAGTCGACTCACTGTGTCTATCTTTATGATATTCCAATTAAAGCTAGTGAACATAAAACCGCTTTTATTATTGCGTAAGACCAGAGTCAAAAACAAGCACTTGGTTTCATCTCAGATTTATAGTATTTCTAGCCGTTATAAACCGTTTTTAAGTTAGTCATGTTACGGTAGTTTGATTTAGGCGAAACTAAGCATTTATTGACAAATGACTGCGACTTTCGTTTGTCGACCGGTTGACCGGCGTTTGTTTGCGGTGGGCGATTTACATGCAGTGTTAATGGAGCCAATGGTTTTTTTAACGCTGCCCTTATTTAGTCCTCGGTTCAGTACGCGAACCGTTCAGAAGAGAAAGTGCTCAATTGGAATCGCATTAGACGAGAGCTGCGAATATATTATTTAGTGTTTATGGAGCTCTATGCGTGATGCCTTTCTGAAGCAGCCTTTCGTAAGCTTCGTCGTGAGTGCCATTGAGATTGAGATCTCTATTCTTGCTCAGCGAGGATGTATTATACTGCATTCATTTATTTGTTGGATTTATGTTTAAATCTTGCCTTCTGCTGTTGAAATGTTCAAAAGGTATTACTTCAAGTGTGAGAATAGAACCTTACAGAATTCTTCAATATTTCAAACAGGATTTCACAATTGGACCTTCGGATTATATTGAGTAGCATTACTGTATATCTTTTTACAAAGTAGAAAAATAGTTAACTGAACTAAAAATAAATTCAAACCCTTAAAGAGGTTCAGATTTACTCAATTAGCAATAACGATTAGCAAGTAGTATTCTTTCACCATTTTTTTATTATTATTATTTTTTTTTTTATAAAACTATACCTAAATTGAAGACTATCTACACTTTTAAAAAGTCTTAATTATTATTCATTTGGTCACAATGATTTTTTAAAAATGTTGTGACGTCATTATAGAGGTGTTGGTGGATCTCAAACAGTAGAGATTTAAATAATTTTAGTCACATAAATGTTCTATTTTATTGTAATAATAATAATAAAATAAGTAAAAAAATATGTGACAACAATTATTTACAATCTGTACTGTTTAAGATCCAGCAACACCTCTACAATGACGTCACAACATTTAAAAAAATCATTGTGGCTTAATGAATAACAATTAAGACTTTTTAAAATTGTAGATAGTCTTCAATTTTGATAAAGTTTCATAAAAAAATTTTTTTTTAAATGGTGAAAGACTCCATTGCGCTTTGACTTATAGGAACCAACGGGAACACATACACTTATCGAAAAAAACATTTCACGAAAATACAAATCACGAAAATATTTTCTCGATTATACAAACGTCGAAAAATACGTTGAGGAATTGTACATTTACCGAAAATACAAAAGTCGAATGATGGTTGGAAAAGTTACAAATGTCGAATGTTACAAAACTCAAAAACACATTTGTCGAATCGCTTGGATATTACAAACCTCGAAAATACATTTCTCGAATATTACAAATGTCGAATGTTACAAATCTCGAAAATACATTTCTCGACAGCGAAACATACCAAATGCTGTAGTTCCATCTAGTGAGCAATGATTACAAAGAGATATCAATCAAGGTATACAACTTGTTAAACAAGCCAGGGGTCAAAACATTTTTATTTTTATTCAAATTTAAAATGACCGTGTGCTAATGTAATTTCCCATTAATTCGCCGTAAAGGAGGAAGAAGGAACTATCTATTAATATTTATAAAATAGGAAACAGTAATACGATATAAGTATTTACAAATCCCAAGAAGAGCGTCAGTATTTGTAGTATGGAATGGAAAATTTTATGAAATTATTTAATAAATAGAAACGTCATTATTTTTTATTATCCATGTTGCATAAGAACAACATACAATAAACTCTCTTCTTGTACGAGAATTTATCGCTGCAAAATATGTAAATACAGGAAAACAAAATATCGTAAATGTTTATTTCCACATAAATTTTTCCTGTTATAATAATTTCGAACATTTATTAACTTATTCAGAGAAATTTGTAGCATTTTCACAGATAACCTAAATATGTTATTATTAAAAAAAAAACATTTTAACAGCTTGTCATAAATTAAAATATATTTATTACTTTTGTTCAGATTTCAAAACCAATTTCTTTCTATACACGCAGCAAATATATTTCTACTGAATCTATTTCAAAATAAGTCACCTGATAAAATCTTACAGGAAAACTGTTTCCGTTATAACGATTGGAAAATCGAGTAATTGTATTTGTAGTAAAATCAAGTTTCTTTCGCGGCCCTGATCCCAATTTATTTTCTCAACGAAGGAAGTCTATTAATATTTTTGATTTTACATATTATTTGTTTATTTTTGGCACGTGTCGTGAATTATAATCGGGTCAAAAACTAGCGTTTCGTGGGAGGTCACTGAAATTTAAAAATATATTTGAAATTCATAATATTTTGTTTGACATAAGCTAACACCGATGACACCTAAAGGTACTCGAAGTTTTGACGTGAAGTTTCTGTTGCCAACAATTACGCAGTACTCGTAAATGTAAGGTTCTCAAACAAACCGCAATATTAATCTAATATAAATTTTTAAAAATCTAAGTTTAAAAACTATAAACACATTAATTCCGGGTGTATAATTGAAATGTGGCATATAGGGATTTCAGTGCTATTTTTTATATTGCTGTATCTTTTTACTTATTCTTTTTACAGTAAAAGTGTAATACAAAAGTTGTGCAGAATTTTAAAATACATGCAATAAGGCCCATTTGGTTACCTAAATGTTAGTATTTCACAATATATCAATCAAATTTCAATTAATATTTATTAGAAAATTGTAACACAGTCATGGAAAATTAATCAAAATCTAGTAATATTTGACATTTCATAAATTGGTTTTCTGAAATGTCAAATATTTTTCGTTTTTGATAAATTTTCCATGGCAGTATTACAATTTAATAAATTTGAATTTTATTGCAATATCTAAAATACCTTCTAATATTTAGGTATTCAAATGGGCCTTATTTAATATTTGACACATTATAAAATAGTTTTGCAGAAATAAATGAACTCTCAAATTCGCATTAATATCATTCTATGAAGTTTCTGCAGAAAATAATACAACACTGTAATAAATAAATCCAAATTTGTTTTCTGAAGTGTCAAATATTTTTCATTTTTGTTTAAATTTTCATGGCCGTATTAAAGTTTTTCTAATAAATTATAATTTTAATTGATTGCTGTATTATGAAATTTTTAGGTACTTAATCAAATGGGCCTTGTTACATGCATTTTTAAATTTGAACAAATTTTGTATTTACACTTTCGCTACAAAGTGAAAAGTTAAAAATTACAGCAAAATAATAATAACTGCCACATTTCATTTCTACATATTTCAAGAACGATGTTCTGTTCCTCCATGTAATAAGAGGGAACAATCAAGATTACAATTTTTTTTATTAATTGTAATGTTTTCACCTTTCAATATTATTCGAGTGTTTGTGATACATATTATATACATTTAAAATATATGCTGTACAGTAAGTAATCATTACATTTTATCTTGCTTCTTTTCATATCTTCATCACTTTTCTATGTATCTAATGTCCGAGTGTGCTTAATCTAGGATTTGCTTTTAAATAACGACCGTAGATAAGAAGAAAAATAAATTGTTTATTTTCGTACGTATCAAATTTGCATAAAACATGAAAAATCGATTAGTATTCATTCACTAAACACAGTTAACAAAAGTAAAACTATCCATATTTACAAACGCACGCTCTACTTAGCATTCATCCATCATTTGAAAAGAAAGTCAATCAATCAATATTTCTCGAATCTTTCTTCACCTCGAGTCACGAACTCTTCACGTGTGACAGCAATGTTACAAGCAGCCACGTGCTTCCTATTCCTACGCACAATGTACAAATATACATTCAAACACATACGCTCCAAGCAATGTATAATTTATGCAGATTTCCATATGAATAGCGTTGTTGTGCTCATTTATTTAACTTATGGTTAGTCGTATTGAATGCACATTTATTTCTATACTCATTTATTATGACGATTTTTCATTAACAAATTCACTGTAAATCTACGACGATGGTTCGATAAGTAGATTGGGACAAAATGTTTATTTTTAAAATGTTAAACAAGAAAATAAAATACCTGATATTTGTTTTAAATCGATGAATTATTTATAGTTTATGAGAAATTAAATATTAAAAATTAGGAAAAGGAATACGTGACGTAATTTTAGTAGAATTAAAATGGACATATGAGAGAAAGAGATAGATATAAAATTGCCATCTGTTGTAATTTTAGAGGTAGATAAGTATGAAATTCTGTTATTATATAAATAAATATATCATCACGCCTTTTATCTATTATGGGTGTGGCACTCTTCTTACACAGATCTCGGTAAGCGATATATTTTTACGTATGAAGTGTAGTTACCAATCATCAATATTACATAAATAACTTTAATTCTGGAAACTTTTGTTTTATTCGAAATTTTTGCTTTATAAAAATTTGCTTGTAAAATATTGGTTATATCGGTCGACATCTCAAAAACGTCAGTTTCAAAGCACTATGACCTACCCAATTTGACGTCACGCGACAATAAATCTAATTTCAAATGGAAAATACCATAAAATTATAAGTTTATAATGTAGTAGGAATATTTATTATTATTATGAGATAAAATGATGGGCAATTTACTTATCTTATAAATTATTTCTTTAAATTCGTCTATAGTTACAAGCCCCATTATTCATTTGTTCACATTTTGACTGTCAAGTGTCATTCTTCAAATTTGTTTATACCATGGCCCGGTTGCAGAAAGGATAGTTAAGGTAACAATGTGGTTAACTAATCAAAAACCATCGTATAAATATGTTTCCTTGCTTACAGAAGAAATGTTTATTTTTTATAGGCTAATCACTTGTTACATTGACAACGGAGTTAACTATCCTTTCTGCAATTTACTTAAAAATATATCTTTCGTAATAAACAAATCGATCATCGCAATGATAAAATTGCAGGAATTAGGTTACGAATTGTTTCCTCATCCATCCTGTTTTCCTTGCGACTTTCGTACTCACAAACTTGAAAATTTTAAGTAAGAGTAAGTCGAAAATTCTGTGGACTAAAAGTGTATATGTCGAATGCAGAAAATGTACTTGTGCATTTCATGAAAAGGATATCCACTTAATTAAGCAGCTCCTTATAGTGTAATTTCAAAGTTATCCGAATCACAGTACACATTTTAATGGAAATTATATCTAGGTTTTACTTCATAAAATGGAAGGGAGCCGCTTTATGAATGGATGTCCTTTTCATGAAATGTACAATCTTCTGGATTCGACATATATACTCCCAACTAGCGACTTTCTTACATATGCTATATGCAACAAAATGGAGTAACACAAACGCTGAAACATATTTAACACAGAAATAATCTCCTCTAAATATTCCTATCTTGATACACCGCCTTGTCCACATTCATAATTCGATTCATACATGCTCGTCTATTTGTCACACTCGGTTTATAATATATTGAAATATAAAATAGATTTTCTCCGAAAAACGATGTTTAACTATCTTTATTACCATGCTTATCAAACCAGTCTCGTAATTGTCGAGTATATCAGAAGCAACACAACATTTCAAATCAACATTGTTAAATTTTTGTTGGTCAGAGGTCAGAGAATCAACTGCTCGTAGTTCGGGTAGTTTCCTTTTTTCGTAAAAATTCCAATAGCCAATTGTCAATCGCATCATTGACGGTCGCTCACCGACGTCCGCTACGCGCTGTCCTTACATGGCGACGGCGGCGTCGGTCGCTCCGCCACAGCGTCGGTAAATTTAGAAACATGCGCTTGTGTGCGTGAGTGCCTCTCAAACGGTGGCGTTTGTTTTGTTGCTGAAACATCAAATTGCGGTGATGAATTCGGTTGTTTTTTGTTTTGTTTTATATTGCGGAGGTTGTTTATTTTTAGGAATGTTTTGTTACGCTTTCCCGGATTTTCCGCAAAAAATATGAGTTGCATGTATAAAAAAAATTGATATTGCCAATACATAACCTCCCGCCTAATAATATTTAAATGGTACAAAACAGAAAATAGTTTCAAGTAATAATTGTAGCTAATATTATGTTACATCTTTTTTATTGTAACAAATTTTACTCGAATTTAATTATTTAATGAAATATATGTACATAAAATAGCTTAAACTGCTACTTTCGTTTGATGGTAAGTCACCAAAATGTAATCAGTTCGTAATATTAACATCGTAGTTGAAATTGTTATTAGAATCTGCTATACAAAATATAGAAAAAAGTTTCAAATAAAAATTGTAAACAATACTTTTCTATATCTTTTATTTACTGTAATTCAATTATTTGCTGACACATGCCCAAAAACCTGATAGGCCTTCTAGTAAACTACCACTTCCGGTTGCTAGATTGCTACCAAAATATAATCAGCTCATCACTTAAACATTAACAAATAGATTCACAAAATTGATTAGCGGTAACTCCATTTTTATTATTACTCGTAACTTGATTTTTCATTCTCAAAACATATTTATTTTTACTTTATTTAAGGTTAAGATTGGTTAGCATAAAATTTGACACATTCTGCTAATTTAATTAATTTAGAAACAAAGTTACAGATGTTGAGAAAAATGGAGTTAGCGTTAATTCCATATGAGAATCTGCCTCTTAAATTTTAAGTATGAAATCATGAAATTGCCGAAATCGCATTCTAGGGTCCCCAAAACGGGCTTATCCGCTGAAAACTCACTACCGAAAATTTTGACCTGTCACAATACAAGCTCCGTGGTAACGTTTCGGACTGTGGATCGTGAGATCCTCAGTTCGAATCCCACTGCCGACAGTTACTAATTTAAATTTACCCCTTCACTAACATCCTTGGGGGCTATGATTTGTCAGCTGGTAACCGCACTTCATACGACAAAATATATCACTTACCGAGATCTGCGTACGCAGAGTGCCACACCCACAATGGGTAAAAGGGGTGATGATATATTTTATTTATATTTATATATACAATACAAGCATACATATGAACAGGAGGTAATAATAAATCGCTTTTACTTAATTTAATCTAGAGAACTTTGCTATAGATTTCATTATGGCTGATAACCCCACTTCACATGCAAAAATATGTCACTTATCGAGCTCTATGATAGCAGAGTGTCAAGTTTTTTTTTACCAATAAGAATAAACATTTCAGTGTGTATACATTAAAAAAATTAAAGATATTCTAGAATTCCTGACTTAATACAATAGGATTCTCTTATTTGGAGTTCGACAAGAGTAGAAGCACTTGATTTCTTGTTTTAAAAATTAAAGACAAGTCAAGATGAGTCATCACAAAGATGTCTTGTGGAGAAACACAACGAGATAACTTTTTATCGAACATTGAACAGAACATACAGCTGCAACATCAGCTGTAGGTGTCATTCAAGTAGAAATCTTCAATTTTATGTGATGTTTGATCACTCACCATAAATTCTAAATTATTTTTAGAATATGCATCCTTGACTTAACAAACGAACTAAATTTGAATGTTACATTTTAAAATATAAATAATTTGAAACATTGTTTGTTGTATAAGCAGTCGTTGAATCAAATCTAGCATCTGTACACGAGCAGATGTTGTCTAATAGTATCTCGAGGAATCTAAGCTAAATAATGACAAGAAAGTAATAATTATGTGTAGAAATTGATATGGTAGTTTGTTAATACCGATAATTGTTTGAAACCTATGCGTGCTGAGAAACGAAAAATTCTGGTCTTAAAATATTGATATCGTTCTAACTATCTACTCTGACTCAGAAAGTTGTATTTATCTTAATTCTTATTACTACCTCGCTAACTCGATATTTACTAATAAATACTATGAAAGTAGCAACTTTCGACGATTATTTTGCATATTGTAGCAGTTGTTTCCGAGATAATTATAGATATTTGAGTATATCATTTGGACTTCGAACGGTTACTGACGACTTGAAAATAAAACGAAAATTAAGTGAAATGTGTTTTCCTCAACCAATTATCATCAATATTAATTAAGTGTTCTTCGTTATTTAAATCCATAAATTTGATAATTGATTTTGTAAATATAATTAGTAATAAATGATAAGACATTGGCCTGTTGTAATGATTATGAATCATGTCATTTACAATTTTTTTGAATGTAATACTTTACTTTCGCAGATCTTGGTCAGGTTCCTTCAAGATGTTAGTAAAGGAGGAACCACAAGGGTAAAGATAAAATTGGCGACATTATCGAATGTTAGAATCGAATTGAGGACCTCGTATTCCGCGGTACCATGGAGCTATTTACTCCATTAATTTCAAAGTATCTTGTGTAAAATTGTGAACTACCTAATTACAATTACCATTTAGAATTAACAGATGCGATTTGACTTAGGAAACCAACGTTAGCGTTCACACCTACAAAATTAAGGCGACAATTATTGTAAGTACCGATTGAGAATTTTGCAAACCCCAAACTTTCCATTATAATTAGTAAAATAGAGATATCATCTGTCTCTTTTCTTCGGTGTTCTAATATCAAACAGTATAGAACCTAACCTAACAAATTAAAAAATAGCATGGCACAAATTTTTTAAAAATAAGTTATACACATTAATTATAAAGTTAATACAACAAGTACTACTTTATTTATCACTGTATAGTTAAACTATTGAAATTGTCCCTGATTACTGAGTAATAGTATTTTAATAAATGTCACTATCAGTAGGTGGTAATTCTAAGTATAGGTAATTTGTATTTTAAATCGGTAGTTTTAAGACCCTTCAACAGATTGCTAATTCTAAGTGGTAATTGTAATTGATAATTGTGTCGTTTTGAATTAAAATTCATCTCTGATTTTTTTTGGGAACACAAGAAAAAAGTATCTTAGAATTTACCGAACTATTCGGTATATAAGTTGCATTTTCATAACAATTAAAAAACTAAACGATTATTTAGGAATATTTACCATAAATTTTGATAAATTTTAAGAAATATCCTCAATTCACCTAATAGTTCAGTAAATTCTGCTGTACTCTTTTTTTTTTAGTGTAGTGATAGTTACCAGCCGTCGATTAACAGCCTCCGAAGAAATTAGTGGACAACGGAATTCGAACCAGAATTTTTATCCTTAAAGTCCAACACATTCGCGTTTGAGCGAAACAAATCCCTAAGTTATTAACCGCCTTCACATTCTTTTATCGTCCGATTAAAAATTTTCCACGAAAGTATTTTTTTCTGATTTGCAATAATTCTTTCAAGATTAAAATTGCTTTCTAGATATAGTCTCAATTATTTGGCAATTATTTATACAACCGAAAATAACTATTGAGTAGACGGTCTAAAATTTATAGTAGGCGTCAACAAAAATTCTTTCTACAATGGTTAGTAACCAACCTATTTCTAAAGGGATTCCTCACAATGCGGATATTTTAAAATAAATCACTCGTCATGTCACAACCATAAAAGGCCATTTTGCTCGGGCAACAATGTACCGTCTAAAAATAGTATAAACACGATTATTCGCACCTTGTATACGCACCTGTTCATGGCGAATTTCACGGCGGTTCAACGAACGATAGTCACGGGGGCCTATTCATAGTTTATTAGTTGTAAGTGTGGCGCTAAAAGCATTTCGCTACTATTTGAGTAAAGCTTTCAGACTGCTGAGTTGATGTACTTGTGATATAACGCTAACCTTGAACGCCAAGCACTGCTATAAGTCATGCTTTGGTTTGAAGAATTTTTAAACATTTATATTACAACAACTTGAGATCTTCAGTATGAGTATTGCCTGATGATACTGACAAATATTTCTGCGAATTGGAATGATTTTTCTGGCAAAGCAAAATTCTTTCTGGAGCAACTCATGAATCATTGAAAGTCGGTGGGTATCTGCATGAATCACTAGAAAATGAGAATCATTTTGGTAGTGGTCGGTTTAGTATTGTAATTTTTGTAACGGTTATATATTCATTTAAATTGGAACAATGACCGAAACCAATGCTGCATTGTGTTCTAAAAAATAAATTTACCTTTCGCAATTTATCGAAAATCAGAATTGTATTTTGGAGGACGTTGACATAAATATATAAAAATAAATAATTGTATTTCAAGGTATTAATATTTGGTAAATTTATGACCCATTAATAAATTTTGAAATATTTTCAGCCTTGTAATATTTTATGTTAATAACATTATAACAAATATCGAATAATCAGGTAATCTTCTTTATAAAAACTGTTATAAATGTAACATTTACGACTGTTGAGTAATAGTGATGATCTTTGAGTCCCGAGATAAACATAATCAGATAATGTTCAATGCAGCTATTGTTTACAAATACAAAGAATAACGTACTCGTGTCATATTTTCCCGTTAGTTGTTACTGTATTACTTGTGCATATATAGATCAATTTTTTACGTTCTTCCATCTATTGTTTAAGAATTCTTCTGGTTTTCTTATAAAAAATACATTTGTAGGTTGCACATAATTTATATCAAGAATGCAATGTAAACAAAAAGTGAACTGTTAGTCATGTAAATTTATATGAATCATAAACTGGAAATGTTTTTTAAGGGTTACGTTGTTTCTTGTTTCTGTATCTGTAAGTAATCTACGTCGTAAAATTTTTTATTTGTTCCATATTGTTCGGAAAGTCCTAATGGATGTTTTAAGAAGTCTATGTTATAAAAGGAAAATCACTTAAAACGTGGAAGTTTGTGAATGCTGCTACTTTTTATGTATTCTTTACAAACTTTTAATGCATGTTATTACCCAGATACGCTTGTGTAATAGTAGATAAATCAACGAGAATTTCTTTTGAATATTACAGACATAATTCACTTCGTATAGAAAAGACACTTTAGTTTATAATGACGAGAATTATTTACAAGTGGATAAACTTTTATTTACCCTTCATTACATTGACAACGAGAAATCATTACATTATCTTACCAAATATCACTAGAGGTTAATTTTTCAACTTCTTTCATTCAAATATGGTTGCTTTGAGAAAACGACTCGAGCTGCTTGATATTAGAATTAGACAATGGCGTCTATGAAAATTTTGTTTTTGTATGATAGTAGACAAGAAAATAAAACACCCGTAATTTTTTAAATCGCTAAATTAATTATAGTTTACGAGAGATAAATTATTAAAAATTAATATAAGGAATACATGACGTAGTTTTGGTGAAAGAGAAACAGACACAAATGTCACTTTGCGTTGCACGTGTATCTGACATACGCGCAATGCTCTGTGATTGGCTCCACCAAAAGTGCGTCATGTTAGCTGCAATTTGCTTTATTTGATTTTCAAATTGAAACTACCCTGAAACTGTAATAGTAAGTAGTTGGTTGTAGTTTTTTTTATAACATAATGATTATTTTACTTATTTTATAAATAGTTTCTTTAAATTTAATGTTGTCATAGATCATATTGCTCTCGTCACTTTTTCGTAAATAAAAGAGTGTCCGAAAAAAAGATGAGTAAATTTTACTGCTGCCACATTTTTAGTATTGTAACACAACCTAACGAGCATAGGTATTCGACGATAACAGCATACGACCGCTTTGTACCCCATCAGCATATCACACGCTACATAACCAGTTTTATCTACATCGGAAGTATATTTATCGCACGGATGCTGAGGTAAAGACCTAGACCTGAATACTCACCGAGCAACTGATACCGCGCTAACTGAAACACATCAACATAACCTTTGTTCAGCTTCCAATCAGAAACTATTACATTTTATTGTATAGACACTGCCAGAAACAGACGTTTAAATTTAGAACTGAAAAAGTTTGAAAGGTGTAAAATAATTTTGGAGCTGTCAAAAGTTTCAGATTAGAATTTCCAATAACAACTCGTTTTGGTGGAGTACCCGGTATGCCAATAACATTTGAAAGTCAGTGGAATGCAATGCAGTTTTAGTATAAATTTTCATATCTATTACATTTTTTTATCAGTAGTAAGACCTTGATATTTGTGGGGCACAAGTTCTGTTGGTTTAGGTTTCAATATTGACAGGTGACTTGACAAGAGGCAGATTAGCGAAATTGCACATTTAACTGATTGCCAATTCCCAATATACAGGGTTGTCCAGATGTTCACATTCATATGGTACCCGATTTACTTTGGAAGAGGGAAAGAAGGTAGCGACTTGCATGGAAGTGTTTGGATCGCTCTCAATAGTAAAAAAAAGAAAATTTCAGCTTACGAAACTATTGCTGAATTTTTATTTCTTACTGTTGAGGGTGAAACAATTCCATCCAAGCTTCTATCTTCCTTATCTCTTCCAAAGTAAGTCGGGTGGCCTTATCTAGTCTGCAACAAAAAAAAAAAAAATTAAATTATTTAGTACCATTTAAGTGGTAACATCTTTTTGGACAACTCGTATTTCAGTACTCTTCGATTTTTTGTCGAAGTACATGATATTTTCCTGCAAGGATGTGCACATTTAAAGCACATTTCTTTCACCAAATTAGTTAACACTTTTACTAAACTAAAATCATAAAATCGCATAAGGCACATATCTATAAGCTACACTACATTTTAGAATTGGATCGTCAAAAGATAAACTTATAAGTTTATGTCGTTCTATTAAAACTCTCTTCTCTCCTCGTGAGTTTTTGAACATAAGGACACACATGTTTTCATCCATCCACACAGACATCATTGATCATTGAGAAAATAGTCGAAACGGGTTCAAGGGACATAAAAACATGTACGTATTTCTGCTAAAATCTTGCCTTCGATTCGTTTCATGATTCTTGTGGTTTCCTATCTATTAACATCTTTCTAGACCGTGAATTGACGACTGGTAACTGCACTTCACATACAAAAATATATCACTTATCGATATCTGTAATTCGAACCCACAACCTTTGATGTTCTATATTTATTGTAATATTTTAGGTTTTACCTTTACGTCAAAAATAGCTAAATGCTTCGTAACTAATTAGGATCAAGAGCACAGAGTTTAATACTTTACGCCGAAGAATATATTACTGCTTTTCTGGCAAAAGTATCAAAATACTTGAAAAGTAATTAGGCTCAAGAGCACTCAGTTTAAGAATACTCCAGATCTAGATACCCAAATTTCTTTTCCATTTAACACCAATGAGTCCTAATACAATCCTTTTGAAAAGCACAGTTTAAGAATACCCAAAGTATATCTCCCTCGTGTCGCTATGCCGTTACGCGTTCATTCGCCGGCGCAGTCAGCGGCTGCCGTGGACCATATAGGGTCCGCGTTCGCCGTCCAAGGTTCGCGCGCCCGGCAGACACTCCATATCGAGCGCCGGGACCGAGCCCGCCGTCGAGTCGACGAGGCATTTCCCGCGGTCAACGGTACATGATGCACTCACACAAGGGGGGTGAAGTAAGGGTTGAAGGAACCTTGAAGGTTGCGGAATGTGAGAATGTCACCAGGGACGACCAATGAATAACTTTTAATTAACAGATGGAATATTTGATAATTTAGGGGAGAATTTCAGCGGGACGTCCCGTGGGAATGGAGGGTTAATACCCGAATGACTTTATTACAGGATTTTGTTTTATGGATGCTGTAAATTAAATTTGGAAGGAACACCTGGGTCCTGGGTTGTCTACTACTCCATTACCTATAACGTCTGGTGGAACGAAATATTCATATCGCTACAACTTAGGAACCTCAGTTCAATACCTACAAATTCTCAGTAATAATATAACAAGAGAGTGAGAATACATTAAAAATAATTTGACAGATCTTTCGAAACCTTGTTGCCAGGCAATAGCCACGAAAGTCTGTAGGGCTTGAATGGCTATTGCCAAATGGCAACAAGTTTGACAAAGATACTGGAAAATTATTTTCTAATTTATCGAACTCTCGAGTTATATTTAATTAGATTATTTTTTGATTTCATCATCAGGCAAGACGCTAAATCTATCTTTTTTACTCAATATTTATTTGTGTTGATGATAACTATCTAACGACTGACATTTGTCAACAATAACAAAAAAGCAACAGATATTATTCCCGGGAATAATCACAAGAGCTTTATCTCAATATAATAATGACAGGTTTGTTTAAAACACAGACACGTGACATACAATGAAGCATTTCATTGGTTTTAAGAAACGTAAAAAAATAATCAGACAAATTGTTATTACATACAAATGCTTCTGTTCATTTCATTAAAATCTTTGAAAGGGAGGATGATTTGACGGCTGGTAATCAAATTTAACGCACCAAGATCGTCCCAACGAAATGACCTTGTTATCCGTGCAAGCACGTAAAGTTCGAATTACTGTCGAGCATTGTACAATGTTTTATAAGACTATAGAATTTATAAGAAGGTTTTTGCCATTATTGGAGCCTGTGACACAATATTAGATCGAAATAGTCTTGAAAACATATACAACACAACAAATATGTATGTTGCTTTGAAGATAACAGTCCGGTAGTAGTCTGGTAAATGAGTATTTACGATATGAATGAGATGACATGACAGTATGACAAAATCTTTGTATTATTTATCACTAGATATAGAAATAAAAAATAAAAGGTTTGCGATTCAGTACATCGTAAAATTATTCTTAGGGCTGTAATGAAATGTCGGATTTCGTTTTTCAAGAAAGTATTTTCTTGGATGAAAATTTATATAACTTTAAAAATGTCGCAAGGAAGGGTTGTTTTATCGTGAATAAAATATGAAAATATTACCATAAAACGTATTTGGAAAAGTGAGAATTTTCATCAGCAATAATAAGAGCAGATGGGCCTGCTGCAATATTTCAAACTTAAAAGAATTTCAAAAGGTTGCAAAGTAGACAAGAAAAAACTTTCCGGTTAGATTTTATTAAAAAATAAAGGATACCGTTACAGAAGATTGTAGACAAAGATGTTCCGCGATATTGCGAAAGTATAATAGGGTACACGGGTACACTAACCCTTCGGGTCTGCCGCCTTCAGGGTTGAAAGACCCTTGAAGGTCACGATTACGTTCGGGAAAATGAAATGTCGCCGGGGAAGACTTTATTGTGGAGTACGACCGTCTTGTTGAAGTTTATGGCCGAATTGAGTAATAAAATTGAGTGTTTTGATTGGATCAATCTTTATTACTACAATCGTGATAGGTTTGATTTATTGGAATTTGATTGATATATGATGAGTGAACGACATTGTGACGTCTTGTGAACTTTGACATGTCTGGGGAAATGGAGATGTCGTCAAACAAGAATTCCTGAGGTCACGATATTAATATGTATGTTGATGGACATTTTTTGCTTGGGTTTCCCAATGTATTTGTGGGATTACAATATAGTTTATCCACTGACGCCAAACGTAAAACGTTAGAATATTGCTGTATCATTCATTATAGTAATAAATGAGTAGATTAGTCATTTATATTATACCTAAACTTTCAAACATTGTAACAAAACGATTAAAATTAGGAAATGATCCTATTTCAAATATATACTTTAAAACCTTTTGTCTTTGTTAAACACCTGCTAAAAATTCTGTAGATAGTTTTCAGTGGATCAGCACGTTTTAGGGTCCCTAGAATACGATTTTATTAGTTTCGCGATGATATATGTGTGTGTCGGTCTGTCTGTGTGGATCTCTGGAGTTAAGGTTCCTAAAAACTACTAAACTGAAAATTTTTATATTTTGTATATATCAATTGTATCCCTTAGGGCAGATCTGATTAGTTTTTGGTGATAATACAATAACAGGAAGTGGTAGTTTCTTGAAGCCCTATCAAGTTATTTTATAAACTTAAATCCTACCATGTTTGGTATCAAATTAAAAGTCTCATGGACGACATTTTAATTCAAATGTCAAAAAGTTATTTTGGACGATTGTCAATTGTTTTTTCTAAATGTTATTTAAATCCTACCATGTTTAGTATAAAATTAAAGGTCTCACGAAGTAGATTTTATTAGTTTCGCGATGTTTAATGACAATTTTTTTTTACTAAAATAAGGTGTCAAATATTATTATCTAAATTGTTCAAAACATTTTTCTCTGACATGTGTCATAATTGAAAACTAAATTTTTTGAAGGGATGAGCGTTTGTTGATAGTGATGGTCTCTGTTCCTGAACTTTTTGGCAATAAATCTATGGCAGGAGGTATTGTGATGCCCACAACAATTATTTTATTAATCTCTTATGCCCGGTTACACAACGTTAGTTGAATTTTAAACTTGGTTTAAATAAATAAATGCGTATCTAATTTTTTTTATAGGGTAAATAGCTCCGTGGTAACGTGTCGGACTGTGGATCGCGAGATCCTCAGTTCGAATCCCACTGCCGACAGTTACAAATTTAAATTTACCCCTGTGGTTCCCCCTCCACTAACAACTTTGGGGGCTATGACTTGACGGCTGGTAACCGCATTTCATACGCAAAAATATATCACCTACCGAGATCTGCGCAAGCAGAGTGCCACACCCTTAATGGGTAAAAGGCGTGATGATATATTTATTTATTTTATTTATCTAATTTTTGACATCTATGTCAATTACTCCATTTGACATATAACTTCGATTTGCTTTTATTTATTTAAACCAATTTAAAATTTAACTAACGTTGGTGTAACCGAGCATTACAGTTGTAGTTCATCATTCTCTAAGGAGTCTAAGATATCTAAAATCCGTGGTAAATAAAGGTTTTTATGAAGTTTCCTGATGACATTCTCGTTGAAACGCGGAATCTGAACTTTTACAAGGGTCGATAAAGACGTTAGTGGGCGTTCGCCCCCGCAGGGACAAATTAGGGGAAAGCACAAATTAGAAAATATGCTGACGGGTAACACAGTCAACCAACGTAAATGCCGCTAAAATTAACGAACAATGAATAACAAGGACTCTTGGCAAGTGCAAGCTAATTGCATTGCAGTGAAGGGTTGAGGAGTAACATTTCCTTTTCTCTGCGTTGTACAACAGCGCTCCTAACTAATTATTCATTGCAAGTGCTCCCCAAACGCCATTAATTGCAATAGTTCCGAACGGATGTTTGTAATACGTAGGAGAAACTTTTAATCTTTAATCTCGTATGTTGTGGAACGTATTGGGTGACGATAATCACATCTTTAACCTTAAGTTGTGGCCACACATTTTAAAATAAAACCTGATTTATCGTACATGTAAAAACAACACCCACATTTCGATTATGTTTGAACTACCGTCATCAGTTATTCAAAAAATAGATCTTTCATATCGCAATTCAAATGCGCAAATACTTTTTTACAGCAAAACAAGCGCAAAATGTACTGTTTTCTCTTTCATTGCCATTTTACTTTTTCTTCGTTCTTGGCAAGATATGTATTGTTTTCTACCTTTCAGTCTCTAGCGAAAAACTTTCAGTTGCATATTCCTAGTTTCCTATGTAATATACTTCTCTGTTTTATTTTTCCTGCGACTTTTGGGTCTTTAATTTCATATATTCTTTTTATATATATATATATATATATATATATATATATATATATATATATATATATATATATATATATATATATATATATATATATATATATACACTACTGGACAAAATTGTCGCATCACTTTGAATTCTTGTTTTATTTGATTAAAATAGCTAGTTCTGTGTATGGATTCTTAATTGTTATTATTAGCCTGTTATAAGAAATTAAAAGAAACATAGAAAATAACAAAAAACTTATTTTTTAATGGTAAAACTACAATATTTTTAAAAATGAACAGAAGCAGATTTTTTTTAAATAAAACAAAATGTTAAAATTTCTCTTCAGAAATGATTTTATACTTGGTGTTCCCACCCTTTTGCATTTATCACAGCTTGTGTTCTGTGTCTCATGCTTCTTACTAAATTTTGAATAGCAACTTGGGGTATGTTTAACCACTCTTCCACTGCAACGTGTTCCAGCTCATCTAGAGTCCGTGGGGAGGGTATGCGACGCCTTTCTCATTTTTTCAACATATCCCACATATGCTCAATTGGATTTAAGTCTGGACTCCTGGGTGGTCAATCCATGCGATTAATTTCTACCAAATCTAAATAAGCATCCACGTCCCTAGCTCTGTGCGGTGTTGCATTATCATGCATAAACATAAAATTTTCTTCAATAAACGGCGCGAAAGGTACAACATGGTCTTGTACGATCTCTTCCAAGTACCTCTGTGCATTCATGTATCTTCCACGAAGCACGACCAATTCCGTGCTCCCTTCGAAGCAAATGCTTCCCTAGAACATAATGGAACCACCACGAAAGGGTTCTCGTAGAACAAGGTTACACTGAGCAAATCGTTCTCCGGATCTTCTCCAGGTTCTATCCCTTCCATCTGTTGATTTTAAACTAATCCGGGTTTCATCAGAAAACAAAACATGATTAAAATCGTCCTGATTCCAGGGAAGATGTTTTCTCGCAAATTGTAATCGAGTTACCTGATGAGTCCTGGAAAGGCACGGGCCTGTGGCTGAGCATCTACTGGCCAATCCTGCTTCTTCTAATCTTCTTCTTATCGTACGTCTAGAAATCGATACACCACGGACTTCAAGAATGTTATTTTTTAATTGTTGACTTCTAATTTGTTGATTTCTGAGCATTACCATTTGTAAATTTCTGCCATCTCGTTCCGTTGTACAACTCGAACGACCTTGACCATGTCTCCTAAAGGTGTAATCAGTCTCTTAGAATCTTCTTTAAAGTTCTTTCTATCGAACTCTGGTTTACTCCAAGCTCCCTGCCCACTTGACGTTGACTAGCCTTCTCTCGAAAAGATTACTGTCCAAGTGGTCAAATATCAGGCTCTATTCATTGTTGTAATCAACAAGACTTTATTTTCATAGAAAAATGCAAGAAACATAAAAGTAAATAAAGATAAGAAGTAAATAAATTTGAAATTGATCCACACTTTTTTGCTTATTGTGGTTATCAAGACAGGTAAACAATTAAATATATGTATAAGCAAGATTTGATTCTTTTTTATTATTATTTTCATATCTCTAGTACCCTGTACTGTTAATTGTAATCAACGAACAATTCATATATCATTTAGTTTTAAAATAAAACGCCAAAATATAAGTGATGCAACAATTTTGTCCAGCAGTGTATATATATATATATATATATATATATATATATATATATATATATATATATATATATATATATATATATATATATTTTTTTTTTTTTTTCATCCATTCGGATTAGATGGCCTAGCCACCTGAATCATTGTTTTATGAGTGTTGTAATGCTGATGTCATTATACTTGTACATAAATCTTTACAATTTTTTTCGTCCATTCCACTATCGAACCTTTCTCGTTTAGCAATTAGATGTATCTACTAGCCTTTTTTTTTGTTTCTCTGCAGTAGAGTCTTAGGTGTCTCGTCTTCTCTTCCACATAGTTTGCAGCTTCTCTGACCTGTGGTCAACCAATATCTGTTGTTCTTTTCTTCATTGTCACATCTAATTTTGCGATTAGTGACGGGTTACTTTTAACAGAAGATTTTTGAGGACATCAGAGCCTATTTTGTAACTTTGCTGTTAATTTTTAACGGTCTGTTAAAAATTTTAACCAATAAAAATGTATGTGTCAAATGAAATTTTCTATTATTATTTAATGCTGTCTGTTATTATTGGTTGTTGAAAATTAACAGACAAGTTTCAGAGTAGACCCCATCATTTGTTTTCATTTCTGCCCTTTTGTACTGTCCTTGGTTTTTGCATTTCCCAATTTTTTGTCTGGTTTATGAGTTTTCTCGACTTGTTGTTTTCGTTTGTTGGTCTGTATATTTTCTTCAGAATTGTCCGCTCAAAAATTAGTCACGCTCGTTCATCTGATTTATTTAGTCCATGTTTTGGATCCGTAAGTAACCACTTGCTGTTCTAGATTTTTAGTTTGATATTTCTGAAGAATTTTATATTTAGGAAATAATTCTGTGCATGGATCGAGTAAAGACAAAAAATGCGGTTGACAACACCTTTTTAAGAAGTGACACAGTTCATAATAGAGCTGAGGAATATGGGAACGTCATACGCCAACAAGAAGTATCATCTATAAAATACCTAAAAATTTGGTTACTCTCATATATCTGATCTTTTATAGAATGATGGGATTATTCACATTTACATTATTATGATATTTTGAAAGTGTAGGTAGACCCATTTGGGGAAAGTGTTGGTGAAATGAAGAAGAATAGTTAAAAAACTAACAATTAATTTGTGGCGAACCCCATCGACATAAAGCAGTCTTTTTCAGTGGCAATAAACGCTAATTGCGCCGGATGAAAGAAAGCAGAAAAAATGTTAGTGGACGGGTAAACCAGTAGGGTATGCCCATGTCCAACAAACGGTCGAAGACAATGCGTGCGCAGTTGGCCGTGCTGGGCTTTTTTCTCATGAATTGCAGTTGGAAACCTGAATGGAAGCAATATAAGCTCAGGTAGCGCCTGCTTAATATGTGCATCGACAGTGCGGCGAACCGTTATGCGAACGGATTTTTAGCATTGCTAAAATACGGAGATACTTGTTCTTGCTGCCGATCGGCCAGTTCCATTTAAGGATTCGAATTCAATGTTTCCAGTTACCTTATAAATACAATAGACGCAACGGCGTCAGGGGTGCACATTGAGACTGTCACTGCACCGGAGCGCTGGTATCCCATTCATCAAACTTCGACAAGATTCGCTTCATTCTACCTCTTCTTTCTGAAACTGACACTTTGCTGATACCACGAGTTCTGTTTATCGGACTAAGAGCAGTGTTTTAGTACAGTACAATGTTATAAAATTATTTTGTAAAAAAAAAAAATACTTCAAATAAAAGTAGTAATAGATAAGATATTTCTCTGTAATTTTTATTCGAAGCATTTTTTTTTATTAAATAATTTTAGAACATTAGACATCGCTAAAACACTTCTCTAATACCCAGAAACAGAGCTTGTGGAATCAATATAAATAAATAAATATATCATCACGCCTTTTATCCATTACGGGTGTGGCACTCTGCTTACGCAGATCTCGGTAAGTGATATATTTTTTCGTATGAAGTGCGGTTACCAGCCGTCAAATCATAGCCCCCAAGGATGTTAGTGGAGGAGGAACCACAGGGGTAAATTTAAATTTGTAACTGTCGGCAGTGGGATTCGAACTGAGGATCTCACGATCCACAGTCCGACACGTTACCTCGGAGCTATTTACCCCATTCCATTAAAAATAGTCAATTATAATGTAATAAACATTCCAAATTTAAACAAATAAGTACTTTCTTACATTTCTGGAATCAATCAGCTTATTATTCGTCAATATATATAATTTATTAATATACATACCTATATTTTATTTATGTCAAAATCATTTTCAAACACAAATTCAAATGTCAGTCACTGTTATCTTTGGAAACTCGTTTTAACATTGAAAACTACAAAACTGTTAAGAACGATTTAGGATCTTGCGTCAGGTGCTATCATACAATTACATATTAACATTTTAATTACTGAATGTGGACGAGACAAAACTGATAGGAATGATTTGAGGAGATCGATGGTTGGTTGATTGTGTATCATGGTTCTAGCTATCCCACTGTTGCACTGTTTGGGAAAAAGTGTGATGTTATGTTATGGAAAATATTTTGGCGCGATTAAGTGAACTGACCAAAATCTGATTGCAGCGCTAGATGCTGTATTTAGTGGTTTTTCTAGAAAATCACTAGTTTTAATCTGCTTGTTTCCTCGGTACTTAATCTACAACATAAAAAAATATTGTCGAAAAATGACAAACTTTGATGTGTTTTGTTTGATCAATCAGGATTATGAACTAATTCTTACGTCTGCTAATTTGTATAAAAAGTTTATAGATGTGATTGGATGTGTGGTTGTTATCAAGTAAAACTTGAAGGTAGAAGAATGCAAAAAATTAAACGGTGCTGTAGTCTTCCCATATTTGAGAAATCTGTGTGCAATTGGAAGCACCAACGTCAGTCATCCAGTCAGAACCTTATACAGAGACAACCATGCCGCCATGTTTCTTTTGTTCGTGACAATGAGCGTCTTTTTAGGATTTGTTTTGTTTCTTCTAAATTAAATTTCGAAGCTCCTAGTGGTTGGTAACTAATTACTGTCCGATTGAACTCTCCTTGTACTTAGGCATTGTAGATCAGGGACAATCAAGGAGTAAATGATCGGCGTTAACGTTGTGCACTTGAATGATCCTCACCGTATTTGGCCATGTTTTAACCGTACCTACCTTGGAGGATGCATAATTCACTCTTGAACAATGGTCCAATCGTTCGCTTGAGTATATCGTAGTTTGTCTCCAGTCCAAGCCATTGAGAGTTACATTAATTCTGAGAGTGAGTTTGTGAGACTGGCCTCTTCCTCTGGACGTCCCCACTGCACCTAGGCCATGCCTAAATAAGGCTGTATCTAGCGCGGCAACTTGCCGTTCGCTCCCGCTCCGCGAGCCCACGTTGCGCTGCCTTAATTCGCTGACTTGTGTGAAATCCGTTCAGTGTTCATGTTCACTGCGGCAGCGCGCTAGGTGGTTGCTTTACTTGCGGTGGACTTATCAACATGAGTTGTGTTGTTTAGTTCCTGCACTTAGTGACAGTATTAGCTAGTGGGTGTTTATGTATACATTAACAATATTTTGGGAAGTTTCTGTGATTATTGTTGAGGGTGAAGTGGTATGGACAGTGATAATGGTCGTGAATAGGAGATTAAGTTGCGATTTGTGTGCTTCCATGTGGGAGTCCCAAAGGTAAACATATTCAAGTGAATGCGAAATCCACATATCCATATTCTTACGAGACGATTAGTCAGAAACTTGTACGCTCCTAAATGGTTTCGTTTGGAAATTCCAAGGAGAGACGCGAGGTTTATTTGGTTGGTGTTTCCGATTTGGTGTTGCGCGATTAGTTTTTGTGCTCTATCATCTGAATTTTTGAAACCTTTTTCCTTATCTGCTTCAATAATTTTTTTAATTTCTCTCACAGAGATACATCTAATCGAAATGAAAGATCATTGTTGAAGTGATTATCTGAAATGAGGAAAATATAAATAAAAAATTCTTAGAATAATTTAATATTTGTATCGTTTCCGTCAGGGATAATTAATATAAATATACAGTTTATAAAAATATATAACTATCCTTGAATTTATAAAGTTAACAAGTTATAAATACAAATTACGCATAATAGCATTTATTAATAATGAATCTTATTTTGTATTTCAGGTCCGCTTTGCAAACTCTACATAAAGTTAGTTCAAAAGCTCGAGAGCAGAATTACTTCCAAGGCGGACCAACCCACGACTGGGTCAACTACTATGAACAGCACATTGAGTCCGATCGGTCCTGTCTCAATGAATGGCATGCTATGGACAGCTTGGAATCAAGGAGACCCCCCTCACCGGATTCAGTTCGCACAAAGTGAGTTTACTCGCAAACAACTAAAATTACAATGATTTAACTTTTTATTTGTTTGTTTGTGTAGGCCCAGGGAGAGAGATGAAACGGAACAAGTTATACGATCAACCCTGAAAGAAATAATGATGTCCGTGGATTTAGATGAAGTTACAAGCAAATACATTCGTAATCGACTGGAAGAAGATTTAGACATGGATTTAGGTGAATTCAAATCGTTTATTGATCAAGAAATGTTGACTATTTTGGGACAGATGGATGCGCCTACGGAAATATTTGAACATGTTTACTTGGGATCCGAGTGGAATGCTTCTAATTTTGAAGAGCTGCAGAAGAATGGGTAAGAATAAATTTCCTGTTTACTAAATTGAATTTCATATCTAATTTGTTTTTTTATATATTGTTACAGAGTGGGACACATCCTAAACGTAACAAGAGAAATAGACAATTTCTTTCCTGGAATGTTCGACTATTTAAACATACGGGTGTATGATGACGAAAAAACAGATTTGCTTAAGTACTGGGATAACACTTTTAAATATATAACGAAGGCGAAGAAAGAAGGTTCCAAAGTATTAGTTCATTGCAAAATGGGAGTCAGTCGATCTGCATCCGTGGTCATCGCCTACGCAATGAAAGCCTACAACTGGGATTTTCAGAAAGCCTTGAAGCACGTGAAGGAAAAGCGTAGCTGCATCAAACCTAACACAAGTTTCATTGCACAATTAGAAACCTATCAGGGTATACTAGATGCCATGAAGAATAAAGAAAAACTACAGCGATCGAAGTCGGATACGAATTTAAAATCACCTGAACTAGTCAATAAAAGTGAGAAAAGGGTGTCGACCAACGAGTCCAGTTCTACAGCGCCATCTCAGAAGGGGGGCCAGATGTTACAAAATGCGCTTTCTGGGCATGATCTAAGAAATATCGGAGCCCGACCGAAATCGTGGTCACCGGATATTCAGCTAGAAAACAATCTGCACTTAGAACGTGGGTCAGCGCCCATTTTTCTGTCGTTAGAAAATTTAAGTAAAGATAGCTCTCAAGATTCCTTATCTGTCAATGCACACACTTCGCCGGAAGTAAGAAGAAAGTCAAATTCGTGTCCTTTAGAAAATGCCCGCCATGTTCTGATGCCGTTTCATAATGGACAGTCTTATAGCGTGTCTCCAAATCAAATTGTTCATATTTGTAAAAAGCGTAGTGAAAGTATAAAGCCGTTAGTTAAGCATAGGATAAATGAATTAGAATCACAAACTACCGGATCTGCTGCCAAGAAGATGACAAAAGACAAGAAAAGTTTAGTTTTAAACTTGACAACTCAGTTTGAAAACGGAAAGGCTAAGACTACTCCCGAACCTGATGGAGAATCAGAAATGGACTGTGAGGAAAGTGTCACTAAAACGGAAGAAGAATCCTCCGAGTCTTGTTCAAAACTTGTTCCTCCGATGTTAACAGCAAAACTCGTCAAGAAAGAAATCTGGGACCCGGGGGAATCCAAGCCGACAGTTGTGTACAACACCGATATTCCATCCTTCGAAAACTGTGATTCACCTAAAGTAGTGAGTTCGAAAGACAATGTGGTTTGGACTTCTTCAACTGTTGTGAAACAGTCTGTACCATTAACAAACAATGTAGAAAAAAGTGTAGAAAATTCTAAATTAAATGTGTGTAAAGACAATATTAAAGCAACACCTGAAGTGTTCTGTAATAAAACTGTGTTAGCTGTCATTGGTAACAATAGTAATAAAGTGGTGCCTACGACGCGCAAAGAGGGAGATATGTTTTCGAATCAGGTAGATAAAGTTTTTGATCGTGAAGAACGCAAGCAACAAAGAAATAGTATCGTTGTGCCTACAGCAGTGCCACCCCAGCAAGTAACTGTCGTGGAAGTTCCAAACGAAGAAGTAGTGAGAGAATGTCCTTCCCGGCAGAGTTCTTGGAGTTCGTATGATAGCGCTGTAGTTCTTGGTTATCAGGGTGAAACTCGTGAGGCGCCTTCCCGACATAGTTCCTGGGGTTCAGGAGATACCCGCACGTTACCATCCAGAAACAGTTCCTGGGGATCGTACGATATGAGACCCGGTCAGCACAGCCACGCTGTAAATGAAAGAGGGGACAAATCAACGCAGCAATACACCCCAGAATTATTCGAAGGTTCGTCAAGTGGCATGTTCTCCTACGATCGTGATGAAATTCCTTGGTATCCAGGAACTGTCAGACGAACAAAACAAAAATTAGAAGGATCTCGTGATACTACAAAGCGCCAGGATGTAAAGGATATAGATGGTATAGAAAATGTAAGCACAAATAGTACAATTCCCATAGGAGATATCAAGCCACAAAAAAGTCCGTCAACGGAAACCCTAACCTCCGATTATTCAGTATCTGTTCTTTCTGAAAACGAAGGACCAGTGGAAGCGTACAATACCAGTTTGCTCCATTATCGAAGTTCACCAGACCTGTGTGAAACTAAAAAACACAACCAAAGAGTGACATCTACTGCTGACCATCAGCTTTCATCCAACGCCATATCAAAAGAAATAGACATTATTAGTGATAGTGATATGTATTCTAAGTTACACCTCAGTGGTGGATCTCGGTTATCTGTAAGCGCTCCTGAAAGCTCTTCCTTAAATCTCATCTCAAGTGATTGTGTTCCTCTATCTTCATGTTCGGACTCCAATGTTTCTAATGTGGAATGCGGAGCTGACATACGAAACAGCAAATCTGCATGCGAAACAACCAGTTCCAGTGGCATGTATCCCTCGCAGTGTTCATTCGTCAAAAAACATAAAAATTATTTGGAAAATCTTCACAAAGAATCTGAATTAATTTTTAAACGCAGTTTACTCGCGGATAATATTCCTGGCGAAAGCGAAAGTAATAGTAGTTGTATGTCAGGAATTGTTAAGAGTCTTAAAAAAGAATTTGAAGCAAAAACCAGCACGAAACCAGAACATGTTGCTGTTTTCTCTGATAGTATTAGTCCCGAAGCCGACAGTTCTCGGATAAAATACAAGGGGAGCAGTTTACCTTCATCACCAATTAATAACAGCTACGCGTCAGGCACAGAAGACTCTAGAGAATCTGTTGAAGATATTTCCGTTAAGGAATTAGTTGGAAAGTATGAAGTTGTAGGGAATAATAAACATAGAACGTCACAAGAAAATCCAGTGGCCAAATCAAGATATTTATTCGATAATAAATTCTTTTCCAACAACCAGAATAAAAATATTCGCTATTCTTGTATCGAAGTACTGCCAGATCCCTCTGACAAAATACAAGCGCCAATGTTAATATCAACATCTAGTATATTTCAGCACGATGCTGATGTGAATGCAGACTTAGATTCAGTTCCAAAGCGGCCGCCTGTGTCTGCAGGTGGTCCTCTGCCTAGTGTAGTCATGGCAACAGTTGTGAAAGCGGCTAGCAAAAAACAAAAACACAGCAAAAAAGATACCCATAATTGTCTTAACATTAAGCCTAGGAACAACAATCCTGTCTACAACACTATGTAAATTAGTTTACGTTGATTTTTGTAAATTATTTTAAACTATTAGTTTTTTAATTATTGATTCAATACTTTCGTCGAGTTTTTAACAAAAAAAAGTTGCAAATTTGTAATGGCTGTCATGAAATCTAGTCTTGTATGCATGTGAGGAAGGTATTAAATTTAATTGAGATTTATAGCATACTTTGTGCATGCTCAACGTGACTGTAAAATCTCATTGCAAATAAGTGAAGATAGTCCTAGTGGAATCATATGAAGGTGTTATGTTAACATGCTTATATGGTTGTAATTTCCACATAGCTTTGTGTGTATAATGTGAGTGATAGCTATAAATTTTTGTACTATAGATTTGTTTATTACATAATATGATACAGTTTTACAGATAGACTATAAAATAATTTATGATTAAAAAGATTGTTATTTATTCACATAATTCTTTTTCTTACAATTTACCCCGGAAATCTAGGATCTATGTCGAACTTCGTATATATTTTTCCCACTGCAAAATGCTAGTATAGGCATATCTGTGCATTCGTCATATCTACTCAAATTTGGATTCCTTTTCGTTGTGTCCAACGTATCCATGCAGTAAACACCTGCGCTAAATCCTTTAATATAACTTATTGTCTAAAAAAAATTTTGAATTACATATAAATAATTATTTGTCAATAATTAAAAAAAAAAAATCTCACAGAATTTGATCTCAAATTAACAAGCCGCATCATATTGTTGTCGCTACCACCAACAGCGATAATTGAATCATCCATATAATGTCCACAGTATAACTAAAACACAAAAAAATAAAATAAATAATAATTTTAAAAATATCTTCATTTTTAATACTTGGCACGTTTCCATATCTGGCGTTACAATTGAAATTAACTTTCCAGTTTTGTAATCCCATACTTTCAATGGATCTACTCTTTTCCATTCACAAGTTACAAGCTATTATAAAAAATATTATTGAACCAAAGGGAAAATTTAGCGCACGTATTTATATTTTCTACCTCATTGCCATTCCTATTTATTAGTATTCCATCACCGCCCATAAAAATGTCAGAAATATGCCGTACTGCATATTGGCACCGAACATCCCAAAAATATAAAGTACTGTCCCATCCTCCAGTTACAAATTCATTTGTTTCAACGGGATTGAATCTCAAGGAAAATATTTTTGATACATGACCGTCCAACACCATTCTTTCGCTTTTGAAGGCAAATACAAAATGTTCAATGTTTCATTTATAGTATTTATAAATAAAATACCTTTTTTGATAAGAAAATTCTTTCGTATTAGTCACTGCGTCGTATAAATTAATCTTACCGTCATCTCCAAAAGTGAAATATTTTGGACGCCTGGGATGGTATACTAGTCCGTATATTTGTCGTTTTTCCTTTATTGTTTGTAGGCAGTAACCCGTTAAGAAATCCCATATTTTAATTAATCCTCCAGAATCTGTGTATAGGAAAATCGTGATTCTATTAATAATAATTCAAAGTGTTTTATCAGTAAACATACAAGTGCCCGTTAATAAATTGTGGTGTTTATTGTCACTTGCGATACAGGTAACAGCATTATTTATATTATTTGTTTCATTATCTGCTAATATAAGTTCACTTTTGTGATTTTTAACATTAAATAACAATATATTGCCATTCATATATCCTCCAGCAATAGATTTCTTTAAGTTAACGAATTTTGTACATAAACAATCATTTTTGGCTTCTCTAAAAAGAATAGAAGAAGAATATGTATTAAATGTCAATGTCTTGCCACAGATGTCACATACATAATTCTAATTTTTCTGACATTCGGATGTGCATCCATAATTTTAATTTTTATTTATATTTAATTCTTTATGCTACATATTAATTTAAATTTGGCGGGTATCGGTCAAACACAGTTGAATTTTTTTAACCGAATTTTGTCATTTTGAAATCAAATACGTAACAAATTTTTGTTTATTAAATTTAATTCCTTTATTTTATTCTTGGTTTTATGACAGTAAATTTATTACATTTTATTTAAAATACAGGTGGAAATTATTTTCAGATGCATAAAATCTCATCGTATTTCTTCATAACTGCCATAACATGGCGAATAACGACAAAGAAAGTAAAAACGAAATAGAAGATTGTAGAGGTGTGTGCAATTAATTAATTGTTAAAGTTGTGTGATATTTTTAGATATAATTATTATTTCGGTAATTTATAATAATTGGCATCGTTTATAAAAATAGGTTGGTTTTTAAAAATATAACCTTACTTCTAGTATTTTTGCATATGATACATAAGAATTTCACAATAAATAATAATGTTTAAATTACTAAGAAGTTTACTAAATATATTTATAAAATGTAATTAGTGTTGATATGTTCTGCAGCTTATTGTGAAATATATGTGGTTTTACAGAAGCAATTTTTCTAAATTGTTGAATTTATTATTAATATTGATAGTAGCATAATTATTATAGTGAAATATATTTCTGTTTAGATTGCATAACCTTTAAAAATAAAGCTATGCGTCGTTGGAAGCCTCAACAACAAATTTACAGGCCAGGTAGTGGCCCTTTACGGAAGAGTGTACAAGAAGCGGAAGAAAATGATTTGAATATGAGAATGAGACAAGTGTCGAATAATGAATGTGTACCAGAAAGTAAACCTAATAGAAAGAAAAATGAAAATATGCAATACAAAAATAATAATTCAGAAAACGTAAACATTGCTAATCAAAGTGATAATGGACCGGATGCTAGAAGAAGAAACAAGAAACCCGAACAGCCAATATATGTTCCAAAACCTGTAGCTCAAGCTATGGCTGAAAGAGATACTCAAAATTCATCAGTAAATGATAAAGGGAGTTTAAATAGAAGTATTGTTAATGTAAATAAAAATATGAGTTACGAAGATCATAGAAATAGCAGAAAACCGGACAGCAGGAATGGAAACATGTCACATCATAATGGGAGTTCAGAAAGGTTAAATTCTAATTCGTATTCAAAATCCAAAAGATTTTCTGCAAATCGTAAACAAGGTATAGATCACGTAGATCATTTGGGTGATGGCGACAGGCCGGATCGAGATCGACGATATGGAGGCGGCCGTGATATGCGACAAGCATCTGAACCAAGAGCAATGGGCCCTCCTTCACATTTAAACAGAGTTCGCGATACCCGTAGTGTGGAACCAGCGGGAAATAGTGGTCTTAATCATAATTATCAAGAAAAAATTCAGGCTAAACCTCCATCCGGTCGTAGACATAGTACTATTTGTTTAGAAACAGGCAAAACACATAAACCTCCTCTAAATCTAGAAAATCTAGCACCGAGATTTAGACGAAAATATTTAGCAGAAAATAACATAGATCCTAGTACATACCCTGGTGTTTTGGAAGACACTTGGGACGGTAGTAGTATAACTTTTCAAGGTTCAGATTCACATTGTCTTCCAAATACTTATCAACAAAACTTAGGCTACCAATTAGAGAACAGGCCATCTTATCCAGTACCTTCGTATGTGAGCAATGCAAATCAACATCAAGATAACAATCCACCTGCTGTTTGGTCCTATACTATTCCGAATACTAGAATGCGCGGACGTGGTAGGCTACGACCAGAAACATCTGACAATAGCCATTATGGAAGTCAAGTTCTTCGCTCTTTGACGCCGGATCGAATAATGTTATTAAGTCCGTGCAATTCAAGGCCATGTACTCCACCTCCATTTGCTCAAAAGAATAAAAGTACTGAGAATATTAATTACATTGATAACAATAGATGTCAAACGCCTTTAAGTGGTTCAAAAACGAATTTGATGTCTGACAGTACTACAGAATCATTACTTTCGCCGAGGAAAGACAGTCCAGATACTAGTACCAGTGTTTCTGCGCCCCAGGCCTCTCCAAAGAGATCTGGAAATGGAACACAAGAAGGAGATGAAATATTGGTGTGTATTTTTTTTTTTTCATACGTGCTGAATGAATGGTTTGCATATTTTTCTTGTACATAAAATTTGTGTTGTATATAGGACTGGAGCGAAGAAGTGGAGTTGAATGAAAAGTTAGAAGCTGAAGCAATGAGTGATTCAATGACGAGGTGTTCCTCTGTAGCTAGTTTGGTCGAGGCTGCCCCCCAACAACAGTCATCGCATAAGTCTCGCCGACATCGAAGGTAGATTAATTTAAAATATTATATGAAAATATACTAATGGTTAATTTTTGTTCCATGTTTGTGCCATATAGAAACAAATCAAATCGTAATAGGTAATGAGCTCGAAATATTTTATTTGTGATGACCTTTATTTATATATTATTTTTTTGTAGAAGTTCAAGTCGTCATAGTAAGAGAGATAAGAGCACTGATAATCAAAATAAAAGCAATGTGAGTCATGAAGTAGATAGTAATCATAACAAACAAAATAGTAGACGAAATAGCAACAAACAATCAAAAGAAATGAGTTGCAGTAGAGAAAAAATAGATAATGACGGATTCAAAGTTCCTGAACCAAGAAATAGACGTAGGAAAAATAGCTTCAGGGATCGAAGCAATGAGAGACGAAGGGATCGAAGATCCCAAAATGATAGTAGACATTCTAGTTTAGACAGGAACCGTAGAGATTCTCATAGTGAAATTGAAAATTGGCGTGAAGAAATTCGTATGCGTTGTACTTCAGATAAAAAGTTAGATACTCCTGCTCCGAATGACAAAAAGGCTGAACAACCGGCTGAGAAAAAAATTGAAGAAAAACCTAAAAACCAAGGAGGAATTATAGTTTTGCCTCAAAGTCCTGTTGACAGATCGAAACCTCCAGTTTTACATCTACCGGAAAATACAAATCGCCCTGTTCAGAGGATGAAGTCGAGTCCAGGACAACAACGAACTTTATACGATCCTAATAATCCAAACAAACCAATCATAGTGACAGCTTCTAACTCTAGAATGCCAAGCATAGATTCAGCTCAACCCGATTCCTATACAGAAGTGCAAAATACTGCTCAGTACACAACAGATCAGTATGGAAACGTCGGGCCCGCCTGGTACGATCCATATTCGGAGAATTTCAGAACTTGTCACTTTCCTCATCATTTGTTGGATGTCAAAAGGGCCGACTTTGAGTTGCAGTACATAATTAAAACTGGTTCATTAATTAATAATTGGAACACAAGTGTTGCTGTCCTTCGCAAATTCTTCCGAGAAAGTCTAGAGTATCTTTTGGTGAAAGATATCAAGTTTTGCCAGACGGAAAATGTAGAGAATCACTACTGGAAAATACTATACTATAATATAATAGAAATTATGCGAAAATCAATAAGTTCAGATCCAGAAAATAAGCACCAATATAAAAGCATAATTTTATCGTTAATTGATGAAGGAACTAAATACTTTGAAAGGTTGTTGGAAGTTCTTGAAGATGTTTATAAGTTTAAGCTTGATAATTATCTCGGCATAAATAATATGCCTCCCTCTAAAGGTTTAGGATTTATTGGATTAGCTTTGGTGTCGGCACAGAAAATATTTTTATTTTTGGGTGATTTAGCACGTTATAAAGAAAAAGTAAATGAGACAAGCAACTATGGAAAATGCAGGCAGTAAGTTTAAGCAGTGTAAATATTTTTGGTTTTCTCTAAGGAATATAATTTTCTAGGTGGTACATAAAAGCTCATGAAATTAATCCAAAAAATGGGCGTCCTTACAATCAATTAGCTTTATTGGCCGTATATGCAGTAAGTAAAATGATAAATGAAATTAATACGAGAAACTAATTCTGTTTTGTCATCAAAGCGACGAAAACTCGATGCAGTTTATTATTATATGAGAAGTTTAATGTCCTCCAATCCTGTTCAGTCTGCTAAGGAAAGTCTTATTTCCCTATTCGACGAAAATAGAAAAAAGGTATGCCTCAAATTAATTATTTTATTATTAAAGAAATAATTTTATTTTGAATTTGTTAATGCTGCAGTATCTCCATCAAATATGTGTACGTATATAAAAATTTTCCCCATATTCATATTTTTCTCATCGTTTTTCTTTTTTGTCATTATGTCCCAGTAGTTAAATTTTATTTTGTTTTCATTATATTAGTATTATGACTTATTTTTATTTCTTTAATATTTTTATTTTATCTAGTATGAGCAAAGTGAGCGTAAAAGACGAGAAGAAAAAGCCAAGTTACAGATGAAAGAAAAAGAATCCTCCCAAAATATTCCGGGTTCATTAAGAAAAGAAATTTGGGTTCATCCAGATGGTGGTAGAAGATTACACCGCACCACATCTGCGAAACAAGAAACCGTCTTGGATTCTGAAGAAGAAGATCTTCATTCTCTTTCAAGTGTTGAGGTACATGTAAAATTATTCAATTGTATTTTATATTATTTTTACGCTTTGTATTTTTACAGGTTAATAAAAGATTCATCACAAGTTACTTACATGTACACGGGAAACTAATTACTAAAATCGGGTGAGTGAATATTAATTTTATTTTAATTAGCAATTTGAATTTGAAGTGCGTTTATACTTTTTTTTTGAATGTATAATAATGCTGATTATAATCGGTTATATTTATGTCATGCAAATATAGTTCTTTAAGATTTTTTTGTACATGAAAATTTCCGTTTTCGTAAAATTTATTCCAGACCATAGAGCTAGTCACATGTATGTACATACATATGAAGCATAGCTGAACACAATTTATCCACGATTTTATGTGAACACATTTAGAATTTTAATTTAATTTATTCGTGTATGAAAATTTAAGCAGCTTTCTGTAAAATTAAAGTATTAAACGGAATAATACGGTTGAAACTAAAATTAGTGCTGACGCTATTCTGTGAATCGTCCGTCGTATTTCTTTCATACTAGGTGTCATAATATAAAATATGAATTGTAAAATAAATAAAATCAGCGATTAATTTGTTTGTTGAATCTGCTAGTTTTTATCTATATGTAAATATGTCCAAAGCACGATAAATTTTATTCATCATAATCATAATATTTATGTTTGTTTTGTTACTATTGTGCACCGTAGTCCAATATTTGTGTTCTGAATATTAAAATAATTAAAGATTCTACAGTGACTCCAGTTAATATGTATTTGTCAAACTTTCAATATAGTTGTTAAACGAGTACGGAAATTACTTTTTTTTGTAAAAAGTACGAGTTCATGTAAAGAGTCTTCCTGCTTGAAATAATTAATTACAATTTGTCAGATAAGCATCACATGTCCAAACAGAATTAATTAAACTGTTGCAATGGATCGTACATTTTGATTTTTATAAAAAGCACGCATGTTGTGAACATTTCACCTGTAGTATCAGTCCGTGTATCGTGTCTCACTAAATGCAAATACGTAACGGGTTACGTTTAATTAAAAAGCCAACAGCTTCACCGCCTAGAGTGCTCTGCAACTTTCAGGGAATTTTTGCTACGTTGCTAAATTAGAATACGTGGAAGTTAGGTAAATATTTCTCATTCTAAACACATCTTGAGGTACTATATCTCACACAATCCAGGAAAACGTTGACCTCCGTGAGCCAATTGCTATGCTACCATTTATACGAGTCCAACAGTATTGGCAGACTGTTAATATAACTGTATTGCGCGACCTCGATCGTAGACTGTGTCTGTCTCAGCAGCCCTATTCTCGACTAAGTTGACCTAAGGCTTGCCTTAGGCGACGCAGAGTTGCTAACCGAGGACTTGCCGTTTTCTGTTTGCTGTTTGCATCCCATTTTAAGTAGAGGCCGTCTTGTAATTCCGAACGTGTGCTGAATGAGCGCCTTATGCGATTTCGATCCAGGAGTTGCTGTTATGTAAAAAAATATTCTTTCATGCACACATGGACAAATTTACAGACTTTTATTAAAATCTAACAGTCCTATTATTATTATACAACTAATTCTACTCGAGGAACATATAAATTAATTTATGATTTACGTTGGATATTTATTTTATGTTTGCCATTAAAAAATAGTTCGTTTTTAAATAGTATAGTATTCAACATAAAATAGTATCTGTTTAAAGTCATAAATTGAACGAGATATAAGTTTCATCTCTTATCTTTTTACTTCTATTTTTATTTCCACTAAATCTTTACACATTAAATTTTAGCGGTAGTAAATAATGAACCGTTAATTTTAATAGTCATGTTAATCTATTAAAAATGATCAGATATATGATTTATACCAACATTAAACTTTAAATTTACGCACGTAATATTTCACATGTCTATACATTTTTTCCAAAGTTATTACTTTTGTGAATAATTTTTTAAAGTAAAGTATGGAATTGCAAAAATTGCAGTATAATAAAACAGTAATAATTGCATTTGAATACTGTCTTATTCTATGTATATTATTGAAAATGAATTTTACTTTGACTTAAATTGACAATATCGAATCGAATATTTCACAGAAATGCAAATTAGGGTCGGTCTTTCCATTCCAAATAAGAATAAGTTATTCGACAAATAATAAAAAATTACGCATAAAAAAATGAGTGACCAATGTCACAAAATGGCAAATAATTCATGTATATTATAACTAGATCCAAAAACATCGTAATAAAATATTAATTATTAACAGGCATATTCATAAAAGGGACTAGCGCTAATTCCATTATTATTATTACTTGTATCTTCATTTTCCATTCTCAGAACATAATTATTTTAACTAAAGTTGTAATCACGATTAATTAGCATAAAATTTGACACTTCTGATAATATAATTAATTTAGAAACTAAATTACAGATGATGAAAAAATGGAGCTAACCCTTTTATAAATCTGCCTGTAAGATATTTGAGTTTTAGACAGCAATTCTGATTATATTTTTCTGCTTAAACTTATCTCTTACACATCTGTTCTTTCCAAATTCTTTGTCGAAGTGTCAAATGGTTGGCACCTAATTTGAAGATTTTTTGTCCTAATCAAACAACATAAAAGAAATCGGCGAATAATTCAGTATTTTATTTGTAGATGGAAAGATCGGCCCTTAGTCGATTTCCTTTTATTTATACGTCAGTCAAATTAGTTTTGTGTATTTGTTAAAATATCAGTTATTGCTGCCACTATTGAGCCCTAAGTCTACACTTATTTGATAGTCCAACTTTCAGTTTGACTACATCATTTATTATTTGTATTTATTAAAGTCCGAAGTATATCTCATTCGCCATTCTAATCACACGTTGTCCAAAGTGCACGCAATTGCATCGTGGATGCAAATTTTCGGTTGCGTCTTCCGCGAATCCAATATCGGTGACAATTTCGATAGCGATTCCCACACATAGCGATTGAGTGTGCAATCGTGCAGAACGCACATCCACTACACTACACCCACGTGCTTGGAATATCCTTGCAACTGTTAAGTATTGTTTCATTTCACCGAAGTTAATTAGCGAACTTGAATAATCGACTGCGTTGCGATACATTCACGTTGGTAATCGGATGACCGATGTCCACTGTTTGCTACTAAGGAAATGAAACCACGTACAAATGGTAATTAATTGTTTCATTAGCATTTATTATCCAAGCTAGCATTTTTTCACGAACCGAAAGATCTGATTAGGTTTAAGAC
Source organism: Poecilus cupreus (assembly GCA_963942605.1). Taxonomy (NCBI): domain Eukaryota; kingdom Metazoa; phylum Arthropoda; class Insecta; order Coleoptera; family Carabidae; genus Poecilus; species Poecilus cupreus. Next base: position 33,882,674 of record OZ012714.1, read on the forward strand.
AATTTCCTGAATTGTATTTTTGTCTTTTTGTTTCACTGTGCCTTCTTCTTTTCATTTATTACTATGAGTTCTAGAAGCTTGTTCAACTTCTTGAAACATTTGTTTTATAAATTGGGGAAAAAGTTTCGTGGTAACATATCGAACAGTGCAAATCCCACAGTCGACAATTGCTATTTTAACTTTACCCCTGTGATTGTCATTATAAAATATTTATTTACTTCTATAGTGGTTGAAAAACATCGTATCAAAGGTTACAATAATTGCAATAAGATAGTTTGTAGATACCGTGAGTCATGTATGTGTATTACAATGAATACCAGTTATACGTATCACCGTACTGTTCAAGATAAAATGCAACAAAGGTTGTCAATGTTAAATGAACTTGTCATCATAATTCACTGATTTATAAACATATTGGCTGGTACCACGAGCTTTGTTTTTGGGTGTTTTATTTAAGAGAAGTGTTTTAGCCTTGACTTTAGCGCTGTACAAATTATTTTATAAAAAAAACCTCAAATAAAAGTTGTTGATAATATATTTCTCTGTAATTTCTATTGGAAGCATTTTTTCATGAAATAATTTTGGAACATTGTACAGCACTAAAACCGAGGTTAAAACACTTCTCTCAAAACACCCAAAAACAGAGCTCATAGTAATTATAAATATTTTTGTATCTATAACCACAATTGTACTAAGTAACCATTCGAATTATTTTTTCATTAGTAAACATCTCTAAATTATCAAGTTGATTACACGTTGACAACTAAGAGCACAGTGATATATAAACTGGTATTCATAGTAATTAATTAATGACAAAAAAGTGAATGTTGAATCTTAGCTTGAACTCACGGTATATATAATTAGTATAGGTTGAGAAAACCTAATTAAAGATTGAAGCCTGTACCTTCTGGGTTCAAAATATGCTTTTATAAATTATTTTTTGTTCAAAGTGGAAGCATATCAGAAATCGCTGAAAATGTAAAAAAAAAAATATTTGCAGCGTTAATAATGTCGCCGAAAGTTTTTGTTTGTATTACAATAGTTAATTTAATGAAAGTTGCACATTTTTTGTAGAATTCATTAATTTTCCTATAGAAAGTTAATTTTTGCATCTCTTTTCGTGTCATTTTCGGCAGAATTTATATTTACAATTCAAATTAGTACCCACCAATATATTCTAATTATGTAAAATATATGTTGATAAATCGAGTGGATTATAATATATTTATTTTAATCTTATATTAATTGTTTTTATTGGCTTTAAGTCGTTTTAAACTTAATCCTCTAATTTAATATCAATTTCAAAGAACCTAAACTAGCAGAAACGTTTTTTCCAAGCTGTCAACAAGAAAATTAATTGAGGTCCAACATTATATTTATTTTTATTCTATTATAAATCAGAGCCTAAACTAAAAACAACCAAAAATTCATAGAAAAAAAACCCGAACATATATCTTGTAAATAAACTTCTTAGTTTCGTACCGAAATATTCAACTTATTTTAACAAGATTCGCAGATTGATTCCGACACATTGTTCAGATTTGGTGTAACTGTGTTGTTTTTTTAGAATGGAGACATTCCAGCAAGCCGCTCTGCAGATGCTGAGGGAGTTTCGAGTGCTCTTGCAACAGACCCCTGTCCCTCTCACCAGCAATAGATTCTTGCATCTCTTGGCGTTGAATATGTTTGCTATTGACAGTACCCAGCTAAAAGGTAGGATGCGAATTTGATCTTGGGGCTTTGGTGCTTTCAGAGGTTCTCAAACACCATCAAAGAATTTTAATATCGTTAATTTTACAAAATGTTTTTGTTTGAAGAAACAAATAACAGATAATAACAAAATATTGAATAATGGCAGTTTATAATTCGAAATATTTCTATTAGAAAAACATGAACAGAGAACTTGTACTTAAAAAAAGCCGTGAAATATTGTAATTTTAAATGTTGGCAAACTTTTTTAGCATTGGTAAAATATTAGAATTATAAATAAAAATTTATTTACATACACACTGCAGAAAAAATTTATTTGAAAATAATGATAATAATTTTGTATAATTCTTTATTTGACATTTCCAATTATCTTTGATAATTATTTTAATTGCTGCAAATTTTCTTAACAATTTTTTCATTGCTTTCAAATGCTTTCAAATAATTAGCCAATTTATTTATTTATGCAATTATTTGTTGTCTATTTATAAATATTAATTAAAAACATTTGAAATGCCAGAATAATTAATTACGATAAATATTACGTATGCGCAATTTATTCCGTGTATTTTTAATTGCGTTTTCAATAATTCAATAAATTGCTGTATAACTTAATAATGTAGTGTTTGAGAACCTCTGTAGTTGTAATGTATAAAGTTATTTTCATATCATGGTGTCGAATCATCTATATTTAATTTATTATGACCCAAATATTTTTACCTAGAGTAAATAAAACAAAACTTACATTTAATCTTCGTACCAAAAAAATTAACATCAACTTTACATTTTGTTTGAAAAAATAAAACGGTTCGCGAATTTCAGTTATACGTCAACTGATTACAAAATTCACGCCGTTAAATTCCGTCCATTTTAAATCATTAATTTTTTGCGTTGTTTTGTGTAGGCGTTCACCAACTTCCAAATCGAGTATAAAAAACTTATGAACAATACATTACATTTTTTTGTAGTACGGTATTTTTTTTCATGCGTGTTAGATAACCGAACGGTATATGAATGGTGAAAGATGATAAAAAGTTGTATTGTGTGGCACATATGCCAGAGGTATTTTTGTGCTTCATTTACACGGGATAAAACGATTTTTTAACGATCTAATCGTTTCTGTAGTTTTTTGTTGGTTTGATATAAAATTGATTATATACCATGAAACATACATGTTCATAATGAGTTTATTTTATCTATTGAACCAAATTTTAAACTTACCTTTTTAAAGCAATGTTTGAAACTTTTCACAAACGGCCAGTGAAAATTGTCAAACTGAACTAGTTGCTTTGATAGGCATCAGATGGCAAATAATCTCACAAGTTGCTTTATAGGTATATAAGAAACAAAATTAAAAAAATCTATATTTCCTTTACGAAAGAATCATGATTTCGACTTAAAATAATAACCAATATTTTATAACTGCAGTTTTATATCTAATAGTCACAATCACCGATCTTTAGCACAATACCAACAAAACGTGAATGAATTTTTCGAAACTACAACAGTTAACTATATTTTATAATACTAATTATTACTTAATTAATTTATTCAGTAATTACGTAGCAACTTGATAATGGGGAAAAAATCGCATTATAACTTCATATTTAGTGGAAAATATTTCATTAGCTGTCAAAAAACGATTCATTTTATCATTTTTATTACAATTAGCAAGTTGTTACGGTTGCTACTTTTTAGAGAATAGGCCCGAATGCCTGGCTGTTTTCGTTATCAAAAATTATAAATCTAGTTATTGAACAATTTTATTGGTATCATTCAAGACATATATAGTTTTTATGATTTAAATAATATTAGTTTTATTCGTTAGAATGAAATTATAATTGCATGAGTACTGAGCAAACAATTAAAATTAGCTGTTAAATATTGTTATAGCATGTGATTTTTCATAAAATTTTAAATTGCGTGCTGGAATATAACAAAATTATAGCAATTTTATGGCGGCACATAATGGTGTATGAAATTACTAGTTTAAAACATTTTTTATTTATTTCACTGAAAATAACTGCAAGATATTGCACATTGTAAAATGCAAGTTAACCGAGTATGCTCATATAAATGACGTCATAAATATGGCTGCCGCTGAATGGCGCATTGAGTTATAACCTTTATTATAAATTGTTCTTAACGTATCCTTTATTCATCTTCTATTTTTGCTCGCGTAGCGTTCGTTTTTATTTTTCAAGGGCATAAAGTTTCTCGCCTTTTGCAGTTAATTGCACCAATTGTGCATTTATTACGCATATTACGACGTCCGACCACACAGACTACGGCTGCAGATCTGTTCTACTAAATCAACGTGGTGCACTGGTTTAGTAGTTGGAGACTAACTACAACGGTTATGTGGTAGCTGTTAAATGACATTACCCATATACTTTCCTCTCGCTTATTCGTATTTTATACATATTATGTAGATGTGTGTATATTCCATGTTGATGATTTACCAATTTACTTGATGAATGTGGCGAAAATTGTTGGGTGTATTTATCGCTTTTAACTTCGACTCGGGTTTCTCTGATAGTTTATTGATGAAGAACTATAATGAATGTACATTTTGCTGTTTGAGCCGTTGATATGTGATGAATTTGAAATTAAGATGAACATCTGTATTCTATGTAATCTTAGACAACTGTTTCTATACATCAAGTCGCATCATTTTTATCTTATTATCTACAAAACTAACTTATTTTAATACGTTTATTAATTACTAAATTTTTCCTATCAAAATCTGTTTAAATCAGCTCTATAAAGTTCTCGTATCTATTTCTACATGCTGAAGGAGTTTTTTTTTAATAATTGTAATTGATTACAACAATACACTGATTACAACAATATAAATATATTTCAATAGCACAATGATTACATTAATGCAATAATTGCGCCCGTTAAACTTGAATTTAGCGACAGCTCTCATTGTAGCTAATGTAACACTTCGGTAAATAGTTAATAAAACATCAAAATAATAAAAATGGTAAAACAAATTAAATATTTTCAAATAACAATGGACGGCAACGTAAGAATATGCTTAAACTTAAGTTACAGTTCCCAACAAAAAGAATTCTTAAGATGAAATTTCAGAATATTAGCCGCGTTAGTCTGAAATGAATGTGACAACACATTGATAAGACACTCTTGTCAATTTATTGTATTCGTTGTTTTAAGTGCAAACATATTTTGAAACTTGCATTTTTAAGTCTACACAGTAGAACAAGAAATCGTATTCTGACTAATAAACTTGTTAATAATGTTTAAAATTAAGTTACAGTGAGGTGAACACTTGGTAATACATTTTAACGAGTTGGTTCTGTTTTTAAAATTTGCCCTATTGCAACAAATACCGTTGACAGTGGAAAGCCGTTTGCGATAGACATTCAGTGAAATTTCAAATACCCTGCCTGTTAGGAACGTACAGTAAACTGTCGATATATTTCTCTGGATGCAGCGAAGTACCTACCCAAGTGTAATGCTGACAACGTTACAAAGTTCACTGAATTTTTTTTTTTTTTGTCGAAGATCATTCAAGTTATGTAACATGATTGGTTTGATTTTCACGCAGAGCACGTAGTAAATCGTTTCGTCTGAAAATTTCGTAGGAGGCAACACAACTACACTTTATATACTCGTGCTCATACTGAAGTCTACTAAACAAGTATTTTTTCATTTTGCGTCGCTTAATTATAAGTTGTTATATATGATGGTTGTGGGAGGATTTTTAATACTGCAATCACGATGCGATAACACATCACCATCACCGAAATGCCTTAAGTGTGCTTGGACTTTTTTTAAATCTTGAAATATGAAAATAGCCGTTTTAATCTGACAGCTTACCAAATTTGGTATGCAGCTCTTGTGTTCGCTTTGTCTAATAGATTTTTGCTGGCAAATATTTAGATATAATATTTGAAGCACTAATGCTAGGTAAATATTCAAATAATTATTTAGGTAGCTATTTTTCTTTCGTCTGTTAAAACTTTTGCATTTTACAAGTAATAATTGTGGTTGTGAGTACTTGATTACAACAATCAAAAGAAGCTTTTAGTGAAGAAAAGTTTATGACTGACTTATGGTAGAAAACACAAAACTATAGGTCTTTTTGGGTAACCAGATACAACGCGGTTAATAAAATAGCAAAGTCTACGATAACTGTTTATAAACTAGAAGAAAGCAAATACTGAAGTTAGTGAAGTTATTTGAAATTTTGGTTCACCAATAATATTTTTAAAATGCATTTGATTTATTCAATAGTTATATCACGAGTGCTAAGAATTTAATCGAATAAATTTGACATGTCTAGCTTATGCATAAAATTTTGCTTAAAAAGTGTTTGAGTACATAATAATTTGAAAAAATACCGAGACCGCAGGTCGAGGGATTTTATCTTAAATTATTATGTACGATAACACTTTTTTAAAAGCAAAATTTTATAAATAAGCTAGACATCAAATTTAATCGATTAAATTCTTTAGCACGAGGGTTATATGTCAAGATTATTTCATGAATTCATAGCATAAACTTTAATACTTGCCGAAGAAATTGTACTAAAACGTTGATTTTGACACATTTTCACATAAATAAATTGGTACACACATAAGCAAAAGGCACCAAAAAATTTTATTGTTAAAGGGTAACTATAGCAAATTGTTTGTTTTTCTTTTTACTTGTCAAATAAATGTCAAAAATTTGTAAATAAAAATAGCTTGAATTGAATAATTCAGCATGTTTAAAGACTTAGAATACCAGTAAAGGTAAAAAATATGTAAGTATCTTGCTTCTGCAACTAATTATCCGGCTAAATATGCCTCCAAATGTTCAAAATTTGCATATAAAAGCTAGCTTCAATTTACTCGCGAATAAACAGCATGGTGCTGTTTATTCACTTATCTAAAATGCACAACAATGGAAAATGAGACATTCTGATTGGTCAAATTTGTAATGAGTGAAATAATCAATATAAAATTGAAAATACACAACAGATAATTATTAATAAATAATTCGAATGGTTACTTGGTACAATTATGATTATAGTTTTAGAAATGTTTATTCGCGCTCAACCCCAAATCTATTCGTACCACTTGAAAAATATGCTATATTAAATATAATTTTTTTTCTATTGTCGCTGTACAAGTCTAAATTATTACGTCATGTATATATTGTACTTTACTCTTAGGGGTAAATGATATGTACTGAATGTGAATAAATTATAACAATATTTTATGCGCGGTTCGGAAATAATCAACTTGCGTCAAATAAATATACATATTCGTATTTAGATTAAAACATTTTCAGGCATATTCATAAAAGGGATTAACATTAACTCCAACTTTATTTTCCATTTTCAGAATATAATTATTTTAACTAAGGTTGTAATCAAAATTGGTTCGTATAAAATATGATACATTTTGATAATATAATTAATTTAGAAACGAAGTTACTGATGATGAAAAAAATGGAGTTAACGCTAATCCCTTTTATGATTCCACCTGATAAGTTATTAGCTCACGAAAAAATCTAGTCAACAATTAAATATTGTTTTTAATTATTACACATTCAATATTATAAATATGGTTGAAAAATATTTTCATTATGGTCCGTGGAAGAGCGTTAGGAGCGGATTTATGAAATAGTATTGTGATTCCATTAAGGCAGTAAATCTTACAAATATTTACAGAAAAATTATCATTTATCTAAGTGCAATACATAGATGATGTAATAATTTAGGATTTAGGTGGTACGAATACATTTGGGGTTGAGCTCGTAATATGTTAAAATAAATCAGTAAATTATGAATAGTTTATTTAATAATTTATCCAACACCTCTCAATAAATGCTCTATAACTATGTCGATTTTAAACAAGGAAAGTACCTAACAGACTACCCACTAGTGGGTGTAATTTTGAGAAAAGCCACTAGTGAGTAATTTTCTATTTACACACAACTACTTCGATTAACATTATAACTTAGAAAATTGAAGGTATATGTCACCGTCAAATAATGTTTCTTTAATAAATTTTGCATTTATTAAGGGATGTTGGATAAAACGTTATACTTCACACGTGGGCAAAGTGAGATTACCCACTTGTCAATAACTATTATCTAGAACAGTAGGTGAAATTCAGTAATGACAGAAAAGTAAATGTTACTACATTGTATAACTTGTATTTATAGTAGCACATTAATGACAGATTAGTAAGTATTGCATCTTGGCAGAAACTCGAGTTTCATTCAACAAGTCGTTCAGAGGGTCGGAAATAAAGATAATTTTAATTCCAACAATTATCTCGTAATTATAGTGACAATTTTTTTGCTGGCTTGGAATGCGGATATGCATGATAGCTGTGGCAGAGTATTAAGTCCAGCGTTTACGACCAATTTATTCTTGTCTGATTATTGAAATGAACGAGCTTCACGAAATGTTCTGCGTTTAATGTTATTTCATTGTTATTCATCAAACAGATCTGTGGATGGCTTGTTGGTCAGCACAGCAGAGCAGTGATTAATTTCCATCCGTAATCGTAAAATTAATTGTAGAGTTATAAATAGCATCGTGCGTACGCAGCGATTGATTTTGACGAATGCTAGATGGGTATTTGAATGGTTTCACAACTCTTAAACGCATGTCGAGAGCGTTCTACGAAAACTAATAGGTAGATGGTAAGGATAATAAAATCGATTTACGTTTCCTGTACTTCGCTGTGTTTATTTTTTGTTTTGATGCGGACCTAAAATCATTTGGAAATGCACATTAGCTGAACTCGATGAGTTGTTGTGCAATTCGGGTAATTAATGTCATTACCGTTATAATTCTGATTAATAAAAAAAGAAGGCACTGGCTGAAGATTGGATGCCTAGTGTCTGATTTTGGAGGAATGCGGCTGCCTAAGATATTTTATTACTCGCGAGATGCAAACTGGCAGCTACTGCACAGTGGCGTACACATACCAAACATCTAATTCTTGTTGAATATTTTAATAATTTAAAAATGCTTATGTCCAGGCCATTGAAAGTTACTAATATACGAGTATATATACCGCTGTTCGGAAAAGTAGTGTTAAGCTTAAGGTAGAACGATTCTTTGATTAATTCTGAGTGGACAATGCTAACGCAAAAAATTGTACGACCCTTTGCAAAGTCACACGAAGCCATCAAACTTGTAAATGTGCGTTTAGAATTAAACGAATTTTTTGAATTTTTTTTATGAAATATTAGTGTTGTTTACTTTCAAGAAGGATTGTGTAAAATTGCGTTGATGCAACTAATCGTTTCATTTCAATATTTTTATAAGTTTTTAACTGTTCTTCTGACATATTTTTTAAATTTCGTTACATTATGGCAACCTTTCACAATTTAATATCGAATATTTGTCGGTTGTGAGGCTTGAAAATTTTTAGTTATAATTTAGTCACTTATATTACAGGAATCACTTTCATTTAGCTAGGTACACTAAGTATGCCATCTTCACCTTCTAATTCCTCTTTTACTTTCAATTTTAATTGTTTTTCTATTTTACAAAAATATCTGGTAATATTCTATTATGTCATCAAGTGTTAACGCGAAATTTTTATTTGTACTTATATGACATTTAGACAACTAGCAGTACGTTCAAATTTACTTTTACTTTTATTTTGAATATTACACACGCATTATTTTCACCAATTAAGAATGTTTTATTTTATTGAGGAAGGCAGTTGTTCAACAATAAAATTTTATAAAACTACTGTAGGATTGGAATGTTTATATTTTGTTAATATAATAGTTATTTACTTTACAAGTGGGCAAAGTAAGGAATTACCCACGAGAGAAATTTTAGCTCACGAAGCCGAAGGCTAAGTGAGATAATTTTATCGAATGGGTAATTCCACTTTGCACACGTGTGAAGTATAACGTTTTATCCAACACCTCTTAATAAATGAAAAATTTATTAAAGAAATATTATTTGACAGTGACATATGCTTTAAATTTTTAAATTAAAATGTCAATCGAAGTAGTTACCAAGGTGTTGTGTGTTATTATCATTGTTATAAATAAAAAAATACTCACTAGTGGATTTTCTCAAAATTATACCCACTAGTGGATAATCTGTTACTTTGCTTGTTTAAAATCACCATAGTTTTAGAGCATTTATTGAGAGGTGTTGGATAAAAACTTTTATGTTTGAACTTTTGAAATAATCAAGTAGGAAAATATAATTTGAGCTATGAAGGTACTTGATTAAAATACTCATAATTGCAGTGAAGTTAAACTTGGGTAAAAATTTTTTTTTGATACTATCAATCTTGGAAACAACATTTGCTACACTCTGTTAAAAGTCAGCAACTTTTAATTTTCGCACCCGTGCGGTAAAATATACAAAAAACACTGGATTTACCCGGATGTTGTACAGCAAAATCAAATAGCAAAATTTAGTTCATAAAATGTTCCTTACCTCGATGTTTGTGTATCAAAACCCGCAGAAATCTTAAATAATTTAATGAAAAATATTTATACAAATGGTTTTTCAACAGCCATGTCATCAAATTTCTTAGCAACTGATGCTTACTGTAACTGTTTCGTACAAAAAGCATTCTACAAACCACTTTATCCATGCGTTTGCACAAATGCGGGAAGAATGCCTTCCCGCATTTGGTATGTAAATAACTAGGTATTTAATCACTCGTTTATCCGTCACTATTTACTACACAACAATTTTCCATAAATTTTATCGATAAATTAGTTACTTCTATTATATAACTATTGGTAACAGTTCAAGAATCAAACTAAAATAAAATGCTTATGAGGTAAATAACTTTTTTTCACGACATGGTAGGAAACCCCACCGTTCTTCTCCCGAAATAGTGAGGAAAATGTGTTGTTCCTCTCTAGAGAGGAAAATACAGAAGTGTTGCCAATATAAATGTTATTTACAAAAAATATATTACAAAAATTGAAAATAAATACCTAATTTTATTGAAAATCCTTATTTTAGTGATATACATACTTTAAATTATCTTACAATTATGTCTTATATTTTTCTTTTTATTATTAAATCACAATTTGACAACTTATTAAAGATATTTGTTCATTGGCAACACTGCTGCACCGCCTTGTTTCTGATAACCTAACTTTTAACTTGTCAGTCTGTCAGTTGTGTTCTCAAAGTGTATTTTAGATCCGAGAAAATCGTTTTTAGAAACATGTCGTGAAAAAAATGTTGTGTCTAACTCGAGAGGAAAGCTCTTCTTCCACTCTCGTTCGAAATGCCTCACTCGCTGCGCTCATGAGGCAAACTTCGAACTCGAGGGGTAAAAAGAAGCGCTTTCCTCTCTAGTTTGACAAATAACTATATGTTAACGCATCGAACTGTAGATCAAGAGATCCTCAATTAGATCCAACAGTCGACAAATTTTCACCACATAAAATTACACCTGTGGCTTCTCCTCCACTAATTAATTTTTGGGCCTGATTTGGCGACTGGTAACCGAACTTCATTTTAAAAATATATACCAGGATTTGCTCTATTACCACAAGCAAAAATGGATATATGGAATGATATATTTATTTTAAAAATAGATTTGGTAATTGAATAAACTGTATAAAGTGCTGTTCAATCTTTTTTTTTTATTAATAGTATTTTATGTATCTAGAACGAAAAGTGAATCTTTAAGGTATGAGCAAGTTGTTTACGATCGAGGCGGGTAGCCGAGGCCGTAATTACTTGCGAGGGCTTTAAAGTCACTTTTCGTTCGCGGTACATACAAAATTTTATTTCATACTGGTTACTAAAGTTGTTAGATTATAGAATTTATTAACAGAAATGATCAAAAATTCATAGAAATATGAGTTGATATAAGTAGGCTAAATAACAATTTCTATAGGAACAAGTATTTGTTTATAAATAATGAACCAATTAAAAGTCAAATTTTACTTTAAAGTCCTAGGACTTTAAAGTTTCACTTTTCGTACGATAAATAGTCCGAAAAATGTAACATAAGTAACCAGTATGACATAAATATATATGTGCTTCACCCTTGAGGGTATTAGCACTGTACAAATCGTTTACATAGTGTATCTTATAGTTTATTCATTTGTTTATATATGTTTACTTAAATCTATATCTTTATATATTGTAAAGTTTTGTAACTATAATTGTTGTCTAGTGCTTCATTTAAGGTCTGTGGTATTTGGTGTTCTCTTCGTTTTTCTTCATATTTTCGGCATTGTGTTATTATATGTTCGACTGATAGTGGGTTGTTGCATTCCTCACAAACTGGAGCTTCGGTTCGTTCAAATAAGTATTTGTGGGTCATTTTGGTGTGACCAATTCTAAGTCTGGTTAGGATAACTTGCTCCTTTCGATGGGGGGAAGTTGGCTGCCATTTTCCTAATTTTCCTGGATGTTTCTTAATTTGTTATTTGTAATTAGTTTCCATCTTTTGTTCCAGTCGTCATTTATTTTTGTTTTAGTGATTGATTTGACGTCGTTATGTGGCACGGGTACGTTTATAATTTCGTCCTCTATAGCTTCCTTGGCGGCTTTATCTGCACGCTCATTCCCATATATACCGATATGTGATGGGATCCATATAAAATTAATTTTTTTGTGATTTTCGGTTAAAAGGAAAAGGAGATTATGGATATTTTTGACTATAGGACTTTTAGGAAACAGTGATGAGGGAGTATAGGGAGCTAAGGGAGTCGGAGCATATAGTGTATTTCTGCTGGTCTGTTTGGTTTTGGTTTATGTATTGTAGACTATAATATATTGCCAACATTTCTGCTGTGTAGATGCTGAGATTTTCGGGTAGGTGTGTTCAATCTTTGATTTGATTATTAATTGAAGTAAATTTAAATAAATGTAGCTATGTCGACTGTAGGATTATTTATTAATCGTAATTTTTAATTAAAAACTATAGAATTTTTAAAGTTTGTGATAAAATCAGAATGAACGGTACACAAAAGAAAATTGCAAATTGGAAATTTAATCTTTATTTTAATTTTATTTACTATCAGGTTACAGTTTTTAATTAACCTAAAAATACCATTAATTTAAATTCTCACTATAGTTTTATTAATAGTTAAACAACCGCTAGAACCACATGCTAGGTGTGAAAAACAAATTCGTTGCAATATAATTTTATTGCCTTAAACTTATGACTCCGGGTCGATACGCTACTGTTTAATGCGTTCATAGCCTACTCTGCAGGCGCCAAGACTGTCCGCTAGTGGCTAGATGAAGCAGAGCGACTGACCAGCGTGACGTCCCAAATTAGTAAATATTTAAATATTATTAATCAGCGTATAAATCAACCAAACCGCCGGTGAAAACTCATATTACAAAACATAATTAATGTCCCATGTTACTAGCAGATTCGGTGTGTGCTTGCCATGTTTGGTTAAGACTTTTTGATATCTAAATTATGGTGCTGGAACTTAAAAACGTAAAAACATTAGGAAGAATTATACAAACAAAAAATATATCATCACGCCATTTACCTATCATGATAAACACTCTTCTCGTATGTTTAAAATTACTTTATTCCGAATCTTAATAATACCAGAAACTCATTTGGTGCTAACGTATTCACCTTCAGTTCGAAACCCACAAACAACCCTTCCACTAACATCTCTGCGGGTCTTGATTTGACAGCTGGTAACTTTTTTAGGTGTCCAAAAATATATCACATGGTGAGATCTGCTCCAAGCAGAACTTGACACTTGTAAATAATAAAAAAATGGCGTGATATTTTTTATTTATATGTAACTTCCAGGTACTGTCGAGAGTCTATTTTAAACTTGACATACAAGTGTGTTTCTGGAATTTTAAATGCAGATGGATACCTGAATGAATGAAAAAATAATTTAAACGTCAACGTTCATATTCGGGTCGAAATTGTATATGATAAATACTACTTTTACAGACTATCAAATTTGATTCTTCTTCATACCTCATAATTTATGTAATCAGTAACATTAAAAAAAGCAAGTTGTGGATCAAGAGACACGCCCAATATTAAAAAGCAATATAAATTTTAAAATACCCGATCTCGGTGGTGTAGTGGTTGTGTCACTAGCCTAGTATGCCAGGTGTCGTGGTTTCGAATCCCACTGAAGAGCATAGTCGTTTGTGTTAATGTAAATTCACTTTCATCCACTCATTAGGCGGCATATGACCATAAGTAGTTAGGCCGCTAAACATCTTCAATACTTCAATAAAAAAATTTAAATATATCAAATATATCTGTCGGTAATATAGGTTTTCTCTCAACTGTCCTTGTTGCTGGTTGTGTATTTTTGACATTAAAAAATGTCGACGATTATTAATTACTTGAATAGTTAAATACTTAAATTTTGCAAATCATTAAGGGGGCGGGTATTTCCAAACTCAGTTAACTAGAGAGTAAATTTATCAATAGAATAAACAAAAAATATCGCATTAAAATCATGGCTTACATGATGATTATTATTCTAGCTGTCATCTTTTGATGCGATATTTTTTGTGTAATCCATTGATAAATTTATTCTATAGTTTAGCTGAGGTTGAAGATACCGATACTTCATATAGAATTAACAGTTTTCTTAAATAGTTTCCCATCAATAAAGCTGCGATCAGAGCTACTCAATTATTAACTACATTTAGCAATTAGAATTAACAGTTGCATTTTTATATTTGACTTTTATTGTAAAATACTGATTGAGAAGACTTCAAAACTCCAAACTTTCCACTTTGTAATTAGTGGGATACGTATTTATCACTATCACAATATTATAATAGATGTTACTTCCACTAAGTAGTAATTCTAAGTAAAATTAAAAATTTAGTTGTAAGTACTGATTGAGAAGCTTACAAACTACAAACTTTCCACTTGCAATTAGTAAGATACTTTAAAACGGTATAATTAAACTATTAAAGTGGTTTCTGATTACTTCAACAATATTTCAATACGAGTAGATGTCAATTCTACTAAGTGGTAATTCAAAGTGTAATTAACATTTTAAATCTACAGTTTAAAGACGCTTCAACCGATTGTTAATTCTAATTGGTAATTGTAATTAACCGTTGTGCTCTGACTTACTGAATTCAACGCTAGCCTTCACACAAACCAAATTAATGCGTTAATTGATAAGTAGACCAGATTGAAAAACTTGCAAACTCTAAACTGTACACTTACAATTAATGGGAGAGAAATAGCATGATCTCGGTTTTTCTTCTGTCAGATATATCAAACAGCATATCGAAAGAGAATATTGCATATGATTTTTTTTTGTATAGTTTGTACAATAAATACTCCTTTATTTATCACTATAATTATAATTAAATTATTAGAATAGTCTCTGATTACTTCAACAATATTTCAATAGATGTCACTTCCACTCAGTGGTAGTTATGTATTTTTTTTAAATCAGTAGTTAATATGCTTCAATGGATTGTTAATTTTAAGTGGTAATTATAATTGGTAATTCGGACGCTCTGAGCACAGATTAAAATTTGTATTTTACATGTGGTAACTAAAATGTAATAAAATTTTATTTGTATATTTATAACACACGTGGTTAATTTGGTCGGATGTGGCTTCAAAAAAAGAATTTAATAATTTCCTTTTATTTTTACAAAATATTCGAGAGGCTGGGTTCACTTTGCATATTAATAAAGCCGCCCTGTCAATTACCTGCGAAAATAAAGTAAAAAATGAACTTGTAACACGATATGCAGTTCTGCATACAAAACAAGTAAAAACACGTAATTTCGGCTATGTTGCACGACAACATAGTTAAACTTTATTTCAAACAAGATGGCTTCAGCAGTGATTCTGAGGACAGAAATACACAAATTTCCTCGTAATATTAAAATACGGGTGTTATTCTGTTGTTTCGCAACGCAGTATATTCCCAAACTAATATTAAATCTTCATATGCCCTCATGTTCCATACGCACAGTACATCAAGGAGCAAACCAACTATTAGCACGGTGCGTCCCGCGTGGCGCACACGCCTCTGGCGCCGTCGCCGTCTTGATTTATGTACTTTCCGTAGAAGCTCTCGCAAGTCTCCACGGTGTCCGTGAATCCCCCCATCTCTATCTCTAGTCTAACGCACCTAACTTCTGCAAGTGATACTAGAGTGCATGGGTAATGTGAATGTTGTTAACGAAGTTCATTTAAAAGCGCATAGCAGAAGTTCGTACCCTTGTTTTGTAACTACATGGGGACTATTCTTAATTTAAATAAGTTTACTACTATTGCAAAATCGTTGTACCTCCTTAAACAGGTTTCTATACTGAAATATTTAGCTGTCTATTGCTCGGTATTATAAAAAAATTTAATTTGATTGCCATTTGGATAACTTGATGTAATTTGTTATGGAAGTAAATTTAACTGGAATTTAAATTTCTTTATAATAGTCATGCTTTTGTTCATATCAACCTAGCGGATATTGTCACGACTACTATTGGCGGGTAAGGTATAGCAAGGCTGAATGAGATGTTGGTACGTTACGATCATAACAAAAGCTAACTAATAAGATAATTGTTTAAGTTTTGTCAAATTTTTCTATTTACATTTTGTTAGAAATGCTTCAAATACAAGATGTAGGTAACATACACTACTGGAAAAGAAAATGGAATACTTTTTTTAAAAATTAATATACGGTAGTGAGCCATGACTAATCGGAGAACAAAAAGTAAAATTTAATTGGCCGAAATTAAATACCTAAGAAGGTGAAGGAGTCACTGAAATAGATAAAGCAAGGAACGAGTACATAAAAAATAATATACAAACGAAGTATACAAAACGTTATAGAAAAGAAACAGACACAATTAAATCTAATATCAACACCCGAAAGATAATAATAGAGATGTAAAAGCTTATAATTATAAAAATATTTCATTCATTAAAATGTTATTGTTCTTTTATTATTACACTTTTATTTTATTATCTTTATGCTTTCCACAGACTTCAATCGTTTTATTAAAATTTAACAGTAATCATAATAAACTGTTGTGGGCAGCACAATACCTCCCGCCATAGATTTCTTATCAAACAATACATCAGGAACACGGACCTCCATTATCATGAACGCCTATCCTTTCATTAATTCAATTAGATTTCATTTATGACACATGTCAAAATATTACATTTTTAAAGCGTTGTTTTGTTTACAAAAATGTTCACCCTAGCAGATTTAAACGAAAATGCCAAAATATAATTTTTCTTTAACATTTTGTGACAGTAAGCAAGAGAAAAATGTTTCAAACAACAATTGTAAATAATAATATTTAAAACATTATTCTAATAACAAAAATTGTCATTAAACCATATAAATATTTCAAAATAATTTGATAGGAATAGGGTTTCAAGTAAACTACCACTTTCGGTTATTGAGGATAATACATACAAAAAATCAAAATTTTTATTTTAGTAATTTTTGAGAAACCCTAATTCCTGAAATCCACACACACAGACAGACAGGCAGACACTCAAACGGACATCGCGCAACTATTAAAATATTATTTTAGCATGATTCGTATACCTCCTTTATAGGGTATGGCGGGAAGTAAAAAGTTTTATTAAAAAAAATACAAAACTATACCCAAATATGGTTTTATTTAAAAGTATAATGTGTTTCTAGAAACATTGTTATACTGTTTGGTAGCGAAATTACATCTCACACCCCAGATAATAAAAAACTGTTTCTCATAATGTTTATTATGACTATACTGAGAGTTAATTGCACTTTTAAAACCGCGACATTGAATAAATAGACCTGCCAAATGAGTTATAGTTATATAAGTAATAGTAAACTTTTCTGGCTACGCCGCTGGAGCCGAATACCATCAGAGTTGATGCACGGTACTTTGTTGCTCAAGGCTCAATTTTTTAAATAATTTATTTGTATACATTGGTGACCACGAGTCAACACAATAATTATTTTTAAATTGTCC
Source organism: Poecilus cupreus (assembly GCA_963942605.1). Classification (NCBI taxonomy): domain Eukaryota; kingdom Metazoa; phylum Arthropoda; class Insecta; order Coleoptera; family Carabidae; genus Poecilus; species Poecilus cupreus. The sequence continues at coordinate 33,900,312 of OZ012714.1, forward strand.
GATGTTGCAATAACAGTAACACTATATTAGTGCGGGCGTGTTGACAGTCGTAACTTATTATTTTTGAAATGTTTGAACAGGGGGCAATTAATAATAACAGCAAGATGCTTCTATGATGCCATATTTGGATTCATATTTTCAATACACATACCTGCGAGTATTTCAAAATATAAACTTTTTTTCTTCATGATTGTATCTCCGGGCGATTCAAGCGGAAGTGCTATCTCAGCCTGCTGAAACCAAAATATGATTGCTTTTTGTTCGTACACATGGGCAGAATGAAAATGAATTCTTCAACCCTCAATCAAGGCTTGATTACTTACTTTTTCGTTATGGAGTTATGGACTGATTTGAAATTTATATTGTACACATTTTAACTATTGAATCGTTTTTTTCTTTGGCTTCTTACTTTAGTTGGCAACAACGTGGGTAGTATAACGAGTAGGTGTTATTAGATTTTTTATAGACGTATAATTGTGTACATGAGGCAAAGGCGCGAGTTCGAATGGACTTCTTTAAATTTAATTTGCTACTCTATAAGAGCCCCAGTGCGTTACGTGCCATAAACATGATTGACGTTCTGTAACACTCCCTGTCTTTAAGCTGTCATTTTTTATTTCTCGTGCACTTTGGAATCTTGTTCGATTAGCTGGTTTTTATATTTTTAACTTTTTCTTGTGATTAGACACAATTCAGCTTCTTTGGACATTCTACAATACGTAAAATATAGTGCAGTATTTTTAGCTTTTAAAATAATAGAAAAATATTACATATGAAATATAAGGACCGAGGAAATTTATTCTTCAAATTCTACGCCCATGTGTTAAGTATTTTGTAATACTGCCTGCGGATATACAAAATATTATAACCATTAATATCGAATTTGAATGACCGATCATGCTGAGGAATATTTAAATATTTTTCGAATTTTTCATGTATTTAAGTTTTGAGATTTTTTATTGTCAATTAGTAGCAGGATCGGCAACCTGGTAGAATCTTGAACTCTTTTGAAAATATTAATAAGTGCACTTATTCCACCAAAACTCCTTTGATTACCTAGGTTTCTGATAATATTTTCTAAAAATAATAATTGAAATTGACAATCTTTTGGTTGTTCTTTTAACAACATATTACACAAACACGTTTAAAGTATGAATAGTTTTAGTAAAACAATTACTTGTTGCTATACTTGACGAAAAAGGTTCGCCAATATTTTGTTTCTCTTCCTGTCATTATTTCGGCACAGAATAATCAATAATAATATAACAAGAGAGTTCGAATAAATAGAAAATAATTTGACAGATTTTTCGAAAACTTATTGCCAGGAAATAGTCCCAAAAGCCCACGGTTCATCTTCTACGCGTAGACATTTATCAAGAAAAAAAAAGCTACAGAGATTAATAATTTCTAGAGCTTTATTCTCACTATGATAATGACAGGATTGGTACACAGAAACATTACAAACAACGACATATTTCATTGGTTTTAAGAAATAATTATTATTTTTCTCCCTTTTCTTTTATTGTTATCGAATAAAAAATAAATTAGAAAATCGCAGTTTAAGAACTTATTTAATAAAAAGTACTAAAACCACTTTAATTTGATTGATATATCGTGGAATACTAATATTTAGGTCATCAAATGGGCCTTATTGCATGCATTTTGAAATTCTGAATAACTTTTGTACTGACACTTTTGCTGTAGTGAATAGGTAAAAATCTATAGCAACATAAAAAAAACATTTCAATTCTATACCCATAAAAATCTTGTGAACAACTTCTGCCCAGGCACACAGTGATTTTTGTTATGATCGCTGGAGTACTAACAGTTTAAAAACATTATTCTGTTACTCGATCGGCCAGATTTTTTGTAGCCAGCTCTTGGACTATATTATTTCTACTAAGGATGAGAACTTAGTTCTCGAAATATGTATTATTTTGTTAATATTTTAATGAGGTTAGAAGGTAGAATATAAATTCTACATTTATTGGCATTTATTTTATTTTTAACGCGGTAAAAACATAAATCCAGAAGTAGGTGCTGCTGAGTGCTGATGACTGAGTATTAAAGATAAGTTGAGTGAAGTGAACTTTTTAACCGTAGCTGATAGGGCCCGTTATGGAGAAGACACTATTATATTACTGCAAACCAACCGTGTCTGTAACGTGAACAGTTCTAGCATTACAGTCTTACTTATTCTTACTAATGTTCTTTTAGAATTTGACGAGCTTATGCGTCTTTCTAATGGAATTTTTCTACGTTAATTATATTCCGCAAGTTTCCTTCTCGTCTAATGAAACATTTCCTCCAGTTCCCTTGATTTCTGTTCGCTTCGCGGTTCGTGGTATCGTGGTTTGTGGCTCGTGGCTCACGGTCTTGTGCACCACATCACGCACGTACGCAGTGCAGAGCGGAGCCGTACGTACGATGCGTGGGTCATTGCACCAAAATTCAATTATACATGCCGTATTAAGGTACTCCAGCACTACAAGTACTTATCGCATGTTACCGAACCAAGGTGTTTCTGTGTTTTTGTTGCACGCTGCGGTAGAGGTTAATTTTTCAGGAAAATTTTAAATTCCTAAAGTGAATCATACTCTAATGAAGTCAAACTTTCAAGAGTTTTGGTGCAATTAATAATTTTTAAAGCTTTATTTTATTGATTTTATTAAACTTGTACCATTTTCAGTATTGATATTTGAAATTAAACTGCCATTTGGCTGGGTGAATTATGCGGTTAATTTTAATATACAAATCTTAATCAATGAATAAAATGTACAATTTTGTGTAGAACAGTCCTTGTCTATGCCATCAACGACAACATCATCAACAGCTGATATTACCATATAATATTATTAAACCTACGTTCAGATATATCCAATTATCAGTTACAATTATCAATTAAAATAATTTGACTTATAAGAACCTAGCTTGCTACTTACAAATTTTTCATTTAGAATTAGTGGGATAGAGAGTCTTTAAATGTCAAGCAGCATCAAACCTAATCGTATATTTATAAAAATTGAAAAAAAAAATGATCGGAAAATTTTTAAAATAGTTTTACACATAAATTAAGTTTATATAACCAATACTACTTCATATATTACTGTATATTTAAAAAATTTAAATGGATTCTGATTACCTCATTAATATTTTAATGGATGTCACTTCCAGTGGTAATTCTATGTATAATTTATAGATATTTTAAATCAATTTTAAGACGCTTCAACCGATTGCTAATTCTAAATGGTAATTGTAATTGGAAATTGTGGCGCTTTGAACATAGCTAAATAAAAACTTTACAATTATAATATATAATAATTAAATAAATAACTTGTTTAAAAAAATGGCGTGGACACGATTTTTTAATACAATAACTTTGAATTTTATTGATAAATAAATACATACATGATTTAGTACCGAAAGGTGTAAGGTGTAGTAAGTCTCTTAACCCTATTACACAGTAAAAAATTTAGTCAAATTTGACAAAATTTTAACAAAATTTTTAGTCCCAGACGATCCACCGTTAATTTTTGTTTATTTAACAAGTTTCAAATTTATTAGCAAGTAACAAATTATTTTTGTGTATTTCGTAACTAAATGTGTATATAGTAATTATTAACATTTATTTTTATGTGCTCTTGACTTAATATTTTAGTAATTATATTGAAGCAGAACTAATAGGTAATCATAGTTATTATAACAAATTAAGTTGTTACAAAGAATAAAAACTTTCTTTAACAATTCCAAATTAATAAGTTAGCTAAATTTACTTGTTTTTATTGACGAGTCTATTTGTTAAATTTTATAAATCCAGCAAATAAATAAAAACAGTTTTTCTTGTTAAAAATTCAGAATTGACAAAATTTTTATTTAACAAATTGTCATATTTATTTATTTATTTAATATAACACAATATATTGTTCAATATTACCTAAAAATACTTAACAACCTCAAATTATTTTTTTTACTGTGCATGCTAGTTGTCTTGTTTCGATGAAGTCTAGAGTTATTGTTTCGTTTCATATTCTGTTCAACATTGTTACTCTTTGTACTTCATTCATCATTCCAGTTTTTATTTCAAATATAATTGTTAACATTTGAAAGCTGATTTAATAATTGAAATAAATATAATTTATTGTTTTACGTGTCTAGTAAACTTCCGCTTTTGGTTTAGCATTTATCTCCAAAATCAAATCAGTTGTTCTATGCATTATTATGAAATAATTATGAAGTTTCATTAGTTTACCTTTTCTCGGTCGTGAGTTATTAAATATATGTGACACATCCATCCATTCCCACAGACGTCATTGCGGATTTAGTGGACCTGAAAACATGTACCGCGAAAATCATATCGTTGATAATAATTTCTATATTTCCTTACACTGTCTATAAGAAAATAAAAATAGAGTTGATTCCAATTTTAAAAGTCGAAAGATAGTTAATTCAATCCTATGTAATCGGCTGCCCTTCTAAATGTGTCAAACTGTATTCTTCAAGTTTAACGTTTTTCTATTATGATATTGTATTATCATCAGCATCGTTAAAATGAGTATTTAGGCGGTGCACGGTCCATGATTTCTGAACCACCGTGAAGTTCATCCGCGGCACCAAAAAATAAATCGGGTGGTATTGGGCTATGAAGCTATGATAGGTCTGACCAGCGTCCATTGTGCAGCCTTACAACGTTAAACTCTATAGTCTCCGTGCTATTGCATCGTTCAATATAAAGGAAGCTATTAAAAAGTAATAGCACTGAGTAATTGCCACAGATGCAATGGCGTTTGGAATTTATTTGTTAGATAATAGAGAAGCTGATGGACTTACAAGAATTAAAATTGAAATTATTTTTCTGATAATTTATGAACCAAGATTCGTAGAAAATTTGTTATTAGTTTTAGAATTTAAATGAGAAAATATTAAAAACTTTACTGGCCATATTTTCTTCCAGAGAACTTAAATAGTTCTTGAAACTTAACAGGGACGGGTTTCTATAAAACGGATTGTAAAGGCGGCCACACTCCAACAAAGGGGAACGAGATAAATGATAAAAACGTGTACATATACGAGCAAACTATCTCTGTAATAAACATTAATAAATAACAACAAAACTCGGCAACTTGTAGGGTCGAGGCAATTTTTGAAATCTGGTGCGGTCTCCACACGACTTTCTTATACCTACATGTATATCTAAATTTGATTATTTGATAATTACACTTGACACATGTTTGGAATAGGCAATAGAAGTGTCAGTTATCTGTTTGTTCTCATATCAGCTATGACTATTCAGATAAAGGAACCGAGAATATTAGTTTATTTAGGAAATTGTCTAATAAAGTATTCCTATATATTTTGGTTCTATTATTTTTAGGTAAAATTTGTACTTAAGATTCTTTCTTTTAGGTAACATTTCTTGACAAAAGGAATGATAAATCTATGGCATTCGGTTTGTTATTTTGATCATATCATTTGTCTCGAAATGTTACCAAGCAACTCAAACGATCTTAATAATTATTATAAAAACAATTGACAATTTTTTTATACATTATTTTATTTTACTGTGAGATCTTTTAATTTGACACCAAACTCGGAAGGATGCAATGAACTATTGTAAAAAAATAGTATATTGTGTCATTAGGAGTAAATGTGATACTTTGGGTGCTGAGCATGTAAGTTTCAACGACGAGCGAAGCGAGTCGAACATTTACATGCGAAGCACCCAAAGATACATTTACTCCGAATAACACATGCTATTTTTTCTTCAAACATAGAAAATAAAATTATAAATATTATAAAATACTTAAAACTTCAAAAAATATTCTGTCTTATCTAGCATTTCAAGTTGCCGTAGAATATGCTGTTTTGTTATTTTTGTTTATTTGTTTCATTTTTAACTGTCAAATTATTGAATTACAACTTAACTATTTTTCATAATATTTTACTTTGTCCGCCGCCGGCGTAAATGTGTTGCCAAGGATACACTTTTACGCCGGCGGCGACAATATTGAACTTCTGCTTGTTGGATACAAATACATAACAACGTACTTTTATGACGTTTGAAGAAAAAAATATTTATGATGTAAGTGTTAAAAGTGAGATTTTGTGAGTAAGTTGAGAAGCTTGTGGAACGAGGCGAAGCCGAGTGAATCAACCCCACGAATGAAATAAATCACTTTTAACAAGTATATCATACAAATTTTTATCTACGATCTTCCTAGTATAAATACCAAAAATCTGATGTGGCCAGCACATAACCTCCCGTCCAATACTACTCTTAAACGATACAAAATAGTACTTGATACAGAAACATACCGTCTTATTTGTTAATTTTCTATTTATATTTGAGAATTTTAATTTTCTTTGGTATATTTATTTAATTTTTTGACATATAATTCACTAAGAAAACAGCTTCACAAACACAATGACATGTGTCACATTTCGTAAAAAATTGAAAATTTTTAAATGTTTCCATGGTGTACTAGGAATGCAAGATTTGTAAAATCTAATTTCTTTATATTTTATTATCTCTAAATCTAATGAAAATTAATAAAATTAGTGTAATCAAAATACATGTAAAATTAAATATTCTTCAACTTTCAAATTAACATAAATAGTTTAAAAATGAAATTTAACCGTGTTTTTCACGAAAAACTGTTAAGGGCTTCAAGTAAACTGCTACTTCCGGTTGACCAATTTCATCCAAAATCTAATCAGCTCTTCATTTAAATATAAGAAGCTATAATTCACAAAGTTGCATTTTTGGGTATTATGGTATTTGAGTTATGCGAGACGAAAAAATTGCCACAGACTACACACACACATACATACATACATACATACATACATACATACATACATACATACAGACATCATCGCGAAAATAGTAAAATCGTATTGTAGGGACCCTAAATCGTGCTTATTCATTGAAAACTCACTACCCAATTTTTTGACCAAAAACAATACCTCCCTTACCTAGAGGTAGGCGGGAGGTAAAAAATGTAGAATGATATTTTGACAGGTAATATTTGTTAATTTATTGGTACAAATCGTTAGCAATGTGTTAAATGTAACAATAAAATATTCTTTAACACGTTGCTATGTTACTTTTAATACTAGTGTCAGAAATGTCAAGTGAATTAAATGTATTGTGTTTCAAGTAAACATCCACTTGCGATTTTGCAACTAATTAACTAGTTTTTCGCAACGTCATGAAACTTATAATTTATGAAGTTTCGTTACTCTATTATATTTTCTGGTTTGTGAGTTATTGAACATTCATTTATCCGGTCATCTATCCATCCATCCACACAGACATCGTCATTGAGAAAATGAGGAAATAGTCTGCGATTGTTCATGATTAAGATAGAAACTTACGAAAAAAACTTTGACTATGATATCCACTCAGAATGAGTCTGAAGTTACTGTTTTCTTGGCTGTGAGAATCGAACTAGGGATCTCAGGTTTCATCGTCCGCCGCGTTACCATAGAGCTATTTACTGAATAATATGTAATCATCACCATAATCATTAATGTATTAACTGAAATTCGCCTTTTGATTGTAACATGTTTTAATAGCACTAAACAGCATGTAAAGCATGAGAAAAGTTGTAAACACATAATTTTTACTATCAGAAGTCAAAAGAACAATGTTATGAACCTTAGTTATCAAGTGAATTATGTATAATTAGAATTCTTCCTACCATATGTGAATGTGTAGACAACAAGCTAAATGGAGGAAGTAGTGGTAAGACAGCATCATTTGTTTGTCAGGAAATCCAGTTGAATTTGTCTAATCTGTGAGCGTTTTTTCGCTTGTTACATTCCTTGTCAAGTAGCAAAACAAAATCCGCTAACTGTACTCTTGCTACTCGACACTTTGAGCTATTGTTGTTGTTGCAAACTTTTGGTTTGTTGAATGACTGAGGCTGCTGCGGAGTTCACGGGTGTCATCCGGATTCGCCACGTACAGGTGTAAAACACTGTATATATCTGTATGAATTATTCCCTGAAATCTGTCGAAGAATGCTAGTTTATTTTTCCTTGAATTTTCGAGATGCATCGTCGTCCTCTTAAAAGCTGCAAAACAATTAATGGAAGCGCGATAATTTAGCTCGAATGCGCCGGAGACAAATCAGAGTTCACCTGCGTTGGCTCCGATTCCTGGTAGAGTGAGTGGAGCCACACTTCGCCTGTTGGTTTTTTGCGTCGCCTCTGGTGCCGGTGCTGTCGCTCTCGGTTCATTAATACATTACCGAGAGAGCCGCAGTCGCCAGCATAGAGAAGCATCATCGTCGAAGTCGCGTGAACTCCTCTACTGCACATGTTTTGTTGTCATTCTCCCATGAACAGAGTTAATATGCGTGACGTATTCTGACGATTCTTAGCTTTGCTCCTGGCTCTAGCTCTGCTCGTTGTTGTTCTAACTCTCAACACTGTCTTTTTCGTACTCTGTGCTCTTGGATATCCACCAGTGATCCTCAATTTTTCCCTCAAATGAAATTACTAGTAATTTAATTCAGGGTCGTTAATTCTATGCAGGTGGCGTCGTTCAGACTAAACCAGAATGAAATATTTTATTGTTTGAAAATAGAAAACGTACCAATGTCACATTTGACAAAGTATTGAATTGTTGTACGATTTGTAAAGTCGTCAATATCCATAAACTACTTAACAACTTGTAACAGACTGCAAAAATAAAAATAAAATATTAGTACATATCAATTTTAAACTGAATATTAATGAATAATTTGTCTTCAAAATCTGAACAATTTATGCTAGTTTGCACCAACTATATATTAAATATTAGTATTTGTAATATATTAAATATTAGTAGATGTAATTTTTTAAAAAGTACAAATTATCCTCTTTTAATCTAAATTTGTTTATCAAGTAATATGCAAATTATATGGTTAATTCGTGCTGAAAAAAAAAACATAATTTCCTTGCAGCAAATAAACTATTAATTAAAAATGTCGAAATAGTTCATTTTTTCCCCAAATTGCATTTAGTTGCTGGATGTACTATAGTCCAACTCTATAATATAACAAATACATGAATCTCAATAGTATAGTTTATAGTATATTGTACAACGAGCATGGAATGGTACTCATTTCCTATAAGTATGAAAGTTTGTAGCATGAGCCTTCGGCTCATGCTGCAAATCATACGAGTATGAAATGGACATTCCATGCGAGTTGTACACTATACTTTTTTACGACCACGATATTATTTCAATATTAATTTAATTTTAATAATTTTGTCCCGCTTTCACCATTTCAATATTTGACAATTCTAAATAAGTATCCTAGCAATGGCACCTGTACTTAAATGAATTGATCTGTATTGAAATACTCACAAAACAAATTCATTTCGCACGATGCTTGCAATGTACCTCATATCCCTAGCAACAACAAACATACAATGAGCAGATTTCTCAGTGGTCGTAGAAAAAATAAATTGCAAAATAGGATCCTCAATTCGGTTAGGTTGCACCAAAGTAGAATTAGATATAACTTTCTTCAGTCATGAGCTTGATTGATCATCTCATTGTGGAATTGCTGTGATGGATGCAACAGTTTGGAGGGCACTGTAGTAGCTCATTCGGTGTTCAGCAGCGTGATATTTGCTGCAAGTGTGCAGAATGCACAACTCTCAGGAACATCGCAGTGAAAGAGACATCGGTACTCTTGTTGGGCTATTCACTGCGCAGAGTACAACACATGCATGTCTATGTCCTTCGAGTTACACTACAATGAAACCCTAGTGCTGGCGAACGTCTGAACAGCTACTTGAAGTCACCTGCCGTGACTGATGAATGAAACAAGATGATAATATGGGAGTCTATTTGAACTTATTCCTCTCAACCTATCATTATTTGTAGCAGACGAACGAGAATGACCCAGACTGCATAGAATTGTTGATGTATTTAAATGATTATGTTGAAAGAAAGAAAATTATCTTGTTCTTTTATTCATTGCTTTTAATTACTGGAACATAAATTAGTTGCACCGGAATACATGTTACTGGTTTATTCAACATATGCTGTAATTTCAAGCTTCATAATGGACACTATGCAATCATTTGAAGAAATGAAGATACATTCATTTTTATCAATCTCTCCTTGAATTATCATATTTGTGCATTTATTAGAATACAGATTTTACAATTAAATGTTGTTGTTGTAATGTTGAATAATTGAATTATTAATGGAAATGAAAGTGATAAAAGTAAAACTTTTTGATCAATTTAAATAAGTTTTCTATTGTCGTCCTTGTCAATAAATTAAATTATCCTGAAAATATGTAGCTTATCCACTATTGATCTAGGTATTCATAAGAAATCATCAACTGTTGCTACGATGCATTAGTATCATTCAATCTATTAAGTACCTACTAACAATTATAGAATAAAGTTTTGACCGTACATATGTGTAAGGGAGGTAATGTGACGGGTCAAAATTTTCGGTAGTGAGTTTTCAATAGCACGTTTTGGGTCCACCGGTAGTGGAACTTTACTTGAAGGCCCATCAGTTTTTTTTTTTTGACATAACTCAGTAAATAAAGAGTTAGAGTAAATTTTATTGGCGTGGAGTAATCTAGCTACAATATTTATTTAAAACTTTTTTAATGGCGATATCATTTTCATATTTAAAACTTGAATACTCAAATTACAACCGGAAGTGGAGTTTACTTGAAGACCAATAAAGTATATTGTCATATTAAAAAGGATGTAAAAACATATTAGCTACAATTTGTAAAAACATTTTTATCTCATTTTGTACTGTTTAAAAGTTGTGTAGGCGGGAGGTTATGTGTTGGACATCAGATGTTTTAATGTTTTTTAGATTTGTAAAAGGCAGGGCAGGTTCCCTTTCCAGTAGAGGTTGTATTTAGATAAATATTTTAATGCTGTGTTGAACATAAAAAATAAATAAATATTTTATAATACCTTTTTCTATTATGGGTGTGGCATTCAACTTATGCAGATCTCTGTAAGACCAGCCGTCAAGTAGTGACCACCCAAAGATATTAGTTGGGGGGGAGGGGGGGCACAGTGTTAAATAGGTACATAAGTATTTGTTATAATTAAGAATATATTTTATATTTACCTAAGCGTATGTTTGTTGTGCAATTTCTTCTTAAAACAAAAATAATAATTTTGTGTTAATTGCCCAACTGTGATGATCATCCCATCAAAGAGAATTCGCAGGAAAAAATCTTCCGAATAAGTTATTCGTCGAATAAATAAAAAAATACACATAAAAAAATGACAGCTAGAACAGTATCATTTGAGCTATGCTTTCGATGCGACAATTTTCATTTATTCGGCGAATAATTTATTCGTAGATGGAAATATCGGCCCTAAGTGTAAAAATAGTGCATAGAGGAAATATTGGCTGCAACAATCGTCCGCGTTCGCATCCGTTTGGTGCTCGTGCTCTTGACGGCAACAGGTTCTCCTGTGCTGACCGCGGCCCATCGGACACGCCGTGCTCTCCGCTCCGTGCAGCTTCCTCTCACATTCCCAGGCGTTGCATCTATTTATAGACGCCGGTGGCTAAAAGCGAACAAGTTTCCATCGAAAGTATAATTTTAGATCGCATTTATCTCGCTCTTCGCTTGCTTCGCGTTGCGTTGCGTTTGCGTTGCGTTCGACGATGTTTACCGTAATTGACGGTATTTGTCAAGATACAAACCTGACAAATAATGAGACAAGAGCGCTCGAATACATTATATAGATATTGAGAATTATGTGCAAAAGGGACGATCTCTGATAAGTAATTCAACAAATTGTTGATAGCAGAGCTGACAATGAATTATTAAACTGGTACTTCTGTTAGTAATTTTATAATATTTTTAACATGATTAAACATATTAGTATTGTTGAAATATTTACTGCAGATTTTGACGTTAAATGGGTACTACGTATAATAGACAAATTTTATATTGTAATAGCAAGCACAATAGTAATTTACGTAACAAGACCTGAAAGTGATACTTTACTGGGTGAGCAAGCATATTCCAGAGCGAGCCGTCCAGCAAAATGGGAAAATTTTTATGGCTGTCGTTAAATAAAAATAAAACTGTTGATAATAGTCTGTGAAAAGTTTAAATCCAATTAATTTGAAGTATAATAATCAAGGAACAATATTTTAATTAATAAACAAATTAATGTAAACTAAAGTAAGCCAAAATTAAAACAAAATGTCATTTATTTTTCTCCAGCAATATAGTTATTTATCGCTCAACTGAGAACTGACCAATGGGGGATTCCAACGTTTACTGTTTAATTTTTATTTCATTAGTTTGGGCCACTAGTAATGCAAATATGAAATTTTAAATAAACAAAAATGAGACATGATTTTTAAACGTTTTCATCAAATTTTAAAGAATCAGCCTGTGACGTCAATATCAACCTGTCGATGTGTTTGCAGTTTTTGTCTAATAATTATCAAGTATTTGAAGAAAATTGGCTATAACAACACATACCTGGAATCAGAGTATCAAAATGTTCAAAAATAATATTTGAATTAACAAAATATGCACAAAACCAGACATATAGGTATGAAGTGAGCGGGTAGGCGTTTTGACGTCACAATTTTCAGGAGAGATTACAATAGCCTAAAAAAATGCATTTTTCTAAAGTAGAATTATGAATGAAAACTTGTTTTTAAGCATGTTTTATTGTAAATCTATATTGTGATATAAGCTATATAATAAAGTGATTACTTTGGTATACTGGAACCCATTGGTAACAATGAAATCTATTGTTCAGCGTCACTAGTGTATTTTGCAACATTTACTTTTCTGTCGTTAATGTAATAATGTAAATAATGTAATTCAGCTTCATATATGCATTATCGACCGTACTGTTCTAGATAAAATGCAACATAGATTGTCAGTGTTAAATGTTAAATCATAATGTACTCATTTATATCCTGCCGGGCATGCTCATTGGTTTCTCGACCTATGTCGCAATTATATGACAAAGTAATTTCATTTATTATGTATTTTATCAGGAGGTTGGAAAATGGACATGTTTTGATAGTACGTCCAGGATCTAGGAACAATTGATTTTCCTGGTCATAGAAATTTGTAAATAGTAGATATAAAAATAGATATCTAACCACAATTAGTCATAAAAGTCGGGTTCTAAGATTTAGCTAGGTCCGCTTAAGATAAGCGAATCTTTATGATGATTTCATCTGAACGTTGCGGCATAATGTGCAACACGAACACGTTTCGTTTGAACGTTTTATTAATTAACCCACGTAACGTAACATTTATGATATACTACGCTGCGAATCCATAAGTTGAGTGTAAAGTATGAATTGATACAGGCCATTCGTTATGATAATTCAATGGCCAGAGGAAATGAATGCGCAACCACCCTTACAGTCGCGCACGAACAATTCTCAGTAATAGCGCGTTTTTACCGAGCACAATGCACAAAACACGACTCGGCTCTTCGTCGCGAGATGCTTGCTGCATTGAGTACCACAGTGATCCTCAAACTTTGTTGCCTAGCGGTTCCCCAAACTCTTATTATTATTAAAAGGAAAATTCTTCTAGTGTTCTAGTATCTACATATAATCCGGGTCGTTCAGATAAAAACGATTTGGCATAACTAAATAAAAACGAAAGATATCAACATATAACTTTATTTTACAAAGTTACAGAAAATTACTCTATTTTCCAATATAAAGGCCTGTGTCCACGGTGATAGAAATCTGTCCGAGATCTTGGATATAGTTCTATATCATAAATAGTGAGGTCAGGTTAGTCGAATTTATGAAGTTAGTTTTTGTCAATTCTACCAATACTAAAAACTAATAAAATATAACTCAAGAAATTATTTTGACATAAGCGAATTAAAGTTGTTTATACGAGAAATAAATAAAAAATATATTTCGTGTTTCAGAAACTTATTGAAAATACTAATTTTTCGTTTTAATTGAAAATTTTTCATCTTTTCAAATATTAAACGTCAAAATTTTAATTTGTTAACATCCATATGAAGTTAGCAACTAGTATGAAAAAAATCGAACAGAACGCGTTTTTTCATCATAGTTTTCTATTCAATTTTTTCTTCTCAGTTGGTAGTGTCCCGAGCCAGTTTTTGATTCGAGAACTATATCCGAGATCTCGGACCGTTTCTCTATCACCGTGGACACAGGCCTTTATTGCCATAGATTTCAAGGTACTTACTGTAACGTGGTATCAGTTTTTCAATACAGATGTTATAGTCTTCTACTGCAAAAAATCTGAGCCAGGATGTCACTGCTTCTTTGAGGTCTTCATAGTTTGCGAACTGTTTTCCACCCAAAATTTTTTTTTAGTTTTGCAAACAAATGAAATTTTTTGGTGCCAGATTCGAGCTATAAGGAGGGTGTCCAAAAATTTCCTACTTAAGACGTTGAAGTTCTTGCACCAAGTAATTTTCACTTGTTTCCAAAACTAAAGGAATTTTGGGAGGGTAAAACAGTTCGCAAACAATGAAGACCTGAAAGAAACAGTGACATCCTGGCTCAAATTTTTAGCGGTAGAAGTGTATAACATCGGCATTGAAAAACTGGTATCACGTTACGTTACAATAAATGCCTTAACAGCTATGGCGATTACATTGAAAAATAGAGTAATGTACTGTAACATTGAAAATAAAGTTTTGTTTTTATATCCTCCGTTTTTATTCAGTCATGTCAAATCGTACTTTACTTTCTGGATGACACAATTTTTATCGATTTTGTTTGTCTGCTTTAACTCTGCTTCGGTAAGGTACCTCCCCAAGAATGAGGGGTAGACGTCATTAATATACCCCAAAAAAATAATAATAGTTTGAAAACAGTCCTCCAAGTCCACCATAACAACAAAAATATTGAGACATTATCTATTTTTACTTCCTTTTGAAGTGTTTAAACTGTTCAACGCTAATAAATTGGTTGAATAATCATCCCTATTCTGTAATTTTTGTTAAGATCAACTGCTGATAAAATTCACATACGACTTGCTCATAGTACAAATTTATGAATACCAAACTTGACGTCAAATTTATTGCTACTGATACTTACATCCATATCTACTAGTTAATAAGTTACAGAAAAGAGGCCATTTGCGGCACTCTTCATCAACGCAAGTTTGAGAACCAATGGTGTAGCATTACAGACAGTTTTATGGAATGCACTGTTGTTACTGTTGGAAGATTGTTTTGGCATTTTCGTCTTGACGGATTTACAGATTTCAGGAATCTTCTTAATCATGGTCGCTGTAGAAAATATGTTAACCAGTAGATAACATAGTCAACATAATCAACATATTGTAGATTAATTTATTGATAACTTACTCCTTCTTGAAATCACAAAAATAAGTGATTACTGCATTTTAAATTTAGTCTTGTATATCTGTATAAATATGTTTCTTAATTTTATTAATCGTTCTTTCTTTTACAGGTAAGCAAAATTGTCAGCAATTCTGTTGTTCCTCCTTTAAAAAATGTAAGTAAACTTATACATATTTTTATGATCATTAGATTGGAATAATCGACTGGATATTTAGATAAGGAACAACAGTCCCACTATTTACTCTTTTATGATCATTGTTTTAAGTGTGTTGATTTTTTATAGTTTGAATTTTATTTTAATGTGGATGAGCCGTGAAAATAATTTAGTTTTAAAAGCATTAATTTATCTTACAATGACATTACCACATGTAGCATTTTAAATGAGGGTGAAAGATTCGGAACATAAAGTTTCAATGTACCAGCGCTAATTGCCTCCACATTTCAGGAAAAAACTCTGAAAAAAGTAACTATCCCAGCAATTATCAAAAGCAAAAACCAACACTAATTTATTTGAATTTATTTCAAAAATAGTATCCCATCTAAAACGTAAAACAAATAAAATGGTATATTACATATGTCCTTGAGTTATACTTCCATTATTATTGTATACACGCATGTGCATCTTACATAAACTGGAAAATTATTCCAATTTTTCGTACAGTCTCCCTACATTCAGTAGCGTAGACTGACTATATTGACGTCGATAGGTTTATATATATGCTTGATTCTTAAATTTTCAATCGAAGTGAGCTTAGTCCTTTTTCAATGCTAATTCTAACCAGATAAGATGCTATATTTGATATGTTATATATCACCGTACTGTTCTAGATAAAATACAACATAGGCTGTGAAAGGATTTGGTCTAGGACGTTCATGATATAAATTAACAAACATAACAAATATTTCTCAAACTATTACCACAATTGTACCAAGTAACCATTCGAATATTTACTAATCAATCATAAATATATTGATATGGATATCATTTTCCTTCTCTTTTAAATTTTGTAAATATATTAGAATCTGTGAAATGATTTGGTCTAGAACGTTCAAGAAACAAATTAACAAACATTTCTAAAACTACATTCAGAATTGTACCAAGTAGCCAGTCGAATTTGTTAATTCTCTATATTGTTATAAATTATGTATTTTAAATGTAAAGAGTGCAGACAACTCTAACATCCTCTAAAGTCACCCCTTAGTCTGGAGGCATTTTGGTGTTTCGACTTATATTTCCTAATTAATAATCTATAGATTTTTTCTATTATTTATTTCCATGCAATGTGTTATGCACTTCCTTTTGATTAATTCGTTGTACGCCACTGCGTATCCAGCCTTGAAGACATAATATTATGCACGTGACCATATGAATATTAACGTTTAAAATTAACAATTTCACATTTCTCACCATATTCCAATTTAAACCATCAGTGTAATTTTAAACAGATTAGTTACATCCCTTCTTGGTATGGCAAAATAAGTAAGAATTAGTCTGATGACCAATAAGATTTATGTCTGTTAAATACAGAGTGTAGACAAAGAGATGAATATTTATAAAAGAATAAGTAGATATATCACGAGCCGAGACGATAGGTCGTTCAGTGCAATTCTACCTACACAAAAAATGAAATATTTTGTATGACACTTTGCCGATACAGGGCCGATTCTAATCTATCAACCGCCTGTGTTCGTATATAAAAAAGCCGCCCCCATTTTGTTGTTCCTAGTATTTTAAATAGTACTAAATAATTGTATTAGTAATTTGTTGTAAACATAGATGCTTTTCTGTGAGGAGCTACAATAAAACTCGCAATTTTGGACATTGTTTTGATTACAGAACATTCTAGGTAAAAAGTGGAAGGGTAGTAAAAGTTTTATTGACTGAGATATAATAAAAATTAACAACAATAAAATACGTGTATTGTGTCTGTTGGTGATACAAGGAAGTCAACTGATATTTCACACCATAAGATGACAATAATTTAAAGATATTCTCGGGAACGATAAACGATACTAAACACCATTATCCGATATGACCACGCGGGATCCCGATCATTAAAGATATATCATTTTTCAAATAATGCTTTTCGCATTAGCTCGCCCAAGAGGAATACATAAAGAGAATTTACTAAAACGGTCATGTACAATCAAGATATATAGGAATAACCTTACCGTGTTTTCGCCAGAGGTCCTATCAAATTTGTACTGATTATTTCTTACGGTCGCGATATTTTGGAATGTCCACCCATTTGGCCGGCCGGAGTACTCTATTTATTGTGATTTTACAATCTTTTAGGACCGGTATTTCCAACCTCAGATAAACTAGAGAATAAATTTATCAATTGTATAAACAAAAAGTATCGCATCAAAATCATAGCTTAAATGATGATTATTATTCAGCTGTCATATTTTTATGCCATTTTTTTTGTTTATTCCACTGATACATTTATTCTCTAGTTTATCTGAGGTTAGAAATAACGTCCCTAATGCCAAAAACTATTTTTTCTAATTTTGACATATAAAGTGTCACTTTTCAAAATTGATTGACGTTATGAAACGTCATATTTTTCGTAACTAGTGATGAAAAGAAAAATATTTCACAACTGGTGATGAAATGAATGAAGCATAAACAAAATTTCAAACAAACAAGCGAAATATGCGTAGCTACTTGATGTCAATAAAAGTTATGAAATTAATAATTTAATAATTAAAAAAAACTGTTATAATCAAAAATAGAAAAAATCTTGTATGAAACACGATAGGAAATGCGATTTTGTGTAATTCGTGTGATTTTGCGGGAACTCGCTTCGCTCGTCCCGCAAACATCCCACTCGTTACACAAAATGATGCATTTCCTAACTGGTTACATAAATAGCTATTTCTTTAAATGTTGGTTTCGTATTTCTGTATATTGGTAACTTGTATGTATAAAATATTTGTATCCAACACCTCTCAATAAATGCTTTATCACTATGACGATTTTAAACAAGGAAAGTAACAGATTACCCACAGTGGGTATAATTTTGAGAAAAGTTACTAGTGTATAATTTTCTATTTACAACAATAATAATAACACACAACACCTTGGTAACTACTTCGATTGACATTTTAATTTAGAAAATTTAAAACATATGTCGCTGTCAAATAATATTTCTTTAATAAATTTTGCATTTATTGAGATGTTGGATAAACGTATACTTCTCACGTGGGCAAAGTGGAATTACCTACTCGATAAAATTATCACATTCTACCTTCGGCTTCGTGTGCTAAAATTTCTCTCGTGGATAATTCCTTACTTTGCCCACTTGTAAAGTAAGTAACTATTACATTTAAATATACAGAGCAATATCAAAATAAATGATCCAGTTTGAAATGCCATAGCGTGGCAGAAATGTAAAATTGAGACATTGATGGGTTAATAAAATAAACTATGTATTAGAGTAGAGATATGTTGACAGTCAGTCAAACCAATTAGGAATTTAAAGAATAATGCCTTTTTCATTTGATTCTTTCATAAAGTGTAGATATTTTAATCATTCTATTTTTTTTTTCTGGGCACAAAATGATTGTCTCGATATATCGTGAAATGCTCTCCCAAAGAAGTTAGTGAAGGGAAATTCCCAGAGGTAATTTTTTGTGAGGAAAAGCTGTCGAATGTGGGACGCGAACTTCGGCTCTCATCATCCACAGTCCGATGCGTTACCACGGAGCTACATATTTACCTGTAATAAATTCTGTTATAACCACTGCGTTTTTGAAGAAGTAGCCAGTGTGAGCTGCAGTCGATTGAACGTGGCGTGTTTGCAATAGCATTTAACATCTCTGTACAAATTCGCAAGGTCTTATTGCGACACATGTCATCCGTCTCACATCTTCAGTGTTGAGTTAAATTGCATAGCCAAACAGTGAAACATTCCACTTTTTCCCGGCATTCTTTTCTTACACACATCACAAAGTGAATCGATAGTTTTTGTGGTGGACGCGGCTGTAATGTTTTTTTAATACACTTCCATTACGATTGGTTGTTGTTTTGGTCGTCTCGCGGTCACGGGCATTACGCATGTGGCGATACGGCGCTGTGGTGGTGGTAATAAGGCATCTAATTGGTGAATTTGGGCAGCTTGAGAATCGCTGCGGTGCCCGCGGAGATTCACTTCCGCGTTCACGTTCGCTGCGCGTCCCGGCGGTGGCGTCAGTGATTGTGTTGTTCACTGCAGTGCACCCAAAACGGTGACGCAGAAGTAGATATTCCGCGGCTGTCATACTTCCAAGAGAATACATGCAACATGTCTGTACATATGACTTCGGGGGACTACATATTCTTGATACAAAATATTAAATTTAATCTCCATATCACATTCGATCATCGAACAAAATATTCTGTTCATTTCCACAAAATTTTATTAGCCCTAGGTATTCCAAAACTTGGCACATAATAAGACCAATATTTCAGTGATTGTTTCATAATTTTGTAAATGGAACAATACGAGTGAAGAAACTAAGAATTTCGCTCACACATGTGTCAGTTTTGAACACGAGACGTTAGCCGAATCATTCAGCTACATATGAAGCTATTTCTCCCTTGATATGAATCATTTTTATTTGTATTTGTCTGAACATATTTCGGGTATATAATTACCAACAATCAAATTGCACCCCTAAAGATAAGGTTCCGGTGAAATGTTAGCCCTCTTTTGTTTTTCAGTCTTCGTATTGGTTTTTAGAGGTTTTTCCGTGTTCTTGACTACAGTTTTATTTGGTGTAGTATGTGGGTTGAATCTATGAAAAGTTTGGCAAGTGCTGGGTCGAATAGTGTCGGTGGCGATGGTGTAGTAGTGCGGTGGTAAGGATATTCACCTTGAACGGTCCAGCGACCTTCACAAGGTTACCAACGCGTCATCGGCCACCGCCACACTTCACATCACGCCACTTGCCATTTGCCACTTGTCTATTCCTCCGCTGCGACTCCATCAAATTTCGTCGACGATGAGTTACCTACTAACTAGATCTCTCTTTGGAACTACAAAGACTCGATTCTCTGACAACCCTTAATCTCTTCTCATATTGGCAAAAAACCATCAAAATAATAAAGCTTGACAGTGCCGAATTTACCTTCGAAGAGGCCCCAAACCATTTTCATTTCTGAGCTCTCCACGCTCACTAAAATGAAACAACCAAAAAAAAATCAAATTTAAAGCAACATTTTTATTAATTCCTATTTACAATACTGTGAAAAGAATGCTTGCGTCACGAACTGTAAGCGAGTGATTCAAATTATCGAAGTGAATAATGGCCATAATCCCGAATATAATACTGCACTTATTCTACTCCTGCAAATTCGGAAATAACTTTTGAAAATGACTGAAATCGATCGAAAACACACGTTGTCAGGCGACCGTAGCTTGGTGATACACATCACGGCTTTAAAATAAACAGGAATAATTGATTTCTGGTTCTGTGATTAGCCGAGAAGAGTGAATTATGAATATATAATTATTACTACTTTAATGAATCGACAAAATTGAAATAATGAGGATATATTATTTACATAGGAGTAGATAAGAGCACAATACCTCCCACTATAAATTTCTTTTGCAAGAACACGGTCCGCCACAATCAACAAACGCTCATCTCTTTAAAACAAATTTCACTTATGACACTTATCAAAAAATGACATTTTTCAAACATTGTTTTGTTTTTTTCTATAACACTGTTTTGGAAAGTACGCATTCCACAACTAAAACTTGCATTGGAATAACTATCAGAGCCGTATATAAGCGTCAGTTACTATTGTTACGTCTGCATGTTTTAATTTTATTTATTTGAGTTTGACGTTTTCAACAGTTTTGTATTTGTATTTTTTGTATAATTTCCAAAATTTTGTTATAGAAAGTATAGTCTACAACATTTAACTCACAAACTGCTCGCGTGGAATATGTGCCATTTCATTACTTGTTGTAGAATATACTATTCTTTAACGTGTTGTAATTCGTAAATGGTGACAGTAAGAGAAAAATGTTTCAAATAACAATTGTAGATAATAATATTTGAAACATTATTATAATAACATAAATAGTATATTACGTACCGTGAACTGTAAGTGATAGTTTTTAGGTCGAGAATGTAGTTTGGGATGTCGAGACCCGTAGGGTCGAGATTTCCTAAACATTCGAGACCTAAAAAATCACTTACAGTTTGAGGTTAGTAAGTTATTTTTTGCAATAACTGCGTAAATATAAGAAAAGGAAAAATAAATATCAAAATTAACAGCTGTCAGATTGAGGTTAAAAATAAAATTTGAATGATATATATTTACTTACCATCCACCATGAACGGTAAGTTTCACTTACCATCCACCGTGGACGGTAAGTAAATGATGTAACCATGGAAACCAATTGTGCATAAAAGTTCCACTTACTGTGTTTAAATTTTGTTATTAATGGGTAACTTACAGTACAGGTATTGCAAAAAATATATTATTTATAACAATAGGAAGCCCCTCTATCTACGTGTCTCTAAGCACGTAGTTGTTTTGTTTGTTGTTAAATCTGCCACTGAAGCTTAAAATGGTTTATATAATGTGTTGTCAATTAAGTATATTTAGATAGATTTATCGGTAAGAGGAAATAATTCCTTAAATATTGGTGACATATATCACAGTCGCGATAAGAAGTGAAGTGCGTACATGTGCACTATATTCAGTTACTCAACATTACAAAACATTAGATGGCCTGAGGAAGCCAGTGGCACGTGGGCGCTGTATCGCACGAGATCTCCACTCGATCTGAATGTAGTTCAGCCACGCGGCACTGCACTGAACGTACAGTTACATTTATGATTTCAAGTCTTTTCGGCGACCTCGCAATTCGGGTAAACGGTCATTTTGTCTGTCCACTGCTGACCGCCGGGGTCACGGCGCGTAGATGCCGCACTCGCGAGTAAGTACGTGCTTGGAGCAGCCACTCGGCGACATCTGTGCATATGACTACTTGCTCACTTGAATGTGATTTTTATACGTCTTTGACCTTAACATTGTCTTACATAAATTGTGTGGTATATGATGAAAAATGTTGATAAACTATATAGATATCCATACTTAAATTTGAATTAGCTTATCGTAATGTTGAGGCTATTCCTGATTAGGGAATTGATATTGGTATATTTGGCTTGTCGAAATATCAACTGTTTCAACAGTATATCAACACAATTTACTGCCAGATCTCTTGGTTAAAATATTATTACCAAACAAAATATTGTAATAAATACCATTAATGGCCGACCGTTACGTTATATACCAAATAACGCCCTAGGGCGTTATAAATTTGACGTTGCTATTGGGTACAGAATATACAATTTTAAAAACACTGACTTCTTTTGGCAAATAGAAATATTGAATTAAACAAATCGGTATTGTAAAAAAATAAGAATATCAAAGTTCTAAAATTATTTTATAAAAAAATACTTCAAATAGAAGTTACAAAGAAATGTATTATCTTCAACTTTAATTTGAAGTATATTTTTATAAAATAATTTTAGCACATTGTACAGCGCTAAAACCGAGCTTAAAGCACTGCTAAAAAAATCAGTAGCGCATTTTCAGTGGATGAACATGTTTAATGGTGTCTAGAATACGATTTTAATAGTTTCGCAATGATGTCTGTGTATGTGTCTGTCTGTCTGTCGATTTGTGTGGTTCTCTGGAGTTACGGTTTCTCAAAAACTATGAAAATTTTGATATTTTGTATATATCAATTGTATCTCCTTTGTAAGAGCTGATTAGTTTTTGGTGATAATCCGATAACCGGAAGTGGTAGTTTACTTGAAGCCCTATCAAGTTATTTTGAAATATCTGAGTAAATTATGGTTTAATAACAATTTTTGTTATTAGAATAATGTTTCAAATATTATTATCTACAAGACAAAAACGTACTTATCTTATGCAAATTCACTATTGAAAATTTGACCCGCCACAATACCTTCCTTATTTGTTGTAATATTAAAGCCTGGCTATAGGCATTTAATTTGAGAAATCAGTTTTTCCTTGCGCAAAAGTGTCCATTTAATTTTAGTCAAAAATTTTTCAAATAAATGTAAATAATTCAATTCTGCATCTAAATCATTAACCAAATTTCATTTAGCGTATTTTGTAACCGAAATAATAGGTTTTAAAATTTTATAAGAATTGCATTTTTATAGTGATAGCCATGAAATTGAAACAAAATAGTAAATGTTTGACGTTTTATGTCAAACATGTTTAGTTTATTATGGGTCTGTGAGTATGAATTTGTGATTGATTTTACTGATTTTATATTAAGCACCTTTTTTTTAAAGTCTAGTTTCAAGTTTCTGCTTATGTATTGCATTCACTGCACAACAGGAATAATCACTTATGTTTTGTATTTTTTTTTATATTCGCTAATCCTATTTAAATCATCTATTTTTTTTATTTGGCGAATATATGGGATTATACCTTCCTCAATTTTTTCGCCATGATGTCGTGACAAACATATCGTTTACAAATAGCGGATTAGTGTCCATAATAACCTTATTAATTAGCATCTAATCTGACTTCACTTCCTCGTGCAAAAAATCTGAGCTCCCGTAAAATAGCATGTTAAATAATAATATAACCAACCGTAAAAGATTGAAAGCGATAGATATAAAAAAACAATATATGGTATTGAATTTATTTTGTAACATAAATTATAAGTTCAGAAAAGGAAGATGCAATCTATAATCCAAAAAAAGTATTTAGTTTTTTAACGATCGGCCAGTGAATGAATTAAAAACACAGTACGCGTAGGTTGTTGATATTTTTCATTATGACAATGACCTGTGGCGGCCGTAAGGTATGACCACTGCCACTACGCAGATGGACCGGCCACTATCCGGTATTTTTCAGCGTGTAGCATTAGTGTACCGGTACTTTTTGCGTTGAGAACACTAATTTTGAAAGAATTCGACCAAATAGACACCAATTACAAGTTTTATGCCGATTTATTTATTATTTTTTGGATATCCGCTTAGTTTTTACTCTTATACGCAGTATAAGGAAGTATAGGACTCATAAAAAAGAGATTTATAGATGATTTGAGGTACCATGAATCCGGTTTCTCAATGACGTTTGGGTGACTGGATGAAACTGAGTTAATTGTGACCATAATTGCAAAAGCAGAAGTGGAAGTTTACTGGACACAAAGGAATAAATACAAATTATTTCACAATCATTCACTCATGAGGCTGCACCTAAGTAGTTAATCTACTTACGATCTGCATTAAATAGAAAAGATGTTATTTGATTCCACTTACGTTATTTAATTGTAACACGGGGGTGCTGCAGACTTGAAAAATACATATATTTGCTTCAATATTTTTGTATATAAAAGGCGCAAGAAAATGCGCACAGACGCAAAACGTCAGTTGAGCACCTGAAAAGTTCAATTTGAGGTAGGCTGTGGTTCAGTGAAATTCAATTTGAAGAAATTTAGGTAATTAAAGCTAAAGACAAGAGATCTTCATTGACCATGATAATAAGTAATGATAATAATAATAATAATAATAATAATAACAATATTATACAGCAGCTGGAGTTACATTTTAAATTAAGCACAACAAAATAAACTGTAGATTGAATTTTTTGATCAAAATGCGCAAATGCGTGTAACAAAAAATTGACATACGGTACATACAGGAATATTTTATTTCAATGATTCACTTTCACAAAAATGTACAGGAAAATTGACATAAAAATGTACAAAGAAATGGGGTTGTTCACTATTCTAAAAAAAAATTTTTATGAAACTTTATCTAAATAGAATACTATCTACACTTTTAAAAAGTCTTAATTGTTATTCATTAAATCACAATGATTTTTTAAAAATGTTGTGACGTCATTATAAAGGTGTTGGTGGATCTCAAACAGTAGAGATTTAAATAATTTAAAGTATAATTATTAAACATACAAATTTATGCGTGTAAGAAAGTTCTGTGGTGAACACAGCATGGCTGCCTTAACAATTAAGGCTACATTGACGAAAGATTTTATGAAATTCAAGTATAACAAATGATAGAGGCGTCATCTCGAGTTTAGGTTCATTAGGATGATAGAGTAATTTTTGTAATTTGGTCCCTAAGAGCATTTTTGTAATACGATGTGTGACTATTAGTCTCATCCAGAATGGAATTCAATTTGGTAGTGGAGGGTGAACTTGACAAGAAACGTGAGAAGAACATACTTCCCCTAGTACGAGGGGAAAAAACTCAACAAGAAATATCTTTAATTAACGTGAAGTTCTGCCACCCTCCAATCCATAAAATAATTATGTTATGGTTATAACACAAACATGGAACAAAAGTAAACATGGAATATCTGTGGGGGCATCAATCTTAGTCGCAACTTTTGCAGGAAACAATAATTTTTAATGTGGAAAATGTTACATTGAACAGACTAGCAGAACGATAACAAGTATCACAGAACACAAACGGGCTATTCGACTTCTGTGAACCTGACCCGAACAATTCAAAAATGTTTTTCCTGCAGATAATATTGTTTTTCTTCAAACGTCATAAAAGTACGTTGTTATGTATTTGTATTCAACAAGCCGAAGTTCAATATTGTCGCCGCCGGCGTAAAAGTGTATCCTTGGCAACACATTTACGCCAGCGGCGGACAAAGTAAAATATTATGAAAAATAGTTAGGTTGTAATTCAATAATTTGACAGTTAAAAATGAAACAAATAAACAAAAATAACAAAACAGCATATTCTACGGCAACTTGAAATGCTAGATAATACAGAATATTTTTGAAGTTTTAGCATTTTATAATATTTATAATTTTATTTTCTATGTTTGAAGAAAAAATAGCATGTGTTATTCGGAGTAAATGTGTCTTTGGGTGCTTCGCATGTAATTGTTCGACTCGCTTCGCTCGTCGTTCAAACTTACATGCTCAGCACCCAAAGTATCACATTTACTCCTAATGACACAATATACTATTAATGTTTGTTTGTTTAGTCCAGCTAATGACTGAAGGTGATTGCTGATTTTCTTTCAACCTGTTAAGTTACATGTAACATTTCAGCATAAACTTTTGGGGTATATTATTTCGTGATTTTAAAGTAAAAGAATAAAATATTATGAAAGACCAACTAAAAAGTCTCTCCGAAAAATATTAAATCTGAAGTGACAAACTGCGTCTACGTTACATCGTCCGGTTTTCCACGTTATTCTTAAGTATAATGTATTTATTAATTGAAAATCTTTCAGCGTTTCATTAGAAATGAATGAGATCTTGGAATGGTGTACATTCATTCGAGAAAGAAGTGAATTTTTTCGCTAACATAATCCTACCATTTATAGCTCAGAATATGTATCAGAGCATTCCTCACACGGCGCTAAGCACTGCATCCAGTATAATGAGGCCTGAGAGGTCACGTTCACCACGGGTCATCCTCATCCTCTACGCCAGAGGTCCTCAAAATGTTGAGAATGAAGGATTCATCTGCAAACGTTATAAGAAAAAAAAAATTGACATAATTCTTGATGTCTGATGATGCGCTGGATGTCGTATTCTGATAAAAATCTCTGCACGATTTATGGAGTCGAACAAACATACTTTATTTAGGATGCGAACCTGGGATCCTTAGCATATCGAAAACTTTTATTTTTGTCGTTGTTTTATAGGCACGCGCTACCACGGTTTATTTCATATCTATATCGCATTTTTAGGTGAACGTTTGCTTTCTACCTTCCTTTCTTTATTTCTTGAAAACAATCAGGTCGTCTTGGTTTTAATAAAAAAAAAATGATAGCAACAATTTTTTTTGTTGACATTTTTGACATTTTTCAAAAATGAATATGGAAAACGATAATCGGTCAAATTCTCTAACGAAGTTGTTACGTGTTGCAACTTGCTAATGGTGTCAAAATAGCTTCAAAACTTTATGTTTATTGGGGCATACTGCATTAGCTATCAAAAAACGATTAATTTTTGTCAAAATTAGCAAGTTGTTACGGCAGCAACTATTTAGAAAATAGGCCCGATTTTGCATCAAATGCTATTATTATTAAACAGTCTCAACTGCTGAGGTTATATGCTGCCTCGGAACTTCATTTTCGGTTGTGTGACAACGGCACACAGTGCTGGAATGAGTTTTCGCAAAGCGGTCACCCATCCAACTACTAACCGCGGGCAGCGTTGCTTCAAATGCTATTAAAATATTGGTTAGCAAATATACAAGTACTGTAAATAATAATAATGCTGTAAAATCCCATTTACCGAAGTGATTTCAGTCCGGTAAACATTTAAATCTGATAAGGTATGAAATAACAAAAAATTACCGGTTGTTTTGAAGATCAAAACTGTAGCAACATGCATATTTATTTCTTAGGTTTTTCAGTCGAATAGATGAATGTATTTTTTTAAATTATTTACGATTCAGTATATCATAAAACATTCTACAATATTCGATTGTACCGTATGTATCGTAATTCGAACTTTACATGCTTGCATGGATAACAAGCTCTCTTCGCTCGCTTATTTAGGTACCGTGTTCGCCAGTGAAGTTCTGAGTAACGGCCTTGCAATATAAATTACTAATAGATGTAAAATACGGAACAGGAACCACAGGGGTAAAGTTAAAAGTGGAGACATTACTGACTGTCTGACCTCGGGAGGTATGAGATTTCCGTAACAAGCCAAAATCAAGTGCCTCATCCTGTTCTTCTCGTACATACATGAGGAACCATTTCCGTGTGAATTCCTTTGATCTTATATTGATTCGGCGGTCCTCTAGTATAGAAACGTTGAGAAATCCTGCTCTGTCTTGAGCCCAACACGGCGCCAGATTCAGCGAGCCGGTGAGGCCGTCACGAGCACTCGCCGTAATTACGAACACTTCATGATGCGATGCCGCCGTCCGCCGCGTCGCTCGCTACCCAGAGCCGCGGCAATCACCGGCGTTTGGCGTTGATTTATCGACTGTCGCCAGATGCGAACCCGCGCTCAGCACTCGACACAGTCACATGGATTTCATTCGGCGACCGATGGGACCTTGGAATGGGTGCAGGATGCACGATGATCGATGATGGGTTTTTAAATGTCGCGAAAATATGTGCGCCGGTTATAAATCATTTCGGTTATCATCATGTTTTTTCATACAGTAAATTGATTTTGGAGACGCAAGCAGCAAATTAGAAACCGGGTATCCCGTCTAACCTCAAGTTAATTTGACATAATTAAAAGGCTATATAGTTATAAGATTTTCTTCTTTTTACAATTTACGTACGAAGTCTATTCAGAAAATAACCGAACTTTTTTTAACTTTATTATTTATTTAATAGTACATTCTACAACAAGTAATGGAATGGCACATATTCCACGCGAGCAAAAAATTTGTAGCCCGAGCCAAAGGCAAGGGCTACGGTTTGCGAGCATGGGATAGGCCATTCCGTTACATGTTGTAGACTATACTTTCTATAAAAAGGTTTTGGAAATTATACAAAAATACATATATAAAACTGTTGAAAACGTCAAATTAAAACAAACAGACGTAACCATAGTAACTGAATCAAGATACTTCATATGTCGCGCTAATAAGCGGCTCTGATTCGTTGAAAATATTCCATACGCCCCGTATGGAATGATAGTGATTCCATTACAATTTATTGTAGTGGAATGCCCAGTTTCCAAAACAGTATTATAGAAAGTACCTACTCTCCTTCCCTATTCACACACTTTTCCCAGCGGTGTATCCATTTCGCGAAGTAGTCCTGGATAACTTCATTTGAAATGACCTTTAAGGTCCTTGACGCATTTGATTTGATGTCATCAATAGTCTGAAAACGACATCCATTCAGCACTGATTTTAATTCTGTAAATAAGAAAAATCTCTGCTGATACTTAAACAGATTGCACTCAAATAACAATATCACGAAAAATAAAGATATCCACAATCCCAGAACATGTTGTTACAGAGGAGGTTATGTGCAGCTCCATGTTGCCATCTGCATATCACTAAATATCTTCGTTGGCACGTAAATAAAAATGTTCGGTCATTTTCTGAACAGATAACGTATATGTCTAGTTTGTTCTATTATAGAGCAAAGGGGCGGAATTCCACCACTTTCATTGACCGAATATTTTACTAGCATTAGCGAAGTTGCTGATGGTCAATCAACAAACAACTGCAAGGAATCGCCGTCTTATAGTAACTTCTGAATCATTTACGAATTGGAATTATTTCTATAATTCGAGATGTATCGTGCGGGAGCGCAAACCCCGATCGTCATATTACAGATTGTAAAGCTGAGGAATCTTAGCCCTTAGACCACCAGCTAGAAATCTGGAATGAACTTCAAACCTCTTCAAGACAACTTGACCTAAAAGTGCATGTATAATATTTATTTTATTAAAAGATTCTCACGTTTTTACAATTTATATATGTGCACATCTATATTTTATTATATTTGTTTACTTATCATAAATTAGTTTTAGTATCATCTTTTTATGCATCACGGAACATGAAGTTATAGCTAATTTCATTACCTCGTATTAGAATGTGAACGTGAACGTGAACGTGAATGGCGTCATTCAAACGCAGAACTTGACAGTAAAACTTGATATAAATTTTTTCTCATACGATAAATGCGAAAAACATGTAATCAGCCATAAAAACAAAGTGCTACTGTAAATAAACATTATTAGCTGGGAACACGTGACTCACACGAGACTTGTGTCAAGGGTTCTAAGCTAAATTTGTGATTAATTTGCTGTTTCAAACTAGTGGGTTAGACTCTTAATTTATGGCACCAATGAGATGCAATATTTACTTTTTGCAACACCTGCTCAGAAAATTCACTTTCCTATTCCTGTTTTGGGAATCGAAAGTGACTTATTTCATGCCAATGACTTTATTTTCTAATATTTGTCCCAGGACAGAAAAATAGTAACGTACCGAAAAGAAATGGTACATATCCAAATAGGAACCATTTTTCTTATTCTTTTAAATTTTGTTGGTTTTCCTGCTCACAATCATCGAGTAGTAAAAAACTACTTGAATAGAATATTTCTCCATCACTGTATAGGACGTAGAGAGAAATTGACAGGCCACCACGTTCACTAGGGTTTTCTAAAATCTAAAGTATAAAAGGTTATATGAGAAAAACAAAAAAATTAGAAGAACTTAATTTAAAATTAAAGAGGCTTCGTTGTCTATAACTTCCGAAATGTTACATTCTGTATTCAATAAATTTTATAGTCATCTAAATCAGGGGTGGGCAACCTCTGGCCCGCGGGCCAGCTCCGGCCCGCGTAAAGTTTCAATCCGGCCCGCGAGATCTTTAGAAGAAATAATAAATAAATCTTTTCAAAAACAAAAATTTTAAAATAGGTTAGTACCCAACATAAAGAAAAAGGGGAGATTTACAGTTTAATTTTCGATATAATTCGTCTAGTTTAAATTAAGAAATAAATGTAGTACTTTTGTTTTATTTTTGTTTTTTAAATTATAAGTAACAAAAATGTGTCAATTAACAACTACGGCCCGCGTACGAAACGTAAATGTTATTTTGGCCCCTGTTATACAAAAGGTTGCCCACCCCTGATCTAAATCATAGTTTAACTATTTAATGGTACATATTTTTATAATGTATTGTAATTTATGATTATAAATATATTGATTTTTTTATTGATACTTTACGTTAATTATAAATCAGTAAATTATGACTGCAAGTTTACTTAACATGGACAATCTACGAGTGTGTTTCATTTTATCTGGAACAGTACGGTGTTGTTAAACATGTTTTATGGTCCCTAAATATCATTTGCAAATTTCATATTTGTAATTTGGATGCCGAAGTTAGTTAAAATTTAAAAAAATATCATCACGCATTACTCATTTTGCATTCTGGACCCCTATTCTGTAACTTTTAATGTTAGCATTATGTCGACACTGTTTCTATATGCACCGCTGGTACCTAGCGGTGATTTATACGAACTGCCCATATGACGTCATGTCAGTTTCTATCTCCTGGGCGGTTTAGAGCTACCACTAGCACCGTTGGTGTTTCTATTTCATAGAGCTAGCTCTATATCAAGGCATTGACATTTGTGGTGCGTTATTCTATGAGAACATTTGATGGTTGATGCCACTTTGATTTTTTTATTTAATTTTTCTGCTCAAATAAATTTTGCCAACTTAAAAATTATGAAAACATTGACTTAACAAAATGACTAGGATAGAAACACCGTCCTTATTTTGATCATAGAGACAGTTACTGTTGCTTGGCGTTATAGTTCTAGAGCTAACTCTTGACTCTATTTTATGGAATAGGTGGCCCTGCTTTCGGAGAGATCTTGATAGATGATAGAACGATAACAGGTGTTAAGTTAATAAGGCAACTATAGGCTATTGAATTCGAATTGAGGATCATACTGTTGTAGATAGTAAGTTTCAAGTTCGGCCAAAAGACTCAGATGTGTCCGAGCGATTGAGTGCTAAATAAATAAAATGTGTTTGAGTATCGTCAATGATATTAATAGTGTATCCCAATGCGGACGTGTATGTCGAATCACGGTCATGAATAACGTATTTCATTTTATTGTATCAACGACTTTTTAACGAGTCTTTGTAGAAACCTTGAAGCATATTTGCTCCGAGTGTCGGTTGTCGGAGTGTCCGATTTGTTCTGCTCGCAAGCTGAGGACTTTTTTCTATAACATTCTGGTAAATCACGCTTAATTGTCCCATCCGCAGCTCTTCATGCGCTGTTCGCGAGAGCAGAGAGCCGAGAGGTCATTGAATCTGCCCGCGGCCTGCGGCTTGTCGCTGCTGCTGAGCTGCTGGTACTGCACCAGCACCGAGATCGGTACAAGAATTCCATTACATCAACGGAAATTCTAGCGAATACAGATCATTTTTATTTCTCCCAAGCAACAGAGATAACACCTTTTATATCTTTTATAGGCTTTTTGTAAATGAATTAAGATACATGAATGATTTGCCTTCATATATTAAAAATGCTGATACTGCAAATATGTTTAAACATACATTAAAAGTAATACTGTAATATTATTCATGTACCCATTTCCATTCCTCTTGTACCTATTTGTTAGCTTTCGCTAAAATAGTATATTGTACAACAAGCATGGAAAGGTACTTATTTCCCACCAGTATGAAAGTTTGTAGCATGTGCCGAAGGCGAATGCTGCAAATCATACGAGTATGAAATGGACATTCCATGCAAGTTGTACACTATACTCTTTCTACAACCCCGATATTATTTCCCAATTAATTTAATTTTAATAATAAATTTGTCCCGCTGCTTTCACCATTCCAATATTTGACAATTCAAAATAAGTATCCTAGCAATGACACCTGTACTGAAATGAAATGACCTGTATTAAAATAATCACAAAACAAATTCATTTCACACGGTGCTTGTAAAATTTTACTTATTCATAAATCATGAATAAAAGTCACAAAAATTAAAAAAAAAATCTTGATCTCGATGTAGCGCCACTTATCGAGCCCAACTGTACCTAAAAACCATCTAGCTGACCCCATAAGTACAAAAAAATTTTTTTTTCATAAACTTGGTCAAACCGTTTAGGAGGAGAAGAATTATGAACACACGCACACCGGAATTTTATATATATAAAAAGATGAGAAGTGAAAAATAGTTTATTACTAGTTTGTAAATACTACCCACTAATATATCTGGGTTACGAAACAATGTCATCAAACTGTAGATCGTGAGATCCTCAGTTCGTATACCACAGCTGATAGTTGCCATTTTCACTTTGACAACTAGCAACCACACTTCAAGGGTAAAAATATATCACTTACCGAAATATGTGAAAACAGACACTTACACCTAAATTAGATTCAAAATATTTATTTAGTACTACTATAAAAATCGACAAGGTTAAGTTCTTTAATTAAATACATGTTTCATTTTTAAGTTATATTGATTTAAGTATTATTGCGAATTTACATCATTTATTATTTTTCTACAATATGTTGTACTCGTAATAAATATTACTTATGTTGCATGTATTTGAAGTGCTATTATCAAAGGGAAGTGAGATATATTTCCGTCTTTCATCCCCATAAATTTATTATTTATCCAGCTCAGTAGGAAAAAATATTTTATGTGATTCTTTTCGTTTCCCCTATACCGGTAATATAGGGGTGCATACAAAGCGTAATTAAATATTTATCGAAGAAGAATAAGCCTCATTCACAACAAAGATCATCTCGTATTTTTTCATCAGATTCCGAATAAAGTACGCAATATTTTACAATATAAATGCGACAGAATCTAGAACCAATACCTTTTGATCACACAGGTAGGATAACGGATTAATATTGTATTTCTTTTGAATGAAGATCTGTTTGTTGCCATACTGTTTATATTTTATATTATTAATAATTATGGGGTAAATAAGTCAACTGTAACGCATCGGACTTAAAAAAAAAAAAATTCTCAGTCACCACACGAAAATAGCACCTAATTCCTTAGGGGGTCGTGAAGTGACGTCTGTTAATTGCACTATATAGATTAATAACTATATCATCACACCATTTACACATTTATGATAAATAAATGAGATATTATTGCGCGTAAAATCCCAATATTAGCTTTATTTTTACAACTACTACTATAAATGAGCATATTACAAAACTCACAGACTGTAAACATATTCTTACGCACGTTCCTACGTAATATACTTCTATTGGGCTTCCAAATTATCAAGAGATGGCGTTGATCACAATTCACATAAGGTACATGTCAAATTCATTTTGTATGATATCTTATGATGGCGAATGCGTGTTTTAGTATTGGTAGTTTGTTTGTATTGGCAGCAGAACTGTTGCCATACCCACTACAAATTTTCCTGTTTTTAAAGATTTTTTTTTACATCTTATTTAAATAATACGACTTAAACAAATGTAATATTTACATTGGAATACTCTTATAATAACTGCTATTGGTATTAATTTTAAACAATTAATTTCAAAATACAATGAAATTTATGTACCTTATGGTTAGTTCAGTTTTCTACCACTAGTTAGCCGTTAGCGTATTTTAATTTTAGATGCCCAATAGTTGCTGTTATTTACATAAAGATTCAAATACCATAAATACATATCAAGTTTTCTATTCTGCCTTAGCATTGAAATCTCTTGTGACTTCAAAATAAAGTTTCCTTCCATGCATCAGGTTCATTCTATTTTGCACGTACTGCATTCATTTTATACTTATTATAAACTCCCAACAGCCGAATTGTGAAATAAAACCAAAACCAAAGAAAAAAAACCGTATATTGAAGAGTGTAGAAGCACGTGAAATCTATAATCATCATTTGGTACTTCACGTGTATTTCCCAACACCATCACCATGGCAACGTGAAAAGATCGAAGACGTGCCCGGTGTAAATTAGGCGTAATGGCGGCTAAATGCGAACCGTCAAGTAACGTAACGCTAATGTAACGCGAGGTAACATGGTCCGTGACGAAATATCCACGCTGGGCCAATGTGCGTGATCTGTGCCTACGTGCGTGCATGCGCTTCTTGCATTATATGAATATTAGATCGGAAAAAATTAAACTTGATGTACATCATTTCTTCATTATGATGGGCGATGCGTTCTGGGCCTGGAGGTGTCAGTTTGCTACTATGTCAGAAATATCGCCTCTGAAAATTATCTCGTGTTTTATCCGACACTCTCATCATTTAATTACGGTAACATGCAGAATATTATTATTTTTTCCAGTGTAATACAGAACTTTTATTCACGTAAACTTGGTTGCGTCATAAAAACAAAGCAAAGCAACGGTGTTTGAGGGAGGGAAATAAAAGTTTGTTCCGATGTTAAATAATCTGATGTATCAGCACATAACCTCCCGCCCAATACTACTCTTAGGGCCGATATTTCCATCTACGAATAAATTACCGAAATCATAGTTCAAATGATACTTATTGTTCTAGCTGTCATTTTTTTATGCGAATTTTTTTATTTATTCGGCGGATAACTTATTCGGAAGTTTATTCGTAGATGGAAATATCAGCCCTTAAACGATACAAAATAGTATTTGATGATGCAGATACATATCTTCTTATTTGTTTATTTTCTATTTATATTTGAGAAATTTAATGTTATTTCGTATATTTATTTAATTTTTTGACATATATTTCACTTAGAAAACAGCTTCACAATCAAAATGACATGTGTCACATTTCGTAAGAAATTGCAAATTTTTAAGTGTTTCCATGGTGTACAAGGAATGCAAGATTTATGAAATCTAATTTCTTTATATTTTATTATCTCTAAATCTAATGAAAAGTAATAAAATTAGTGTAATCAAAAAAATTAAATATTCTACAACTTTCAAAATAACATAAATTGTTGAAAAGGGAAATTTAACCGTGTTTTTCACGAAAAACTGGGAAGGACTTCAAGTAGACTGCTACTTCCGGTTTTATTAACCAGTGGTTTGAAAAATATGGGACCCAACTTTTTTATTTTAAATTAGAACCTACCTTTTTATTAGCTTATTCCATTCAGTATTTTTTCTGAATACAACGATATAACACTTATAAGTCTTACATAATAAAAATGTTGAGAAAAATGCAAATAAGAATTATTATTTCAATTTAATGATACAAATTAATATTTTTTTGAAATTGAACCTAATAATTTTATAAGAAATTAAATTTTCTTCAACGAATGCATACAAAAATAATACTGAAAATTTTCTTGAAACAAGAAGTTATTTTTATGAGTAACTGATATCCATAAATAATACATTAATGACAGAAAATTAAATAATATATAGTAGTTGTCCGCTATCGTCTTTTGGGGCCGTGACTTGACGATTTGTAACTGCAAAAATATCACTCATACACTCAAAATAGGAAAAAGGAGTGACGATATATTTATTTTATGAAATGCATTATATTAAATTTTAATAGTACGTAACAAAGTTAAGAGTCCAGTTTTACATTAAGTGCAGTTGTTGGTGTGTAGAAGCAATTCATGCTCATATTAAATTGCATTAAAATGATGATCGCATCTTATTTAGCTACAAAGTATAAGTGTCACACTTGGTCATCTAATTTACAGAGTGAGTACATAAAAGCGTCGAGTGATCAGTCCAGGAGCTGCTGCATAGTCTAAATTGCATGGAAAATGAGCTGCGAAGTCTCGTGGAGCGTATCTCGGCGACGTCCCGCTGCCATCCTGCCGCCAATGCGCGTCCGTCCGCCGCCGCTGAACGCGAGTAACCCGCGCAAGGCTGTTTCAAGGCCGAACGTTG
Source organism: Poecilus cupreus (assembly GCA_963942605.1). NCBI lineage: Eukaryota > Metazoa > Arthropoda > Insecta > Coleoptera > Carabidae > Poecilus > Poecilus cupreus. The sequence goes on from OZ012714.1 coordinate 33,936,969, forward strand.
GCCGAACTCGTAGCTTCTGCTGATGTTGATGCTTTCACGGCCACGCTAACATTTTGCTTTTTTTGCCCTCGTTTCGTTCCTTGCTACTCTCGATTTATTCCATCATCTTGCCTTCTATCTCACTCTTTCTCTCTTTCTCGTTTGACTGAATGTTCGTTTGTTTATGTCACGTTTACACCATGTAAGTTTTGCTTGTCTAATCTTTACGGCAGCGAGATCAACTGCTCGCATGCGACAACGCGCAACCATTTACAAAAATTCTGCAAACACTACTTCAGTGTTGAATTTTACGCTATTGCCGTCTTAGGGTTTACGTGACTTGAACTTCTTATTCGTTATCTTTTCTAGTTTCCTCAAATTCTTTTCTATACCACGCTTCTTACATTCTGCACATTTGAACTTACAACTAGATAAAAACCATTCATCATATATACGGGTTTGGATCTAAATCCCTTCCTGGCAACTAAATCTAAAAACCACAAACCAGACAAGCCAACATCCCGAAAATATAAATGATATAGAATGTAGCCGCTATATGACAACTTTATATATGTACTTTCTTTAACCATGTTCCATGTTACATGGAATGATTATATTGCTTTAACACAACTGTTAAACAAATTCAGTATTGTTCATTTAAAACAAACTTAATTATATGTTCTATTGGTGTATTTGGTTCGTAGATGTTTAAATTATATTATGCTTGGAGTTTTCTATTTATTAATTTTCATTTTATTGATCATAGATAATAGTTTGTTTATCTAGGCATCAAAATACCAGATTTACAGCAGAGGCTGCCGTTTCATTGACGAGGCGAAGCCGAGGCAATGAATGCTGTCGAAGCTATAAATCCGTGTTTGATGCCGAGTTGAACACATAATTTTTTTGCCGATTTGGAATTAGTGTTAATTTAGTGATTATTTTATATAGATATTTTGAAAGTTATTGCTATCAAATTACGTTGCCAAATGACACTATACAGACTGTTAGCAGTCCGTGAAGTGTCATCTTTAATGTCAATCGGCAAAAAATATTTTTTTAACCTGGAAACCATAGTTTTATTCGAAATCGTATGATATAAATTGTACGGAAATATATTTGTAAAATGTAGGCTATATCACCCCCAATTTATGCTCTACCAATTTGACGTCACATCAATGGTATGGCTCGCAATAATTTAATTTCAATTTGAAAATACTGTAAAATTATAAGATTACGAGTATATGTAGATTTGTTATTATTATGACATAACATTATGGTTAATTTACATTTATTTATAACTTGGCTCTTTAAATTTGAGGCCTTATTTATTTTAAGAACTTTTGTGGTTTTTCTATTGATATTAAATACCCAAAAAAACTTTTGAAATGTTATAAAAAAAATTTCAACCAACTTCCATACATAAAACCTCCTGTAATGAAATATACAGTGCATTTTACATATGGTTCTCGGATATAATTTGATTTTCATATGTATATTACACTTTATTACTTTTAATATTTGTCGCATTTTGTTTTGTCAGCACTTTAGTTTGTTGAAAAAGAAAGTACGCCTACAATTTTATCTAGGATAGTGATTTATATACCAAATCTCCAGAAAAAATGTCTATACTCGTAGTGTAAGATAAATAGCCAAATAAATTGAAGCACTTGACCCCAAGTATCTCAATTCCTACGAGTATCGTAAAGGTATCAAGTTGAAGAGCCTCGGGAGAACAGGGTGATAGTGATACAGTTTCTCCGAAGGTATAAACTTAATGCTTATTATCTTGGGATTCTAAATCACTTGGGTCATTTTAGAAGTTTTTATATCTGCATTTGTTCAGAAGTTCTTACAGTAATACTTCCCTTTGTGACGATAGTCCACCAGTGGGCAATTCAAACTTTTTCGGCAAGATTTCGGGACGAGAATATTTTTAAGCATTAATCTCACAACAGTCGTAGCAATAAAAATTTCCCGTCAACTGTAACAATCATGGAAGGAGCTTATTCTTCTGGCAGTTTAAATATTTTTGTGGGTATTTTCCGCGTTACATGAGCAAAATCCGGTGCTCGACCAGTGGTCACAACAAAAGACGCAGTGGACAACTTCTGCGGTTCAATGACAATGACCTCTTGGAGAAGAGGGACGCAATGACGCGGAACGGAACGAACATCGTTCTTAGCGGGGGTGTGCGGTGTGCCGCGGGGACGTCTTCGTCTCCGTACACCAACACCAGGATCTGGAGATGACACCTTCAGACGAAGCAAATTAATGCTGCGTTTACACCAGCCGAGTATGCAGTTTTTCACCGTTGCTAGTGGTTGACACTTACAAGTAAATTTACATGTATACCTACAGGCGAGTTCTATTAGTACGGAAATTTGATTTACGTGCTGATGCGCCAGTTATGCAAATAAAATTATACCAGTAATTGAAATCATGCGTTCAGGATTTTTTGCAATATTAATAACTAAATGCTAGATTGTTACATATTCTGTACCTAGTTATTATAGGTCTGCACGATGTCCTGCTCTTTTTGTGCCAATCTGCGCTTTAACTTATGGAAGCCAACGATAGCTTTCACATGAGTATTGATTGAAAAATTTACAAACTCCAAACTTTCCACTTACAATTAGTGAGATAATAGTTATTTATGTATCAAGGCACTGAAGTTTAACTTTTTATCACGAATATAAACCATGTGAGTGATATAGAGGAACTTCAGTGACGCGGTACATATTATATTTTATTTTAAATCTAAAATTAGAAAAAAAACTAAAAAATTCTTATATAGGTTAAGTTTAAACATCTGTCAGTTGTCAATTGGAACTGACACTCAGTGTTGCTAACCGCGAACATGGAAGTTATCATAAATAACACTCAAAATTATGTGTGTTGTTCTCAGTTTCTTCATCAGAATTAATTAGTTAATTCTTCTTGCACATATTGTTTCATTTTGCATATAAATTTACTACAATACGTCATACGTTGTTCGAAATCGTCGTATAATGGGTTACTTTAGTGACGATTTCTGAGCTTTTAATGACGAAAAGATATTTATATAGCAATCCATAAACCGGAAATGGCAATTTACTAGGTTATGTGGAAACAGTTCCTTAATTCCTATGAAAAGAAAGGACGACCATAAAGTAATTTAAACGTTAACTTACATAGTCTAGTTGAACTATACGAGTATAGTATAATTCCGTGGAAATGGATCTCCCTATTTGGTACGGATCGAATATCACGAACCAATTCTTTTATTTGTAAGTGGTAGATCTGCCTCCTCTGCAGATGCTGTAGCAGCGGATGAGATGATTAGTGAGTTTTCGTTTTCTAAGAATTTCATCTGATATCCATCAACCGTAATACGATACGTTTAAAAACTGGTGTAGGAAATTTGTTTTGGGAAGAGGGAACCGACTTTTTCGTGTGAATTCATTCGGAGTGTTTGCAAAATATGATTATGCTAATGGGCTGATTTAAGTGCTAACAAATGTTGTTTATTTTATTTGTATTCTTCCGCATAGGAAGCTTCGAAACTGAGGGTCATCAGATGTAGTTTAACTGGAGTATGAAAGTTGGCATTGTAATTATTTTATGGTCATAGTTTCTTTTTATAGAAACTAGGGGATTGTTTTCACATACTCATTCAAGTGTTGAATTTGAAAATTGTAGAAGTACTTTCGCATATGTGACTTAAAATTTATGGATTATAATCTCCGAATAACAACAACACAGGGATGCAAAAAGGTACTACAATGACACATCTATTTTGAACCAAACATGCTTGTGTCCAGTCTAGTGCTTGGTTGGGTATATTATTATACCCAGCAAAGAACAAACATTTAGTGTTTTTGTAATTCTAGCATAAAATAATTAAATCGTCAACTTTTATTCTCTAGTGAACTATACCCTTTCGAAAGAATTGCTAATAAAGATTTGTAAGGGAAACCATCAATATTCGTATAACACGGAAATGGAATTGATTTCCGTCTGAAAACGATAACAATCGGCCCAATTCTCTAACTCAGTTGTTATCTTTTAACTACTTGCTAATATTTTTAACAAATAGAAACAAATGTTACAAGTGACAGTTAGATTTTTTCTTGTGTGATTTTCATTGGATTAAAATCTTAGCAAGTGGTTAAAAATTAACATCTGAGTTAGAGAATTGGGCCGAATGTCTTGAATAAAAGAAAATTGTAAGGCAGTATTATATCAGTGCTCTTTAGGGTAAAGTTTCTGCCGGACCTAGTGTGTCTTTATGGATGGACAAGGAGATTTATTATGTGAAGGTGGGTGTTATGTTTTATGAAGTTCAGAGTACAATATCCTCTTTATGGGGCAAAAATTTAAAAGGTTTCATCCGGGAATTGATTTTCTGAGATACAAAATTACATTTAACCCGAGTGTAACACAACGTTCTCAAATCACATTACAAATGTCAAGAGGTGACGACATGACCACTTCTGATTCCAATTGCTTGGCGTCTTTACGAGATCCATTTAATACGCTGCCCGTAAATCAACCGTGTTAATCATCACCTGCACGTGAACAAGACAATTGCTTCTCCTCGCCAACGCCAAACTGGAGCCATCGCCATCGCCATCCGCACCGCGGGCGCATGTGCGCATTGTGCGTGCGCGTGCACCAATTTAACGCTACTTAATAGAGAACGCTATTTTTGAATCATAACGGTACCCTTTTTCTAATAGTTGTTTACATGTTACAAAAATGTTATGTATTCTCCATTGATTTTGAACGGTGGAACAAAAACACCGCTGATGGCAACGCGGCAAAAAATTGAACCATTTTTGACAGTGATGTGCAAATCCTTGGGCGTAGCTTGTTCAGTTTCTAGGTTAAATTTGGTATAGTTTGTTGATGGCTTTTTTGTAGTGGTAATGATGATGTACACTAAGAACAAGATTCTATACGGTACCCTTAATTGAAATTAAATTGATTATGTATATTTCTATGGATGCAATTAAAAAAATAATTGCTTAGTGTAAAGTGTATCGCTGTTCTTTTTATAATAACTCTCATTAAATATTATTAGGATCTTAATATTAATGCATGAATATTTAATATCCGTGTGACAGAATTGTAATTATACGATTTTATTCAGAGAAAAATAATTTTGTTTCTTCTCAAGATCAATAGCGTATAATTTTAATACCGCAGTGTTATACACACACCTCAAGGATACTCTGTATTTTACAAACAAGTATATTGTATTGAAGTCCACTAGCTTTTAAACAATTAAACTCTTCATTTAATATAGTAGATTGCGATTGCGTCATAAGGAAAGCTGTGCGTATATTACATTCCGAAGCTTTATAATACACAAGTGAACGTAGTGAGCGAAGATAGCAATAGCTGAGGGATGTAATATGCCATTAGATTCCCGTAGGACATGAAATATTTTTCCACACAGATGAGAAAGAATTATTATGTAAAAAGATAGTTAATTTTAATGTAGAATACAACTTTGGCGTAATTTTGACACCATTTTTTAAATTTAAATACATTGTGATAAATTCACGTTATGGAAAATCAAGACACCGAATTTTCCAATATTCCCCCGAATTAATACAAGAAGCATCTTCCTCCTAAAACAAATTATTTATGTCTAAAACTAAATCAAGATATGAAAACATTTCATTACATTCAGTCGGATACATATCGCGTCGTACGCAGGACTGAAAAAAAAACTCCAAATGAGATCAACAATATGTCAATTACATAGTATGCATGTGAAAAAATAGATTTTACGACATTTTTACCAACATATACTTTTTTCTATTACATTTTGTTACCACTGATTCTTTTTACCCGTAATTTCTTACCATTCATAAATTATTTTAAGACTAACAAATCCAAAACCCATAAAGAAAAGGATCAAATTGCGGAATACCTTAGGGCTATTTTCCACAATAGCTAGTTTAAGAAGTAAAAAAAATGTGTTTTTATGTAAAAAAAAATAGTAGTATAAAAGTCCGAGAGCCAGCGTCACAAAATCGTCGGTCATACTAACATCGTTAATATTTTGTAAACATGTTGTTTAGGCTAGTAGAAGACGTTTAGTGACCGTCAGCTGGTCCACTAGGTGAGACTAGAATTATTTGGATATATTTCAGTAAATAATTGAGTTACAGTAAATTTTGTTATATTAAAAAAAGATGTACAATATTAATGCCTACAATTATTATTTGAAACTTTTTTTCTATATTTCGTACCATTTAGAAATTAAAATTTTCTGGAAATTATGTGGTGGCCACATTATAATGTCAATATAATTTATAAATTTTATAGGCGTCAAAATTAAGAGCTGATAGATTTTGGTGGTTGGCCATCTACCGGGAATGATTGGTTACATTTTTATGGCCACCACAGAATTTCCAGAAGATTTTAATTTCTAAATGGTACAAAATATAGATTAACGTTTCTAATAAAAACTATAGTCATTCTACATCTTTTTTTAATATAACATAATTTGCTGTAATTCGAATATTTACTGAGATATATCCAAATAATTCTAGTTCGCCAAAATCATGGCGTCGTAGCGCCCGAGTATCCCACCTAGTGGACCAGCTGACTGTCACTACACATCTTCTACTAGCCTAAACATGTTTTCAAAATCTTAACGATGTTAGTATGACCGACGATTTGTGACGCTGGCTCTCAGACTATAATAAGTATGGTGATAAAAATGTATAGTAGTAAAGAAGTATAGTGGTAAAAAAATATAAATAATAAAGCGGCACTTTAACCAACTTTTAAATATGTTGTTCGAAGTTATTGGACAAATTAGATACTGTACATGATTCTCCACTTCTGATATTTAAAGTTTCTTTCGCTAATCTAATTCGGGAATCAAAGATTGCAGAAAAACCCGTTGATATTTTCGTAATCCGTGGAAAGAATTTAGCGCACATTTCAAAAGGGGTTGCAAATCGAAATATTATACACTTGGCCTTTCATTCACAACGAAGATCTTGCCGATTTTTCTTTTTTATGTTGTAAATTGTCTAAGCGTGATTTAAATATAAAGAGAATTACAGCTTCTCGTAAATTATCCAACTTGTGCAAAACACACACATTGATCAGGAACTTTCACTTGATCAGCATCTGCCAACTTCAGAACTGAAACGTCCATCAGATTAGCGTTCGCTATCTGTGATCCGATAGATTTACCTCAGTGATGACTTACCGGTCAGCTGCACCTGTTCCATGTGAAATTATGCGAATGGTGCAATGAGCCATCCTTTTATTTGTTGCCAAATACAATCAAATTGTTTCAACATTTTTACTATCTCGCACATCACACAAGGAACATTTAGGTCCCGCAAATCTGCTAAATCCTTCCAAACATTTTCTAAATTACATCTGGGAATATATTTAGTATATGCAATACCTTATGAATATAAAGGATAAGTAGAAACTGACTAGACACACAAGACAATAAATATTATTTATTTCAATTGTGGAAGTAGGTAATTAAAAACAAGATATTAACGAAAGAATAAAAAATGAGTATTTACTTTACCAAAAGATAATAAGACCAATAACAATGTGTGCTGCCGATCTCGTTGGCGTAGTGGCTATGTTACTAGCCTAGCACACCAGAGGTCATGGGTTCAAATCTCACTGAAGAGTATGATCGTTGTGATGTTCACATAAATTCACAATCATCCACTTATGAGGCGGCATATGACCAAAACAGTTAGTACGCTTTCAATCTTAGCAAAGAATAAAACAAATACAATATATGCTATTGAGACTATGATGATGACAAAAAAGATGAAGCAGATTTAAGAATAGAACGAAAAAAAAAAAACAATATTGGGACCAATAAAGATATCGGAAAACGAATACAGAATAAGATTGAACTATAAAATAGAACAAGAGTTAGAAGGACAAGACATAGTGAAAATAGATCAAGCAACAGATGGCTTGGACATACATGAAGTGCAGAAGACAAGGATGCAATTAAATTAATAGTTGAATGGGGATCAAGAGAATGAAAAAGACGAGGTAGCCCACGATCAATATGGCTAAAGCAAGTAAAAGGTATAAGCAGCAGGAATTTAAAATTTGTAAAACAAAAGATGTGGAGACACATAACTTGTGTCAAGTGTTTTTTTTTTATTTCCTCCTATTTTTATTTTACCATCTATTTAGCTTTAAATATTTAGTAAAGGTAATTAATAAATTTAGTAACATGAGAATCGTTTGAAGTATTTTGCTTAATTTAATAAATTAATTACGAAATCATGTCTGTCTAATTATGCTTAATGCTAAAAAAACTGTCTATATCATCTATTCCGAAGATCTAGTGGGCCTCCAGATCATGAGATTCTTTGTAGAATCCCTACTGCCAACAGATTTTCCTAAATTTTTTTTCGAAAATTGTCTCTACATAAAATTATCCCTCTGCTGTTCTTCCACTAATATCTTTCAGCGGATTTGATAACAGCATTTCATACTCTCAAATGTATCATATACCAAGATCTGCATTAAGCAAACTGCGTCACTTCGAAACGGATAAATAGTTTTTATTGTGACTTTATCGCGGCTGCAGGGGTTTCACTGCCAGTTCATTTTTCTGCCACTTAATTCGGCTGGGACAAACTCTGGAATATTGCAATCATGCGGAGGATTATTATTGGAACCTTTCGAAATATAATTGAACAATAAACTGAAGAAATTGAGTTTGTGAAGAACTGTCATGGAGTAATGTGATTAATTGGCATTTTAATGTGATGAGAAATTTACGCAACAAGTTTTAATTTATTTAAGTGCAAGATTTCTTTGGTTCATTCTAACAGTACTGCAGATCATGGGCTAGGTTAAGTATTATCGAATATACATTTGCAGTTGATTTACGATTTACATTATCGCGCATTAAACCCGAGTGTTGATTGCTTTAAGTAATGAAGGGTTCTTGCTAATTAGCATATAACAATTTCGAAATTCGCGACAGGAAGTATAAACTTGGTATCCCGTTGTTTTTTGCTCGGGCGAGCAGCGCTATTTTTAGTTACACTTGAATAAATTAAACTGAATGATTTTTACAAATCTTCCGCACGGAATAGCTCGATAGGCTTTTTATAACATTTTTTTCATAGTTCTACACAGTAATATTTGCACTTGGGATTATATATCTTTTCGCCTTGTCGCCTTTAATCAGTTCGGACTAAAAAAGTCATTAGATTTAAAGGTGTGCGAAATAGACTCACAACTAATAATTACGCCAAATTAAAATGGTTTTGGCAGAGAGTTTAATTCTAACAAAAAACAAACCAAGTGTAAAAAATCTGCTTCTCAATGATTCAATTCCTTAGAGCTTGTCACTACACTTGTTACTTTGAATTGGCAAATTTTATATCAATTTTGTTATTAACCGTCCGTGCAAAGCAATATGACATTTGGAGTGAATATAATTTTGAATTTTGTTATAGTTAAACAAATTCAAATTTTAGTTCATATCCGATACATTGCTATTTTATTATGCTAACAATAATGTTTTGAACAAAAATTATTGTTTGCAATTTCCTTGTATACTTCCAGTTTTAAGAAAAATTAAAATATATATTTAATAATTTATTAAACATTGAAATACAGATTTCACGAAATATTACTTAAAATTTGAGTATTTTTTTTTTATTTCGTTTTTAAAACAAATAATACAAATATTATTTTTATGATATTTCAAACGGCTCATATTTTTTACCCTTCACTATTATTTGACATATAGATGTTAAAAATCTTTTAGTTATGTTCCCATTGTAACTAAGATTATTGAAATATATTATTAAACATTTAATTTAGTCCATCTTAAAATAAAAAGTATGTAGGATAAAAGTGCAAATAACATTTTATATTCCAAATATTTTTACTAACATATTTCATATGAAATTTTTTTTACAGATGATTTTATTAAAAAAAAATGGAATCTATTATTTTGTGTCCAGTAAACTTCCTCTTCCGGTTTGTCAATTACATTCAAAATAAACTCAGTTCTTCATATTTTCATGAAACTTTCAAGTTTCGTTTACATATCTTGACTCTTTCATGGGATATTGCACACACGGACATCCATCCATCCATCTATCCATTCATCCGCACACATAGACCTAATTGAGAAATTGCTATTAACGGATTCTGTGGACATCAAAATATGTATTTCCGCAAAAATATCGTCGGCGATATTTTTCATTATTTCAAAACTTATACTTTGAATAAGTAACTAAAAATAGCATTGAAATCCCTATAAATATATGCAATAAGTGCATAGTAGATTCTTTTATTGTAATAATAATATTTCAGATGTTATCTGTTGCTAACTTAACAGTGTATGATTTACGTTAACATTAATTCAAATTTCGAAACACCAGAAAAACGTTTCAATACATCTTCTTAGTGGATTGTACAAGTAGAGGAACCAATTTAAGAGCGATTATTCAGAATATTCGAGTAATTAAAACTGTAACGACCGGAACTAATCAAATATATGATAATGCGTATTTGAATGGTAAGATGTTCAATTACAGCGGGTTTTTTTTTTCAAGCCGCGGCCTTGAAGACTACGGTATCATCGGCGTCGCACACGCGCTCGCGACGGAGGCTGCGATGAGACGAGTACGGGTTTAAGACACGAGAGAAGCAAAGTGAGACTCGTAACGGTACAGGCGCCAGTCCCGCTACGCTTCTCTTTATACTCGTGTAAAATTCTACGGAATAAACATTTTCTGTTTAACTCTGTGGTGTCTTTACATGAACACGACACTCTGTTTATTTCTTCTCGCCGATGATATGTTGTGTAGGAATCAAGGAATGTTTGACTATAATTGCGGAAAATGTTTTAGAATGTACCTTGACCGATTGCTTCTGTTAGACTCTTGAGAGAAATATAAATTATTGCCAGGTTTAAAGCAACATTTCATCTTGCTATATTCTGTAATTGCTCTTAATACAAAAACAAATATTTGAAAATAATAATGTTTCATATTCAATTTAATACACCATGACTGTCGTAAGGAAGTTGTTTTCTGCGAAAAAGCTATTAAATTATTGATTGCTTTTTGAGGTTTTTTTTTATAATTTAATGGTTTTAATTTTAACAGTTTTATTGCGAATTTAGTTAGTTTATGATCTTCAGCTGCTAGTTAGTAGTCATCGTGTCGTCAAATGTAGACGTGATTTTATGATGTGTTTAATAAACATGAAACAACCTTAATTTAGCATTTATGCATCTCTAAATGCATCTTACACAATAATTAATATTAACTATTAATACGTGTGTCATAACATATATAGCTATTTTAATTAGGACCAATGATACTTCGAATCAAATACAAACAACAACAAAATTGATAAGTAAACCCTCGACTTTCCAGATTTGGGGAAGAAATTTTCGTAAAATTCGAATGTATAAGAAATTGGTGTTTTTATAATATGATATAAGATATACATTGCAAGAGTATAGTACCCATAATTCACGATAGTGCATTAATTCATAATTCACTCTTCTCGACCAATCCAGACCCTGAAATCCATAATACACAGTTATTTCAAAGACGTGACGTGGATCACCAAGCAACGGCCGTCTGACAGTTGACATGTAGTCAGTTGTTATTGTGTGGTTTTATGTTGTCGTTTTTTCAACGAATTTCGATCATTTTCAAAAGTGATTTCCGAATTTACATGAGTAGAAAAAGTATAGGATAATATTCGGAATTATGGTCATTATTCACTTGGTTGATTTGCTTCATCTTCGTGAATAATGACTATCATAATCCCTTATATAATAATATACTGTGATAGTTTCAGTCTTCATATTTACACTGTACATTTATTTATACACCAAATGTGGGAAGTCATCCTTCCCATATGAACGCTTATTTGAAGATGTTTCTGTAGAAAGCTTCAGGAAAGCCAGTGTTTTTTTTTTTTTTTTTAATGTTTAACCGTACAAATGCACGTATTGAAAGTTTCTGGTTGTGAATAGCGTGCATTAAATGTTGTTTCCAAGGTTATGAGTACAAGAAATACATTAAATTACAAATTTCATATTTACTCGTTTACCGTAGTAATTACGAATTTTGAAATCAAATCTAATTTTATTAGTTTATTAGTTTTAAGAAATAAATTTATAAGACAAAAAAATCGGGATTCGAAAAATCAATGGTTCACTGTATTTGCAAATAGAATTTTATAAATGTACACCCCTAAAATATCTTAGTACAGCATCCACAGACAAATGTACTGCTTTAGAAAAATTATAATCAAAACCTAATGCTTCGTGTACACAAAAAAAAGTTCTTGGAGGAACACTCTGAAATGCAGAAGTCACAAAACTATCCTGAAAGATTTTGTGGAAAGTTCTAACTTCATATTTATGTCACAATCAAAACATATTTGTTTACCAATATAAGCATATGTGCTTATTATAAAATGAAATCATCATACGAAATAAAATTGTTTATTAACTATTTCTTCTCTCCTTTCAGGTCCAGAGCTAGAGCCAGGCTGCCGCTCAGAGGTCCAAGAACGCGCCCTTGTGGTATCTCTTCAGATGTTCAATATCATTCTGGAGCGGTGCGTGGACCTCCTGCAAGAGCACCTGCGGCAGCAAGAGCGCGACCGAGCAGCAGGTAACGCCGGACAACCTCTGCCGCTGTGTCCCGACCTGCAGGTCATCCTCCCGGCGGTGAAGATCTGGTGTGACTGGATGCTCTGTCATAGCTCGGTGTGGAACCCTCCGCCATCGTGCTCGGACTACAAGATCGGGTATGTCAAACATTAGCTTTCAACTTTATGTCTTAGTCCATACGGAAATGAGTTGAGGTAATAAATCCAAATTTGCAAGAGTAGTATTGTAGTAGTTTAGTCAGGGATGCAGCAAATAAATTCACTATAAATATCTCGGATCTCGGTGTGTATACACTCATAATTATTTTATTTAACTTTACAATTTCAAATTATTTGAATTTTCAGACATCACATAAATACCAGCAATTAACACAACATTCTTTAAATTTAGAAATTACGATTTTTCATTTAAAAAGGTGTAAAATTCTCACAAAATAAAATGAAAACAATGAAACTCGTATTTTAATGTACTATTATTTCCCTTTTTAATGATTTATTAACATGTAGCAGAGCTTTTGAGATAAGACGGTAAAAACTAAAATAGCAAAAACTAAATTGTAATCTCCACCTGTTTTGTTTCCTACATGTGTTTTCCTCAGGAACTGTAAAATTACAAGAGATTAGAATAATGTATTCAAACGTTAAATATAAAACATATACTTCTTACATAAAGGAAATATCGTAATTAGATCAGCGGTATTAAATAATATCGTGGAAGTGAATTATTACATTTTTTTTAAAATGATGAATTAGGTATTTGCGCTACATCTAGTGACGCCTCCACAATCAGTTTAACACCAATTGATTTTATGACGGATTTCTCTTATTTTCTGTTACATTTCAATATGATTCTCTTATTTATAATTTAAATTCTAAATTTTAGCGGTTCCATAGTAATTTTACAGGTTACTTTTCCACATTCGTCTTAGTAGTGGCGGTTGTATGATTGTACTTAACACTCTCTTCGAAATAGGTACTTCGTTTCTCATTTTATGTCTTCTAGATTTATATTTAATTTTTTTAAAGGAACTACATTTCCTTAGTTTGTATCTTCTAAGTTTTTTCTACAATAGACAAATTATGAAATTCCAAAAGTAAAATTATACAATTTAACCCAACTATATTATTTGATACTAGTTATTTATTATAATCTTGCAGTATTGATTATTAATAACATTAATTGGTTACTTACAATTAGAATTCATTATTTAGCTGATTTAGCATAACATCAGATATTTGTGATGTTCCCTCATTTTAATCTATGTTTTTCACTACCAAATTCAGATAAACTACGTTATCTTACACCCATTATTTTTATGTAACAACATATTGAATTTTTATGTTGAAATTTCGTTCCGACACAATCTCACACCCATTAATTTTCTATTTTATCATCATTCAGTTAATGTAGAATGCAGAGATATTTCAATTAGAATTGGTGTGATTTGATGTGCTGGATAAAATATCGAGCTCAAGGCCTTGGACCCTTCCTAGAAGTCAATTTGGCACGTGAAAACAAGCGGTCATCGTTCATCATGAGTCCGTTCGCTTTGTTTTCCTATCCATAGCCATAGCTCAGTGATTACCGTTGTAATAATATGGGTTGTGATGTTTTTGCACTGTGCTATCCGTGTATTTGTACAAGTGCTTCTTGTAAATCAAACGTACGACCTTGTTCATATTAGTTTTTGCAGACCAGTATAAGTGTAACTCCGTTTTTCTGTGCCATAATACGTACTTGTGAATCCCGTTCGAGACATGGATGTTTCTGTTGTTAATTTATATTTCGTGACTGTCTGTAATAGATTTAATTTAAGATCTAAATACCATACAATTTACTAGAAACCTGCAAGATTTATTCTCACATATTTTATGATTTACAGATATTGTTAAAGATGCAAGTTCCGTTAGCCATTATCTATTCGTGTCACAGTTATTATCAAAATTAATTGATTTTTGCTTTGTTTCGCAAGTTTATTTGCCGTGAACATTTCTGCTACATTCATTTCAAACGAAGCAGAAGTCGTAAAATTGTGAATTTGCTTGGGAAAAAATCTTTCTATAGCTACTTGGAAGTAGGAAATACATACATGTTTTCATTTACTATTCTTACTCCCTTCTTTCATATATTTTCAGATCCAAACGGACAAATAAATTTATCACGCGGTTTACCAGTTAATCTATTTTAAATTAGATCTCAGTAGGAGATATTTTATTGAAAATATAACCTAAAAACAATCATGCTCATTTTAAATTTAAAAATTATTTTATTTTCTGTACTGCAATCAAACAATAATATATCGTATAACAAACATATACTTCTCCATCTCGTGCTACAATTCATATGAGTGAGAAATGAATTCAAATATTTTTACAAACATTTTATGCTTTTTTACCTTTTTTTTTTAATTTTTGATGGTCGGTCTTTAAAAGAAGCCTTGTAAAGCCTTTGTAGAACCAGTGAGATATGAAATTCATATCTCACGCTGTCGACGCTAACCATGCAATATGAATATGTCTACAGTGTATTGTATTTCAGTAGCAATAACAACTATGTAGTAAAAAGATATCTTAATAATAATATAATAGTATAACATGGAATGGTACTCATTTCCTACGAGTATGAAATGAACATTCCACGCGAGTTGTACACTATACTTTTTCTACGACCACGATATTATTTCCTACTTAATTTAATTTTAATAATAAATTTGTCTCGCTTTCACCATTCCAATATTTGACAATTCTAAATAAGTATCCTAGTAATGACACCTGTACTGAAATAAAATGATCCCTATTGAAATACTCACAAAACATATTTCGCACGATGCTTGCAATGTACCTCATATCCCTAACAACAAACATACAATGAGCAGATTTCTAAGTGGTCGTAGAAAATTAGTATATTGTACAGCGAGCATGGAATGGTATTCATTTCCTACGAGTATGAAATTCACATTCTATGCGAGTTGTACTCTAGAGTTTTCTACGACCATGATATTATTTCATAATTAAATTAATTTTAATTAGAAATTTGTTTCGCATTCACCATTCCAATATTTGACAATTCTGAATAAGTATCCTAGCAATGGCACCTGTACTGAAATGAACTGATCTGTATTGAAATACTCACAAAACAAATTCATTTTGCACGATGCTTGCAATGTACCTCTTATCCCGAGCAACAGCAAACATACAATGAACAGATTTCTAAAGAGTCTTAGAAAAAATAATTTCGTGTTTAAAATAAATTAAACATTCGGAACTGTTTAAAATACTATGCTTATTTATTATTTATAATATGTAAAAACTTTGATTAGAATAATTTACGTGTAACGTTGCTTAATATATAACAGAAATAAATTACAAGTTGTATTTCAACCATGAATAAAAACATGAAATATTGCACACTGCAGACATAAATCCGTATTAAACACAAAATTCGATTTATTTCTATTAAGATTGCATTGCAACGGTAAGTAACAAATACTAGTCGCTGTTAATCATTGAATGTGGTTCGCTTGCACTTTGCTCATTACGACTGAGTTTAATGATTGCTATAAGAATGAACCACCCATGTTGACAGTAAAACGAGAACTAACGTAAATTACCAACGAAACCTAAACTTATCTCCTACTCTCAAGAGATTGAACTGATTCTCTAATTGGTACTTTATTATATAATACAACCGCGACTCACTCAAGTAGCGCACTAAACGGTTGGAATTGATAATTAAACGCCCATTCTTAATTGTTGTCACCTAATTACCATGAATCGAATATATCAAGTTAACATAGTTCAACATTATAAATAAATGTATGTATCATTACGACGTTTACCCATTTTGGGGGATGGCATTCTACTGTCTCAGATCTCGGGAAGTGATATATTTTTGCGCGTGTAATGCGATTACCAGTCGTCAAAAGATGTTAGTGAACAGGGAACCACAGGGATAAAATAAAATGGAAACTTCCGGCGCTTTTTATTATAGTATACCGGGTGGTCCATAAATAAAATAAATAAATATATCATCACGCCTTTTACTCATTACGGGTGTGGCACTCTGCTTACGCAGATCTCGGTAGGTGATATATTTTTTCGTATGAAGTGCGGTTACCAGCCGTCAAATCATAGCCCCCAAGGATGTTAGTGGAGGGGGAACCACAGGGGTAAATTTAAATTTGTAACTGTCGGCAGTGGCATTCGAACTGAGGATCTCACGATCCACAGTCCGACACGTTACCACGGAGCAATTTACCCCATTAGTTTTTATTTTTAATTTTTGCAACTGTGTTAAATATTAAGGAAAAAGAAAATTTTTCCTACCGAATTTTCCGTTTTCGCACAATGATATGCAACTTACTCTGCGTATCCTATCTATATATTATACTCATATTATGTTAATTCTGCTTTAATTATATATTTGTTTAACAGAAATATCTTTTGTAAATCACACGTTTTCGCTCGTTTTTTCTCATGTAACTTACTTGTTTTAAATGTATTTCTTATAATATTGTCCTGTAATTGGTGTATACTGTTGGGCAATGAATAAATTATTATTATCCAACACCTCTCAATAAATGCTCTATAACTATGGCGATTTTAAACAAGCAAAGTAATAGATTATCCACTAGTGGGTATAATTTTGAGGAAAGCCACTAGTGAGTATTTTTTTATTTATAACAATAATAATAACATACAACACCTTGGTAACTACTTCGATTGACATTTTAATTTAAAAATTTAAAGCATATGTCACTGTCAAATAATATTTCTTTAATAAATTTTTCATTTATTAAGAAGTGTTGGATAAAACGTTATACTTCACACGTGGGCAAAGTGGAATTACCCACTCGATAAAATTATCTGACTCAGCCTTCGGCTTCGTGAGATAAAATTTCTCTCGTGGGTAATTCCTTACTTTGCCCACTTGTAAAGTAAATAACTATTATTATTATTATTAAAACTTCAAATTTGTTTATTGATAGGAATTTTTTTTATTCGGATCATAATTCCATAAATATTTCTGGAGATGTCAAAAATTCAATAATTTCACGACTAAATTTCCCCTGAAGATTGTTATTATATAACCGAAACGTTGGAAATTAGAAATTCAATAAATTGTGACTGCAGTCCAGAGATTTGTTTATTATTTAATTCATATTTTTTAACGGAACATTCTGTAGTATATTTTTGCAAAATTTTAACATTTTGTTTCTCTCTTATTTTTTTATGAAGATGGTAAGCGGACTACTTTTAGTCATATGCCGCTTAATGAGTGGATAATTGTGATTATGCTCTTCAGTGGGATTCGAATCCACGACCTCTGACATGCGAGGCTAGTGGCTCTACACCACCAAGATTGGCTGCGAATTAAAATATATATATATATTTTTTGAATCGGCACTAAAGTCGTTATTAAAAGCTCAGAAATCGTCACTTCTCGAGGTTGGCAAAACTGACTATCAGTTTCAATTGACAACTGACAGATGTATAAACTTAACCTATATTGTAATTTTTCTACAGTTTTTTCGAATGTTAGATTTCAAATAAAACTTAATATGTTCCTCGGCACTGAAGTTGCTTTTTATTACTCACATGGTTTATTTTCCTCGGCCCTACGGGCCTCAGCAACTAAATTCCATATTCGTGATAAAAATTGAACTATACCGTACTGCAGATATATGGGCATTTTAATTTGTAATAAACTCGGACCACCCGGTATAACGAATATCGTTTTACAAGTAAACACAATTGCTGCAGTTGTTAAATTTGGTATAAAATATTATAAAATTAATTGAGATTATATTGTTGGCTTGCGTAGAACATTTATGTTACATTAAAAAGTTAGTGAAAAAGATATTATCGTAAAAGGAATAATTTTTTGTTTCAGACCATCTAGTGATGCCTGGGGAAGACTGGCAGCAATAATGAACCAACTAGAAAAACTGGACTACCAAAAACCAGTCCTGGAAAACAGTCCATCTGAAGGTGAGTACATGTTACATACATATAAACATGAATTCTTACAGTTATTGCATAATTACAAGTTTTTGTTCAATTTTTAATTTAATGGTACAAAAGTCACTTATCATTCCTACTTTAGTAATTTGTTTATTATTGTTGTTAAGTAATCGCGGAAATATGTCATGTTCGGTTAGATATATTCAAAATATAATTGTTTTATTATATTATGACATATTTATTTATTTTTATTGCTGTTTGAATTAATGACTGAATGAATATAGGAATCAATTTTATTGTCTATTTATTAAGATGTAATTTTACTTTTACTTGCGGAACAAAAATATTATTTCAGTGATTAACTCAAATAAATAAATATGGGGGCTGTATTTCTGAAATTTTTCTTACATCATTCAATCAAAGAAAGTCACTAGATGTAATTGAAAAATTATGCATTATGCCGATTGATCCAAGAAAAATATACTATTTATTTACTTCATTAATTACATATTACTCAATAAAAATAAATATTTCGTTACACCATTTCTTTATTATTATATTTTTTTCGTATTTTGTATAGTAATGGACTATACTGATACCTACATTCAAAATCATTCAGTTAAGTTGGACTTTACAGTATAAGCATAGCAAACATTACTTTATAAGTGTATAGCAACGAATTTGACTTCTAATACCATTTTGTTTGCTCTCCATTCGCAAAATAAATAATTGTAATATTTAATATGAATTATTTTTTTTTGACTTATGGTAGCAATTTCGAGGATGCTTTGATAAATATTTGGGTAATATTTAAAATAATTGAGTACAATTAAAAACACAGACAGAAAGACTACTCGGTACTAACTACTATTCTTTGTATTTTTCTTAATTTCGTAATTGTACAATTAAATATTATCATCTAGTGGTGACTGTTGGGCCATATTTTTAAATGTATAGAAGAATTCAGAAAGACTATTCTTTGTGAAGTAAAATGCATCGTCAAAAAACATGGTTTATTGTAATTAAGTGTACGAAGTAAATTTATAGTATGCCTATAGGAAATATAGGGCATGGAAGCAGGTAAAATTTATGAAGAAACAGCGTTTCTGTGTTAGATCTTAGTAAGTTTACATTGTATTATGAGTTGCTGAACGGCTGTCCGCGACATGTTCCGCGCACGACTGGTTTCGAATTCGTCGTTTCTCTAACGGCATTCTGGCTCTGGCACCGTCACCAGCTTACCAGATTGTTCTCTGTTTCCGCCATCAACTTACTGATGCTGCTTCAGTTTCCTTAAGAATGCACGGCGTTTCAACAATTCTGAAACCGAATTTGGACATTGGGCTGTTACGTTTGAAATTAAAAAGCAATGGTAAAAACTTAATTGGAAATTCATGCAAATTTAAGAGTGAAAAAAATAATTAACACAAATCACGCGTCCATTACAGGAAATGAAAAAAAGATGCCGTTAGGTTTATACTTAACAATATTTGTCAAGTGAAATTTGTGTGTTCAGAGTATTTTTGCTGTCAGTGTGATGTATGATAGGAAACTGCAAAAAAAGATTATGTTAATTTTATATCTTTATATTTGCCGTTTAATCAACTATAAGGTTTAATTGGCAACACGCTTTATTTCTTAATTTCGTGTGGCGATTAGCGAAATTGATGTTTTCGTATTAATTATGATTCGTGTTATGCCTCAATCTATAAATTAATATCAATTCAATTGATTTACTTTGCTTAATATGTAAATTACTTTATCTTCCGCTCATATATGTAAGAAATATATTGTGATGGGTCAAAATTTTTGGGCCCCTAGAATATGATTACACTATTTTCACGATGGCACCTGTCTGCAACGATTTTTTCAGGCAGATTCATAAAAGGGATTAGCGCTAACTCCATTTTTATTATTACTCGTAACTTCATTTTCCATTCTCCAAATATAATTCTTAACGCTTAATCTCTTTTATGAATCTGCCTGTGAATGTTTAGTTAGTTGGAATCTATTAATCGGAAATGGTAGTTTACATGAAGATCTATCGGATTTTGGCATATCTCTTTAAATAATTGATAACAGTAATTTTTGTCATATTCAAAAATATGTAGATTGGTTACAATTTTGTACCGTTTAGAAATGCATTAAAATTTGCGGGAGATTCGATGTTCTGTTTCACTTTGCGTGTTTAGTAGTCTCTTCGTAGATTTCTATGCATACTATTTCGTCCTCTCCGCAGACAACGACATGGTCCGGCTGCCTGAAGACGCCACAATGTGCGGGTTCATCCCGCTGATGTACAACAGCCAGCCGCCGGTGTTCGCCCGCAAGTCGGTGGACATGGAGTCCGCGCAGATGTCGGTTCGCATCGGGCGTCTGCTGTTCTTCGGCACGGAGTTCCTGTGCGGAATGGAGCCGCCCGTGCTCAAACTCCAGCGCTACGACTCCTTCAGCGAGTACATCTCCGTGGTTAGGACGGAAGCCCGCGATTCTCCGCCGTCGCCCCAGGAGCTGGTAAGGATGTATTTTCTCTTTTTACATTTTACATACATACATAACATCACACTATATACCACATGGAGTAGCACGAAACCTGAAACACAGTCTACCAATACTCAATATCCTTCAAATATTCCTATTCCGTCACACCACTTTCGTCTATTTTATTTTATTTATTCAATCTTCATTCGACATCCGCTCGAGATGGCCAAACCACCTAAATTGACTCACTCCCATTTTTTAACAACATTCTTCTCATACTCACACAAAAATTTTATCTAAATTAAAATAAAACAACTTCTGGATTGCAATCAGAATTAAAAAAAAAATAATTCCATCATCATCCTTTTTGTGTAAAGTACCTACGATTGTTCGTTTTTAATTATTGTTTTAAAATGTTTATAATAATGACAAATTGTATGTTTTCACTTTCACCTCCTGTTGAAGACCCATGTGGGGTAGATACTGGTTGAGGATGGAATATATAATTTTTTTTTTTAATTCTGATTGCAATCCAGAAATTGTTTTATTTTGATACAAGTCCCAGCCATGAAGCTTACATATTATTGAATCTACTTCTTTTCTATTGTAATTTTATATGCATACGCCATATTACAAATACAATGTATATACGCCATTGCACAATTCCATCGGATACATTCATTCAATCTAGCTTCGATCGGGAACTGTCCTATAGCTCCCATGCATTAGGCAGTATTTTATAACAACCATTTTATTTCAAGATGTCGGATATTCGTATTATTCCATCGAATCTAATCTTAATTTCCTAAAATTGGCATTTAAAGTTATACCGGGTTATATAACATACGTTTTAAATATGGGTGCAGTTTTTCAGAATTCTTACTTCATTTTTTTGATATTTTCCAGTGCAATGAAGACCTGCTAGTAGAGAGCTTCAGCGAAGACGAGGACGAACAGCCCAGCCTTAACTCGCCAGTAGAATCATCCTCTGGAGAAATCCGCAGCCTTTTAGACCGCAAAGTGGAACTTGAGAAGCGTCAACGCACCCAGGAATTACATCGACAACGTGTGCAGGTAAACACATCACACAACACAACACACACTCCATGTCATCATCAATCAATTTACGTATTCGCGTCCCATATGCATTTGTCATTCGTGCGAACTCCAGCCAGCTCGCCGTGAATCATCGCTGATAATATGACAGCGCTCGTTGTGATATGATACCCAACGTGCCACGAATGCCCACTAATACAAATAAATCTAAATACTGTCACTTGCTACAACTAACGTCAATTACTATTTCATGTTTGATTTTTTGCGAGGCAGATCCGTATGATTTGATATTTAACACTTCCGTAAACTTACAAGTAAAAAAATGCGATATTTTAATACCCGTGAAATTACGAATGGAATACATTTGACTTGTTTTTATTTTTTGTGGATAGCTGGTTTGGAAGTCTTATGTTTTATGCATATTAACAAATAACAAAAACTTGAGTGAGTTTTTTCTGTCAGTAACCAGTAGATTAGCAAGATGTACGATAACAATATTATAGGTTAGCACGATGATATATTTTTAACATCAAGTTTAAAGTCGCTTTGGGCGGAGTAAGAGATAGGTCAAGATTTACCGTTGACTTCTAATCCGTGTATATTTCTATTAAAAATCATTGACCATAAAACATTTCTCACCGAGCGCATAATTTAGTTCCTGCATTAGTAATTTGAATTTTGAGTACATATTTCTAGAAGAACATGTATAAGGATTAGTACGGGATTAGATAATATTCTGTTTTCTAAATGCTGTAGATGTCTTTTTATTCGGTTGACGATGTGAGAGTATTCCTTTTCGTATAATTTAAATTCTTGTACATACCGTTAAAATAAATTCTTTGTTGTTGTTTGACAATATTTGTATTTCGTTTCTTCCAAATAGTGTCATGAATACATTGATATATAATAATACTGGAACGCTAACTGACATTTAAAATGCTAGTCCCGAGAGGCAGCCAGTTATCGAGCCATTCAAAGAATACATTAATAAAAATTAAATAAATTAACTATTATGTATAAAAAATTCAAGGAATTTTCAAATAATTGAACAATATTATTTTCCGACAACTGCTACAAAAAGTACATAAATTCACACGCTAAACCATTGCAGAAAGTTGGTTATTACGTATCACTAGCAATGCTGTGTGATATGAAATCTCGTTAGTCAATCAGATGCGTACGCAACTGTGTGATATGATTTTATCACACACTACGATAACTGTGCGAACTAACCAAAAAATTTGTATTTAAAAGTTTGACACGAATTAAGAAAGTTGGACCCTGAATATTTATCAGATTTTGGCATATTTTTTTTATGAATTCTGATAGCATTTTAATATTTTTATGTAAATTTTGTATTTTTTTTTTTTTACTTACTTGGGGTCGTAGAAAAAATATCGTGTACTACACGTGCTGAAAGGCTACGACCACTTGGATATTTGGTAATTGTTTGTTGTTGTTAGGGAAATAAAGTACATTGCAAGCATCGTGCGAAATGAATTTGTTTTGTGTGAATTTCAATACAGGTCATTTCATTTCATTACAGATGCCATTGCAGGGATATTTATTTAGAATCGTCAAATACTGGAATGGTGAAAGCGGGACAAATTTATTATTAAAATTAAATTAATTTTGAAATAATATCCTGGTCGTAGATAAAGTATAGTGTACAACTCGCATGGAATATCCATTTCATACTCGTAGGAAATGAGTATCATTCCATGCTTGTTGTACAATATATTATCACTTTTGGACAAAACTGTGCAACAGGTTTAACATAGCAACCGCTCAACAAACAAGTGTTAAAAAAGAAGGTGAGCCCTACGACATCATTTATTTGTCACATGATCGTTTTTCACTTTCATAAAAACCTACAAGTTAGCGTTCTATAATTATTATATTCTAATGACTGTAACACAATGAAATTTTTTACCCATTCGCTATGTTAATCTGGCTATAAAATATTAATTTTTAACGTTCTATAATAAACAAGTGTTGGGCAAAGAGGGGTGGCATTACTACATCTATCTATCTTAGGCTTGTTTTTCGCTTTCATAAAAGCATACAAGCTAACCTTCCATACTTACTGTATTTCATTGGATGAATAATTTTTTTTTTTGCGGATTTAACAAATAAGTATATTATCACACTTCCCAAATATGTGGATCTTATGCTCCACGGTCCGTCGCGTTAAGATTATTGTAAGTATTTGGTAAGTTTTGATGGATGCGAGTAATCAGTGCATGTAAAGTGGAGTGCATTCGCGGTTATTCGGTCACGATTTGGGTCTCACGTGTCAGTTTTGGGTCAATCGTTCGCAGCGTCGCAAGGCTACTCGTGATCCGGGCCGCGTTAGGCGTCTGTCCACTTGGCACTCTGCACACGCTTCGCAAGACGTAACCGAAATTCCAGAGTGCCCATTGAACCGTTGTCGCGTCTAGTCAGCGCTGCGCACACACCAGTGTTTGCATATGTGATTGGTGAGCGTGGGAAACGCTACACGGTGCGTGGGTGTTGTCACTGTGCTAACGCTTCCTGCTTGACGGTTCCGTAGGCCATCCTGCAGCAGTCCGTGGTCAGTGTCGAGATAGAGGTCAGGCCGCGCTACCTCGTGCCCGACACCAACTGCTTCATCGACTACTTGGAGCGACTACAGACGCTGGCCAGGACGCATGGACCACAGCCCTACACACTCATGGTTCCTCTCGTTGGTAAGTTCACATGCCCCCCACTCCTCTAGAAAACTTGGATAACAACGTCAAATAATAGTAGTTCAAAAATATGTAGAACACATTGGAAGAAGCAACATGTTGTTTGACATTTTTACGTGTGACAATTTTAGATTAGACACAAGAAGCACCAGGAGTTACCACTCAGTGTTAAAATATGGTACTGTCATTACCATGGTTAATTACATCTTTCAGGTGCCACCATATGTATTTTGTATTATTTTAAATGATCTTATTTAGGACAATAAAAATCAAAGTCATATATGTTGCAAATAAAATATATATATATTTGGAAAATAAATAAATATATCACATGTCTATTACCCGTTATGGTATGGCACTCTGCTTACGCAGATTTCGATAAGTGATATAATTTTGCGTGCGAAGTGCGATTACTAGCCGTCAAGTCATAGCCGCCAAAGATATTAGTGGAGGGGGAAACAAAGGGATAAATTTGAAATTTACCCAATTTATTATTAGCAAATAAATACAATAAATAAATAGGGAAAATATGTTTACTGCTACATTGGCATGATTCTATTTGTAACAGTGAATTTTCCAAACACGTTCTTTTCACAATTCATCTAACGTTAATATTTTTCCATCATACTCCCAGACCATGCAATCTATTCACAGAGAAAGCGAAATATTTTTTGCCGCATATTTGAAAATAAATAAAAGTAATAATTGTATATTACTAGTTTATATATCATCAATAGCGGCAAATTTACCTGTAGTCCAGAACTCCATTTACATTAACGCAATTTGTTATTAAAAGAGAATAATTAGTAGAAAATAAGATTTTCAATTCGAAATTAAAGTCTTATTGAAATTTGTATACATGAAGTTCTCAGTTGACAGAAATCCACTAAAATTAATATTTAGTGACAATTACGTGAATACTTATTACTTAATATCGTACATGTACATCGATGAAATTCTAATTTTAATAACAACTTTTCGACACAAACAAATATTTCTGGAAAAATTGTGATATGTGATAAATTTTGATAGTTATTTTAAATAAATAGTTAATATATTAATATTCTATAAGCAAATGTAAGTGCGGCTAGACCCGGAAGATGGCTCGCGCATCGGTGCATCGCGATCCAAAATTTACCTCTAAGTAAAAACTCCTGGCGCCCCTTGATTAGACCCAACTTTCGCTCGACAATTAAAACGGTAGACATTTTACACTCCAGATACAATCGGGTCTATTCACTAAAAAGTTGCTACCGTAACAACTTGCTAATTGTGACAAAAATAAATCGTTTCTTGACAGCTAATGAAATATTACCCAGTACACATGAAGTTTTGATGCGACTTTGTCACCATTAGCAAGTGGTTAAGTAACAACTTCGTTAGAGAAATGGGCCGATTGTCGGGTCAATTTATTTCAAGTTAAAAAATTCTGGAAACCCGTATTGTTGTGGTTGTTATTCAAGTTCAGGTTTCTCTTTCGTAACATGAGGTTTATGTACTGGAATAGATGTGTGATTTATTTTAAAAAGTTTAACCTGCAATTATGTGTTGATGTTACATTTCTTTTTTAATTACATAATAGTAGCTAGCGATTGTAATTGCCGGCCATATTCAATTTATGTAGTCGGCTACTCGTAAATTCGGTACTAGCAATACCGTATGAATGCAATAAATTTCATAATTCATTTCCATATAATTCGAATTTATGATTGCCGAAGTTCGACGACATTTTAGTTTGTAACAAATGGTTGTTTGTGATTAGTTTTGGGCGAGCTAGAGGGCCTGGCCCGGGGCGGCAAAGCGCCGGCGCCCGTGCCCCGCGTGACCCTGGACCCCGAGCACCTGCTGCGCGTGGCGGAGGCGGCGCGCCGCGCCCTGGACTTCCTGCACTGCCGCAACCCGGCCGTGAAGTGCCTGACGACGCGCGGCACCGTGCTCACGTCGTCCACGTTCACGTCCGAGGACGAGGCGCGCAGCGTGGACGTGGGTCCGCGCAACGACGACCGCATCCTGGCCACGTGCCTCAGCCTGTGCCGCAGCCCGCCAGCCCCGGCTGCAGACCACCAACAGAGCGCCGGTGTCGGCGCGGAGCCGCGCAGGATCTACCGGGAGGTGGTGCTGCTCACGGAGGACCGCAACCTCCGGGTGAAAGCGCTCGCGAGGGACGTGCCGGTCCGCGAGCTGCCAGACTTCCTCCAGTGGGCGGGCTTGGGATGAACCGGGTCTCGCTGACGAGCTGACGATGTTCCACGAGACAGGTATCTCCTTGCTCTCCAAATTCTATCCGATCACTACAAATTTTTACTATACTAAATATCTTACTTGTGTGAAAAATTTAAACAAAAAAAGATAAAACTGATGAAAACAACTAAAAAATACAGTAATGGCGGGCACAGACGAAACCCTCGCAATGGCAGAGGGCGAGAGACGGATTCTGACTCTGACGAATTTTATTATCAAGCGCTGCACACTATAGGAGGTTGTTCATTATGTAGCGTAGTTAAAATTCATGTTAAATCTATGATGTTGTGCCATGTCCAGCACTCGGCTAATTTTATCCATTTGTATATTATAATTCATTATTATATTAATTGTTTTATTATGAATATTGTTCATTTCTTTATTTAAGGATTTTACAGATCTAGATGCCTATATACATAATTATATAAATATAAATTTATTATTATATAAAGAGTTGTTACAATATGTTGAGGTCTGCTCTCTGATTGTGCGTTTGCCTTACGCACGTCACGATGCGTAGTAAATAAACTTAACTATGTATAGTAGTTTGTACATCCATTTTTAATTTTATCATGTATTTTTTCCTTCTTTATTCTTCTCAGGAAAACTATTTTATTTTAGTAATAATAAATAAAATGTACAATATGTTACAAACACATTTGCTTCAGCCAGACACCCGTCTCTCCACATTCGCTATATTTTCCTCATTGTCGCTACCACACTGAAGATTTCGGTAAGTAACACATTTGTATTCATGATATGTAGGGCCATTCAAATGATTTATATGGCCAAGGGGAAGACTGTGGAGGGTTATGCTACAGGTGCAAACGTTGTTAATGTTTCATGCTATTTTAAAATTGCTTGTTCTTCAAAACAGAAATGTTCGACATCTCTCATATAATTTTCCGATAGCGTGACTATTTAGTATGAATTCAGTGTTACTGTTACAGTTTCGTCAGTCATTTGACACGTGTTCGGCATGACAACGATGAAATGATCGGCCGTTAGAAAAGTTCGCATACAAATGACGACACCGCACAACATGCGGACATACGGAGACCCCACACTCAGTGTCAGCGCTCACTGCACACAGGAACTGTTATAGTACACTGGGAGATAGTTGGTGCGGACTCTGGCCACGACAGAAAACATTTACTGAGATAAATATAAAATTACTGTTCATTTTCGATACATATGCTTTGTTTATTAATAGTTTAATTTTTATTAAAGATTTTATTATTTGCATTAGAAGTATTAATGGGTTTGATAGATCTTACATAATTTAAATGAAACACGTTTAATGGTATATTATGCAACAACTAAAAACAACAAGCGAAGCGAGCGTATAAAATACGAGTATCTAAAGAATTCATATAACAAGTGACGTACAATACTTTTTCTATGACCTCAAATTAAGATAAGAGATAAATGTATTTTTTTTTAAACGCTTAAGGTATATTATATTATAATTTATAACACAGTGACAGATGCAGCAATCAAAAAATGTAACATTTTATTAATTATTGGTACATGTTAACAGTTAAATTTTAAAAAGACTATTAAAAGAAGAAGAAGCCCGTGCATAACAAATCCGTTGCTAACTTCACGCTGTGACTAAATAGTATATTATTATATGAGGGATTATAATAGTCATTATTCACGAAGATGAAGTTTGTGTCACGACTATACTTTTTCTACTCCTGTAAATTCGGAAATCATTTTTGAAAATGATCGAAATTCGTTGAAAAACATCAACATAAAAATACACAATGACAACTGACGACATGTCAACTGTCAGACGGCCGTTGCTAGGTGATCCACATCACATCTTTAAAATAACCGTGAATTATGTATTTTATAATTCATCAAAAAAAATTGAAATAATGGGGATGTATTTATACAGGAGAAGAAAAACGTTCGAAGCCACAGCTTGTCAAATGTGATTAAAATGTTATTTAGCGCCATGGAAACCAATACATTAAATGACATTTTAATACCGGATGTAGAAAATATTATTAGTCAGTAATGAACGAGTGAACGACTGGGAATTGAAAACACATCAGTGCGAGCTGCAGCATTAATTTTGATTGAACATTTGGTTTTAAAATTGTACTTTAATAGGTTAAATTCAGCAATTACCTGTTTGAGTTAATACCACATATCTTTCCCGATACATCCTCGCTTAGATTGCCAGCTCTTGGATCGGTGCTTCGTGGCTCTCGTGTCACGATTCCGGAGCTCATCTGCATATGTCGCGACCCCGCGATTCAAGCGCATTTATTCCCATTGTCAGAGCTCGCGGGATGATCGCCAGATCGTCCACTTGCCTGCAGCTTGCAGATCGGCAGCTCTAATATTCGCAATTATTCAGTGATTGAATGTTGGCTGCTACGCCCCTGAAGACACACCTCTCAATTACTGGTTGTTCACTGTGGTTCTCAGTGTGCACTAACGTTCTAAGTGTTCCTTACCTACTGACATACAGGCAGTGGCGTACACGCTGCTTTCTCACGGAATCTGACAGATTTTAATTTAGGCTCACCCCTAAATATTTTAAAAGATTTATGATGTGTGTAACACCGACAAATTAAAGTTTTTCAATTTACCAACCCTCTTTACTTATGTTAACTTTTCCTTGGAACAGAAGATTTATGGCTTTTACTTTTGTACAGCACCGGAAAATTAAATTCCATTTCATACGTTCCGTGTCAGGCTTTAAAATCAAAGCGGATTCAATTTTAAGAAATCCTGACTTCTATAATTTGATGTATAAATACTTGGACGTTTTATGGTACATACAAATTTCTCATAAATAATTCATGCGGCGTGCAATCAATTATAAAACATCCACATTTTATTCTCGTCAAAATAAAAATTCGCTGACAAGTATTTATTGCTGTAACCATAAAACAGTTCCAACTACATTGATAGAATCCTATCACTGCTTTGTTTATTATGCGTACTGTATATGGAGATGCACGTAGAACTATTTCTGAACGTGAAGGCGCCATGTACTCTACGTGCTGACTCTAGGGGCTCTAGCTTTGCAATTCTCTGTCATGGTAGTTGACAGTTGACCTGCTCCATCATTTGATTGCGGGGAGGCGGGGACACGTGTCTCTGTTCACACACACGCGGTGTGCAAATTTGCGCGTGCATAGAGATTCATCGCAGCCTGAGAAATTAATGGCTGCCTCGTGGGGAGAATAGTTGCTGTTTTTTTTTTTACAGGATTAATTGTATGACTAATGTTCCTTCACTTGATTAACTGAATGCTGCTTTTTTAAAAATAAATATTGAAATATAAGTAGGTACATTGTTTACTAACTACAATTTTTCATACTATGCTCAGACCAGATGGATAAAAATACTAGATTTTATTATATTATAATGCGTAGGAAAGAGCAAATAAATAAATATTTTTTTGTATAAAAATCTGTTCCTACTTAAATGAAACAACAATAAATGAAAATTTGATTGTTGATGATTTTAGCAAAATAAATAACTAGTAGAATGATAAAATATGTATTTAAATGCTGTGTTTTTATATTCCACGTTTGAATGTTCTAGCAAGAACTCGTAACACTTTGCTGGTTCAAATATGTTTAATTAAGTTCATTTTTGCTGTGTGGTACGAACAAATTCAGTTGAGTTCGGGCATTTGTAGTGTATACGTGCGATTGATTTGTATTGAAAATAAGAATTTAAATATTGCTTGAAGGTATATTTTATTATTATTTATTGTAAAGTTTATACAAATACTCATGTTGCTTTTAATTTTATTAGGTGTAAAAGTGCAATTAATCGGGACTTCAAGAATGGCTCCACAACTATGCAAGGTAGGATTAATATTTATTTTACTTCGTCACAAAATAAATGAACATTTTACCAACAGTGTTAAATTGAAGTCAGATATCTACAATATTAGGCGGTTGAGGAAAGTACAAATACATACAATGTAGTGGATACGAAAGGCTGCGAGTCTAAAACTAAATATTTGCTTATATGAAGATTATAATTTCATTAGCTTGTGATTTAAGGTTATATGTTTGGTTGAAGTGTACAAATATTTGATGAATCTTTGAATAGTAGCTGCATTGAACATTTTTGTGAAATCGTAAGATATGTAAAGATGAATATGTGTTGTATTTTTGTCCGCGGCATTTGAGATAAACCAAGTCCGTGCTGCGTTTAACTGTACTCCAACATGTGAAGTGGGCAATGATGCCTAGAGATATCTCTGTAGCCATGGCCGAGGCACAGGCAACTAGCACTATACCTTGCTCGTCGTTGGTTGCTTGCACTTTGTGTGCATAGCGGTCGACTGGCCTTTTCATAGGACCGTCGACCGGTTGTTGCTCTTTGTCTCATCTTTCATATGTTCTTGTGCAAACACTAATGTTTGCATTCATACACTGACATGTCAGGATAAATATTGTCGCAATGCACAGTCGAAAAGAACAGTCGTAAGTGTATCCATGCGCTAATAAAATTACGAGACGTCGGTGTATGGCCGGTGTTTCACTGTTTCCTTGTGTACCTACAGTATCGAGCAGGCTGTGCATGTGCACTCACTCATTGGCAACGGGATACGCATGAGATTCTACACTTTGCGTCGATTATACTATTTAGTTTGTAGACATTACATATATTGAGCGCTTGTTTGTTGCGTGAATGACGGTTTTATGCTGGATAAATAGTCTCGGTCTTTCTTCAATTGAATAGGGAGGAAGTCACTAATACACTTCATTTTATCTTATTATCTCAGCAATTTTAATTAATTAGCTCAGTGCTAGAAATAAGAGATTTGCTGGGGATACAGCCTACTTATTCATAAATTGGCACTTATTTCATTCAGTGACGCCCGCGTATGAACTGATAACTGCATGAACTCTGGCTCTATATACTACGAAGTTTCGGACTTGGATCGCAAAATTTGATATTGACTAGTACCACGAACTCTGTTTTGAGGAATTTTAAGAGAAGTGTTTTAGCATCAGTTTTAGCGCTGTACAAGGTTTCAAAATTATTTTATAAAAGAAATACTTAAAAATGTGGTAGATAATTGTATATTTCTCTGTAACTTTTATTCGAAGCATACTTTTACAAAATAATTTTAGAACATTGTACAGCGCTAAAATCGAGAGACCAAAACATTTCTCTTAAAACACCCATAAGCAGACCTCGTGGTATCACCATTATCTCTAAAATAAAAATTATTAATAATAAAAAATATTTCTAAAATATAAAAATGATAAACATATTTAACAGTCAAATTCATCAATATTTAAACAAGCCTTAGTTTTATGATCAATATTAATTAGCATTTGATTACCTTAGACCCTTAGAGGATAATTTCGTTTTGTATTAAGCTCTTTAGATCCTTTAGTTAGAGTGAATCAATCTCCTTTTCTTTTCCTTTAAATTCTTGTAGATACTCTTCTTCACATTTTCTTATCATTTTGTTACTTTAAAAGTTTTAATAAATCCTGCTGATTTAAAATCTCTTCTACATCCTTTATATATGTTGATCTGGGTCTACTTCGTCTTCTTCTTCCTCTTGGTCTCCATTCCACTACTTATTTAATTTTCTTCTGCTCTCTTTTTCACTATGTCTTCTTCCAACTCTTGTTCTATTTCATATTTTCTTAGAGATCAATAATGTTGTTGTAAAACCTACAGCAGCACATTTTTATTGATCAAAGAATCGAGTTCGATTAGATGGGAATCGGCTGTAAATATGTTTTATTTATTTTTGTTGGTCATGAACTATTTCAAAGTTTGTGAAATATATTTTAGTCGTAGCTTTAGTTCCTTGGTTAATTTCCAACATTTTTTTCTAAGCCGCTTTACCAAAACATATCGTAGCGTACAAGTCCGCATACGCAATCCACTATTTGCATGATTCTTGTCGCGGGTCCAGCAGCAGATACGACGTTCTGTACTTCAACTCCGTGCTGCTGATGCTGCATGCTGGTGTTGGTGCAGAGTCGCGGTGATGTCATGATGACCTTGTTCGTGCTTCGTGACCTCACTGCTGACCGGGCCTTGACCGCTGCACCGGCTCCATTGTTCCTGCTGTAATTAGCAGGATTGCGCCAGGTGAAACTGTAGCAAGTGTAAGAGTAAGATTATGATTGTAGATTGTAGAGGAGAAGACATAAATACTGCACAGGAAAAGTGATGGAGATGAAATAAAAATGAGCACATTTTACATACATTACATTATAATTTCAATTGCCAACTACATGAGACGAAGTAAACTATCGTTTTCATTTCGCAGTAGAATGCGTTAGTATTGTACGGAACTATTTACATTTTTATATTACTTGAATTTCTAAATTTGCAATCACATAGCATTTTCCTTGCATGTGTAATATTGACATTTTTACTTTTTTATACGTAAGAAAGTATAGTATAGTTCTGACCATTTTTCAATTATGTATGTGTGAATAGATGGATGTGCATCCTTATGTTCATGACAGTGCGCAAAACTGAGTTGATTTTGGAAATAATTGAAAAACCAGATGTGGAAGTTTACTTGACCTATAAATTATAAACCAATAAATTCAATTTATTTGGAATAAGAAATAGGCTTCAAAAAAAGTTTCAAATAAAATATATTAATAACACAAAATGTTATTTGTAATTTTCATATCTGCTTCCGGTTTTAATAACACATTTGAAAAATGTAATAACTATTGATTAAACCCTATCGACTTTGATATCACATTTATGGTCCAAGGGGGAAGAGTTAAATTGAAATGTAAATATTATCTTTTGACGATCGTCAATTGTTATTCAATTCTTATCGAGTGTGGTATCAAGTTAAAGACCTCAGAGAGAACAGTTGAATAAAAATGTTAAAATTTATTTTGAATAATCGTGAATTGTATTTAAAAAAAAGTTAATTGGATCTTGTCGAGTTTGATGGCAAAAAGGTCTCAAGAAAGGAGAGCTGTTCTTAAATATCAAGAATTACGTTTGAGCTGGTGTAAATGTTTTTCGAAGGGAAATTTTCGACATCACGAAATATTATATCACATATGATTTTAAGATATGTACCTACATACATTATCGAAAAAAAAAAAATAAAATAAATAAATATATCATCACGCCTTTTACCCATTACGGGTGTGGCACTCTGCTTACGCAGATCTCGGTAAGTGATATATTTTATCGTATGAAGTGCGGTTACCAGCCGTCAAATCATAGCCCCCAAGGATGTTAGTGGAAGGTCATTTTTTTATTATTATTATCATTGAAAGATAAAAGTGAACTTTGTACTAAATTACTAAAATATTGTTTTTTTGTAGTACCTGTTTTGAATTATTTATATCTGTTGGGCTAAAACAATTTTGCATCAAGTACATAAGCAAAATTTGACTATAATTATTTGTACATTTCCTGCTCTTTTCTTGTTAATATGACGGGACAGTGGCAGAACCAGTATTATTGAATCACACCATTTTTATTTGTTTTATATAATAAAAGAAATATTTTTATTTTTGTATAACGAAGGACCTAAGTTAGATCTAGTTCTCTTAATCTTATCTACACCTACGAAGCTGATCTTTGTTAATCTGTACGTTACGGTCTTTATGTGATCGTGTTTTAGTCATTTAAAAATTTCAAATACATGAAACTTACAGAATACTTAAAATACGATACCTAGGTTTTATTGATCGTTACTGCCACTTAGCTGTAATGAATGGTTACAAAAGCAATCTGGGAAGCGGAAATTTATCTGTTTAAATATGGGAATGCAAAGCTCACGGCGAAAGAAATTAATTGAAATTTAAATTTTATGAAAGTAAAAATAACTACTTAATTTAACTTTTTTATTTTTTGAAGGTACTTGCGTATATACAATAACCGAATTAATTACATTATTATTAAAAGCATTTCATTGACTTTTCATAATTAATATTGTCAATTTCGGATTCAGAATATTAAAAATTAATATTTTATAGTCAAACTAACATAGCGAATGAGTCAAAAATTCCATTGTGTTACAGGCACTGAAATATAGTAATACTGGAACACTAACTTGTAGGCTTTTATGAAACTGAAAAAAGATCCTGAGACAGATAGATGTCGTAAGGCCAACTTTCTTTTTCTTACATTTGTTTGTAGATCGATTGCTAAGTGAAAATATATTGCAGTTTTGTCCAAATGTTTTAAATAATATTTAACAGTGTAGTGTTTTATTATTTGAAAATTCCTTTAAATTCACATACATAATAGTTAATTGAACTCATTTCTATTGATGTATTATTTAATTTTTATATTAAACATTTTTTTTCAAAATTATTGAATGTTAACTTCTTATTTTTTTATCAATTTAACAAGCGGACTGTACAACGAAGATGAAGATAGGTGTCCCAACAACTGGCTGTCTCTCTCGGCTCGCATTTAGAACGTCAGTTGGCGTTCCAGTAGTATTATATTTCAGTGGTTGCAGGTAGCTTATGTTTTTTGTATTCGTTGAAATGATAATGATAAAGACAAACTAGTCAGGATTCAAACCAGAAACCATTTACGTGCAAAACAGGAACTTTAACTTCAACCAATTCATGAAGCTGCTACTAAAAATTGGAAATATACCTAAAAATTAGTAATCCATAATACAAGAAATAATTAAAGATATTGCCACCGTCAGATATGTAAAAAAAAGAATGATGTCATGTATGTTTAAATTTTAATTATTAATGAACACAACTTAAAAGTTTTATTTGTTTAACGGCTTTTCATAATGAATCGACAGTTGCCGCAACATTTGTCATTAGTAAAATAAAACTATAATGCAATTCTGTTATTTGCGGTTACCACAAAAGTCCATTTCGCCGGCGACAGCATTAAATATGACTAACTTGTTAACAGATGGACATCCCCATTGATTTCAGGCAATAATTCCGAATAATCTTATCCCCTTTTCAATTCTAAGTATTATTGGATCAGTCCCCACAAAACAGATGAACTCTGCATCATCGCTGATTGCATTTTCGTTGAGGGGTTCAAATCCGGATGGCGATGAATCATTTCAGCATTCAGTTGGAAGCCGCAAAATTTGTTCACATTGTTGTACATAACTCGGCAGCCATTTTTCATACATTGTTTCAAACAAACAAAATGATAAAAAATATGTACAATATATAGATGTTGGTAAGCCTGATAAAACCTTTGTTGTTTTAGAATCCTGCTGCGATACAAGGTCCTCCAATAGTACAGTTATAAAATCGTAAAGCCATTTCGAAGATATGTTTTTTATTTATTTTTTATTCGATTCGATGTTGTATTCGGAACATAAAATATGGACATCGGTTGAGTCACGACTCTAAAAAGTACAAAAACGTTCTTGGAAGAAATTCATTTTTCTTCGGGGTACGAACACTTAAAATTCACGGATTCTGTTTACGATAATGTACGTTTCGGATTTCGGATCGCCTAACACTCTATTTTTATAAATGATAATAAAGTTTTATCAGATAACACGCAGTTAATAAATTTTGAAAGGTTTCCTAGGTTTATTGCTTTAGTTTATCAAGTCCTTTAATGCTTGTAACAGTACTCTCGCCGAAATTCTGTGAATTTTTAATACTCTCTTAAAATTCATGAAACTATTAACTATTTAGTGATGTAGGAGATCAAAATAGAGCAATAATATTGTAACAGGGTAACTTACTTCGGGCAGTGGAAATGCTATGCTTCATATTTTAATTAAAAATGCGACTATATACCTTGTATAAGAACTGTTTTCCGTGGAGGGTCTATTTTGGTTTTTTTCATTTTCAGTTTATTTCAAAAGTAAATTCTACTTTCCACAATGCAATTCTGTTTCTATGAAGCAGACTATTTTATTTTTATTTTTAACAGAAGGATAATTTTAACAGTAACATACAAATGAAAACGAAAAACTAAGAAATAAATATCTAACATATCCTAGTATCTATTTTATTAATTATGCTGAATATTTTTACATACATGTAAAAAGTTATATTCAAAGAAAAAATTTGTACCGCAAAATATTTCATATATAAATATATATAAATATATATCATCACGCCTTTTACCCATTAAGGGTGTGGCACTCTGCTTACGCAGATCTCGGTAGGTGATATATTTTTGCGTATGAAATGCGGTTACCAGCCGTCAAGTCATAGCCCCCAAAGTTGTTAGTGGAGGAGGAACCACAGGGGTAAATTTACATTTGTAACTGTCGGCAGTGGGATTCGAACTGAGGATCTCACGATCCACAGTCCGACACGTTACCACGGAGCTATTTATATTAAAATATTTCATGTATCAAATAATTCAGTTATCTTAAAATACAACAATCATTTAATCTTCTAATAAAAATTTATTAAATCAGAACTTGACTTTGTTATTCAGTAATTAGAAACTAGACTGTTATACCATTTTCATAAAATGAACCAATGGGATCCATGTACACTGTCATCAAAAAACGTTTGTGTTTTGTTTATACATTCAGTGCTACATATACTAGTTTTAAGACATTCTTAAAATAGAAAATAACTAAATAAATTTAATCTTGGTGTAATTATTCATAAAGTGCTATTAAATAATAAATTATATACTTAACCCTGGGAGAACACACTAGGGTCAATCTGACCCACAAAATTTTGCTTATCCTTTGAGAGTTTCCATATAAATTTTTAGCATAAATATTTAAAAAATAAAAAGTTACAATATTTTTTTTGTATAATTTAATTTTTTAAAAACAAATTTTAGCGATTTTTTTAACCTTGACAAAGACATCAACAATTATAAAATTTTGCATAAATCATTTTTATAGGATTTTAAGTATACCTCAGATTTTTTTTAGACCAACCTATCCAGTCATTGCAGAATGGTAGACGATCAAAAAAAGTATTGGGTCAGATGGACCCAGAATGTTCTCCGTGATCGAAAAAATAGGTTTGTTCTTGGAGGCACTTTGTAAAAACAATCGATTAACATTTTATTCTTGAAAACGGCATGCACTCTTAAATTCTGAACAACTGTATTTACACACTTTTGCAGTAACGTGAAGAGGCAAAGTTATGTTTTGTCGTTGCAATCGTATGAGAGCGACGTAAATATTTTGCGCTCAAATTATACACAATATTTTTCCGACGACTAATTGTAAAAAGAAAAATATTGATCTAATTTCATGAAAGTAAACGCATGTATGACATTCCTGTCATAGTTTGATGAAGCTGTTCTTTTCTTCGTATCCATTGCGTTGACAAATACAAGCGTCAAAGGCAACTTTCTATAGCAGTCATAGGAAAAATTATTAACGATTCAGTATATCAAAACATTGTACAATGTTCAATCGTAATCTGAACTTTACATGCTTGCACGGACAAGGTACCGTACCCGCCAGTAAAGTTCTGAGTTACGGTCTTGCAAGGTAAATTATTTTGTCTTTCAAACCAAGTTTTGCAAAAAGTTTATAACCAACATTATAATATGCTCTGTAATTTATCAAGCTGTCTTTTATTTTATTTTCGATTTAACTGTTTTGGAGCGTTTACAAATTTCTGCATCAATTCTGTGAGATAGATTACAATTATTTTTTATATTATTTTCCATAATTGCTTTGGTTTAATTTCAAATTGCCAGCCTGACTGTCTAGAAACATTGGTGCATTATGAAAATTATTAGCAATTATTTGTAATTTTATTGTGATATGCACATTATTCATTCTTTCCATGGCCAAATTATCTTAATTGGCCGTCTGCCACCGCTGCATTTGTTTACATCACGTTCTTTATATAAATTCACGTTGTATCCTTTACCGAACTCTGCATCTCGGTACTCATTTTGAATATATTAATAAATCATTATTGCCTTACTCATTTTGCTAAATTTATACTACGCAGAAAAGTTTTTATTGAATTACAATTAAATCAAAACCTGTAATAATGCATTTCATTATTGGAAACATTAGTGGAATCATCATTTAGCTTAATTATTACTTTATTACTTTTGATCATAGCTCATCGTCAATTAAAATTACATAACAATACTTTTTGCTACTTACACCGTTCATATTGTAATAATTTGCTTATCAGATAAACGATTAATGCTTGTGTTAAAAAATACAAGGTTATTTTATCTTTATTAGATATTTGACTAATCACAGAAATTAATATAATTTTTTACCGCGTTAAAAAATGTAAATAATGAGGGTAGATTTTAATTTCGAAATGTAATCAATCAGATTTTTTCTCAAACTACAAATCGTTCTAACGGTAACCATTAGAGAATTTTACTGATTCGCTCCTGTGATAAAATTTTATAGCGTTGAAACAGATGATGCTCAATTGTTCTTTTTACAACATCATTTGTTTCAATTTTTTGCCGCCTCTTATAGTATTAATAGATAACCGTATAAAGTTCGTAAATTTAAAAATAAACCTGAGTCATCACGAAACCCAATGTAGTGTGTATTGTATTTTTTATATTTTATTTTCACACAAAATCTGGTTTCGAAGAAGATGAATAAAAAATACATTTATATTACAAGGTTCCTTGTTAAGGATCGTATAGATATAAAACTGATTGTTTTATATTCTAAGAGTTTTTTTATTTGCAAAAAAAGTACATCGAATTGCATTTTAAATTATTGTTTATATTCTGAAGCACCGACTATAAGTTATAAATAACTGTTTGATCATTCCATTTATTAATTGAGGGGTAGAACCTTTTTAAAATATAAAGTGGAGACAGTGGCGTAGCTGAATTTTCGCGTGAAAGGGGTTATACATTAATAATAGCAATAATTTCATGGAAATGATTTATCGAATCTGTTTTTTATCTCTATCACATCTGTGTGGATGAATGAATGAATGGATTTCAACTGATATGATTATTGTTTTCGTGATTCCAATACTTCCTTACACTTATAAATAAAAAAGAAGCGAGGCAGGCAAAAAAAAAATGATCTGGAAAAATTAGGAATTAAAAATTGGAAAACCAAAGCAAGAAACAGAAAGGAGTGGAAAGAATTTATACAACAAGCCCAGGGCATGCAAGGCCTGTAGAGCTAATTTATATAAATATGTTATTTAAAAACATTTATAATAAATAGTACGTTAATGAAAACGAAGGCGTTAATGAAGCTCTTTACTCACGAAAAATGAGTGAGATAAGTGACATTTAACTCACGGGCGTAGATAAAATATTTTACACATAATTACAAATTCTGGGCAATAATGGGTTAGGCAGATTTAATTATTTAAATTAAGAAAATTATTTAAATTAAGAAAGAAACGTATAATAAGTATCAAAAGGTTAGTACTAGTAAATTGTTTACTAGAAAATAAATTAAGTACTCCTCCAAACTTAACTTGAAATTTATTACTTATGTATAATTTAAACATGAATAAACTCATTGCTGTAGTACGCATCGTAATATGTCTTATATTTGTCGAAATATGGCGATTTGTAATATTTTTCAAAATACGGAAATTTCCCCAAATATGACTTAAAATTGTAATTTTTTTTTATTACATTTCTTTATAATATTCGCGCCAGGAAACCCATTGCAGCAGAGCGCATCGTCATATCTCTAATATTTTTCGAGATATGCCGATTTTTTATATTTTCCGAAGAGCAACTTTGAGGGGCTGTAACTCGAAAACTATACAAGATATCGAAAAATATCTGCAGTTTTGTGTTTTTCGTGACATTTATAATAAATTAGTAAATTTTTTAGAAATTTTGATTTAAGATATCTCGACAAATATGCAAGATACTGACTCGACAAAATACATAAACCCTGAAAATTTCAGAAAATTCGGACAACCGGTTGAAATGTTAGAGCAAAAAGTCTGAAAATGGCCAAATTCAGGCCAAACGTCAAGGGGTACCATCAGACTTTTTGGACAAAAAACGTCATTTTCAGGCTTTTTGCTATAACTTTCCATCCCGTAAAGCGATTTTTATGAAACTTTGCATACTTATGTATTTCAACGAGCTGAATCGATTGGTGAACATTGCAAATCTATATCTTTAATATTTGTCGAGTTATCGCCGATCGAAATTTTGAACAAAAATACAAAAAAATTTCAAAATTTTAAAAATTTGCTAATTTGTTATATAAGGCACCAGAAACGCTAAACTGAAGATAATTTTTAGATATCTCGCGTAGTTTTTGAATTACAGGCCCTTAAAGTTGCACTTCGAAAAATACCAAAAATTGACGTATCTCGAAAAATATTAGAGATCTGACGATGCGCTTTGCTACAATGGGTTTCTTAGCGCTTATATTATAAAGAAATGTAATAAAAAAATATTACAATTTTAAGTGAGGATATTCTATATATTTCTATCGGTATGTGAATCTGTATTGAATGATTAATAATTACAGTATCTGTTATTTGTTTGTTCCCATAGCAACTAAAATTAGTTTATTAAACATATAATTCAGAATTGTCAAAAGAAGCAAACAAAATCTGGCGTGGGCACCACACTACTTTCTTATACAAATAAAACTAACTGAACACGTATGACTTTATTTTAAAATAGAAATCTATTAATATCTAGTCAGCAAAACTTTCTAACTAATAATACAAATATTTCTTACATTTATAATATTTCATAAAACACATATTTTTGACACTTCACAATTATTTGACATGTTTGACACATAAATAGTAAAAAAATTTTCGTTTTTTCCCATTGTAACTAAGATTATTGAAATATAGTCTTGAATATATAATTAAGTTATTCTCAAAATTTGAAGCATGTACAAGAAAAGTGCAAATAACATTTTTTATTCCAAATATAATTGCTAACATCTTTTATTTGAAACTTTTTCTCTGAACTTATTCTATTTTTGAAAAAAATTGAATTTATTGTTTTCTGTGTCCAGTAAAGTCCCTCTTCCAGTTGTTCAATTTCATTCAAAATCAACTCAGTTCTTCATTTTTTCATAAAACTTATAAATTCCAAGTTTCGTTCACATATCTTGCCTAGTTCATGAGATATTGCGCACACGGACATCCATCCATCCATCCTCACACACAGACATCATTGAGAAATTGGTCTTAACGGATTCAAAAATCTCGTCAGTGATTTTTTTCGTGATTCCAATACTTCCTTATACTTTGTATAAGAAAGTAAAAAATGGATTGATACAATAACAAAAATTTATATTACGTACAGTGACAGCAATTTAGATATTTACAATAACAATACTTATATTTATATTACTCTCACTATACGTATAAAAAAGATGTACTATGAACACGCCAGATTTTTGTGTGAAATATTTTGAAATCAAAATCGTACGAAACATACTCGTATAGGTTATATACATATCAATTTCAATTTTCAATAAACAAAGCAAAGTCTGCCTAATAACGGTTTTAACGGTGTACTTATTCTAGCAGTTATTTTTTAAATTCAAATTTGTTTCTTATTTGTTTTGATTACATTGTATTATTTCCGCCAAATTAGAATAATTGTTTAACGTGAAATTTTGTTATTATATTTTACGGATGAATAAAATTAACGTTTATTATATTCCCGTTTTGATGAACTTAATTATATTGGCAAAATATTTGAAGGATACAATCAGGATAAATGAATCACCTATCTATAATTGGTATCTTGTTTAGATTATGATCTAAGTATTCTATCATTTTTTGTATATCAAAAAAATTTCGTTGATCGAATAATTAAATGATGTTTGTGAAGATCAACTCAAGCATGTAATGAGAAAGAAAAACATACTGAATTGAATTTAATTATGTTCGGGACCGATTTCTACACTATGCAGCTGAAATTTTGGGTTATTATGGTAATTTAATTGATATTTTCGGCAATTATTTACTTAAGTAAGATGTTAGTTTTTTGCGAATTTTTCCGTATATCCGACTATTTTACTACTTGTAACGGTGAATCATTATTTTTACAATGTTACATCATCTACGCATTTTAACTGTTGATGAAGTATTTTTGTCCGCACGTGTCAAATTAATGGAAATTCGATTGAATAAGTCACTTTACAATTGTCATGTTTAGTATCTTCCGTATTTCATTGTAATTCAAGGATGAAACATATTTATTATGCATCTTCACTAATTAAGCATATTTTTTACCTTTATACAGTTCAGTATTACTAACTAACTATTATTGAGTTATAGTTGGGGAAAAACTTTCGACAATTGCCCTTACGCCAAAATAACTCAAAAATATGTGGAACAAACCGCCTACATTATTTACGCCCGACAAAGTAGAATCACTGTGCTCATTTTTAATGAAAATATTTTTATGTTAAAACTGCACTTAGTGAGTGTTTTTGCCATCAATTTTGGTGTCAACCTACAACAGTTCCACATATTTTGGCGTGAAAACCATCATCGACCTATCATGGTTTGCTACAAATATATCGTCTCCCCTAAAATACTAAGATCAAAATAACTTTCACGCCCTAAAGTAAATCAGGCAATCTTTTTGAATCGGGGGTTCCCCACATGGATTCCCGCCGCGCTAACAACACACCACTCTTAGGCACGCAACAAAACAAACATACTCCAACTTCTTCCATTCTCTTCCTTCTACTCTTTCGTTCTGCATTCTGCACAGTGGCGTAGTTAAGACGAAAATTAATATTGGATAGTACAGACCGATTAAACTAGGATTTATGGATTGAGTCAATCTTCTTTATAGTTTGCTAAGAATTGAACAATAAAAGCTGTCTACTATCAATGCTTGATTATAAATTCTTTTCTTTACACGTATACCCAACCAAAGTTGCCAAAACGACAAAACCAAATACAACAGCCATAGGCGAGTCAGCTCTCGTAACCTCGAAAGAATTGAAATAAAACGATTAAGCACCCCTCTTATTAAATGCTTATACCACAAATTGTTGTGTTATTTGTTAGAATACTTCCAATGTCCAGTGTCGGATTAAAGGAAAAGCTATTATTGTTTTTGCAATATATTTTCAATAATATTGTATAATTCGGTTAATATAAGTACAAATTAAGGTACACGTTACACTTATTGTCCATGTATTACCAAATTATTATTATTCGAATATAAAGAATTTAAAATGTTATTTGTAAAAGCTAAAAGGCATTATCTACCTGTACTTACGATTTACAAATTATAATTTAATTGTCAGCATAAAATTACTAGCAAAATAAGTGCAAATTAAAAAATTTCGTTAACATTTCTTATCTCACCTAAATATAAAAGTAGTCTAATATTTGTGTTACTGTTTTTATATTAGCAAGATTCAAAATATTTTAATTTTTAAATAGTATGTGCTAGCCGTAGATTTCTAACGATGATAATGTGCTGACGCAAATAATAATACTAGTGATAATGTCAAAAATGTTGAACGAGAAAATACAACAAAAGTTACATGAATATGCGCAGCAAATAGTAATACATGTTTAATAGTTAAGAAGGAGTGGGAGTAAATATTTGAAT
Source organism: Poecilus cupreus (assembly GCA_963942605.1). Classification (NCBI taxonomy): domain Eukaryota; kingdom Metazoa; phylum Arthropoda; class Insecta; order Coleoptera; family Carabidae; genus Poecilus; species Poecilus cupreus. Next base: position 33,981,521 of record OZ012714.1, read on the forward strand.
CCCATTTGCTACACGTCCTACGTCATCAAAAACAAAACATGCCGTATTTATTAAAGGGAGTAATTTATAATTAAAAATATGGAATTTTCCGCATCTTTTAACTCTTATCTTTCATATTTTTAGTAAACTTTTACCACTTTTGTTTATGGCGGAATAGCCTATTGAGGGGTATGTGCACTATACCTCCCAAGACGCAAGATCACATCATTGCAACGAGCCGAAATGTCAGACATATCAGTTCATTCCTTAAACCTTAAATAGCTGAATAGTTCGATGGCATACTGCATATATCTCGTACAAATAATTTTTGCAAATTGAAAACAATTTGAAATCTTAACCACCCTTGAAGAGTAAAGTCCTCCGCCACTGAGCCTTCATCTCTTTCTTCCCTGGACAACTGTCAATAGCATAAATTCAGCAGGGAAAGACTTCGCATTGTCGCTGAGCTTGGCGTGGGTATTCAGCAGAATTCAGCACTCTCGGTTGCTGTTTGTGAGTTCGCGCGTTTACTAGTTGACACCTTGGTATCAGCAGGCAGTTATTTAGTCGCTAGTACCCAGCTTTATTGAGATACACACCACGAGATAAATATGGAAACTAAGAGATTAGATTCCTTGCGCGATGGATTTAAAATCGCGCGATATAAACGTACAAGACCAGGGAAGAAAAATAATGTTTTATTGCTGTTTTCGCAGAACTATCCAGAGGTGGATCTGCTTAAGTAACGTGTCACAATTCACTTCAGTATTTAGCAAATATTTCCATAAAATCAGGTTATTCGGTTTAAATTGTGACATTTTTTTTTTATTAAAAATCAATGTTTCGAATTACTTTACGTAATTTTTTATCATCAACATAAACAAGTAAATAGAAACAGTAACTAAGTAACAACAAATTCTGGTTTGTAAATATAGGAAGCCATGTCTTGTTCAATTCGTAGTGTCGTAGTCTTCATTCTGATTCACTGTATTCTGCTTATTGATTTCTATAACTACTGTTATGAGTCAGCCATTTGCTATGATTTTTATTTATTCAACATTTGTTTTGTTCAAATATGACTAGGCACAGCAGATTTCTCTGGTTGATTAAAACAAATGGCCCGTTTGTGTTCTGTAATTCTTGCTGTTACCTTTTAACAAACTAAAATAATTTCTTTTATTTGTTTTACACGACGCAATTTATTGGCAATAGTTGTTTACTTTACTAGTGGGCAAAGTAATAAATTACCCAGGAGAGAAAGTTGAGCACACGAAGCCGAAGGCTGAGTGGATAATTTCACTTTGCCCACGTGTGAAGTATAACGTTTTATCCAACATCTTTTAATAAATGCAAAATTTATTAAAATATATTATTTGGCAGTGGCATATACAGTAAATTTTCTAAATTACCAAGGGGTATTATTATTGTCATAATTAAAAAATTACTCACTAGTGACTTTTTTTCAAAATTATTCCCACTAGTGAGTAATCTATTACTTTCCTTGTTTAAAATCGTCATAGTTACAGAGCATTTATTGAGAGGTGTTGGGTAAAAATATTGACGTTCGTCTTACTCGCATCAAACTTTCCGTCAATTTATTGTGACAATTTCAGTAGTACCAACGCGATATCCAGCTGTCACCTGTGCTACTAATATTTTTGGTTCAAGCTATATTTACAAAAATGACAAACTAACCAAAACATAAACAAGTTTGAGTGGTTGGCAATGACTAAAATCCTCTAGAATTCCCTAAAAAATTGACGAAAAATAGAACATGTTTTGTCAATAAATTAGCCAATTTATTGGTAAAGCAATTATTGACACAAAGCGTCGTATTACGCACAACAATAAATTGACCAGAAAACTTTACCAATTTACTAACCTATGACTTCGTCGTATAAAACAAACATTAGAATTAGAATTGTACCACTGAGACTTATATTCAAGTTTGACATAAGCTGAAAATATCGTATCGAATACTAGACAACAATGTAAATTACGACATTTGCCACTTTAGTTCGATTTGCTTTTATTCGTAACTCATAAAATGTGAGTTTCGTTAATGCAAACAGGTATAAATAAATGAATCAAGCGTAGATGCACAAAACGATTAACTATTATAAACGTCAATCAATAAACAGTGTTTCTTGCAGACAAGGAAATGACAAGACTAAATAATAATTTCAAGAGTCCCCTTAATACGTGACTGTCCTATCCATAGCTAGACGACGCATGATTTATATTCAACTGCAATAACCAATGTTTAATTTAAATTGTTTTTCAAATGAAAAATATCGAATCGAATTTTTGACAGCGTCATTATTAATAGTTGTTATAAGCTATGGTGTATTGATTTGATTTTGTTCGTTTTAAACAAAGTTTAAATTAAACGGTTGTTATACTACAATCGGATATTAATTCTGATTGCCGTCGTGTAATTGTTGGTTATAATTAAATGATGGATAGATTAATGGTCCATGCGTGAAAGAATTATTGTTTCTGTAGCAGATAACGGTTTTGAAAATTACAAAATGTAATGTTGCTTGAATCGTATTTTCCTCATTATTTGATTGCGTCAAAACCAGAAGCAGATTTTTCATTCGCTATGACTGTGAAACTGTACTTTTTTATATTCTTAGTATTTTTGTGTGTGACTAGCTAATTCTATTAAAATAGAATGGGTATTAAATATAAATAATTTAGTCATGAAAGAGAAAAAGAAATATTTTAGTAATCATTAATTCTTTTAGTCGTCATCAGATATTCCGAACTCGCACCTGTGCATCGAAATTTATTGCAAAATATTCCTGTGACTAATTGATTGTTAACTACCTAAATACAGCGCGCTCAAGGAGACGTGCTCCTGTAAAATATGTGAACTAGAAAATAAAATATGTAAATAGTCACGCCATTCAGCCATTTTACATGTGGCACTCTGCTTACTCAAATCTTACTAAATACTATATTTTTGCGATCCCAAGCCGTCAAGTTGCGACCCCCAAAGATATTAGTAGAAGGGGAGCCGCTGGAAAATGTGCCGGCTGTAGGACTCGAACTAAGGATCTTATGATCCGCAATACATTTTCACGGAGCTTTTTAAAATTTAAAAAATGTAAATTACAAGATGTGTCAAAACAACCTCCTATTTTGAAGGTGAATTAAATTGATGTTTTACCGCATCCTTAAAAATTATGAGGTTCTGAATTTTATTTTCTTCTATAATATTCGTTGAAAAAGCGCTCAGAACTCATAGTAACAAATGAAAAACTGTTTTAAATTCTTTAATTTATTTTTTCAACGACCACTTAGAAATCTGCTCATGTATGTTGTTGATAGGGATATGAGGTACAATGCATGCATCTTGCGAAATGAAATTATTTTGTGAGTATTTCCATATAGGTCAGCTCATTTCACTACAGGTGCCATTGCTAGGATACTTATTTAGAATTGTCAAATATTGGAATGGTGAAAACGGGACAAATTTATTATTAAAATTAAATGAATAAGGAAATATTATCGTGGACGTAGAAAACGTATAGTGTCCAACTAGCTTGGAATGTCCTTTTCATACTCATAGTAAATGATAACCATTCCATGCTCGTTGTACAATATACTATTTTATACGACACCTTAGAAATCCGCGCATTGTATGTTTGTTGTTGCTACGGTAATGAGGTACATTGCATGCATCGTGCGAAATGAATTTGTTTTGTTAGTATTTCAATACAGGTCATTTCATTTCAGTGCAGGTGCCATTGCTAGGATATTTATTCAGAATTGTCAAATATTGGACTGATGAAAACGGGTCAAATTTATTATTAAAATGTAAATTAATTAGGAAATAATATCGTGGTCGTAGAAAAAGTATAGTGCACAACTTACATGGAATGTCCATTTCATACTCGTATGATTTGCAGCATTCGCCTTCTGCTCATGCAACAATCTTTCATACTCGTAGGAAATGAGTACCATTCCATGCTTGTTGTACAATATATTAATTTAAATTCATTATTTTGAATTACTGTATGTAATATTTATATTCGCAATTAATGCGATATAGACAAGTTAATCTTGTAGTAGCCCACGTAATGCGTACAAAATTTTATCTGCGGTCGTTTAAATTTTATAAAATAGTTAAACTGGTATGTTTTTATACAAAAAAATTTTTTTCAAATTAAAATAGTATTAGGCTGGGTTAATTTTAAAAATTCTAGTAACGGCCTTGTTGCCATGATTTTCAGAAATGCAAACGTGCAGTTCTTATCAAAATATCAGGAATTCTTTTCATTATTCAACAATATTAGCCATTCAAATGATTCATTATTAATATTCTTCTAGAAAACTTAATTGCTCAATGCCAGTTCTCTACCTTGACTTTGTATAAAAACACAACACAGTAGTCATAATAATGATTGTAATTACATCGAAATCTATCATAAATTCTTTCAAATCCTGTAGATGGCTAAGTAAACAAGATAACCAATCTACACTACTTGCTAAATGAATCATTCTAATAATACAATAACATAATTAATTCGTGAGAAAAAATTAAATTCACGGATTCCTCAGCGGAAGTCTTACATTAACGGAGGGAGCATTTTACCGACATCCGGACTCCTAGATGATCTATTATGCAAACTGATGTACTACGTTTTTATATCTGGCGCATTCGCTTTGGAATATCACAGCATTTGCTACCCTCGCTCACTACGTTTCCTTGTGCAGCATCAAAAAACTTCAGGATTTAATATTCCCTTAGCTTCCCTTTATGACGCAAGTTGAAGTTATTTAGAATTTCACCGCGGCAAGGGAAAAGTTATAAAAACCATAATCGCGCCAAAAAATTTTCAACAAATATACAAACATTACAGAACAGAAACATTAATAATTATGTTCAAAAAAGCATGCAACAATGTCAGGTCCGACTTGAAGATAAATAAAATGTTATGAATATTAAAAAAAAATCTAATGTGTCCAGCACATAACCTCCCGCCCAAACTCTTAAACGGCACAAAATAGTATTTGATGATACAGAAAAATACATTTGAGAAATTTAATTTTCTTTCGTATATTTCTTTAATTTTTTTGATATTTCCTATATTTCACTAAGAAAACAGCTTTATAATCACAGTGACATGTGTCACATTTCGTAAAAATTGAAAAAATTTCAGTGTTTCCATGGTGTACATGGAATACAAGATTTATGAAATTTAATATGATATCCAATACTAATAAAAATTATTAAAATTAGTGTAATCAAATCAGATGTAAAATTAAATAATTTCCAATTCTCAAAATAACATAAATTATTGAAAAATTTAACCGTGTTTTTTTCAAGGAAAACTGTTAAGGGCTTCTAGTGAACTGCTAATTCCGGTTGATCAATTTTATCCAAAATCTAATTAGCTCTTTATATAAATATAAGAAGCAAAAATACACAAAATTGTATTTTTTTTGGTATTATAGTATTTGAGTTATACCAAAAACTATACCTCCTTTACCTAGAGGTAGGGGGAAGGTAAAAAGAATACCACAATGTCAGGTCCGAAATGCAGATAAATAAAAATACTAATGTTATACATTAAAAAAAAAACAGAATTATTTGAAAAGGAAATTGTCTATCAATGACGTCGGTTCACTAGGATTATGCTTTGTGTTTATAATAAAAGGTTATAAAATCAATATTCCACTTTTCAACCGATCTGCTTTCCTTTCGCTTTCCAAGTTACATTATCCGTCAATACTATTATCTGCTACTGAAAACATTAAAAATGAACCCAAATTCAACCCTTTTTAACAACTTCTAACGCCCGCCGCTATGTAGAGTTCCGATCCACCTTTCAAGAAGTAAAGTGAATGTCCTAGAAATAAAAACAGACTATACATCTTGCTTATCTTACCCAGGTTAGTCGAGGTAGGTTCTTAGTTCTTGCCCTGCCGTTAATCAGTAGTTGATTCTGTTGAATCTCGTCACTACGCTAACTTATCGAATCTGATAGTAGGCTACGGAACACAGCGTCGCTATTACTGCTGATTTAACATTAGTTTAGTGTAATTTAATTGTTCGATTACAGATCTTACTCTTGAGAGATTCTTGATTCTTGGTCAGTACCGTTATGTTAGCCTTGATTTTGAACAAAAATGAACAAGAATAATTAAATATGTTTATTTCGCCAAATTAATCGATTGTTGCGACTATGATGATGACAAAAAATATGTAGTAGATTTTAGAATAGTGAAACGAAAAATAATAAAAACAATATTGGGACCAATAAAGACATTAGAAAACGAATATATAATAGGAATTAACTATGAAATAGAACAAGAGTTGGAAAGAAAATACATAATGATTCAGAAATAGAGAATTAGATGGCTTCGACATTTGTGGAGTACAGAAGAAAACATGCATTTAAATCACTAGTAAAATGGAGATCAAGACAGAGAATTCGAGTCAGACTCAGATCACCTTGGAAATAGAAAAAGATTTAAAAGCAGCAAGATTTAAAACTAGCAAAGTAAAAAGATAGGGAGATTTGGGGACACCTAAATATAGAAATTTAAAGGAAGAGAAACAAAAGGTTCAAGAGAGCTTCATAAGAAGCGGATATATCCTATATGGGTGATGAGCCAATATATATAAAAATCTGTTGTGGACACCACCATATCTCCCGCCATAGATTTCATATCAAACAACCCAAGAACACGGACCACAACTATTAAGAAACGCTTATCCCTTCAAAGAAATTACTCTTTAATTATGAAACATATTAAAAAATGACTTTCTCAACAGTTGTTTGTTTAAACAAAAATGTGAAAATATTATTTTTCTTTAAAGTGTTGTAATTCATCAATGGAGGCAGTAAGAGAAAAATATTTCAAACAATAATTGTAGATAATAAGATATGAAATATTATTCTAATAACAAAAACTGTCATTTAACCATAATTTACTGAGATATTTCAAAAGAACTTGATAGGATTTCAAGTAAACTATCACTTCTGGTTATTGGATTATTACCAAAATCTTATCAGCTCTTCCAAAGGGGATACAATTGATATATACAAAATATCAAAATTTTCAGTTTAGTAGTTTTTGAGAAACCGTAAATTCAGAGATCCACACAGACTGACAGACGGACAGACAGACAGACAGACAGACACACAGACATCATCGCGAAACTATTAATATCGTATTCTAGGGACCCTAAAACGTGCTCATCTACTGAAAATCCACTACCGAATTTTTAGCATTATTCCTATACCTCCCTTACAGGATGTGGCGGGAGGTAAAAATTTATCGATTAATTAACCCTTTTTATCATTGGTCTAAAATCCTTGGTCTAGTATATTTGTCTGAGTATTCTTGTGGTTAACCATCGAATTATTAATCAGTAACAATACTGTCACATTAATCACACTGTTGTACTGCGCCAAATAAATAAAATTAAAATATTATTCGTGAAATGTAATAAAAATGCTTGACATTTGACAATCTCTGAAACATGTATAAGTTAAACTAATGCCGCAGCTATTGGTATGTGTTAATTATAAAGTTTAATTCACTGACAAATATTTAAAGGAAAGGGTTCTTTCTTATCGTGCCAGGTCCGCAGATATCGCAATGCGCCTGGCAGTACCGTTAAATCTTAATTTCGCTGAAAATAGAGTGGCATTCAAGTTAGGTAGTTGACCTAACGATTATCCTGTATTCTCACCATTATATGAACAATGTATGTGATATAAAAATAACCAACCAAACTGCTGGTATACTCAGTAAAAAACAAACAAAAATAATAAATTCTTCAACCTGAACAAATTGTAAGACTCTTTCCGGTCTTACTTGCACTTAACAAGCTGTGTTCTTGTTATTTGATGCAGTCAGGTCGAAATTCTCTTTTTTTGCCTTGTAATGTGCAACAGAAAGTAAAAATTTTTGCAGTAATTGAGAAAAAGAGTGAAATATATTTTCACTTAATAACTGGACTACTTGTTTCAGCAATTGTGGCAACAGTGTAAAAAAACATGAAGTTTTTATATGCAAAAATTTATTATTATATTGTTGTTAGGCAGGATTCAGAACTACCCCATGGCAGTTACAATTAGCTCTTAGAATTTTAGCGTTCACACCAATAAAATTTAGGCGCGTTAATTTATTAGGAACCTTGCAAACTCTAAAAAAAATTGTAGGATGAAGATATCATGGCTTTTTATTTTCGTCCGATGTGTCAAACCGTAGCATCTAACTGTACTTTTATCAAAATGGAGTAAAGTATTGTTTTAAAATAAGTTTTACATATAAATTATAGTTTCTACAATAAATAAAATAATTTTTGTGAACAAAATAAATAAGTAAATAGAAACAGTAACAAAGTAACAACAAATTATGACTTATAAAACAGAGAAAACCAAGTCTTGTTCAACTGATAGCCTTCATTCTGATTCACCTGCTTATGAATTTATATAGCTTTTCTTATAAATCTGCCATTGGCATATTTATATCTAGCTATGATTTTTGTTTCTTTTTTTTATTTATTTAAGCGGTCTCAATGGTTGAGGTTGCTTAATCGAGTGAATGACTTCAACACCACTTGCCATGGCCGTTGCCGATTTTTGTTTCAAAATTAATTTCGAATATTCAATGGCATGACTAACCATAGTAGATTTCTCTGGTTTTCCACTTTGACAGTGAATTTTATGCTGAAGCGGAAAATTATCTTTCGCTCTCTTCAACATATGTTGTAATTTACAATGTGGAGCAAAATATACTAAGATGTTATTTCTTGACATTATTCTTCTGACTTTGTCTGCAATATTTTATACATTATTGTAGTCTTTTCGGTTGTTGTTGTTTATTTTAGAGCTTAGAGGAATAGCTTTCAAAATCTGTTTTCTTCATAGCCAAATGTACGCTTTTTCTATTTATTGAACTAATACTTTATTTATAACTTTTAATTAAATTATTGAAATAGTTTTTGATACTTCAACAATATTTCAATAGATGTCACTTCCACTAAGTACTAAGTGGTAATTATTAAGTATAATTCATATTTTAAATCGGTAGGTTTACAGATGCTTCAAACGATTGTTAATTCCAAGTTGTAATTGTAATTGATAATTGATTCGCTCTGATTGTATCTTTTGGATTAAAATATAGTGCAATAGGTATTCTATACTTAAATATAACCCCTACTACAATCTGCGAAGGAGTTTCAGCAGAGTCAGGTGAATTCACTTGAAATTAAAACGGCCTATACGGGTAGGTATTCATAATCAAACTTAAGCAGTCTTCATTGCATTAATCCTAATGTTGTTTCCAATAAATATTCATGCATAATTAATGTTGTATACAATTCATTCCAGATGAGATGGAATCTACTTCATTTATTTTTATTTGTTATCAAAGACATGTGTCATTTATTTTGTCTTTGTTGTTATTGTTAAAACAAAAGACAACATATGCCAGGTGGTCTTCTAAGATTCCATGTCAGTTACTCTTGTTTTGATATTCAAAACATTTTTGTATACATTTATATTTTATATGAAATATGAAATCGTTTGCTGAATAATTTTCATTTTTCAATCATTAGTCGTCATTTATTGATGTTGATTGGGACTAATTTACGTTCCGCTAGTAAACAAATCTTTAATAATATCTAAAAATAAAAAATGTTGAAGGACTGTGTTAATAATCGTGAAGCAGACTGTAACGAATCATCGCAAAAAATCAACATATTTTAAGAAAAATTATCTTATTATAATTACTCAATGACAATCATTAGATTGTCGATAGACTGTGACATTCGTAAAATCAATTAACAAAGCAAGTAAAAAATGAAGTATGATTACCAGACGACAAATTTCAATTCCCAGAGACTGTGCGGATCTAACTGCGGATGTCTAATATTTAAATAAGTTCACAGCAAATAAACGAGATTAATTAGATGTGATAACAGAGTTCATTGTATAAAAATATTTCAGTTTTTCATCAAAAATTTAACCTTGCATTGTTTGACATCTCATTGTATTAAAACTGAAACCTAACCTAACCGTGAACAGAAAGCAATTTAAAAGAAATATTTCTCATTGCATTCGTGTTTGATGCGCGTTAGTGTTAGATTTTTTGTCGTCGTAAGTAAGAGTGAAATAATATCAATGTCCTCATACGAACATACGAGTATGTGATGGGATCACGTATGGTTATAACATTTTACTTTTTATGGATAGCGTACTTACATAAGATGAAGTGTTTTTCTTAGCACTTTTTTTCGTCCCGATGCTTTATTATTCTCACTTTCACTTGTTTAGCGTTTGTTTTCGTTTACGTTCAGCAATGTGGAAGATGTAGGTGGTCCAGAATGCTCAGGTAAATATTTGTAAAAAGTAAACGCATTTTACGTAACGGCTGCTTGCTCACAAAATGAAAGCCTTTTTGTAAATTTAGTAATTTTAAAGAATTGACGGTTTTTTGAACTGAATTTTGTAAGTAATTTTATATCTGTTATTAAGCAAAATATAAAATGTAGATTCAATAAAATACTTTTAACACTTGTAATTATCAAGTCACTTAAGAAAGGTTCTAGATTAAGATTTTCTATAAAATTTCTATAACCCCTATTTTTGCTTCAGGTTTGATTTTATATCGGATACCTATCTATATAATAAAGGTTTCAATGCTATTTTATATTGCTGTATCTTTGTTCCTATTCACTTTACATTTACAGCAAAAGTGTAAATATAAAAGTTGTTCAGAATTTAAAAAGCCACATTTGGTCATTATTTTAGTATTTCACGATAAATTAATATTTATTAGAAAAATTGTAACACGGCCAGGAAAATTAAACAAAAACGAAAAATATTTGATATTTAATAAACCGGTTTAGGTTCAGTTATTTAATAGAAAAAATGAACTTACAAATTCACCATTATCTCATTTCATTCTTTTACGAAATTTTTAATTTAGTTGCCGAAGCCCGTAGGGCCGAGGAAAATAAACCATGTGAGTGATAAAAAGAAACTTCAGTGCTGAGGTACATTCGAAGTTTTATTTGAAATCTAAATTTCGAAAAAACTGAAAAAAAAATACAATATAGGTTAAGTTTATACATCTGTCAGTTATCAATTGAAACTGACAGTCAGTGTTGCCAACCTCGAGAAGTGAAGTTATTGTAAATATAATACTCAAAATTATGTGTTTTGACCTCAATTTCGTCATCGGAATTAATTAGTTAATTTTCTTGCAAATTTTGTTTCATGTTACGTCCAAATTTACTATAGTACGTCAATATATCTGCCAAAATTATCCTAATTGTACAATAATTATTTAACGGTTGCCAACACTGGGTTGCTCAAAATCGTCGTATAATGGGTTACTTTAGTGACTAATTCTGAGCTTTTATGACGATTTTTGAGCCCTTTAGTGCCGATTTCAAATAAATAAATATAAAATACTATTTTATGAATTTTAGATATTTTTTTTTTATATTATCTTGAACTACTAGAATATTTAGGTAACCAAATGGGCTATTATATGCATTTTCAAATTCTAAACATATTATATTTATTCCGAATTTTGCTGTACACTGAATAGGTACAAAGATTCAGCAATATAAAAAAATAGCATTGAAGCCAGTATACGTAAAATTTGTCCGTTATTATTTTTATATGCACTATGCAAATAAATATTTGACCTATAGCTTACAATTGTTTATTAACCTATAATAATAATAGAAAGACATCTTGTGTATGGCAAAACATTTAACGTCGCAGTTAATTACGAATTATTGCTGCTAAGTGCTAACGATTGTTTAAATAATGCAATTCATTTAAATTCTGAACTTGATGTTGTGTTAAATTAAGTATTGTTTCTTTTTCATCTCAACAATTGGATTAAAATTGCTACTGGAGCTTCTTGTTATCTTTGCATGATGAGTTCAGAATTTTAATGTTTGTTAGTCGTTGAAAAACTATGACCGCCTTTGGAATATAAAATAATTGAATAATGCAAGAGAAGACGCGGAAAATAAAACAATATGCAAACAACATAATACATTATTTCATATGAAAGTAAATAGTTGCTCGATTTAGTAACCTACTCGAAATAATTGAATCTCCTCATTTTTGTATTGTTATTCTTTCACGAGCAGTTGGGATATTTGTACACATATTTTTCTTTAATGGCAATTATCGATGGTTTCTAATACAGAAAAATTGGCCTAAGTAACATTTCATGAACTAAAATTTTATCGCACGAATGCGTGAATTGTAAGTTCCTGGTTGTCAATAGCGTGCGTCAAATATTCCAATATTGTGGGTACCAAAATAGTTATTTGTATTCAAACACACGCAAATAAATTTTTTTTAATAATAAACTTTAATGAATATTTTCTTAATAAGGGTTGTTTCTAATGCCAAACTATGTTAAAACAAAAAACGCGACTTTTAAACTTGTATTACAAAACTTCATGTATTTACATACGATAATTCCATACATTCAAGTATATCAAGACATTAAAGTATAATTTTTTATTTGAAATCGGCACTAAAGTGCTCAAAAATCGTCATTAAAAGCTCAGAAATCGTCACTAAAGTAACCCATTATACGACGATTTTGAGCAACCCAGTGTTGGCAACCGTTAAATAATTATTGTACAATTAGGATAATTTTGGCAGATATATTAACGTACTATAGTAAATTTCTACGTAACCTGAAACAAAATTTGCAAGAAGAATTAGCTAATTAATTTCGATGACGAAATTGAGGACAAAACACATAATTCTGAATGTTATTTACGATAACTTCACTTCTCGAGGTTGGCAACACTGACTGTCAGTTTCAATTGCCAACTGACAGATGTATAAACTTAACCTATATTGTAATTTTTTTACAGTTTTTTCGAATTTTAGATTTCAAATAAAACTTAATTTGTACCTCGGCACTGAAGTTCCTTTTTATCACTAACATGGTTTATTTTCCTCGGCCCTACGGGCCTCCGCAATTAAATTCCATATTCGTGATAAAAAATTGAACTTCAGTGCCTTGATACATAAATAACGAATCTGGAATAAACCATATGACTAATAAAAAATACTTTAGTGCTGAGGTATACATTATATTCTTTCCGAAATCGTTAAATTATTAGTTAAAAACATAAGTAAATAGCATTATGTAGGTATTTGTAAAACGTCAGCTAGCTGTTGAGACGGGGATGGCTGTAATAACAAAAATTACTGTCAAAGTGTCAAATTTGATTATAGTTTTTATTATTTTTTATATGTTCTTAGCCGTAGGTAGTCTGCATGTTATCTGCATTAAATCCTATAAATTATTATCAAAGGTAAATTATAAATTAGGTAATTTTTTATTTTAGGTTTGTAATTCAAGGTTGATATAAGAGTTTGTGAAGTACAATTTTGACATAAGAGTCTGTAAAGTTTAACTTTAGCTACTATTTTGGCTAACTGCGCGTAGTTTTCGACGGCTGGTAATCGCCCAATAATGCATGAATTTCGTGTTGATATATTTATTTTAAAATAAGTATTTCTTTGTGTTTGTGTTGGTTGATAAAACAGTTTCAATACCATCTGCAGTGAAAACTGAAACTATCAATAATCCATTTGCTAGCAAGCAAACGAAGCACTAAGCACTAACTAAACGCTAATTAAATAGCGTGGCAGTGCCAGTGGTGATTAGAGAGGTGTGTCGAAGCCATTTTTCAACAACTCCACTCTTGGTACACATGCACTTGCAGTTTGCAGTCAGTGTGCAGTGCATACGCAACATACGCAAACAACAATCAAGTTTTATGGATAATGGGCCTCGCTCATCTTGAGTGTCTGTTGGCGGTCACGTTAAAAATACGCGTCTCGGTGTTCACGTTCATCTAGCCATCCGAGGAGTTTAGGTTTCAGGTCCGTGCTAATGCTGCTGGCTCGACGTGTATTCGCAACGTCTATCTCGATATAGATTCATTCACTTGAAACTGACATTATTAATGTTTAAGACTTATTCCCATTAAATAATTATCCACCCATGAATTAAACTTACTACGCACTGTACATATTTTTCTAGTCAAACAATCAATAATAATGATAATTTATTCCTGTTTCTCTTATCGAGGACAATAGGTCCAGAATTCCACCGGGTTAATGGGGGTTTTCACCATTTAAAAAATTTTTTTTTGTGAAACTTTATTTAAATTGAAGACTATCTACATTTTTAAAAATTCTTAATTGTTATTCATTAAGCCACAATTATTTTTTTAAAATGTTGTGACGTCATTGTAGAGGTGTTGCTGGATCTAAAACAGTACAGATTGTAAATAATTGTAGTCATATATTTTTTTACTTATTTTATTATTATTATTACAATAAAATAGAACATTTATGTGAAAAAAATTATTAAAATCTCTACTGTTTGAGATCCACCAACACCTCTATAATGACGTCACAATATTTTCATAAAAAAAAAATAAATAAAAAATAAATGGTGAACGACCCCATTGGGTGATTATTTTACTTGCATTAACGAAATTGCAGTAAACAGACAATTGCAAAGGACCGGCGGTTTATAGTGGCTTCAGATTCACTCAGGAAGCCATCTATGACCATTCATTAGAGCTACGAATTATAATTATTTGTATAATTGGAAAAGTGCGAAATGCCTTTAGCCTCTTGCTAAAGAACCGAGGTTTCATAAAAAATAAATAGGGCGATTTATACATGCTCGCCTATTCTGCACATACTCAGAATTATTCGTTCATGCAACATTTCATCAATCATACCTAACCATTTATTCCTCTGACGTCCACGCAATCGTTCACCTCCAATCTCGCCTGCATATTTTAGTTTCATCAACCTTTCATAAAACATCTGTTCGAGATATTCAAAACACTTCCACTAACTTAATCTCTGTTTTTATACAACATTCTTCTCTTTCTTACACTCACACACTATACACCAACGTATTTATGACTATAACTGAACATTTCTGTCAAATACCTCATTCCCACAGCAGTTATACGTCGTTCATGCTTCTTCATCCACACCCAACATTCAGAACCATACATCAATACAGGCACTAACACACCATTGTACACAATCAATCGAGCATCTCTAGATACATTCACGTTTTGACATTCGAGCAAATGTATCTTGATGTATGCATATACTCGTACATACATACCTTGCACTCTGCAGACACTTGCCTTTCAATCTCCCGGTCAATACGTCCATCCTACAAAAACATAGTACCCAAATATAAACTCATTTTCTTGTCCACCATTCACTGAATTATTACAACCAGCCACCAAATCATTCTTCTTAAACATGAACACTTCACTTTACATTTATTGACATTCAATAACATCAATTAAAGAAGCCTTTCAGACAAAATATCATGTATTGTGTATATTTTGTAGAGGAAAAGTTAAAAAAAATATATAATTTAAAACAATTTACGAATTTCCAAAATTTTACGAAAGATTTTCTCAAAATTGAACAATATTAGGTGCTCTCTATGTCCGAGTCAATTTTCAGCAGGTTCAATTTTACATTTTTAATATATGTAATACAAGAAAAAAAATGTGTAAAGTGCGTTTTTCAAACCAAAATTAGCCACTTACAATCACCTTTCAATATCTGTCTTCAGCCTGACAAAAAACATACCTAAGTTGTTTGTTTACATCTCCCAGTGGCGTTGTCATTTGTCCCTCGATTATTTGACAGTCCATCCGTCTGCCAGCCACAGCACACTTCTCTACTCGTGTGTGTCATCTGCAGCCGGCGGCAAACAAACCGCAGATGACCCTCCAGGTGGCCTTGAAGCAAGGTCGCACGCAGATATATTCCCGAATTCCATCCCAATTACGTTTCGCCGCGCACAACACAACGAACAGACGATGCGTGGCGTCATCCTGGTGGAATCTCCGTTTCGGACGAGGTGGTGTGATGGTTGATTGTAATCTGCAGCTGCGAAGACAAAATGGAGTGATGTTTGTTTGCGCATGTAATTGCCGTATCCTGTTATGGTGGATGGAGGTGAAATAATCAATGCCGGATTAAAGATTCAATTCCTGAAGCATAACTTCGTTTATTACAAGGAGTTCGTTTTAAGAGGATCATTACAGCAAGCTTATTGAAAATTCTTTAAATTAAATTTTCATTACCTTTCAAATATGTACATACTTCGTAAATTATTTTAGTAACAACTTTTGATTAAGAAGAACTTTATACTACAAAGGAAATTATAAATTATACGTTTTACTTATCTCATAATTAAAACAAATAGTCTGGTACAACGAGCTCTGTTTTGAGTGTTTTAAGAGAATTGTTTTAGCGATGTCTAATGTTCTACAATAATAATAATATTTATACCTCCCGCACACAAAAATGTAAGGGAGGTATTGTGATGGGTCGAAATTTTTGGTGGTGATTTTTCAACGGATAGGTACGTTTTGGGGTTTTTAAATTACGATTTCACTATTTTCTGATTTTTAATATAATTTTTATACAACTCCATTCGTTGAAATAAAAAAAATCTCTATCTAATGGTCTACAAATTTATATACACAGTAATAAAATAGTAAAAATTGAAAAAAAATTTAATTCTCGGACGATTCACCATTTATTTTTGTTAATTTAACAAGTTTCAAACTTGATAACAAGTAACAAATTATTTTTGTCTATTTCGTAATAAAATATATTTATAAATATAGTAATTATTAACATTTATTTTTATGTGCTTTCGACTTACTATTTTAGTTAATATTAAAGCAGAATACTAAATAATAGTTATTATAACAAATTAAGTTGTTACAAAGGATATAAACTTTCTTTAACAATTTCAAATTGATAAGTTAGCTAAATTTACTTGTTAATATTGAAGAGCCTACTTGTTAAATTTTATAAATCCATCATATAAATAAAAACAACAATTTTTCTTGTTAAAAAAATTAACAAAATTTTAATTTAACAATTTGTCTTTGTATTTAATTTTTTTTTAATTTATTCTATCGTTTGGGAACCACTGGTTGAATTTTCTATTTGTACTCATGTTGAGTATAATAATAATACAAGTATATAATTTAGGATAAATAGCTCTGCGGTAACGCATTCATGAGGTCCTCAGTTCGAATCCCACAACGGTCTTTTGCTTCTTTTAACTTTATTCCTGTGGTTCTCTCTCCGCTAACAACTGTAGGGAAGGGGGTTTTATTTGACGGCTGGTAATAGCACTTCACGCGCAAACCGAGACGCAAAATATATACCGAAATCTGAGAAAGTAGAGTATTTTTTCGTTTCGCGGTAACGCATCTGATTGTGGATCGTGAGATCCTGAGTTAGAATCCCACAACTAATAGTTGCCATTTTAAATTTACCACTGAGTTCCTGCTTTACTAACACTTCTGGGGGCATGACTTGACGGCTTGTAACCGCATTTCATGAGTTGTTGCACATACGGGCACACATCCTTCCATCCATCCACACACAAGCGTCATGGGAAAATGGTGAACACCACAAAAATTACAAAGAAAGTAAAAAAAACTGATTCTTAATTCTTCTCCGAACTCTTGTATCTTTTTCCCAGGGTGTTAATTAAATATTTCGGGGAAATATTGACCCTATGACTAATTACAAATGATGCAAGATTATCGAGATACTTATCGTGCGTATTCATTGATTTAAGATCTGCAGATGACGTAATTCTAGCATCCCAGGTAGTAAATACTTATATGTGTATCATCATTTTAAAAATAAGATACGCAAAAACAAACATTGTGACGTTAGAGGTATTTGTGTAAGATCTACCTCCGGTATTGTGAAGAAGATGACGTTATTGTATGTCTCATTTAATAATTATTATGCTTTAACTGTATATACGTAAAATTTGTTTACAGATTATTATAATTATTTGTAGAAATTGAATATTTAGGCAATAAATATTTATTTGTTTTTAACAACCATCGGGACGATTAGTTTTCACGCGCCATTAAAATTAAAAATACTCATTATGTAATGTTTTGAGTACTTTGTTTATTTTGTCTGAATATTTGGATGCTTAATCCTCGAAGGACGCTTTTTGTACCGGTTTTTATTTTGCATGAAATTGTTAAATTTGTTGTTATCGAAAAAATTCTCGTTACATTTTAAAACACGAAAAAATAAATTATAATTATTGGGTACCAGCCGAGTTGCTCACGATGAATAATTATTTATTTCCATGTTTTTAATCTTGAGTTTTGGGAAGATAAATTAAGCTGGTTTGAAATAGAACTATTAAATTTGAACAAGAATAATTAATTTTAAAGGAAACATGGTTTTTGCATATTGCTAATATTTATAGTAGCATCATTGGATTTTCTTGTTTGTGTGGGCGTAGGTGGCGATGAACGATAGTCGATTATTTTGTTTTTCTCGAGGACAATGTCACCGAAGATGGGTGTGCCAAAAATCCCAAATTCTGTCTCGTTCCGCCATTATTATTATTGAAGAATTCAAAATAAAAATATACTGAATTTTAACCGCTATATTAAATTATCTTGATCGGAATTCTTGGTTATTCCTTGGATCAGGTTTCCTTTATAATAAGAATATATCCAATTTACCGTACTGCGTTTACTGTTTCCTGTCCACAAGGTTTCAGAAAATAACTTCTTTTTGTAATTATATAATTAAATTAATTACCTCTGGAAAGAAGATGTTTTAAATTCTTCTGTTACTGCAGAAATTTGTGAAATTTGATCTGTTTGATGAGTATCAGCTTTATAACATCGATGTAATTAATAAAATGATAATATTTATTCTCGTTTAGCAAATTGTAGAGATAATTATCTCTAATTAGTTGCTAGATGTTTCTAATTAATATAGGACAAGTTTTCTCAATACTAATGAACCAATATTTAACGTTTGTAACGCATTGGACTGTGGATCACAAGACCCTCAGTTCGTTTCCCAAAATCGGCAAAATTTTACTACACTGGAATCTCTCTCCGCTAATATCTTTAAATTGGATAAATGTTGTTTGAAAAGAAAAATGTTTTAACATTTGTTGTAATATTCTGTACTTTTAGAATTGAGTAAGAAGTAGCGTTACGATATATTTAGTTATTTATAGTAGGTTGTAGATTCGTCCTTGTTCCAAGAACAAATGATGTAAACCCAAACAAATTCTTATCTGAAGATCGCAACATCACTCACCACGAGTTCATATCTGCACGTAACGAACTAGACTACGATCCAGCATCGTCCTTGACCCCACGCACAGATTCGACCTTCCACTGTTCACCAAACACTCTATACTCTATTCCAGTTAAATTTGCAACTATAACTATATCTATGACTACATAATGATATTACAGTGTTAATTGTAGCTGTTAGTTGTAGCTTCGGAAATGGCTAGTGTCGCTTGTACATACATTCTGCGTAAATGTTACTTTATTTAAATTAGAACAATTCGAGAAATGAATAAATTTATTTCTATTTCAAAAAATTGCTACACAAATATTTGCTACGTTAATAATTATTATTTCCTCTGTATTTTTTTGAACATATGGGGGTCACCTGGATGGTTAAATGCATAAGCAATGAATATATCAAAAAATATATTTTTTTTAATTCTGGATTTCGCCAACAATGTCACCTATCAGTTGTAACTAAGATCCATCCAGGTGCCCCCATAAGTACAAACAAAAAATTCTTCAAAATCGGTCAAGCTGTTTAGAAGAAGAAGAATAATAATCAACACACGCAGACCAGAATTTTATATATAAAGATTTGCATCGGATATATCGACAATGTTGTCACTTTTAACTGTAACTCTTTAGTTTCCTCTCCTGCTATCATCGTTTTGGGTCGTGATCTGACGACTGATTTATTTTTTTATTATCTGCCCAACAGAAAATAAATCAAATTACAGGACATAAGTATAGTTATGTCTAAATATGTTAACAATGATCCAGTATAGATATCAAATTAACAAAATATTAAAACTGAAGAGAAATATAGAAATATATACAGTTAATCTTACTATTAAAATTAAATGATAAATATAATTCAAATCGTTCAAATAAATCAGGAGAATTATTTACAAAATTGTTATTTACACACATCCCAGCAAACACATCTGTAACATTGTACCTGGTATGTAATATATGAAACATAAGTAGTATATCATTTATATACGTACTAATAACGTAATATACATATACCATGTCGGACATCTCTTGAGAGTGCGTAAAATTATATTGTTGGTATGTCACATTGGTCTTGGACATGGTACATACCTACAACATGTATATGTTATGTTACCGTACTTATAACATATTCACAGTTAATTAGAAAGTGTCATATATTTTATATAAAAATATAGCAAAGAAATTTTAAATATTTTATAGTGTACACTGAACAACTTTGAAATATATTTAATTTAATTTTGCTAAGAGGTTATATATTTCCGTAACCTAATTTATGTAAAAGAAATTGTTAATTTATGAATAAATAAACATTTTCAAAGAGATCTTACTCAAAAAGGTACAAAACAACTATTCCAATCGTATATTCAAAGTTGTTTATACCAATAGTTTTGTTATGTACCACGTACGATGTCCACATACATGGCATTTCATGTCTCATAGACCGTATTGCGGACATAGGTTTATCCATGTTATGTGTATATATAACGTACTCGCAACATAACTGTGTTGGCTGGGATGTGGAAAATTGGAGATCTGGATGAAATTAGTGTGTTACAATTTAAATGTTTCCTCTCATCATAGGTGAGACCTGAGACATTAAAATTGATTATACTAAGACTAAGAAATATAGGATTATCGATGTTACAATTTAATTTTTTTTAGTGTAGTTAATGAGGATTTATTACTTAATATATAGAATAAATTACAGGAATAAGAAAATTAACATGGATAAATAGAAAAATACCGGATCAGTGGCAATATTTCTTTTGAGTTAAAAAATCTTAGAGCTCATAAGTATGTTAATTTTATTTAATTCAATATTTTGCAACAGTTGTGTTTCTTTATCAAGGAACTAAAAAAATGTACAATAATAAGATTACAATTACTGAAATTTGGTATACTTAAAGAAATAATGCCACCAATCAGTTATTTTTCTATTTATCTATCAATAAATAAGCGTTACGTTCCTTCTAACGAAAAGTCGATAAAACATTTTATCTGATTTGCTATTAATATGGATGTTTTCAAATGTGTTGGTTACTGAACTTTCCCATCTTATCTAGATATGAATAAACAAACAACTATTCATCAACTACTCGTACAATAACAAACAGTAGCTATCAGCAGTGTATGACAGTGCTACCGCGAGCGAAGACAGCGTTTCTTCTCGGATCTGCTTTCCGTAGTCGGCGACTCCGCCTGTAATTGCGGCGAGCTCGTCTCTCATAGCGCAGCAGCGCCACGGCGCCACATAACTCGCTGTGATTGCGTTCAACACATTAAATTGCACTTGTAACCGACAAATGAATGCCGCGAATAAAGATCCCCTCGGCTCAGTCAAATCAATTTGATGATTCCGAACGGGGAATCTCAAACTGTCAATTTAGACCGGATTTCTCGAACTTATGAGCAAATAGTTCTACCTGGTTTCTGTGTGATCTACAACTATCTAAAATTGTACTGATGCTTCCTTGATAATAAGCAGATTTTGAATTGTTTAGAAAACTAAAATCATCAATTTCATCTTCAAATAATTATTTAGGTCTTTATCATTTGTTTCCAATTGACGATTTGGGTAAGCAGTGTCAAAATTAGAATTTTTTTCCTATGCAGTTGCCAAACTGCGGCATGTAAAAATAATGTTTAACGATAATGAAATTTTACTTTTTTGTAAGTAGAATGAAGTGGGGAAAAAAGTTTCAAATAGAAAATGTTAGTAATAATATTTGGAATATAAAATGTTATTTAGAATATTCTCGTATTTGTTTAAAATTTTGAGATAAACTAAATTGTATGGTTAATAATATATTTTGGATAATGATTGCGTTGGATAACAATTAAATTTTATCGAGTTTGATACCAAAGTAAAGGTGTCAACTAGAAAAACTTTATTCCATTATTTCACCATATTCGAACATTGTTACTGTCAACCATTTTTATTTTGAACGACATTCAATTTTTTTTTTACAATAGTTAATGAAACTTATCGTTTTTGGTATCTCACCGAGCTAAACTAATAAGGCAAAAATTTTGACGTTTGAGCGATCGTCTATTGTTTTTATATTGTTCAATTGTAATTATTAAAAAATCTATTTTATTGTAACGGGTAAAAAATTCGGTAGTGAATTGTCAAGAGTTATGCACGTTTTGGGAACCCTAGAACACGATTTCACTATTCTCACAACGCCATCTGTGTGTGATAACTAAAAAATTAATACAGGTATCTTCTTGAAATTTCGTATTTAAAATTTGAGTAGGTATTTAGATTAGATTTTGGTAGCAATCTATCAACTGAAAGTAGTATTTTACTTGAAGGTCTGTCAGATTTTCTGGGCATATCTCAGTAAATAATTAAGTTAATTATTTAAAAAAATATGAAATAAAAATTTATTTTATACTTGTACTATATTGTACAATTTAGGTGGGAGATTGTGTGTTGTCCACGTCAGATTTTTTAAATATAGGAGTTATATTGTCAAGCTATCGCCTTGACGATTACTGTTTTTAATTTGCCATAGCCATATTTTATTTCATAGAACTTGAAGAATAAAAATTAATAATAGTTCCTGAGGAATGTTGCTCGATTGTTTGATAGCATTGATAAATTTGATTGACGATTGACAGCTTCCCGACAATGAAATTGAATGACAAATTTACAACTGACGGAACTCATACGTAATATTAATGAATATTAAAACAATTTTCCTGGAATAAGAAATCTTGTGTCGTTGTCAATTGTACCAATAGGCAATTCACTCACGTATCAACATTTGAGAACCACTGGCATGAGAAATAATTGTGTGTGAATCTGATCTTGGCGCCGACAATCGAAAATAATGCAATGCTAGATTTTATTTTCCTGTCCAGTCTAAAAAAGATGTTTCATAAAAACAGTTTATAGGTAAAATTTAATTAACTATAATCTTTTAATTATAATTATGGTGTCGTAAAATGAAATCTGTTAATAAGATCGAATTCTCAACAACAAGGTTTTAAAATCTTCATTATATATATTTTCTCTGTGATTGCCAGTAAAAGATGTCATCAAAATGATATTACAGAAATATAATGCTAATTTAAATTTATTACTCAATTAAACTTGACAGTGCAAATAACAAGATTGCAGGGCCGGATCAAGGGGCTTCATCTGCAGCCAACTCTATTTATTTAGGTTTTTTTTTAAGAACAAAAGAAATCCATAATACGTACTAGTAATATAACAAGAGGGTGGGAACAAATAGAAATTAATTTTATTTCATTGGTTTTAAGAAATGTCAATAAATTTATTATTATATGAGGGATTATGACAGTCATTATTCAGGAAGGAAATCATCCGATGACCATAATCCCGAATATAATACTGTACTTTTTCTAGTCCAGTAAACACGAAAATAAAGTTTTTCTATTCCTATAGAAATATATCTCCATTATTTCAATTTTTTAGGTTATTTTATAGACGTGATGTGGATCACCAAGCAACGGCCGTCTGACAGTTGACATGTAGTTTTTCAACCTGTGCTTTCAACGAATTTCGATTATTGTCAACAGTAGAAAAAGTATAGATAGTATTATATCCGGCATTATGGTCATTATTCTCTCAGATGATTTGCATTTCTAGCCTACGGCTCGTGACGCAAACTTTATGTTCGTGAATAATGACAATCAGAATCCTTCATATAATTATATACTATTAGTAGCACAATTGAAAATGATCAAAATCGGTTGAAAACACATTAGGTTTGTTCCAAGTGGTCATTTCTGACAATTTTGTGACATGTTTGTGACAAATTTCAGTGCGCCTGCGAAAAATGTAAACAAGTTAACTTTGAAACATTTCTTTTTTGTGGCGAAAAATGTATGAATTTCTTTATTTATATTTATATTTAAGGTTAGCTGCAAAAAAAAAAATATGAGCATGCACATGCGCTTCATTCCATTCGCCGTTCCAGTCTATGTTTCAAACTTAACTTGTTTACATTTTTCGCAGGCGCACTGAAATTTGTCCCAAACATGTCACAAACTTGTCAGAAATGACCATTTGGAACAAACCTATTGAAAAACGACATCAAAATACACAATGTCAACTGACTACACTATCAACTGTCAGACGGCCGTAGCTTGGTGATCCACACTACGGCTTTAAAATACACAGGAATAATTGATTTCTGGTTCTGTGATTGGCCGATAAGAGTGAATTATGAATCCACAGTGAATTATGACTATATTACTAATAGAAAAAATTTGAATAACGGGGATATATTTACACAGGAGAAGATAAACATTTAATACAATATTTTCAGTCGATTAAAGGAAATTACTATTCGTTTTTTTTTTTCTCCTTCCACTTTGCATTAATTGGTTAAAAAGTAAATTAAGATATTAACAATATAACGATTAGCCATTATTGAAGATTACAACTATTGAAAGCCAGTAATTAAAATGAGTTACTTCAAATTAAAAATGTTAAAATGTAATTATTTTTGAGGAGGAACCAAATTTTAATCGGTACTAAAAGTGAATTATAAAAGAAGAAGTAGCTAAATAATAAAAGAAAAATGAACGTCGCACTGGAGGTTAATAAAACTATTCTCACGTATTTAGCATTTTTATTTCGTTTTTAAGCTGCGCACGTATAATAAATATGAAATATGGCGATTTGAACAACCCTCAAAACTTGTTCATTTCGGTAGTCCGTCTAGTGAGCAAGAATAAAAAATATGTACCGCGCAAAAAGAAGTCCTGCTCGCTATGATAAGTTGACTTTTCAAAGAAATAAAGAACCCGTATTCACAGAATTACTTTTATTTTTGCTTAGCTTTTTTGTATAGATTATTTAAAATTTTAAAGGTTTTAAATTACCTTCAAGGTTGTCACCACCAGTGTCGTACGTAATAATTTTAAGTTTTTTCACAGTTTTTCTTGTTTGGAAGAAGACAGAGAGAATAGTATCTTCAGCTGCAGATAGCATCTGTAACTGCATTATGTACGCGTATGTTATTTGGATTATAAAGTTTCCGTCACCGTATATTGCGTATAATGTGTTTGCTATCTTCGTGAAAGATGCTGCCGATTGACAGGGATGTGTACTTTCAACTTCTCCTTTCACTTTACTCCTGATCCTAATATAAATCCATCGAAGAACATTTTTAAAATATTGACAAAAATATCGATCACTTCTTTATGTCATTAGCTTTAGGACTGTCAATTATTTTCATAATTGATTTGATTTTCTCTGCACAACAGTTTTTATTTATTTATTAATTTATTTATCCACTCAACAAGATCAATCTTAATAACAGAGTGACAACTACAAAATTAAATTAGTGTTCCATACACATTAGTTACACAGCTGGTTAAACAGTGTATGAATAAATATTCTAGAAAAGAATAAATTAATTTCGAGCTATACATCTTTATATATAAAATTCCGGTGTGCGCGTTTTCGTTATTCTTCTTTTCCTAAACGGCTAGACCGATCTTGATGATTTTTTTTTTTGTAGATGGTTTTTAGCTACAGCTGGACCCGTTGTTGTCAAGATCCAGACTTTTTTTTAAATTTTCCTGACTTACATTTATAAACTGGTTGGGTATGATTGATGGTTTGTTGCGTGAACGAATTATTCCGAGTGAGAAGAATAAACGAGCATGTATGAATCGCACTATGAATGTGGACGAGGCGAAAGTGGTGTGTCAGGATAGGAATGTTTGGAGGAGATTGATTGTTGGTTGACTGTGTTTCTGGGTTCGTGCTACCCCACTAAGTAAGACATAGCGTGATGTTATGTGTGTATGTACATTCATGACATGCATTTGGCCACCCAGGTGACCCCATAAGTACAAAAAATAATCGTCAAAATCGGTCAGGCTGTTTAAGAGAAGATTAAATCTGGAAAATCCATGTTTCTCACACGTGCCGGCAAACCGTCAGACCTGTACGTTTATACACTAGAAGAAGGAATAACCAAAAATATTGTACACGCATTAGCATATTAGCATAAATAAATTCATTTCAACATTTATTATTACTTAGGTTAGATTTCAGAGATCAACAACATTCATTATTTAGATTTAAGAGATCCACTTTTCTTAATTTTGTTCTTCGTTATCTAATTATATTTATGTATTTAAGGTATTTCAATTATATTGAAGAAAAAATTTTATTTAAGAATTTATCTTGCTAGCAAAGTCTGTGGCAGGACAGTGTCAGCGTCTGCCTGCTAGTAATACTATAAATGTAAAGTGAACAAAATTATTTCATGATTGATGAATGTATTGACCGGCAAATTGAAAGGCAGGTGTCTTCAGGGTGCAAGGTATTGGGTGTTCTGGTTACATTTAATCAAAGTCTTTATAATAGTGTGTTAGTGCCTTGATGTATGGTTCTGAATGTTGGGAGTGCATGAAAAAATACATGCTGTGGAAATGAGATATTTGCTCTATAGTTTGTATTTATAGTATCCAAAATACGTTGGTGTTCGGTGCCTGTAAGATTGAGAAGAATGTTGTTAAGAAAGTGGCCTTTTTTAATGTCGAATGAAAGATTGGTGAAACTGAGGGTGAACGGCAATTCCATTAGTGTATATAAAATAAATATATTAGTCAATTTGGGCGTAGGCACTTTGCTTTCGCAGATCTTAGGTTCTATTCATGAAATGCGGTTATCAGCAGTCACGAAAAATGTATATTAGGTTATAAGTTGGAGTAGATTAGAGTCTGTTGCCTGTGAAGTTAGCATTTCGATATAACGCAATGAAGTTAGCATTAGTTAAAGCTAAGAATAAAATTTATTTGGTATGAAATATCGTTGTACATATATTTGTAGCCAAAGAGCTAAAGTTTTATTTATAATTATAAATCCGTTTTTTTATAAATAATTGGCTGAAGTATATAATTTGCAAAACTTCAAAATTTTCGAATCTTTTTCTCAGTAGCCTGCGTGTATTCCTAAAAATAATTAAACACCAACGCTGATTAATTTTGTTTTTCATATTGGTTCATTTTCAGCAATTAAGTTTGTTAAAATATTTCTTTCACGTACACGTTAATTTCTGGTTGTTCAGTTTTTCGTTAATTCTGCATGCAGTTAGGTATTTGGTAATAGATTCGTGCTATTCTGTGAACGGTTAACCGGGTACCAGGTAATTAAACTCTGGCGCCAACCTATTTGGAAAATTCTGTTATTATCTTGTTTGTTGCTGCTTTTTGTATATCTTATTTTTTACCTGTGTTATTATCTTTCGTAATAACCCAGAATTTTGTTTTTTAGCAATTTTTCCGTACTTAACTGTATTCATGTTTGTTTTATTGCAAATGTTTAAGGCAAATAATTGCTGCCCAATAACATAACAGCTGTAGTACAATTTTGTACAAATTAAAAATCTTCTAAGCATTAATATGTCCCAAAATATAGCATAGTATATCGAAAAGGGTGCGTTCAGCGCTATCCAATTATCAATAAGTAATTAGAATTAACAATTGCGCTTTGACTTATGGGAACCAATGCTAGCGATACCACTTACAAAATTAAGACATTAATTTTATACACAGATTGAGAACCTGGAAAACTCATAACTTTTAAGTTATTATTAGGGAAATAGAAATTTTGTTACCTGAATATTAGTATTTCCCGGCAAATCAATCAAATTAAATTAATATTAATTAAAGAAATTGTAACACGGCCATGGAAAATTAAATAAAAACGATAGATATTTTACATTTCATAAAACAGATTTAGATTGATTTATTTTACAAATAGAAATGCACTTCTACGAAACTTCTGTAAAAAATAATACAACCCGGTTAAAATTTAATCTAAAACTGTAATATACTTTTAAATATTATTAATTTCCGTTATTAAGTTATTGTTATCATAACAGCCCTAGGGCGTGTTACAAATTTGACATTTGGACGCAAAATACACAAACACTGACTTCTATTGGCAGATAGAAACAAACATTGACTTCTATTGGTAAATAGATATATTGAAATAACCAAATCGGTATTTTAAACAAATTAGAATATCGCGTGACCTAGGTACAGTGTTTGCAAGTAAATATATTAATCTCTCTAACAAAACACAGCGATAGGACAAAAATCTTTTATCAAATAAAATGTTGTCAGGTACCAACATATGTTATACCTGACAACATTTTATTTTATTTTGTAGAACTCTGAGGATGGCTATATTATAGTTGAAACGTTAGACATGGAAGATTGATTTTTGTTTAACTCCTGTCCAAATTTCCGACAAAACTTCCTATACTTAATAAACAACCTTTGGACACAACTACAATTCTCATAAATAATATTATAATTTAAATTATTTTGAAATAAATAAAAACCATTATAAATGTTGGGGCTCGTGCTTCAATTTACTCCGCGGGAAAAAATCTCTCTCCGCTCTCCTTTAGTGTATAATATACTATTTTTTTTTTTCATTCTAAATGAAGGTGCGCTTCGAAAACGCGCAGCCCGGTTCGTCGTTGCATATGCGTCCACGTAATGTCCTTCCGCCGCACATCGCACTGTGCCGCCGCCGCCGGGTTCGGTCCCTGGTCTCCGGTTTGCCGCCGCCGCGGAACGTACAACATGTCCCCATGATATATGCGGGACATTAGTTACGTTGTCTATTTGTAATGTTCAGTAATACGCGGCTGATTTGTGACTGGATGCTGGATGCTGGATGCCGGCCGATTGTCCGAAACGAATCTGTGAAACGGTGGACGGGTGGAGACACCTGCGGTCATCTACAACTAATGTGAGATATGCACTTGCTGGAACTATTGCTTTTAATTAATAGGTATTCGAAGAGAAGTTATTAACTGTTGCGAAACTTCGTACACAAATAATTTGTTGAAATTTGTTACCATCTCATCAAAATCATTTCTTACTTAGCAACACATTATTAGGAAGAGATATGAGCTGTATTTTCAATATTAATTATTTTCTCTACATAATATTTATATATTTAAATCTTCATTTTATGTCGAAGCCCTCGAGTTCGAATCACAGTTAGGGCACTGTATAAGAATTCATACAGTAACGACACTTCAAATATTTCATGATCCTAATAATTCAGTGATATCTTAGTAATCATGAAAAAGAAAGTTTAGTAATAGTATGTCAGTGGTGTCTGTCAAATATCAAGCAATATAATATTTCTTTCATATAAAGTTCATAAAATGAGTGCAAAACAGAAAGGGAAAATTATTTGCACTATGAAAAATTGTAAGAACTTTTTTGCTCTTCCGGCTTTAAATACCCTAAATTTATTCTTCCTTCTCGTGGATTAAAACCCGAAGGGATTAAATTTCAAAATTTATTCCCAAGGGATTAAATTGACAAGTAAACAAATAACCACAGCAAAAAAGAAATATTTATTAAAATTATTTTATATATTTTACATTTATTATTAATAGTTTTATACAGTTGATAACTACCTACAGAGTATATTTAAACGTTTTTGCTCAAATTAATTACTTTGATCATTAAAAATACCTTGTCTGGCACAGAAAAATAAATATAATATATCAATACACCATTTACCCATTTTTTGATGTAGAACTCTTCTTTTACAAATCTCGGTACTGATATATTTTTGTGCCGCCAATGATGTTAGGTTACGAAGAAGAACCACAGGGATAAAGGTAAAACGGCAAATGTAGCCTAATGAATTTGAACAGAGAATCTTATGATACAGTATCAGGAAATATAAAAAGGTTGTCATATATAATTATTATGAATCTGAAGCTTATTGATTGGATGGATGTTTGTGAAATAATTAAACTATTGGATAGCAGTTTTATTAAAAAATTTTAAAGGGTACTAACATACTTACTATACAATTTTTGACGACTATATAGCATTTTATTATTTTTTTTATTACTTTTGTAATTTTTAATGTGTAATTTGAAAAAAAAACTGTATAAAAACTAATTTTTTAACACAATAAAATCCTGAAATAAAATCGTATTAGGGATCCTGAAACGTTCTTACTCATTGAAAACTCACTACCCAATTTTTTTGACCAAAAACAATACCTCCCTTACTTTGAGGTAAGCGAGAGAGCTAAACGAGAGATTATATTTCTATTCCACTATTTGGAAGTGGAAAGTTTGGAGTTTGCAAGTTTCTTAATCAGTACTTCCAAATGAACGCCGTAATTATGTTGGTGCATTGTTTCACACTAGTCTAATTGATAATTTAATATCTCTGTACCCATCTTTAGGGTACTATTGTTGATTAGGGGAAAGTTGAAAAGCGAACCATTCGGCACGAGATAGCGTGCTACCCGTACCAGTTTTTAAAAATTAAAACCTAGTCCAGACTACTTAAGTTCACCTCTCCAAAGTGAGATATTAAATAACACGATTCAGTTGAAAGTGTATATGATTAGAGTTTTGCATAAACCTATAATACATTACAAAGTGACAGCACTCTTGTTACAGCGTCCCGCTGGGTAACCAAACTGTTGTTGGACTAAACCAAAATTAAATCTCCTCCTGCCCTACTGTTATAAATAACGTGCCGTTTTTATGGCTTAAATTTGTGTTTTATTTTCTTTTACAAGGATTATTCTTTTCCAGGACGCACTGCATTCATCATCTTGATATTTCGGCGCTGTTTCAAAGCGCATAAATACAGTTGTATGATTTGTTAACATTTAAAAGACTAGTTCAACATAAATTACATTGTGTAAATTTGTTACCTTGAAAAGGATTGATTGATATTGTGGAAGGATATTATTGTTATATCACCTTTTGAAGTGTTTTAAATCAATTCTGAACGCTGAAGGAGGTAGAATTTTATTTATTATGGTGTATTAGAGATTACAAGAAATTTCGTAACAGGCTTCAAAATTAAACACGTTTTTTATGAATTGCCTTTGACCCATGATCAATTTATTAACTTGAAACTATTCTAATTGATAATTATGTACAGATAAGATTTTTTGTGGCTTGATATAATAGCGACAGATAGTGTAATTTAGAAGTAATTAACGTAGAACCTAGAATTAATAGGTTAGTGTTAATGATAAAATTTTAATATCGCCTCAGAGAATTTCTTCTTCAAATCGTAGCCACTTGTGTAAATGTATGTATTAACAATTGTTATTATACAATAATGCAGCAAATAATTATAATTTAATTTTTGCAAAATGCTTCCAGCTTCATCTAATGAAATAATAACTACAATTTAAAATGTATTTTATATCGTATTATGTCCAATTATAAAATAAATACTTTTGAAGGAGTGGCTATGTCTTTTTTTCGCTATGTGATTTGTAATTTGAAAAATTAGTTTGGTTTTCTATTGGATACATTTAAAGGTGAATTTTTCCACCCGTTATTTAATTATGTGTAGGGTGCTTAAAATTTTATTTTTTTACGAACGAGAAGTAATTGTACAAATTCTATAAATTATAATTTTAAAAAAATCTTCAAATGTTTTGAAATGTAAATTTTTCAATAAGAACAGGAGCTGGAAAATATTAAAGAAATAGTTAAATAGACAAACTTTTATTTATCATTTAACCTAATTTATCACCTACATGTAAGTAAATAGTTACCTTAAAGTCCCCCCAAATGTATAATTATTTATTTAATATTGACAACCTATAATGGGGTAAATAGCTCCGTGGTAACGTGTCGGACTGTGGATCGTGAGATCCTCAGTTCGAATCCCACAACTGACAGTTGCCAATTTAAATTTACTCCTGTGCTTCCCCCCCCCCCCACTAACATCTTTAGGGGCTATGATTTGACGACAGATAGCCGCACTTCATACGTAAAATATATCACTTACCGAGATCTGCGTAAGCAGAATACCACACTCATAATGGGTAAAAGGCGTGATGTTATATTTATTTTATTTATTTTTATTTATAATGTTGCATTTTATCTGGAACAGTACAGTATAGCTAGTACTCTCATATTATAAACAGAAAAGTAAATATTAAACCTTAGCTGAAACTCAGTGTATAAGAATGTTATCTAGTAATAAACAAAATAATGAGCAAATAAACAATAATTGTAAACGAAAAATAAAAAAATTCTTCCATTTGCGGTTAAACAATAATTCAATCGGTTAAAAAAGGTTTGAATATTTTAGGCAGCTATCATTGTTCCATAGATGGATACAATTTGAACTTTTAATTGTTCTAAATTTAAAACAATAATTAAAATATATTCTTTATGTTTCATTTTTAAAAAGGATACTCCAATTTCTAATACATTATACTGTCAATTTCGTATACATGAATATGAAAAATCCTATGTTTCATGTTAAAATAATCTCACGTTTTTTTTTTTTTATATTTTAAATTTATTCTTATACCTTGAGTTTCAGCTAAAATGCAATATTTTCTTCAATTGGGCCAATTCTCTAACGAAGATACGTAGCTACTTGTTAATCAAATCAAAACTGAATTAATTTTTGTTACACTTTTACAATTAGCAAGTTTTTACGGTAACAACTTATTAGAGAATAGGGCGCAATGTCATCAATACAAATTGTTTATATAACGCCGTACTGTTCATCATTCTTTAAAGATGTTTACTAATGAAGAAAAAATTAGTATGGTTACTTGGTACAATTCTTATTATAGTATATTTCTTAATTTATTTCCTGAACGTCCTATATCAAATTCTGCCACAGTTTCGAGGATATTTACAAATTTTATAAGTGATGGATGTTTAGATATGAATAATAATAAAAGGATAAAACGCGATCTCGGTGGTGTAGTGGCTATGTCACTAGCCTAGTACACTAGTCGTGGGTTCGAATCCCACTGAAGAGCACTGTCATTTGTGATGTTCACATAATTCATAATTTAACCATTCATGAGGTGGCATATGAGCAAAGCAGTTAGTCCTCTTCCCATCTTAGCAAGAAAAAGGAATAAAAAATCATCAAACATTGACAACCTAAGTTGCATTTTATCTGGAACAGTACAGTGCGGTATTCGTAGTAATTGACATTGACAGATTATTAAATATTGCACTTTAGCTGAAATTCGCGATAGTGTTGAACCCGGTTGCAAAACATCAGCTCCTTTTTGCATCTCCATATGGGATTCTATGAAAGATTACCCTACTTTAGCCTGTGTTATAATTCGTTAGCGCGTCTTCTTAATACCCAAAATCCTTCCAAGCTTGGCGTGATGAATGGCAGTTCACGCCATATGGTGAAAAGTTGTAACTTTAGAAGAAATTAATAAAAAATAAAAAAAAACTGAAATTAATTCCCCGAAATTTCTAACAGCTCCGGCATAATGCATCCGAAACCTATGATTAAAGTTATTAATTCATTAAGACAAAGTTTATTTTATTTTTACGAGTGGATTACAGAACCCAGTTTATGAAGCTTTCCGAGAAATCAACGTTGATACTGCTCTCATAGTTTTCATTTTACTTTCATCTGATAAGTTTTTGTTTTGTAATTATCTTTTTCGCTGCTATAATACGCGGTAAAATGCATTATTTAACCCGTGGGCATATGGGGTAGACAGGCAGTCCGGAGATATGCATTCCTTAAATGTTCATCAGTGTATATTCGCAACCTGGTGTTACCAGTGGCGTGCTTGCTTCGGGGCGCGTTTTTAGAATAATAATTATATTACACGAACGTACATTTTATGAAAATTTATAACGCGTGTAATATAATTTACTCTCTTGTTTTTGTTTTACACTGAGAGCGAATTAATAGTTTTAGACAGATATTGACTGTGCCAATAATTTATAAATATTCCTTCGCTGAACACAATTTAAAATAATCAATTTTATTAAATATGTTCTTTAGTTAATATCGAGAGGTAATAATTGTAGTTTTAAAATTATTTGTAAAAGACTCCGTCAAGGAGAATTAATATGCTGTGTGAATTATTTATAAATCATAAATTAAGATCTCTCCTTCTAGATATCATGAATAATATTTATAAATTAAACATTTTCTTCTCTTGCGCTTGCATCTAGATGTGATCGCTTTTTGTTTATACATTATAATGAATAAATACTATCCCTTAAGATATTAAATAGTAATAATAAAC
The DNA here is from genome assembly GCA_963942605.1 of Poecilus cupreus. NCBI lineage: Eukaryota > Metazoa > Arthropoda > Insecta > Coleoptera > Carabidae > Poecilus > Poecilus cupreus. Next base: position 34,015,735 of record OZ012714.1, read on the forward strand.
ATGAATAAATATAGAATAAAGTAATTTTGTTTGTTTGTTAATTAACAATAATAAAAATACATATTTTAACAACTGAAATAATTTATAAAACAAAATATGTCAAAATAATATCGCTGGGAATACTAAAAATTTTAATAAACACAGTGCAATCGGGCATAATATGCTGTGACAACACAGTGAACTAATTTGTCATTTATAGTTCATTGTTTTCTAACTTTATAACCTTAATATTATTTATTTACGCCCGTGAGATAAATGTTACTTATCCCACTCATGTTGCGTGAGTTAAGAGCTTCATTACATTTTACTGCACTCGATTTCATTAACGTACTATTTATTACAAATGTTGATAATACAATCTTTACAATTTTTTAAATTAATTAATAATTATTGAAGCTTGTTCTTCTATATGCGATGAAATAATTTCTAAATAACTCATTTTCACGAATAGCTTAAAAAATTTATAAAAAACAACTACATAATTGTTTAATGTCAAATTGTGGTCGTCATTGATTAAACACATTTTTACAGCATTAATTTTCTAATTGTCGAAAGAAATAAAGTTAAATTATTTTAATTTTTTAACTTTGGGCGGGCGTAGATAATAGTAATTTATTGTACTAGTATGGAATGTGACATATTAGTCACGAAAGAAAAATTTTCTTGGGTGACTATTGTACATTCCACACGACTGCAATACAACATTTTATCCAACATCACTCTCGAAACGTCTTAAATCGTTTGTACATTTTCGTTTTTTGTTTGACACTGACAAGACATTTCATATGTAATTTATAAAATATAGAAATTACAAAGTAGACATAAAATTATTGTTTGTGAATTGTGATCTGTCATTGTAAATTGTGAACACGAAAAAAAGTAAAAAATAGATGAAAATGTGGAAATACCTCTAATTATCTGATTAGAAACACAAGAAGCATGTCTGAATTTAATTCCGAAGAAGTCCAGAGACATTTATAGCAAAGAGTTTAGTGAATTTAATTAGTAATTATTTTCTCGGTGACTTCTCTATTATTCTCTCACTGCGTGAGTAATGTTGGACATTACTTATTTCAAATAACCTTAGTTACAGCCTTATTATGAGTCAGTAAAATATTGTACAATACATGTGTGATTATGTATTATTAATTTTTACTTATGTGATTATACAACTCGGCTATCGCCTCAATGAGCAAATTTCACATACGAATTTTAATAATGCTTTTATCCCACTATCATAAATATCTATTAATTTATAGTTTTTAGGGGTATCGCTTCTTATTGTACTGTTGAATCTGAACCAGAGGTATCAAATAGCTAAAATTAAAAAAAAAAAATATATGTATATTTCATTAAAATAGAATTATTATATAATTGATAATGAAATGAATATTGAAATACAGTTCTAACTGAAATAATGTCAAATACATTTTATTTTCGTTAATGGACATTATACTTGATAATGATAATACTACCTATTTATGCATTAACATTATTATTAAACTAGCGTTTCTTTTACAGGTACAATTCTTCTGTTGTCAACACAGGAATTCCCGTATATATGGTAAGTCTTATAGTTCATTTAATTCATTTCTTTTTAAATAAGCTATTGTATTGTAATTAGGGATTTTCTGCAACAGCAATTAAATTTGGTTTTGGGTTCAATATTTCATTTAAAAATTCACGCGTGTTTTGAAGATCTGTCAAACCAACTTATAAAACGATAAATTAATTTTTCTTACTTTACTTACTAATTTAGAGAATTTATAATTATTAAAAAGTTTTACGCAGCAGACAGTTGCTATTTTAATTTAACCTCTGTGGTTTTCCCTCCACCTTTAAGGAGTTTAATTTGACGGCTGGTAACCGCACTTCAACCGTAAGAGAATAAACCAGATAAAGGGCAGCATGTATTTATTTATTTATTTGAATTCGCAATAACCGAAAATGTGTGTTTATGAGAAGTGAAGTGTGTCTGCTACGCCATTGGCCAGTAAGCAAGTCCAGAACTTTTTGTCGAACGAGTAAAACAAAGATCTTCTCTGACGACCTTGGTGCTCCGTGCTTATTTATTTCTTGGACGTGGGGTTAGTAAAAAACTGATTACATAGACTTATTCTCTCCGTGAATCATTCAGCGTTAGTTTGCGTCTTTGTTTCAAATCACCAACTACCAATTCTTCAGTGAGAAACCAAAGAATGTGGATGGTTCCCTCTGCCCATTTGTTTGCCGAATCATGCGCTATGCGCTCGCCACTAATTAGCAACGCAGTGTGCACTTTTTGTTCTCTTCTTTGTTGGAATACAATAGTGTACGCGCATGCGTGCTCTATCGACCAATGAACGCTGTTTTCTTCCTTGGAACCGACACGGATTTGTGCTGACTAAAGAAACATCCGTAGAAAACGAAACTGATTTTTTACTAATGATGCAAGTTCGTTTGCTCTGTGATGTGACAAGATACCAAGCATTCTTTGGAAATTACATTTTTTTGGTTGGTACAAAGAAACAATTGAACTGGGATGTCCAGTGGCACTCTGATGATAATTAGAGACGGCAAATGAGATTAACATTTTTCGTGGTTTGATGGCACAAAATTCTTACTACAAGATTATAGACATAAACATTTGAAACGCAATACCGAGAAGACCGCATTATTTTGTTTAAACAATTTTGCAAGTAATCATAAAGTTTTATCTTAGAAATTTTAGTCATAACTTCTAAAATAATGACATACTAATAATTTTCCACTACGAAACGCTACAAAAATAAATTCAAATAAATATGGTAGCTTATAATATTATTTTACATTTTATTGAATATAACATAATTTACTCTAACTCAAGTATTTACTGAGAAATGCACAAGAAAACCAGATAAGCCTTAAAGTAAATTTACTTCCGGTTGATATTTTACTACAAAAATCTAATTAGCTCGCAACTTAAATACTATTAGCAACACATATAAACGTCATTGTATAACATGCTTATCTGTTGAAACTCACTATCGAAAATTTTGACTCATCACAATACCTGCCTTATATATTATATACTGGGTGTAGAAGTGAAATGTAGCGCATAAGGTTTTCAATGTTATTGTTTTTTAATATTGTGTCTATTTACCTATTCACTTTACAGCAAAAGTCTATAAGTTGTTCAAAATTATAAATTCATTCAATAAGGTATATTTTACAAATTATTTTTTGACGTTTCTTTAAACGAATGAAATGCTTTATTGTATGTCACGTGTCTGCGTTTTAACCAATCCTGTCATTATTATACTGGGAATAATGCTCTTGTGATTATTCCCGGCAATATTCTCTGTAGCTTTTCTGTTTTTGTTGACAGATGTCAGATAGTTATCATCAACACAAGTAAAAATGAGCAAAAAAGATAGATATAGTGACGTGCCTGATGATGAAATCAAAAAATAATCTAATTAAATATAACTCGAGAGTTTGATAAATTAAAAAATAATTCTCCAGTATCTTTCTCAAACTTGTCGCCATTTGGCAATAGCCTAGAAAGCCCGTAGGCAACAAGTTTTCGAAAGATCTGTCAAATTATTTCCATTTATTCTCACTCTGTTGTTATATGATTACTGAAAATAATACAACAGTAATAAATAAATGTAATCTGTTATGTAATATTAAATATTTATCATTTTTCTTAATTTTTCTAATAAATATTAATTTCAATTTGATTGATATATTTTAAATTCTGAACAAATTTTGTACTTACCTTTTTGCTGTAAATGAATAGGTAAAAAAATTCAATAATAAAAAAATTAGCATTGAAAACTCTTATACGCCACATTTTAATGCTACACCGTGTATGTACGAAGATAAAAAGATGACAGCCATTAATAATTAGTATTTGTAAAAGTATATTATCTCTCCATTTACCCATTTCGGGTGCGGCACTCTGCTTCCTAGAGCCCAATTGGCGAAATATTTTACGGTTGCCAGCCGTCATATAACGCCCCCATTTATTATTGTTATTTATTTTTTAATTATATGGTTGATTTACATTTGTACCATCTATAATTATTACAAAGGAAATGAATCCAGTTCTAAATCAAAATTAATGGAGCAGTTTAGATCAAATTTGATTAAACAATAATATCCCTAACGAATTACAGATCGATTAATTGTAAAGACCAGCTTAACCAATTTAATTTCGGCATGCAAAAACTCTTGAATAGAATGATCAAATCCAATGAATAAACTTAGGAATCCACCTGCTATTATTATTTTTTCTGAACCCACCGATGAATCACTTTCATGGCAAATAAAAATCGAAAGCGGAAGCAGAAAAAAACAAACTTAAATTAAGTTTTTGCAGAGATGTGTTAGCAGCAATTTAATAATACCAGGATCTCAGACGGAACTTGGCCATTCCATAAAAAGTAATTGCTTTAAATGGACGCAATTTTTAAAAATAACTTGTGAAAGAGTTCATTATTCCTGGGCATTTCGTAATTTGAACCCATAAACAAAAAATATTTTAATAATATCACATTTTTGTTTAATAATTTCCATAAAATATAATTAGGACTCCCGGAAACATATTTTACTGTAGATAGTTTTTGACAGTTTATAGGTATTATAAAATTTCAAATTCTGACAAATATGTAAACAAATAAGCAATTTTAGCAGGTTGTTAGCAGGAATTATTCGGTGAACGAACTTTAAAATTATAACAATTTATGCTCATGTCATGTAAAAGTAAGTGAGAATAGGTATTTTACTGTTTAAGTACCGGAAAACTGCATGCTTTACTTATTCTGTGAATTGTTGCAAACATTCCAGCTGATAATTTATTAAACAGTATTTTAATGCACGACTCGTGATTTTTCATTTCTAGAGAAACAATGCATTGTCAACAAGCAGTTCATGATTCACGCGGTAATAAAGATTTTTTTTTAATATTCAGAAGATGCATAACTTTATTATACGAGTATTCTAACAAATAGTTTATTAATTACGTGTAGTTTACCCAAGTGTTTCTTAAGCAAAATACAAATTATTGTATTTTCATTGCACTGTTCATTTTTTTTTGTTTATTTTGCCGATGTTATAGATAAAAATATTATAAATATTCTTCAGATTTCCAAATATACTCAGGCTAGTAATACAAATTTGCCAACTTGTTCCAGTATTTCATGGAATCAAGTTCAATATTTCATTTGTTGTTGAATTGAAATGTGGCGTATAAGGATATAAATGTTATTTTATTGATATTGCTGTAAATTTTTACCTATTCACGTTACAGCAAAAGTGTTAATACAAAAGTTGTTCACTATTTAAAAATGTGTGCAATAAAGTCTATTTGGTTACCTAAATGTTATTGTTTCACGATATATCATTCAAATTAAAATGATTATTTATTAGAAAAATTGTATCTCGCCGGTAGAAAATGAACCAAGAACGAAAAAGTATTTAACATTTCATAAAACAGTTTTTGATTCATTTATTTATTTATGAAACTCTTAAATTCGTCATTTTATCATTACAATCTTCTATGAAATTTCTACAGAAAATAATACGACACTAATAAATAAATCTAAATCTGTTTTCTGATATGTCAAATATTCTCAGTAATAATATGACAAGGGAGTGAAAATAAATTGAAAGTAATTTGATAGGTCTTTCAAAAACTTGTTGCCAGGCAATAACCACGAAAGCCCGTAGAGCTTCAGCGAGTATTGCCAAATGGCAACAAGTTTGAGAAAGATACTGCAGAATTATTTTCTAATTTATTGAACTCTCGAGTTACATTTAATTAGATTATTTTTTTATTTCATCATCAGGCACAGCACTAAATTTATTTTTATTGCTGAATTTTTACTTGTATTGATGATAACTATCTGACAACTGACATTTGTCAACAAAAACAAAAAATGCTACAGATATTATTCACGGGAATAATCACTAGAGCTTTATTCTCAGTATAATAAAGACAGGATTGGTTAAAACACAGACACGTGACATACAATGAAGCATTTCATTGGTTTTAAGAAACGTCAAAAATAATCTAACAAATTTTAGATGTAATCTTAAAGAAATTCTATTCTACAGTCGAATTTTACCGCCATTATCGCCAACTTTAACACTCTATACATAGAGAGGGTTACAAGTATTATTCAAGTTTAACAAAGCTCTATATATGAAAAATGGCCGCCTGTTCATTTGAACACTTTCTGTAAATCTAAACCCTAACCTTATAGTTTTGATAAATAAATAGTTTCGAATTTGTTTCTGTATATTTGTGGCATAATTATTGTTTACTTTCGTTTTAGGAGATTTGTGTGGTTTTATTATCAACGATTTGACAGCGATAGTTAAGTAAAAAATAAAGGTTATTTCCACATAGAGATTGTATTAAGCAATTTTAAAATTGTTTGCAAAATACTATTGTATACTTAAACTTAGCGTTTACAAGAATATTTCAAGACGATTTTGAATCCCACAGTTAATAACGATATAAACAGTTGTTTACGGCCAATTGTGAAGTTAGCTGCAGATCCTAGTTTCTGTAGCCGGTCATAGTTACAAAAAACCAATTTTAAAAAGCAAGAAACTCAGATTTATTTTAGTTTTGAGGTTGAATAAATACGAATTTGTTCAACGGAATTTTCAGAATGCAAATTTACTAAGATTTGTTGTTTGACTTGCACCACTACAAACTGTCATATCTACCAATCATTGGCGATCTGAAGCTAACTTCACAATTGGCCGTAAACTAGGTACGGTTTTACCCATTACAAATATGTAAAAAAGCTCCGTGGAAACATAGATATTACATAAAAATTAACCCCATTTCATCCAACACTAAAATTTACTAAGAAAATCCGAGTCCTAAGCAGACTACCATATCCAGAAATGAGTAAATGGCGCGATTATACAATACTGATAAATACATAAATAGAGGCAGCATAAATTCAGAAACCTCTTAGGCCCGGTAGTTCAGTACAAGGTTAAACCAAAAAAAAGTAGATAACCAATTTTTTTATTGGTTAGGCGTATTTCAGTTTCTAGTTAGCTGTTAAACGAGTTTAGTTTAACCGAAAAGTTAAACCTGCATATGTAGGCGGGTTAACCCAAAATTTCGTGGTCAACTCATGCGCAGAGCCGCAGAATGGTTTTTAAAGTTTGGTTATGAGAGTGTTTATTATTTTGACATTTGGTGATATTGATAAGTAGCATAAAGTAATAATAGTATGAATCAGTAATTATAATGCAAAATTCACGATCAAAAAATTGTAAATAAATATTATTAATATGTGATATGAAATTAAAATTATTTTACTTTACCAATTAGTGGGATGTTTTATGCTTTCATTAATTTCGTCCAACAATTCATTCACAGACTCCTTGGATAGCCGAAAAAGGCAACAAAATTCACCATCGTCTCTATAATTAAAATTATCATTTCTAATATGCAATTTGGAATCTTTCACACTCGTCCCAAACGACTAATAAAATAAATAATATGTTCATTATTCGAATCAGATGAAGGATTCACTTGGATTCGATGTGAAACCGTCCATAATATTAAAACGCAAAAATTATACTACCAGGTTAATTGGTTTTAAGCATGTCATACATGAATGACACTTCCAAATTACTACCAACACAACGAAATTATTGGTTACAAAATCCTGGTTTAGGTAACCAGGATTTAGATACTGATATACAGATGCGGAGTTAAAATGTCGGTTAAAAGTTAACCGAGATCATGTAACCAAGATTTTAACCGAGTACTGAAATACTGGGCCTTAATGAGAATGAAAGAAACAACACATTTTTACTCTTTATAAAAATTGAATGCAGACTTCAGGAGCTCAAGATATATGCTTGAACTTGATGTTTGCATTGCAACACACTTTGAGTATATATTTCTGAAATGACATTACACTTGTTTCAATGATTCCATATCGTTTGACAGCTGTTTGTAGTTCACTAGCTGATGAGAGATGCACTGGCCAAGCTGGCACGTATGTGTATGTATGTAGAGTGCGGTTTACACGGGCAAGCACGCGCAGCGCTCGGTGCAGCGGCGGCGCCAGCTGCGGCTGCCCATGACCCGCTCCGCACCGGGGTCACCGAGCTAATGACCCCTTTGCCCTGGTCTCTCAGCCCAGCAAAGGGCTAGCGTCCAAACTTACAGACCTATGTGAGGGAGCTAATAGGTTCCGGTGGGATAACCTTCCGGTTTCTGTTTAATAAATGAGAAGCTAGATGGAAGATCTACTTGCCAGATTATGAGAACAGATTTGACTCAATTTTGTCGTGATCTAGAAAATATTCAGTAAGTCGTTGAGAGAAGCGATATTTAGGTTGGTGTTTTCTGATGAGGGCTGCCATCATATCAGTTATAATATGTTGGGTCCGTGCTGCACACGATAGTTTTTGCAACACCCGCGAGGATGATTTTCTTTGGCATTCATATTGTCACTTTTTCACGGAACTTTACATATGATAATATATTCCACCGAAGAAAAAAAAATATCTGCTGAGTTGAGGTATCTGGATATTTATTCGACTATGTTTATTTTAAAGTGATAAATTCCCACTAGTTTTTAACCAATCATAATGCAAAACACTTGAAAATTCAACCAATAGGAACAGTTTTATACTGATAAAACCCCGTTGCCCGGGTTACCCCGATAAAACTCCCGCTACCAAGGAAATAAATAATTGTTTCTGTCACTCACTGTCAGTGTGACAGTTAATTAATATTTCAAGTTACATTTTACTTTGTCTTTGGAATCTATCTTATCAAATACCACGCGACCTCTCTGATTTTCGCAGATAAATTTTTATTTTTAAGCATTCATTTTCTTTGCTTTTAAGCAAAACCACTCAAGCAAACTGAAATTAGGTAAAACCCCTCCTCCTTCGGAGTCGGGATTTACCATGCAGTTTGCTTTCGTGATTATTGCTAAGCAAAAAAAATTCGTGCAAAAATAAACATTTATCGATAAAATCAGAAGATCTTGCGATATTCCCCTTGAAAAAAATACTCGAAATCTCAGTCATACAGCATTTATTCTTCTTACATAACCGACGTTTCGGTTTACACTTAAATCTTCTGCAGGGTTAGTAAGATCTTGCAGCAAACTATCAACAAATACATTCGTAAACAATCATTTAGCCAATTAACACCTACACATTCATATTTTCAATACTGTCAACGGAATTCCGTATTTTTTACACTTTATCTGCTAAGGTCTGCCACCCGATAAACGTGAATATGGCTTTATTGGTTAAATAAGCACATTAACAGGTTAGATAACTGTATCAACTGTTAGAAATACATATGAGAATTTTCCTATCAATGGCCTGAAATAAGTAACTTTCGCTTCCCATTATAGGAACAGGAAAGTGTATTTTCTGTGTAGTTACGCAAAAAACTAAATTATTTGAATATAATAAATTGTAAAATTCTAAAAAAAGTAAATCTAACCCCTAAGCCTTAAACTAAGTTAGATGCAATCTTGGCCACTGGCTTGGTTTATAAATTGTGCGATCTTGATTTTAGCCCTTTTGCTTCTACTGATGATAACTTAGTTGTCGTAATACTTCTATAGATTTTTCTTTATAACCTAAATGCTGAGTGGTTAGATTAAAATTTTTTGACTATTTTAATATATTTAAAGTGATACTTCAAACAGTTTGATACAACAATGGCGCTTTATTGTTGTATTGTGCGGTTTACTTACAATAAACAGGAATCGATAGCAGTTCTGACGACATACAATAGAGCACTGTTATAGGGAATATTGAGTTCAGTGGAGGAGTCTATGAATAAAGCACATTCGTCTTGTCCTTTCGTTGAAAGTTTAGTGAGTGATATATTGCATAAACAAACCACTTCATTATTCTGTGCGTTCCACCCTTAAGCCCTCGCTTCCCAGTATTGGAACAGTCGAAGCCGTAAACTTTTGTGTCGTCTCGGCGTCAGTCAATGAACTTACTGAGATTTGCCACATCCGGTTGGGAATCGGTGACTTCTTAGAACATGAGCAGCCATGCACCCGCCAGCATCCACAGCAGCCAGTGCCAATGCCAATGCCAATGCCACACTCACTCAAGACAGGACTCAAACTTCGTCTAATGACTCGCCGACTGGACATGTGTCCACTTCAGCCGCACAATGTATAGCGCAGTATTTTGAAAGCCTCTTTTGGTTTACTTGTTGCTGCTTCAGTATTTCTGCTAATTTGCATCTTAATAGGACATTTATTTTATGTCGGTACTTGATTTAACTACATTATTCATGATTTTGTGTTGGGTCTGCGGATTCAATTAGATTGAGAGTATGTAAATAAATTTTACAACATTTTGTTTTACTGCCTTCGAATGACTACGGATCTTCCACCAATTGCCAACTGTTTTGTCCACCTTTGACCACACAACATCCCATGACATTTTGAAAATAAAATAAATAGATCTTTACGCATGTACCCTGGTCTGAGCGCGATACTTTACTTAGAGCAGATCTTTATATGATGATGTGTTTTTGTAAATGAATTAGCATATTACCACAGAACTATTCACTCCTATGAAATTTCTTACAAATACATTATTTTCGAAGATCACTACTCCAATTAGTTAGTAATATATTTTTTGCAATACCTGTACTGTAAGTTATCCATTAATAACAAAATTTAAACACAGTAAGTGGAACTTTTATTGCACAATTGGTTTTCATGGTTACATCACCTACTTACCGTCCACGGTGGATGGTAAGTGAAACTTACCGTTCATGGTGGATGGTAAGTAAATATATATCATTCAAATTTTATTTTTAACCTCAATCTGACAGCTGTTAATTTTGATAGCTATTTTTCCTTTTCTTATATTTACGCAGGTATTGCAAAAAATATCTTACTAACCTCGAACTGTAAGTGATTTTTTAGGTCTCGAATGTTTAGGAAATCTCGACCCTACGGGTCTCGACATCCCAAACTACATTCTCGACCTAAAAACTATCACTTACAGTTCACGGTACGTAATATACTATTTATTAGCGCTTGGTTCAGATAAATTTATTTTTTATAAATGAAACTATGTATTAGAGTAGATATGTTAACTGTAAGTCAAACCAAATAGGTATTTAAAAAAATAATGTCTCATTGATTTTGTTTATTTCATAAATTATAGATATTTTGAAAATTCTTAATTAAAGTTAGTGATTTTGTGGAAATATTTTAATGTCAAAAAATACCAAATGTCTACACACATTGTTACTTTTAAGATAATAATTGTATTTTTAAACATCTCGTCAGTATTACAAGCTAACACAAAATTCCCTAATTTTAAAACTAAGATTTTTATTCAAAAAGAGCATAAAAGGAACAAAATAAAGAAAATAGTATAAAGAACTCATTTCAAAATAGTCCATTGTTTTGTCCGAAGGGTTGGTTCCCTTCTCTCTTCTCAAATAATAAAATGACAATTATAAATCTCGTTCTTTCATATATAATTAATAATCTACTTTTTGTAATTATATTCTAAAGATTTTATATACAAAAAGTTTTGTGGATCGCGAGATTTCAATGCGAAATTGCGTAGGTTTAATTAATTATTTTTACAATGCAACAAAAAGACTGAAAGAGTTTAGCGTCAAGATAAATAGGGGTAGCTTTTATACACTTCTCTTTTTTTATCGCCATTAGTGCAACAAAATTAATTTATAGTAATTACTAAACAACACGCAACGTTAAGTGCATCTAATTTATTTGAGAAATAAAACTATAATTAATCTATTTATGAGCAGTACTTCCCCGTGAAATCAATCAAAGAATCAATTTAAGTCACATGTTCATAATAGGGGCACTAAAACGAATTCCCACATTTAGGGCAGTGAGCAGATGTTACTCCTAAATTTAGACTCTTGCTCAATGTAATTGTTCACTACGTCCGTTGTTAAAATTACAATTTTATGCAAATTAAATTAAAAAATCAAGTGGACACATTTCCCATAAGATACCTAACATAAGTACGATAACAAACAAAATGATGTCATTTATAAATACTAGAAAATGTCAAAAAAATTACTGTACACAAAGACTAAAAACGTACATATTTAATGATTAGTAATTAATTCACAAATGAACAAGACACTACATCATGTTTAATAAGTAATCAAATAGTAATACATTATGTGTTTATCAATTATTTTTCGATGATGTACGCGTCATATAGATTTCTTTTTGTATAATAACTTATTTTGAATCCTTGTTGCTTTAATCAAGGTAACTTGTGGTATTTATTTAATTTCTTATATATTTGTGTAAAATAATTACCATTTACTCATATTGTCATTCTATTAATAAATATGTGTTACATGTTTTTATATATTTATGACGTATTTATCTATTCATTATTAATTCTCTGCAAGTTTAATTATATTTAGCAGGAATATTGCAAAATGATTTATTAAAAGAATTTTCATTTATATCTGTATTAGTAATAACTTTTTATTACATTTATATTAATTATTTTATATACGGGTGGTGACTGACTGAGCCGGTCATAGATGTTTTAAATGTTAAATAATACTTATGCTATTTCTTGCTTCCTTAATCATTTTAGAGAAACATGTTTCAAATAAAAAATGGCGAGATTTAATATCTGCACCTGAATCAGCGAACAATTTTCGTTTTACTTATTTAATAAAGGCTAAAAGGCTTTCAAAAATATTCAGTTTTTATAATGAGTACCATAGAGCAAATATTCATAATCAAGTACTTCATTCATAATCACTACAGAAAATTACACTTTCTCCATACTAAACGAAGTTTAAATTGTATATTTCGCAGTCGTGTGTAATACCGTGCGCAATTATTCCACACGCAAGTGTGAGCAACTTACAAATAATATAATACTGTATGATATTAATATAATAAGTATAATTATATTCATATATCATAAAATAATAAATAAATGTTTCTGAGTTTATATAACTTTGAGATTACAAAGAAAAATATCAATTTTTTAATAAAATATGTCTTTAGTTCTTATATTACAATCTATAGGTTAATAGTTGGTAACATTGCGCACATCTACTGTAATCATAACGTCAAATAGTTTGAGTTTGAGATGTCATTTCTTGTTTCTGAAGAGAAGGAATTAATTATTATTAATTCTTGACAAGACAAAAGTGTGATCGTAGAAAAAGTATAGTGTACAACTCGTCCAGAATTATCTATTTCACGCTTGTGATTTCAACACTCGACTTCTTCTCGTGATAAAATTCTCACAAGTCGCGTGAAATAGATAACTTCCTGCACTTGTTGCACAATATACTATATTTATTTAATTTTGGGGTTAGAATAAAATCGTGTTACAAACAAAATTTAAATATAAGAAAAAAAAAATCTAGTCTAGATCTTATTCTCACTCTCCATTGTTCGCCAAGCAAAACCCAAGTTTTTCGTAAGCTGTAATTTTTTCATGATCACTTATTATAAAAACTAAATAAAATTTTTGAATGTCCTCTTAGCATTTATTAAATAACTAAAATGAAATTTGTTCACTGGTTCACATGCAGATATTAAATACTGTTATTTGAAACATTTTTCTATAAAATGATCAGGGAAGCAGAAAATTGCATAAGTATTATTTAACATGAAAAACCGTGTTGCAGTCGATAGTTGTCATTTTTAACTTTACCATTGTGTTTCTCCCTCCACTAATTTCTTTAGGAAATATGACTTAATGGCATGTCATGCAAAGTATATAGTTCCGAAGCAAGAATTCATGTTTTTAAACTAATTTAATGGTAATGTACTTTTATTAGACATAATTGTTTAATTGGCAAATAAATTAAGTCATTAATAAAATAATTGCACCTAAATTATCAATAATTATGTCCAGGTGCTAATTACTATTATTTTGATATTTTCGATAACTATTTCTACACAGCCGACTATTATCACTTAACCACTATGGTTCGCCCTCTATTAACATTTTTGGGGGCACGACTTGACGGCTGGTAGTCGCACTTCACGCAGAATGCCGCATCTAATATTGGTTAAGTGGTACACTGATAAAAATGTTTTCTTGGAACAAACAATTCGATTTCGTTTTCATTAAAACTTTTATAGGTTTATTAAATAATCCTGTATTAAAATTAATTTAGTTTTGAAGGAACATATCAAAGTATTCAACTGAGACTCATTATGGAGACGAAGTAGTTTAAATAGTAGTAGTTTTAATTCAAAATGATATCGTTTTAAATAAAAACTTCATTTTAATTATTCTTAAAAACAATATTTAAAATATATTCATTTTCTTTCAATTCAGAAAAAATAAGATAAATAAAATTTGTATTCAAAATTAATATTTTTTTGAATTGAAGCTAATTATTTTGTAAGAAATAAAATTTTCTTCAACGCATGCGTGCAAAAGGAAAATTGAAAATTTTTTTGAAACAAGAAGTTATTTTTATGAGTGATAGTGATAGATACATTTATATACTCATGGACAAAATTATTGAATAATTAATTATGATGAATCAAAGAAAAAGTAAAGATAGTTTTAGTTCACAAAATAAAATTTGCACTCTCTGAGTAATACTACGTATTAATAACATCAGAGATTGCAAATTTTATTTTGTGAACAAAAACCATCTTTCCTTTTTCCTTGATTCATCATAATTAAATATTAGGTAATTTTGTTCATGAGTATATTATTTTGATGCGATATCTTTTATGTGTTTGTAAAACCAATAAAAATGTTAAAAATTTAATTTTAATTAATTGTCAATAGCTGTCAACACATAAAGATATAAATCATTTCATATATTTATTACATAAATTTATTAATAAATTTTATTTTTTGTGCGGAGAAACATGATATATAGGTAGTTGTTGAGGAAAAAAATGTCGAATTGTATAAAGAACATAAAAACAAATAATAATTGTTTAAATGACTAATTTATCATCCTATGTACTTGAGTAATGTAATCATCATATTATACGGTATATATATTATATTCATTTTTCAATTTGATATTTTATTTTGTTTTTTGCTAGTGTATTATTTTCAGTTAAAAACAAGCGAACAAATATAACTTCGTAATAGTTTTACGTACAAAAATTTGAAATAAATTATGTACTTATTACTGGTATTATTATAAATTTGGAAAAGAGTTAAAATTAAATCTAAAACGCTAAATGGTATTATTACTGTTTTATGTGTCTGGCTCTAGTATAAATTTAATTAAATGTTAACAGGCAAGTTCATAAAGCGGGTTAGTCATTAACACCATTTTTAATTTGGTTTTCAATACCCTTTCCAATTAGCGAAACAAGTTTATTTTCACTTGTACTAATGAGTGTTAGCAAAAAATTAATTCACTTCGAAACTGCTTAAACAGAATAGAATAGATGATGTTAAAAATTGTGTTAGCTGTTAACTTGCTTTGTTGGTCTGCGTATTAGTGAGTTTTAGTACTCGTGTTGTGATATTTATGATGCAGAAAAAGAATTTTTGCACAGCAGGAAAATAAATTAAGCTTTACACCGATTTATGTCAGCGACTAACATACGGTAGAATTCAACCCGTTGTACTGATTTTTGTGGAATTCGTTACATAAAAGATTATGCTGATCCTCTTGTAGAAAAAGAAGATGATGCTACCCAGTACCCAATTAATCCATTACAATTAGCAATTACAAATAACAATTGCGCTTTAAGGTAAAGTTAAAATGAGGATCTCAAGATCTACAGTCCGATGTGTTATTACGGAGCTACATATTTGCAAACAATTTCTATTTTACAAAAATATTTCGAACAGCAAATAGAATTTTCTACTAATGGTTTTCGAAATACGATATACAAATTTCTTATTTTAAATGGGAACCTAAAATTTTTATTCACTTATTCAATTCAGCTATTTATATATTAAGACGTTTATTTATAAATACTGATTGAAATATCACTTACCGAGATCTGCGTAAACAGAGTGCTATGCTCTAAATGGGTAAAAGGCGTGATGATATATTTTATTTTTTATCTGATTGAGAAGTTTGTGAACTCCAAACTTTCCACTTACAATGATTGTGATAGAGATGGCATTTTCTCTCTTTTTTCTGTTTGACATAAAATTTTTGTTCTCTTATTCGATTCAGCTATTTAAATATTAAGACGTTTATTTATGTACTGATTGAGAAGTTTGTAAACTCCATAATTTCCACTTACAATTATTGGGATAGAGATGGCACTTTATCTGTTTTTTCTGTTCGATTTATCATAGATAGTATTGTATCTAATCGTACTTTTATCAAAATAGAATAATATGAGATTTGTTAAAATAAGTCTTCCATATAAATTTTACTGTATAAACAACATAATATACTACTTTAAATTAAATGGTTTTGTAATATTTAGGTTTTGTTATAATTTAAGTTTCTTCAAAATTTTACGTATATAATTTGAAATGTTGATTTTTTCTTAAAGCTTTTTCAAGTTAAATATTACTTACTTTATTTATTAATTAATAAAATTTCTGAATACTTCAACATTATTTCAATAGATATCACTTCTACTAAGTGGTATAATTCATATTTTAAAAACGGTAGTTTTAAAATGCTCCAATCAATGAGGTTTGTTCAGAAATAACTGAACATTTTGAATTAAGCGTTATCGGAGTTATTTAGTGATATGCGGTTGGCAGCATTTCGTTGTCCTTATGTGCTCTTCTTCTGTAACCACATATTTTTGTATTGTTGACATTTCATTTAGTTTCCTAATATTGTTATTTCAGTGCAATGTGTTTAAAAGTGTTAGAAGGGATTTATAAAACGTGCTAGATCAACGATGCAACATAAAATTTTGCGGGAAACTGGGGAAATCTTTCACCGATACGCAAAAAGAGCTTAACAAGTCGTTAATCTCCTACTCGCCTCGCTAGACCGAGCGTTTGGGATTTTTTCTTATTTCCAAAATTAAAATAAATGCTGAAAGGACAACGCATTCAGATTATTAATGGCATCAAATTAAATGCATTACATACCTTAAAGGCATTTCAAATGGTTATCCAGGACTGCTTCGGGATTCATGAAATAGAAATACCGCGGGGAAAAGTGTATAAATAAGAGAGGGGGAGTATTTTGAAGGAGGCAAGAACCAATAATCTATAAAATTAATAATAAAGTTTGGTTATTTTCTGAACAGGCCTCGTAAGTTTGTAATCGTAATTGATATCTGAGTCCCTCTGACTTTGACATTTATAAATATAATGTGTAAGTATATTAAAAGAATGAAGCAAATAAAGCCATTAAACAACATCGTGACCAATTGAAACACTTTGACATTGTCATAGTGTGTCTTGAGGTAATAACAATCGATCCAGCCGCCAAAACAGTCGCGAGACTAATAAACATCCGAGTATCTCGCATCTCCCAAGGCCCGGTGATATCAACGCGCGATCACAGCACAAGTGATTTGGCAGAAACATCGAACAAGTGCACAAAAAGCGGCAATCATTACCGACAAAACTACACTTTGCGACCTTGTCGATTCCTTTATGATTCAATTATTGCGCATTTTTGTGGCGGTTTTTACGAAGATTCCATGTTTACGTACTATTTTTCTTCCGATCGTGACCCAAAGATGGAAGCGATGACGTAGTTATTTATACAAATAAGTTTAATTAGACACAATCATATTCTCGTCGTGATGTTTGAGGATTTCATTGATGTACCTATAATTAAATGGTTCTTGATGAAAAGTGTCTAGTGCCTCGGAATTGATTGCCGAAAATATGAGTGATATCATGCTTGTAATTGTAGAGATAATCATGTCGTAATAGTTAATAAGGTTTAAGGTGCAAAAAATTATGTGGTTTTCATTTTTTTCAATTCGTAAAATTATTTCAAGAGTACATGCACATTCCTTCTGATTATTATAATTATATACAAAGTATCTAAAGAAACAAATATCGACCAACCAGTACAATATATATTCATTCCAACGGTTTTCATTTAATTTTGTGGAATTAATTTGTTCTGCCGAATAAAATGTTCGGAAGAACACTAACCACATTATCAAACCGGTATATGTCACGATATATAGTTCTGGTCAGAATTTGTATAAACCATGGAATGAATTTTATGTATGCTATTAGACGATGTATCTAATTTGAAACATATATCTAGCTAGTCGCTTGCACAAAACTGTTATTTTTAATTTGAATTTTAGAGAGGAGTATTTGCAATTGTATGCTAAGCTTGCTGCTTAGTTATTAAGTTCGCCGGTACTTTAATTATCTGAAAGTTTATGAGAAATATTTGAAATAAAAAGTGGCATTTTCAGTAGGATAATGGAAGTATTTTAAATATGTAGAACAAGATACGCCAGTTGAGGATTTCTCTGTTTGTCAAAAATATTTTCAGATTAATGACAAATTAATGTGATAAACTGAATATAATTCGAGCCATAAATTTATTTGGGCCATTCTGGATTGCGTAGTGGCTATGTCATTAGCCTAGCATATGACCGTAACAGATAGTCCGCTTACCATACAGGATGTCTGTCTTAAATGTGTACATAGGAGATTAACATGGAAAGTCAGTTTTTAGAGTGCTGTTGGTCGGTGTTCTACCGGACAATAGAGATTGTGGTATCAATCGAAAGATACTATTTTTCTGAATGAAACGATGTTAAATACATTACAATTTAGTTGTAATTTGGTTCCGTAAATTAATTTTTAAACGTCAAATAAATAGCTAGAAAGAAATCAAGACAAAACAGTCATAGATGACATTTATTTATTTTCGATGAAAATTTAATAAATCGGAGAATTTACAAAACTTTAAAATTAATTTACGGAGCCAAATCACTACTAAATTGTAATGTATGTTACATCGTTTGATTTATAAAAATGATATCTTTCAATTGATACTAGAATCATTGTTGTCCGATAGAACACCGAGTAACAGCACGCAAAAAACTGATTTCCCATGTTAATCTCCTATGTTACACCTTTAAGACAGACACACGGTATATATTTAAAAAATATATATTTCGTAAAATTTCTTATAATTCCTGCGTAGTAAAAACGGCAACTCGTGTTAAAAATTATTCTTATATCCTTTTAGTACGCTGTCGGGATCTAATTATGTAATTTTTGATACCGATAAATTCTTTTCTCTCAGTAAATTATAATTAATTATTAAATTTTACGTGTCCAATGTTCACTGCGCAGACTATCTGTGCAATTTCTGCCCATAAAAATAGAACGTGTTCTAGTTTTGTGTACAGAAGAACAAACAAATATTTCTGTATATGACAGTCCATAGAATTCTATCCATAATTTTGTCCAGCATTATAGATCGTGATGTACGGACGTAAGACAGAATAATTCATTTAATTTAATTTATTTTCGGTGAAAAAATTGTATGGTGATTTTTGTACACTGAATGATATTTTGTTAATTAATGTCTAACAAATATAGTAGTGAGTAATGTGACACGTACGAATTAAATAATTAATTTTAAGGCCGAAAGTGTGGGCAATTGTTCGCGACAAAATGAGCAAATACGAACGAAAGTGATTGCATAAAACGGTGCAGACATAATAGCGCTTATTGTTCCATAGGTACTAATTTTAATTCAAATGTTATAATTATGTCAGAAGCGAGGGAATACTTATGAAGAGTACTTATTACTGCGTCTTTATAATACCGCACAGCTTAACTATAGTCATTTACTAAGTGCACGTATTTCATTTGCTTAACCGCAAGTTTCTAAATACGTTTTAGTTTCATAAAGTGTACGGTAAATTTAAATAAAAACAAATATACGTATCGTTATAAGTTCAGGCATGCAGGAACAGTACAAGTGTACAGCACTAATAAGCGTCATTACTATTCATTTGTTTGTGATTTTCTACCGAACTGCAAAACTAAATTCACAAAATAAATCTCTTATTTCATCCTAATGGCGAAGGTTAATTTTAAATATCTACAAGCTCAGGATATTACTTGATGATGGTTGATGGACACTGCTTTGGAATTTATAAAATCATTTTCTCAAGTAAAAAGCATTTAATCATATAAATTTGAAATTGTTTGTCTAATTGGAGAAGAATTACTTGCTATACTTATAATAGCGATAATTCACCTTATGCATAAAACTCCAGATAGAAATATAACTTTTTGCTTAGTGGATAAACTTTTTACCTTCATTACCTTGGCAACGACAAATCGGTTGCATTCGACTAATTATCTTGTCAAATGCCACTCGAGGTATTGTTTTCATCAGACCAAACTTTAATGTTTTTTTTTACTCAAACAATTTGATAGATAAAATCATTCCATCAGCGAATCCAGATTTTTTTTGTCAATTGCTCTTATTAGTTGGTACCAAACAATCAAGTTTTTGTAAATAAAAGGTTATCTAATAAATCTCTTGTGGTATTACGTTTGATATTATTACTGTGTTTACATGAAGTTTTGAAACCGTTTTCAAATCATTTTAAGTTTTGAAAACTCCATGTATACAGTGTCAAAACCGTTTTGAGTTAACTCAAACCAAAACTAAAATTCATGGGTTTGACTTCAAAATTGATTTGAAAACAATTCATGTAAACACGTAAAATACAGTTTCGAGAATACGCATGCGTACTTTGGAACACCAATATTACACTTACACAGACAATAATTAGAATAGCATTAGCTAAGCAGCTTCAGAAAACACATTCTAATAAATATTACGTTATTAAAATATTATTATAGGTACATATTTTATACACAAGCAATACTGTGAGGTTATGTTTTAAATTCCGACCTGCCACTTACATTAACCAAATGCGCATGCGCCAAAACTGTTTTCAAATCTATTTTTACACCTGTTTTGGAAACTGCAAGTAAACAGTTTTCTATAATTTTGACTGAAAACTGAGATCATTTTTAAAACTGCATGTTAATAATGTTAAATAACTATAATATGTACCTAAAGAAACCTAACAAAATTATCACTACATAATTTTGCTCATAACTTATCCATACCCTATCAAGTGGAAATATATTAATAAAATATAAAAAATGACGTGTAGGTACAGTTATTTATTTAAATTTCATTTGTTAAGAATTCAATACGCAATACTGTAATTTTAATTCAATTAATTAGGATTTATGGCTTTTTTTACATTATATCTTGCTATTTTTTAAGACAATGTGAAAATAATTAAAATTGTCATCAAGTATGAAAGAATAGATAATAAATTATTACAGGAACCTAACAATCTAAAAATATTTGTGATTAATTTAACTATTTTGACAAAAATTTTACGCATGATGTCATCCAATTACCTTACGCATAATTTATAAAATTTTAGACAAGATGTGTAAATATAAAATTCGTTAAATTACTTTACTAATTAAGATCGTCATTAATAATAATGACCACATCAAGTAGGTAATTTCATATTTTATAGTTTTGTAATTATTTGTGTGTATGTTAATTTTATTGCTTGTTTCTTTACACTAATAAATAATAATTGTCTAATACTCATAAAGATGTATAAAAAATAATCTTGAGAAAACATGGCAGCAGTATAAGAGGCGCCGGATAATAATAATTATTGTAAAATTAAAAACAAAAAGGCTTTGGATTATAGTTCTGTAAATATATTTATTTAAACTCAACGTTTTGAATTAGTAAACATAATTCTTCATCAGGAAACAATTATAATATAATTAATCGTTTCAGGAATTGAATCTCATAGCAAAATATTAAATTCCACAACATATTCAATGTTACAAAGTATAAATTAAATAAATAGATCAGTTGAAGGTTTTATTCCCGCAGTAGAAAAATAGTTATTTGTCAAACTAGAGAGGAAAGCGCTGCTTTTTTCCCCTCGAGTTCGAAGTTTGCCTCATGAGCGCAGCGAGTGAGGCATTTCGAACGAGAGTGGAAGAAGAGCTTTCCTCTCGGGTTAGACACAACATTTTTTTCACGACATGTTTTTAAAAATGGACCTAAAATACACTTTGAGAAAACAACTGACAAACTGACACGTTCACAGTTAGGTTATCAGACACAAGGCGGTGTAGTAGTGTTGTCAATGGACCAATCTTAAATATCTTTAATAAGTTGGCAAATTGGGATTTAATAAGAAAAAGAAAAATATAAGACATAATTGTAAGATAATTTAAAGTAGGTATATCACTACAATAAAGATTTTCAATAAAATTAGGAATTTATTTATAATTTTTGTAATACATTTTTTGAAAATAACATTCATATTGGTAACACTTCTATATTTTTCTCTCTAAAGAGGAACAACACATTTTCCTCACTATTTCGGGAGAAGAACGGTGTGGTTTCCTATCATGTCGTGAAAAAAATAGTTTTTCGGGGTTTATATTAAATTTAATTAGAAACAAAATGTGTCGAACAATGGTGAACATTGTAATCGGCGTTATTACTTAATTTTGTATACAGGAAATACTGTATTAAGCTTTTCCGCCACCCATAATTACTAAAATAAAAGCTAACTATTAAATTGAATTTGGGGGTTTAATTTGAGTACAACGAACTAATTGTTTTTCAATGTACAGGCCGGAAATATTTTTTCTTTGTTGAATATATGAGTATTTCTTCTAGTTTTTTGCTGATCGTATCATGTTTCACATTCTGGGAGGTCGGTAATATGAAAAAGCTGTTTTCAGAAACAGGAAATATCATCCATGAGGTATTTGAACACTTTTAGCGATGTCCATACAAGGAATACATTTATGTATTTGTTAGATTTAAATACTTTCTTTCTTACATGCAAAATTTATTTCTCATAATAGTAAATGACATGAACAATAATTTATGTTACATCTATTGCTTAACTTATAATTCGGTGTCCTTTTAGTCATCAGTTCCTTGGAGCGCATAAGACTGGAAAATTAAAAAAAAAACATCAAAATGCCTATATAAATTGTTATTAACTTCATTCCAAACAACATGGCCTCTACGTGTTTACTTCTTAAAACAAATGTATCAGCCGGAAAACGAATACAAAATAAATATGAATATGCGATGCACTTTCGAAGGATAAAATTCAAATTAACAAATAGCTTTCTCAAGAATAAGGGCTGTGAAACAATTTTTTTCTATGACTGTTAAAAAATCGGGACTTGTTTTGATGAATTTCAATGCGCGAAATGTAACATTCTTAGGAGCATCATTTTTTTGTTGTGTTACTATGGTAATCAGTTTTTATACGGTTAGGATATATTTTTTGCTCGGAAATAGTTATTTACCTTACAAGTAAGCAAAGTAAGGAATTAGCCACGAGAGAAATTTTTAGCTCACGAAGCCGAAGGTTGAGTGTGATATTTTTATCGAGTGGGTAATTCCATTTTGCCCACGTGTGTACTATAACGTTTTATCCAACATCTCTTAATAAATGCAATACGATAATCTGTTACTTTCCTTGTTTAAAATCGCCATAGTTATAGAGCATTTATTGAAAGGGGTGGGATAAACAAAATTGTCAACAACAACTGTCATTCTTTCTTAGTTACCAAAATAATAAGTTACGGCGTACTAATTTTCGATTGACAACCTTACGCACTAAAAACATCGATTTCGCACTTAATACAAAAATTACTATTTTCGTCTTTTTGTTGAAAATTTCTGTATTTAATTTTTGACATTAGTTAATATTAATTAATAAAAGTTTTATTTTCTTTATTTATTATACTTTCATTTTGTTGCGTTTAATCTTTTCACTAACATTAACAGTTTTATTAAAATTAAACAGCAGTTTAAAAGTGTTCCATTTTTTTTTTGTCCAGCAATACTTATACTATACGAAATAAGTATGTTGAATCGAACTGCAAGTTCCACCATCCATAGTCCAATGCGTTACCACCGATCTACTTACCATATTATTTCATTTATTTTTGAGAATGAATAAAACTGGAAAAAGAGACCATATTGTTTGGAAAATAGATTACTTACAAAATATTTATTTTCCAAAACGGTAGTGTGCTGTGGTATTTTGAACCCGGTTTCTGAATGCTGTTGGTATAGGTTGAGTTGTCGGACCGGCGTCTTCTTCTGTTTGTATTGGAATAAACATGCACGACATTGTAATAATAAAGAAGAACAATATAATATTTATTTGGAAGAAATGCATATTGCTCAAAAAGTTCAATGATTTAAACTTGCAACTGTACTTGTATGAAGTTTGAAGTTTCCACTACTTTTATATTCCTACCTAGTTAGGTATAATGACAAGTAAAATTGCTTAAAAGATAAATGTATTGCAGAAACGCATTGATTCATAGGGTAATTAAAATAGGAAAATTTCCTTTTAAATGCTTATATATTCAAATTTCAAAGAATTCGATAAAAATTTATTATTCATAAATACTCACTAAAAAGTTAACTGCAGATATTAAGTAGCGAAATAAATTATGTGCACATATAACTGAATGATGTTTGGTTCATTCATATATTTACAACATGCCTTTAATCGATAACCATTCATTAAATAAAATATATCGTCACGCCATTTACTCATTTTAAAATGTGGCACTCTGCTTAGAGCACACCTCGCTACATACTATATTCTTGTATATATAATGCGGCTTCCAGCCGTTAAGTCACGACCCCAAAGATGTTAATGGAAGGAAAACCATAGGGGTAATTTTTATGTGGTCAAAATCAAAATCAATGATATGAACTTGAAGAATAAAATAAAAAATATATTTCAATTAAAATTTGTAGGTAATATTATGCTACTGTACTGAAACTGCAGCATAATACAATGAAATTAACCCTAAATCAATTATTTATTAAGAAATCCACTTACGGTTGATAGATTGCTATAGTGAAACTAGAGTATAAAAGTTATCGTTTAAATTACTTTATGGTCGTGGTTTCTTTTCATAGAAACTAAGGGTCTGTTTCCAAATATCCAGTCAACGGATTGGATTTGAGAATTTAAAAAACATTGGCATGTCTGACTTAAAATAGATGGATCACTGCAGTAATGTAATATCATCTAAATACAACACAAATACTAGAATAACCCATCCATTTTGAGCCAAACAAGCTAATGTAGAATTTTCGAATCCAGTACTTGGCTGGGATGTAAATAAATCTAGGAAATAACAGATATTATTTAGGGTTTCTTGCAATTGCAGTTTTTCATAGCAAGATACAGAAAGGTCATATTATTTTCAAACTTTTTAACAGCGCACATCTATGAAAAGAAACTATAGAGCATAAAATAATTAAAGTGTCAAATTTTATTCTCTAACTGAACTATACCAAAATGAAATTCAAATTTGATATTTCAAAATGATATTTTCATTAGATATGTTAGGTAAAACAATACACGAAAAAAAATTACCGTAGCATTTTCCGAACTATTCGGTAAGCTGAGGATATAAAATACATTTTCTTGAAAATGTCATAACAATTAAGAAACCTAACATGATCTAATACTAAGCAATTAGAAATATTCACAATATAGTTTGTTAAATTTTTAGAAAATGCATCTAACATCATCAGTTAAGTTTTCGTGTTTTTATCTATATTATAACCATAACAAATGGGGTAAATAGCTCCGAGGTAACGTGTCGGACTGTGGATCGTGAGATCCTCAGTTCGAATCCCACTGCCGACAGTTACAAATTTAAATTTACCCCTGTGGTTCCTCCTCCACTAACATCCTTGGGGGCTATGATTTGACGGCTGGTAACCGCAAAAAATATATCACTTACCGAGATCTGCGTAAGCAGAGTGCCACACCCGTAATGGGTAAAAGGCGTGATGATATATTTATTTATTTATAACCATAACAATTCGTTGTAGAAGATATTATTTTTTGAATTACAGGTGTTCTCTCATGGGGATATGATTAAAATGTTATTTAATAATCGTGCAATATATACCTAGTTAGTTTTACCAAGAAATATTTTTACAAAACAAAACAGTAAATTATAAATTTATCACTGTTATAAAATAAATAATTCTCCAGAAGAAATAGCCAATACATTCCTGTGCAATATTTCCTGGAATCGCTAACCCCTATATTTTGAATTATTCTTCACACATTTCTATGCTGACACACTTCTTTTGTATCATTAAAATGCATATATCTTCTTTGTCACGTCCCTGATTCTTTCGCGCTTCTAATCATTCATTCCAACAGCTCTATCACTTTCTTTTGCACACTTTGCCAATTGCAGTTGTCGCGGTCCCACAATTGTTTCACACACTTAAATTGTTCTCCTCATTCGCAGTCTCTCTTCACCTGCTCTTCCCACATACTTGTTGGTTACTTGCCAATAATGTTACCGTAGTAACAGCGATATTGAAATTTCTCATTTTCATTTATTGGATGCTTGTCTAACTTAAGTGCATTTCAATAGCAATACTTACTATGAACGATGCATCATAAATGCAATTACTATGAAAATTCTGTATAACTTATCTATATTTCTTCAAAATAAACACGGTACTTAGATTCTCAATTCCATTCCCACAGTCGTCAAAAACTTACATCGCATTTTTAGGTTAGTTGACTAGGTTTGCATTGTTACTTTTTTATACCTAGTGAAATAAGAAATACATATTTTGAGGTTCCCTAAAATTATTTATATTATACTCTAAACATCTGTATGAATGGATGATGGATGTGTTTTCATATATTCAATAACTAACGATCGAAAAAGGATAAATTAATAAAACTTCATAATTAAAAGTTTTATGATATTTGTGAAGAACTGAGTTAATTTTGGTCATAATTACAAAACTGGAACACTACAATAAATTAAATTTATTTCAAATATTGATATAAATAGCTTCAAATAAAAGATGTTAGAATTAATATTTGGATTAAAAACTGTTGTTTGTATTTATGTTCCAATTTTAACTTTACCCCTGTAGTTCATTCGCCCCTAACATCTTTAGGGTTTGTCACTTGACGGCCGGTAATCACATTTTACGCGTACAAAAATATGTCACTTACCGTAAAAGGAGTTTATTTTGCTTCCATTGTTGAAAAAACCTTAATTTTTTGTTTAATAACATATTACATACATACATTGGCTGGTACCACAAACTCTGTTTTTGTGTGTTTTAAGAGCATTGTTTTAAGCTCGTTTTTAGCTCTATACAATGTTCTAAAATTATTTTATAAAAAAATGCTTCAAATAGAAGTTGCATAGAAATGTATTATCTACCACTTTTATTTGAAGTATTTTTTTTATAAAATAATTTTAGAACATTGTACAGCGCTAAAACCGAGCTTAAAACACCCAAAAACTGAGCTCGTGGTGCCAGCCCGTGAGTTCTAGCAAAAATTCAATATTTACGAATCTGCTATTAATGCATTATTTATTTTGAATACTAGTTATACTTTGGAGGAAAGAATATAAAGGAGAGAGCGTTAGCAAGCGATAGTGAAGCCGCTTCCCCCATTGAAACCAGAACCGCTGTTAACTCGTTGTTATAGCAACTATCAGCATTTGACAGCCGTAATGTTTTTTTTATGAACGTATGTACCGCACAAATCCTCACTCCAACCAGAACCATGGCTTGCATGCGTCTGCCCTCACCAGGTTACACTCCCCTTGCCGCTAATATAAGTTTATGCTCTCTCCTTTATCTTCTTTCCTCCAAGAGTTATACGTAGGTATGATGAGCATACTGTTCTAGATAAAATGCAACATAATTGACAATGTTAAATGAACTTTTAATCTTGTCCTTTTCTTAAGATTCATATCTAAATTTCCATCATTTTGAGATTTTATAAATATCTTTGAGACTGTGTAAGGATTTTGTCTAGAACATTCAGCCAATAAATAACAAATATGTCACAAGTATATCTCAAACTATAACCGGAATTTTAGCAACAAATAACTATTATCAAACTAGAGAGGAAAGCGCTTCTTTTTCCCCTTCGAGTTCGAAGTTGCTGCGCTCATGAGGCATTTCGAACGAGTGTGTAAGAAGAGCTTTCCTCTCGTGTTTGACATAACATTTTTTTCACATGTTTCTAAAAACGATTTGCTCGAACCTAAAATACACTTTGAGAATACAATTGACAGACGACTGACACGTTAAAAGTTAGGTTATCAATCACAAGGCTGTGTAGCAGTGTGGCAGTTTCGCCAATGAACCAATCTTAAATATCTTTAATAAGTTGTAAAATTGTGATTTAATAAGAAAAATGTAAGACATAAAAATAATAATATTTTTTTGTAAATAACTTTCATATTGGTAACACTTTTATATTTTCCTCTCTAAAGAGGAACAACACATATTTCTCACTATTTCGGAAGAAGAACGGTTGAATTTCCTACCATGTCGTGAAAAAAGATATTTCAATAATGTCCTACAGAATATATTGTGCAAGGTGCAGTAGAAGTAGTTGTTAACAAACAGAAGTCGCCAAACAGTTAGTGTCAGTACTGCATAAATTCATTAATTTACATGAAATTACCATAGATGAATGAGTAACACAACAAAACCGGAACTGTTTTGTTTATGATTTTACTAACCATTTCAAAACACACGATTTCTGAGAAAAAACTAATGTTTAAATTACTTTTCTTCTTATTCATTCTTTTAATGAATATGTTGGAGATAGCGCAACCTTTTTATCACAAAAAATGTAGTTAGGGAATTGTTTTCACATGTGTAATGTGATTTGGAATATTAATCATAGATAATTACATCGTCAAAGGTGGCGTAATCCTACAGAATTGACAACATCATGTTCCAATGATAGTGGAAGGTGATGGCGGCCAGTGGCGCCGGGCACGTGATTGCTGCAGGGGGCGACGCTTTTTAGGCGCGATGCTCGGTTTTTGTGCAGCATGATTATAATGTACTTTTACATTCTCATATTAAAATTATTGATAAAAACTTTATAGCTTTATAATTATATTATTTGAACGTTGTATCTTCTAACAGTAGTTTTATTTTAATATTTTAAAACGTGAATAACGTGATGTTTGAATTTGAAAGTAAACTGGAGAATCTTTATTACGAATCGTTCGAAGAAGGAGTATGTCATAATGTTGGAAATATGCGAATAATAATTATATATTTGACAAATCGTAAATTTTGAATATTATGTTTCTATATACTTGTATATTTATTTGTATAATATTTAATATCTTGTTATTACAAGAAAAATATCAATTTTAACATTAGATAGGTATTTTCTGTTTTAATGAGGTTTGTGAACAAATATTTATTTTTTTCTACGACCACTTAGAATTGAGATTGCAAGTGTCGTACGTAATGAATTTATTTGGGAGTATTTTAATACAGGTGAGTTCATTTTAGTACAGGTGCCATTGCTAGGATATACTTATGTAGAATTGTCAAATATTGGAGTGGTGAAACCGGGACAAATTAAATTATTTAAGAAATAATATCGTGGCCATAGAAAAAGTATAGTGTACAACTCGCATGGAATGTGCATTTCATACTAATATGATTTGCACTATTTACAGCATTCTCCTTTTATTTTACTCGTAGGAAATGAGTACCATTCCATGCTCGTTGTACAATATACTATTTTATAGCTTCATTTACTATGGATACCAGTTTATATCTCATCGTACTGTTCTGAACAAAATGCAAAATGGGTTGTCAATTTTAACTGAACTTGTCATTATAATTTTTAGATGTTTACAAATGAAGTATAAATTCGAATGCTTAAATGGGTACATTTATGGTTACAGTTTGAGAAATGTTTGTGGTATGTTTATAAATCAGTAAATTATTATTAAAAGTTCATTTAACATTGACAATCAATGTTGCTTTTTATTTGGAATAGTACGGTAATGTATATAGCTATATTTATACATCAATGAAAGAAAAGTAAATGCTGCACCTTAGTTGAAACCATTGATCTCTGCCTATATATACCTCTGGATAGGCCTTACCATATGATAAAGTAAAGCTATTGCCATGTTACATAGGTCTGCATCTTGTCCATTGTGGCGCGAAATACTGAAATACGAATAATTCAATAAACATTTTAAAAAAATAGCGAAATAAAATCAAATTTAAAAATATACGAATTACTTTGTTCGTACTTCGGTATTTCGTGCCATACTGGACTAGGATGACTAGATTTAGACTTTTGCAACATGGCTGCCACCGCGTTGGAATATGCTTCACTTTTTCATATGCTATGGCCTATCCAGAGGTGTGGATAGAGATCAGTGGCTGAAACTCACGATATGATTCTAAACAAGAAAATGGAATACCCGCATTTTTAAAACGATGAGTTAATTACAGTTCACAAAAATTTGGGTATTATTAAAAATTAGGAGAAGGGATACGTGAGACGTGACGTAGTTTTAGTAGGAGAAAAATGGACATATTTGAAGAGAAAGA
Source organism: Poecilus cupreus (assembly GCA_963942605.1). NCBI lineage: Eukaryota > Metazoa > Arthropoda > Insecta > Coleoptera > Carabidae > Poecilus > Poecilus cupreus. The sequence continues at coordinate 34,046,123 of OZ012714.1, forward strand.
GTTAGGTATAAATATTTTCTATTGTAATTTCATGTACTGTATATTTAGTAGTAGGTAAATTAAATTTTAATCCAGGAAACTTTAGTTTGTTTTCTAAATAATTGTAATGATATCAATTTTACGATAAATGTACTTGTTTCAAAGCGCTATTTTAATTTATTAATAACAGTTTGACGTCATGTCAAAAGCACGATAGTAATAATTTAATTTCAAATTGAAAATACTGTAAAATTATAAGATTATATGTAGATATGTAGTTTTTATTATAAGATAACGTTATGGTTATTTAGTCATTTTATGAATTTTGTTTTCGATAAAGTAAATAGTTATTGTTGATATACAAGGAGAATATCAGGGGGCGAAAAAGTCAACTAACTTATCATTTAGATATAAACGTATATAAATGTATATTCGATATAAGTGTAATTCGACTTCAGCGCTTGAAAAGCACCGATTCCCTTGTCGTTATCCATGGTACGTTTCGTTGACGTTTTTGTAAAAATTAAATTTGAGTTGTTCTGTTTATCGAAGTCATGTGGTTGGACCACCAGCAAATATGAAGGAGTAACAATTATAAATGCATTGTATATCATTGTTTAATTTATGTATTGTTGATAGTTGCTTACGTAGTTTGAAAGTTGTAGGACAATATATCAACATGACTAAATAACCTTCTTATCCACATAATGTAAACTTCAGTATTTACGGTTATTATCTAACAGCATTCTCCGACATAGCAGCTTTAACTATGAGGAATAAATACAATAAGGTTTGAACCTTGCACTTCATAGTTCATTGTAATGTCTGGTTTATAACCTCAACATACCAATCCTAAGCAGTTGTATACTTTAATTATCTTCAAGATCACACAACACTACATAAAATCTTCGGCGAGTTCAATGCGTATGTGCAGAATGAGAAGTCGTTGCTGAGGAAATGTAGAGGGCAAAACCATCATTATTTTTGATTGAATTTTGAAAGGAGGATTATTAATTAATAGCAATAAATTTTAAAATTGATAGATAATTATGGTCGCTGCAAAAATGAAGAAATGTACTTGAAATAATTGAAGATACTAGTTTTAAATGGCAAGTACTATTAATAAATATTTCATTTTAATTTCACGTGCTAGTAGTCCTGAGTATTGTGGTTTGGTCATAAAATAATTATTACTATTTACTATATTTATTTCTTTAACGTAATTCGCTAATTTAATATTGCCACCTCATATTTTAAAATATTACCTATCTCATCAAATAAAAATTATTTTAAAATATCTATATTTCTGTAGTTCTAAATACTTTAACAAACTTTCGGAATTTATAGCGTAGGAATAAATTAATAGTAATTTATTGTACTAGTTTTATCCAACACCTCTCTTAAAACGTCTTAAATCGTTTGTATATTTTCGTCATTCATTCATCCGGGAAACAAGCGTTCCCGCACTTGGTATGTAAATAACTAGTTCGCGCCGCCGTCCGACATTGATACAATTACATATCTCTAAAGCGGTCGACAAAAATTGCTAACTTTTTATGATTACTTGTTGGCATCAGTTCACTAGTTTTAGCTAACTTCTGACGCTAGAAATGTCAAAGTATTACATTGACTATTGACTTTAAAATATTATGGCAAAATATCTACAATAGAGTATTTGCAATTCAAGTACGAAATATTTATAGATTTTAAACATATTTGTAAGTAATTACAATTGAATTTGCAGTGTAAAATCCTAATAAAAATATGTTGATTTTTTTGGTTATAATATTGGAAAATATAGACAGAATTGACATTCAAATATTGTGATGTTACCAACATAAAAAAATTCCCTGTCATTAAGAATGTGAGTAAGAAATTAAATTTATTATTAAATTTACATAAATGTTGGCGCGAAAAATCTTGTGCATCCCTCGGTTGGAAACTATTTTGTAAGGCCATCCAAATTTTGAAAGACAGTGTAATGGATATTAGTAGAACATGCCTATTTTAAAATTATATAGTTAAGTAATTTAGTTTTTTTTTTAATGTATCTTTTATAAATAGGAGTAAATATATCTTAATGACAATGACCTATTTCTGGATGGGACACTCTGCTTAGCTTAAAATAGTTATCTATATGAAATGTGATATATATTTTTCCGTGTTAAGTGCGTTTAAATAGGGCCCACAAAAATGTAAGTGATGGTTTAAATGAATCGTGAAGATCAAACAACAAACTAAAACTCCAATTCCTGGCAGCAGTTTGATATCTCGCCCGAAGCAAACTGGCAAAAGCTTATCCCATCATCTATGCAGCGCAGCTTCCAGCATCTGGCAGCGTCTGCGCTTGCGCACTCATCTGACTTCATTCGGCCATCGAGCTCACGAATTGTCCAGGATACAACAATCAGCAAGCAGCAAGCAGGTTCCCACAATAGCCATTCATCGCGCTAATAATAGGTGTGATCTAAAGACCGCCCGGATTTACGAACATCTTCTCTTCGCGATGATAACCCCAAGCTGACCTTCGACCCCCATCATCGTGCTGACTAATTATTAGGTCACCCGTTATAGCATCTACAAGCTTGTAACTCGGCTTGTAGGTATATGAGATGTTCTGTCTAGTTTTTGTTTACGTTTCTGGTTAGTTTGTCTTGCGACGTAGATTGCTAGATTGCCGATGCTGATGGATCAAGGAAGCTACATTTTATCGATTAACGATTAGCGAGAAATGAATCACTTATTTTATTGACTCGAAAATCGATGATTGTGAAATACGTAAACGGTGACCGCTCAACCGTGACTTGTTGGTATGAGTTAGTGGATTGTTATGGTTGACTTCCTCACTAAAAAGGTTTTAGGATACAACGTTTTTTGTTCGCTAATTGCTGGTAGCTGCTCATTAATTTCATGTTAATTTTATTGGAAAATTGGTGCCCCTTTGCATAGATTCAGTTTAATTTGATTTTTCTGTTTATACATAAATTTACTTTGGGATATATAGCTACGTGAAAGTTCCTCAGTTCGAATCCCACTGTCAATAGTTGCCATTTTAACTTGTGGTTCTCCCTTCTCTAATATCTGGACAATTATTAACGACTGCACTTCACGCGCAAGAATTGCGGTACTAGAGTGTTACACCCAAAATTGGTAAATGGCGTAATGATATATTTATTTTATTTGAAATCGGCACTAAATGCTCAAAAATCGTCATTAAAAGCTCAGTAATCGTTACTTAAGTAACCCGTTATACGACGATTTTGAGCAACCCAGTGTTGGCAACCGTTTAATAATTATTGTACAATTAGGATAATTTTTGCAGATATATTGACGTACAATAAAAATTTGGACGTAACATGAAACAAAATTTGCAAGAAGAATTAACTAATTAATTCCGATGACGAAATTGAGGACAAAACACATAATTTTGAGTGTTATTTACGAATACTTCACTTCTCGAGGTTGGCAACACTGATTGTCAGTTTCAATTGACAACTGACAGATGTATAAACTTAACCTATATTGTAATTTTTTTACAGTTTTTTCGAATTTCAGATTTCAAATAAAACTTAATATGTTCCTCGGCACTGAAGTTCCTTTTTGTCACTCCCATGGTTTATTTTCCTCGGCCCTACGGGCCTCGGCAACTAAATTCCATATTCGTGATAAAAAATTGAACTTCAGTGCCTTGATACAAAAATAACTATTGTTTAACTTAAATTTACTTGCAATAATAGGTTTCCTTTGAAATAATTACTGAAGCCTATTGTACACAATCATACAACATTATACGAACCGTGTTATAAATTATTTTAGTTATATTCATACTAAATCACATTGTTCAATGCTTAATTATATTTTTTTTAAACCTGTTTTAATTTTGAAGGATATAATTTAATACAATGTTTGTAGTAGTACGAAAACTAAAGTAACTGTATATGATACTACGAGTATATACAGATATTAACGTACGGTCCGAATCATGGATACAATTTCGAGGAATAAAATGCAAAATTGGGGCTCTGGAAATGAAGTATCTAAGAAAATTCAAAGATTAACAATATCGTATAGATTAAGAAACGAAATAATAAAAGAACAATTCCAATGCAAGCCAATACTAGACTTCAAAGAAACAGGCCAACTGTCATGGTGGGACCATACGATAAGAAGGAATGAATCGAGACCGGTGCAGTAAATTTGGATGACAAACGTAAAGGAAAAGAGGAATCAAGAAGACCAAAAAACACCTGGAATACCATCATGAACAAGATTCTGAAAAAGAAGTGTTACACTGCACCACTGCAGGATGCACGAAGGATGGTGATGAATAAGAAACAATGGGTGAATGTTCACGTTTAAGAGACTTTTACGCTCTACACTTTACGGTAAAAGGATTCGTAACTACATATCATATATACAAAGTGAGGTTAAAACAAACTAGAGCAAAAACTTGCTGCTATCCACGGAATAAGATAAACCGCACAAAGTGGAAGCAAATTTTCTGTACAGAAATCTTTCGAATTGAAAGACTAGCTTAGAAATTACAAGGCTTATGGAACTTATTTATAGTTAATATTATATTTGTATGATGATGTCTCTTTACTATGTCAAATTTTACTGTTGCATGAGAAAATAAAAATATTTATAATATGACGTATACATTGGAAATAAATTAATGTAATGATTCATAAAAAAAATTATAATATGGAAAGATATTGCTCTTTCAATAGATTTTATTTATGCATGCATGAGGTAATTACTATTTTATTTAATTATTCTTTTTTCAGCCGTATTGTTACAAGGCACAAAGCCTATTCAAAAGTTTATTAAATTTCTAAGGCGAAACAAAAGTAAATCGACAAGAATTCAAAACAAATTAGTTTTGTTTTCTTTTTAGAACACAATTTCAAATACATTTAGTTCTAAACGTTTGAAAATTGAACCAACACTGTTCCTTTCTCACAAATATATATTTATGATTTATGTCTGAAGCTGTCAACAGAAAGTTAAAACAACGTGCAAATGAAAACATTCCCTAAATTGTCTTTTAAAAAGGATCATATTTCACAATTCCCACCCATCGTGGAACTGAGACTCATCCCTGCATATGACTAATGTGCTTCCCGTTTCAACAGGGGCGATGGATAAGTATTAGGGAACCATACGTGAAGACTGTCACGTACACAAAATATGGCTCACATTTGGGAAACGAAAATTAATCGGCCATAATTTACATATGCGGTTAGAGAAACATCCAATTTGCATATAAAAAGGTTTGTTTGTTAAATAGTCCCAAATATAATCCCGAAAAATGAACGACATTCTTAGAGATGTAACATCGGCAAAGATTCTTTTTTCAAGTGGCTCTCAGTGTGGTCTCAGTTTGTTATGTTATGAAATCTGAGCCGAAGAAGAGCTTTAAACTTCAGAATATCTTTATTTTGTGAGCTGTGATTTATTTGAAATATGTTGTCTTTATGTTTAAAGTCTTTAAGCTGAACGAAATGATTTATTCTTCACCTTGGCAACTACATCCAAATTGTGATAACGTCATTAATATAATCAAAAATATTGTCAATGCTCTCTTAATGAAATTAATCATTATTCGATTTTTATTCAAGTAGGAAGTAATGCGATGGGTTGTGCCTAAAAAACTTAAATAATTAACTTCATTATGAAAATATTTAGAGGATATAACGGTACTTGTGTATACCATATAATTTATGCATATACTTTCGGTTTTAGAAGGAATGTTCTTCCGAAACCGAAATGACCAGTTTCGTTTTTGAAAGATATATACTTATATTTAAAAATCGTAAGTATTATTCGCTTTTTATAATAAATTAGTAAACCAGATCCACAATCGTTAAAAACACTGGAATATAGAGTCAAGGAATATCAATGTTCTTTACTAAATAACTAAATATTGTTATTATTTTTATTATGTTTACCTCCCCCACATACAGCTATAGCTAGGGGACTTTTTCTTAATAAAATTTTCCCAAAAACTCAATAACCAAATAGTTACAACAAATTATAGTTGAATCAGTAATCGTTACAAACTACAGCAGCTAATTAAGTTTCAAATAGAAATTGGAAATTTGTTTAAAGCTAGCTGAAAAATGTTTTGTTCGAAACAATAATAGTACTGTTACCATTATTTTTGTAAGTACATAATTTAAAATAAAAATAACAGCAAATATCGATCAGTGTGGTCGATATTACCCTTATTAAAATTTTTACATAAACGCCATGAAATTACGATTACGATCAAGTCATTCTTGATAATGATGAACGAACAACAGTAACTAACGATCTAAAATATTGACATAAACACCAGAAAAATAATATTTAGAAGCGAAGGAAATAATAAAGAAATAAAGTAGCCGAGTTTGAGGAAGCAAAAGATTATATTTGCCATAAGTCTAATTAATAAATGTAATTAATGTTTTTTCTTTTTGTTTTATAATAAAAAATTAATATAATTTTATAATTTAGAAATGTTTTTGTTATGTAGGAATTTATATTGAAAGCAGTTCAATTCAAGATTGTTTGTTTATGGTTGATATTACCACAATATGTGATCGATTTTACCCGACTGTAGAGGGCAAAATCGACTTAGTTATATTTAACAAAATTAATTTATCACTATTAATATTGATAGATATAGTTAAAATTTGTCCTGATTTAAGAAGAATGTTTGATTTATGTTATGAGGAGGAAAACAAATTGATATTGTAATTAGTTTCTGTATAATAATTATTTCCCTTAAGTAGTCGATAGTCACCCTCTTTTCCTACCAAAATCTAATCAGCTTGTAACATTAACTATCAAATTCAAAATATAAAAATCTGATGTGGCCAGCACATAACCTCCCGCCTAATACTACTCTTAAACGATACAAAATAGTACTTGATGATACAGAAAAATACCTTCTTATTTGTTAATCTTCTATTTATATTTGAGAATTTTAATTTTCTTTCGTATATTTATTTAATTTTTTGACATATAATTCACTAAGAAACAACTTCACAATCACAATGACGTGTCACATTTCGTAAAAAATTGAAAATGTTTCCATGGTGTACTAGGAATGTAAGATTTGTGATATCTAATTTATTTATATTTTATTATCTCAAACACTAATGTAAATTAATCAAATTAGTGTAATCAAAGCACATGTAAAATTAAATATTCTTCAACTTTCAAAATAACATATATTGTTGAAAAATGAAATTTAACCGTGTTTTTCACGAAAAACTGTTAAGGGCTTCAAGTAAACTGCTACTTCCGGTTGACCAATTTCATCCAAAATCTAATCAGCTCTTTATTTTAATATAAGAATTAATAATTCACAAAATTGTATTTTTTTGTATTATGGTATTTGAGTTATGCGAGACGAAAAAATTGCCACAGACTATACACACCCACACATACATACATACATACAGACATCATCGCGAAAATAGTAAAATCGTATTGTAGGGACCCTAAAACGTGCTTATTCATTGAAAACTCACTACCCAATTTTTTAACCAAAAACAATATCTCCCTTACCTAGGCGGGAGGTAATAATGCAAGAAATAGTGAAATTATTTTCTATGGATAACTATAATGTGGAAAACTAACACTCACAATACCTCCCTTACATATATGTGCTGAAGGTAGTGAAGTGCTTCCAATCGTAATAATGAATGGTTTAATAATGCATCGTGGGTTAATTGTACATGTGTATTTAGATGACGCATAGGCCGTTATGTTTATATTATTTATCTTACAATTATTTTCCAGTTATGTCTTTCCTTACCGTTTGCTGTCTAATGTTATCAGTCGATCCATCTTACTGGTAATCAAACACAGAGAATATGTGCAATTACATTAATTCTGGCCACGTCTGTAATTTATTCCATGTGTGATTTATCTTTACGCTTGCGCTTGCGTTTGCGTTGATGAACCTCCCCCGCCTGGTAACAATGTTACCAGCGATTAAATGAGTTAGGTTCGTATGCGAACCGTGAAGTACGTGTAAACTTATTAAAAATCTGCTTTATTTTCCCAGGAATCACTTTTGCTCGCTTCCTCAGAAGTTTGATGAGCAATAATTTTCATTTTATTGATTCATTTACACTGTTGCATGTAATAATGGCTTGGTGGTGTTGTGAACTTTACTGTATAAAATGGAGAGTAACGTTACTTTGCCATAACTTGGAAACTTACTTGTTGACTATTTATACGCATAAAATATTGTTTTATGTTCGTATAACTACCTACATGTATTATACTGATATTTTAAAAATTTTTACAGCTTTTTGTTACACGAGAACAATACTTACACATGCTTATTTTGCCGTTAATAATAATATTGATTACGTTTATATACACATATGTCACAAATGTATTTTAATTCTGCTTTTACTTTGGAAACGCAACTTTATAGCGGGAAATGCTACAGATTTACTTTTACTACTTCAAATTTTCTCAATACCCTAGATCGGGATTCGAATTCAGGATCCTAGCATTACTGAATAGGGATGATATTTCTTCGCCTAAAACAGCGATAAATTTACTTTCTGTTACGTAGTTTAAGGAAGCAAAGGAATAAAGCAAAAATCGAAAACGAGATTTTTACGGAAATCATGTTTTGAAATTCACTGAATCCCTAGCTCAAATGTCAATGACATCTGTGTGGATGAACATGAACATAGTAACAGCTACAAAAATAAATTTGAAATTAATTTTATATTTTAAAGAATTATGTTATTTATAATAATCATACATCTATTTTTAATTTTGAGAAAAACTGAAATATACAGGTTGCTTAGTAAATAGCGGTCAATTAATTGACGATGGGCAGTACATTTCAAAATAAAGAACTAAATCTCGTCAATTAATGCTGCCGTATTTTGGTGCCTAGCTAAATAAATAACTATTATTTTTCACAAATATAAAAAAATCTGGTGTGGGCACCACACTACTTTCTTAGACATATAAAACCAACTGAACGCGTATGACTTTACTTTGACATAGATGTTAAACCTGTTTTATTTTTTGTTCTCATTGTAATTATTATAAAATAGGTATTTATTAATTAATATCTAATTACTTTCTAACTAATAATACAAATATTGCTTTTATAATATACATATTTCAGACACATATCAAAAATGTTTCAGTTTTTGTTCACATTGCAACTAAGATTATTATTATTAAATATATAATTTAGTTTTCTCAAAATTAGAAGCATGTACAAGAAAAGTGCAAATAATATTTTATATCCAAATATTTTTGCTAACATATTTCATTTGAAACTTTTTTACAGCTGATTCTATTTTTGAAAAAAATTAATTTTTTTGTTTTGTGTGACCAGTAAATATCCTCTAGGTTTTCAATTTCACTCAAAGCAACTCAGCTCTTCATATTTTCATGAAACTTATACATTTCAAGTTTCGTTTACATATCTTGTCTCGTTCATGAGATATTGCACACACGGAAATCCATCCATCTATCCATTACAGACATCATTGAGATATTGGTCTTAACGGATTCAGTGGACATTAAATTTTTTCATGATTCCAATACTTCCTTACATTTTGTATAAGAAAGTAAAAATATAATAAATGTTCAATATGTCCTTCTGAAACTTATACGTAACTTTTCTATTCGTCTTGTTATAGATTGACAAATGCAGCCATCTACAATTCTTTGACGTTGGTCATTGATGTTATTTTCTGAAATTGATGTAAAAATATAGTGGATTTAAGTCTAGTGCTCGTAGAGTTACAGGTTATTAACTGCCAAAAGCAAACAATGAAAAATAGATTGTCTTGTTCGTGTTTCGCCGAACTTTGTAATTTTCTTTAAAGTATAAAATATTGTAAAAACTAGAATCTGAAACTATAAATTTCCAGATACATGTTTATATGAACTTTTATTATTGTTTTAACATATACTATACACCCTTAATTTTAGGCCTCAATTTTTTCAACACACTGTATGTTTAATAATATATTTCACTAATCATTGTTGCTATGATAACAATTAAATAACTATGAAACATCTATTCTGTTTATGACACATGATGTATCAAGGGTAATTATTAAACAATCAAATTCAGATTTTCCTATATAAGAAAGTTGTGCGAATTTTTTTCATCGGTCGTTGTCTTTGCTTCATGTCGCCAATTTCGTGTTACTGTTAAAAATTTTTTAACTGCCATTAGATCTTCTGGTAGATCTTTTATCTACAGGTTCTTGACAATTTTGATTTGTTTTACCAAATCCGGAAATCGGGGACAATAAAAACATCCATACCATACGGAATTTGAACCCGGAACCCTCAGAATAATAGCGGGATCGCTACCTTTACGGTACAGAAGGCATTAACAATTATTAATATTACTAGATGTAAGATGAATGATAAATATTTAAATTTGACAATAAAAAAGTCATGTATTCTAAATCCTTCTTACCGCCTCAATTTCGTTCTAAGATGAACATGCGATACGACTATAATAACTAAATTAAATAATAAATTTGATGAAACATATTCTTAGCCTTGAATGTAAATAAAAATCACCTATTTTTTGTTGCATTAAGTGACATAAAAACTGCTTAACAAACAAATTTTGTATTGTAATATTGTGAATGTAACAACCGAAATAATTGTTTAACATATTTTTTGTTACAGACTTAAATATCCAAGAGTATCGCACATTGGCTGTTGTTTTAATAAATTTGGGTAAGTTCTTTATTTTTTACATCCTTTAAAACTGGCGATAGGTTTTGCTGACTGTGGGAATCATTCCGTTCCACAAATAATCAGATTTCTCTTCCTTATCACTTGTATTGTCAAGTTTACTGTGCAATAAATAGAAATATTGAATGATTTAAACGTAAAACGACATAAAATCCAATTTAGAATTGCAAATTTCTATTTATAGTCGCAGAAATATATTAGAAAAAAATAGTCCCTCTAGAACATAAAATATTTTTAGTTTATAATAGCGTTACAAAACATTTACTACTCAATATGCAAATACAACAGGTACTATTAAAATTTATAACTAAAACTTGAACTCTGCTAGAGACCAGGGTGGCCTAAGAAAAGTTCGAGTGCTTTGCATTCCAAGATATGTAAGTTAATAGGCCTCAAACGTTAATTGCGCAATAAACCTACACAAAAATTAAATACATAAAAATTTCATGTATGTACACATAATAATAGAATAGTTATTCATGAAATAACCATTAAAATCTTAACCCATGCGAATATTTTTGATGACGTACCGGTCATCACATCGCGGACAAAGTGTAAGTGGGGAAGTTTGTGAAACGAGGCGATGCCGAGTGAAACAACCTCTCGAACGACATAAATTATTTTTAACACGTAGGTATATCATATCAAAATTTTATCTACGATCTTCTAAGTGTATTAGTAAATACTAAAAAATGTAGAATGTAATTTTGACAGGTTGGGTTATATTTGTTGATTTATTGATACAAATCGTTAGCAACGTGTTAAAAGTAACAATTATATCACTTTTAACACGGTATATTACTTTTAACACTAGAGTTAGAAAATGACACTTTTAACTTGCAACTGTCATCTTTCGGTAATTATGGAGCATTGTCATCCTGTTGACTTTATTTCTGAAGAAGTAGCCATTTCTATTAACGCTATTAACGTTGTGTATGTATTACCTATAAAAATAGTGATAGTACACAGTAAAGTATTTTTAGTTAGTATTGACAAATATATTGTAAAAAAAAAATTAAAAAAATATATCATCACGCCTTTTACCCTTTAAGGGTGTGGCGCTCTGCTTGCGCAGATCTCGGTAAGTGATATATTTTTTCGTATGAAGTGCGGTTACCAGCCGTTAAATCATAGCCCCCAAAGTTGTTAGTGGAGAGGGAACCACAGGGGTAAATTTAAATTGGCAACTGTCGGCAGTGGGATTTGATCTGAGGATCTCACGAACCACAGTCCGCTACGGTACCACGGAGCTATTTATTTGTTAAATTAACAATTTGTTAAATTATAATTTTATCACTTCTGAATTTTTATTAAGAAAAATTGTTGTTTTTATTTATTTCCTGGATTTATAAAATAATAAATATATTTAGCTAACTTATTAATTTAAAATTCTTAAAGAAAATTTGTATCCTATGTAACAACTTAATTTGTTATAATAACTATGATTTATTGTTCTGCTTCAATATAATTACTAAAATATTTAGTCAAACTCAAAAACACATAAAAATAAATGTTAATAATTACTATATTCACAAATACACAAAAATTAATTTGTTACTTGCTAACAAAATTGAAACTTGTTAAATTAACAAAAATTAACGGTGGATCAATGTCAATTGTGACAATAAATTTTTTACTGTGATACAGAAGCGAATAAGACTGCTGTTACAATGTTACAATTTATAATCTGTTACCTTTACCCGATCAAAAAAACCGAATGAAAAATGTTACGTTCAATTTCGCCTGGTTCTCAATGCAAAATGTGAATAATGAAAATGGATTACTAACCTACCTTGAAGAAAAATCAATTAAGATAAAGGTTACCCACATAAGTCTATCTACTCGATTTTTAAAGCTACCCTAAATATCAAAGAAAATATTGATTTATAAACCGAAATTCGTTAACAAATGTATATATTTTTTAACATTTGTAGAAAAAAATAAGTTCATTTTGTATACTATTTTGCAGAACACATCTCGACTTATTAGGATAAATATAATTTTGTCGAAACCAAAAACAATTAAGCCAAAATATGTTCAGTGAACTAAAAATGAATTAAAATAGTTTACAGAAATCTCTCAATTTACATCTGGGAACTATGTATTTGAAGTCTTAGCTATTATGCGAGTAGATCTCGATAAACCGAGAGCGTCAAACATGAAACCAGTTTAAGTAAACAATAAATAATCTTCAACTTCATATTGTTGGCTGCACATAAACTTGTAACTAATTTCACAATAATTAAAACAAATATATACTTGACAAAGGTAATTTTAAAACATCTGCTGTTAATTTACTTGGATTTCTTGGTTCGCCACGTTGAAAAATCGTCTCTTGATGAATCTGCCAGAGCCAACCTTCTGCAGTTTACGGAATTCACAAGTCTAAGTCTGCAGAGCTGTGAGAACGTTTAATTCCGTATTTCCTACATCCGGTTCTCTGTGCAAATAATATACTTGTAATTATTTCTGATGACCTTCTGATTCGTTCCAACGGTGAGCATGCGTCGCGTCGGCTTCTTTCAACTGATTATCGGTAACTTCTAAACTATGACAGTAATTTGGGACAATTTACTAAAAACGGGTTCGTATAATTAGTTCTTTTGTAACATTTCTCAGAGGATATAAATTATCGAAGAGGAATACATATTTTTGTTGGTTTAATATTACGTAGATACAATACAACAATACAATGGTCAATTCTTAAATTTAAATGCGCCACCATTGCTATTTCGATTATTATAAGAGCTACAACGTTGGAGACTATAATATTGAGCAAAAATTATTTTTTTTTACCAATAGTTTTCAAAATACGATAACCCTACAACTTTCTTATTTTAAATCGGAACCTATATTTTATATTCACTTATTCGATTCAGTATTTCTTTTCTAAAATCAACAATGTAAACATATCGTATCCAATATAACAAAATAACTGAGAAGATGCAAGTTAATTTTATTTGTACATATATTATTTATATCTGATTGAAATAAGAGTGTTTTAAATAGAAAAATAATTGTTTAATTGTTATCAAAATCATTATTTTTCCGTATAACATTTATTTTATTTCACTATTTTGTTAATTGTTATGTGCTTATACTGTCAATTTTAAAAAGGAAATGAATAATATTACAGGTATAAATTAATATGTTTTATTTGTTTGTATAGTATGTAAATATGTAACTATTGAAATATGTTATCAATTTGATAGGCAATTCTTCATATATTTCTTTGTATTTTGTTCCAATTCAATAACTAAATATTTGCGTTCAAATTTATGATTCTATATCTAATTAAATCTCTTATTTTGACAAGGTAAGGTAAATCATAAAATAATTTGAAATGATGTGCACTTATTAAAAACAAATTAATTAATGACTTACTTAACATTGCTGTCAAAAATTTTATTGTAATATAATCAAATCTATTCAATGATTTTAATTATATTTCTAAACAATATAACATTGGGCATAAAAAAATTGTTACATTTTATTTTTTTTATAAATAAATTTGTTAATTAAAAATGTTTCATAAAAATATAAATAAATATATCATCACGCCTTTTAACCATTGTGGGTGTGGCACTCTGCTTACGCAGATCTCGGTAAGTGATATATTTTTGCTTATGAAGTGCGGTTACCAGCCGTCAAATCATAACCCCCAAAGATGTTAGTGGAGGAGAAACCACAGGGATAAATCTAAATTGGCAACTGTCAGCTGTGGGATCGAACTGAGGATCTCACGATAAAAAAATGTTTTATAATATTTTTAATATTATTAGAATTGAAATGTTACTGTATCTTTTTACCTATTCACTTTGCACCAAATAAATACAAAAGTTGTCCAGAATTTAAAATTGTGTTAATAAGCCTTATGTGGTTATACCTACATATTCGTATTTTACAATATATCAATAAAATTAAAATTAATATTTATGAGAAAAAAATATTTGTCATTTAATAAAACAGTTTTTGATTTATTTATTGCTGTGTTGTATTATTTTCTGTCGAATAGACCTTATTGCATGCATTTTAAAATTCAGAACAATTTTTATGGTTATATAAAAAACTTAAATTTATCCACTAAGCCTTAAAGTTATAAGAAATCTAATAAAGAAATCTATGGTTATACTTTTACAGAAAAATGAATAAACAAAAAGATACAGCAACATAGAAAAATAAAATTGAAACCCCTATATGCCAACATCCAGTGTATTTTTTTAATTGTGGCACTAAAAAGGAATTTATGTTTTATTGTCTCCTTGGTTAACGTAAAAATTATACAAAGTTAACAAATAATTCTTACAATACAGAATAAACAGTATTAAGAGAATACGTCCTGTTAAATGTAAAATTATTTTTAATAAGCAGTTATTAATGTTAGTGTTAATCGATCTACATATTATGTTTAATGGATCGCCTAAGACTATTGTTATATAATTCATTGTACGCGATTGTAGCTCCTCGTACGGTTTTTATGTAGTTCCGCTATATTTAGTTCTCATACTCTACTTCGCGTGCGAGACCAGCAAATAATGGATTCACCAAGTGTTTTAATGTGAGCTCGCACGGAATTTTATAGTTATATAACCTAAAAATAGAAGACATTACATGTAGAGGAATGCTGAAGATTTTGTCCAGGTATGTAAAATACAAATCTGGTTAAATTGTTACTATTCTACATACTTTAAAGAAAAACGTTTCCTACATTTTTCCTTATATATTTTAATGTTTTTTTAAGCATTGAAACGATACAAAACAAGTTTTAGATTCACCTGCTGTGCATTATAATATTCAGCTATATTCTTTGCCTTTTCGGTTAAATTATTTTTAACCCTATAGACCTATTTACAATGTTTTCATATTTCGTGGAGTATTACAGACATCAAAATATTAAAATATAAAGAAACATACGAAAATATTTGTTAAGATGACGAGCTGTTTTGCGTTTTATCGTGCGTTATTGATCATCATTCTATCGTCCATTGTGTACTTTCATTCATATTTGTTGTTCTATATTTACAATCTTTTTCCAAAAGCAATTTTATTATAGTGAAAGCAAGCCATCGTTTAACAAGTTTAAAGTATCTCTAATACTAAAATTTAATGGAAGGTATCGTGAAGATCTTGAAGAAAGAGTTCTAAATTGATGTTTTGTTTTGATAGATTATATTATGCAAATTTAATTTACGAATGACAACCGGAATCAATCATGTTATTTTTGTAAAAGTTAAATGGTATGTAATAATAGAAAATTTCATACAAGAACCCAAGAATGCAAGGTAATAATGATCACTTTTACAAAAATATCTATTACCTCTTTATTGAGGAAGTAGTGAAAAGTAAATAACTTTAAAACAACGTTAATGTCATTTTGTTTTTAGTAGGTAGTATTATTCGTTATGAGAATAGCATATATTTACATAGAGTTTCATCATTTTTATAACTATTGTACTACACTATTTTTAGACAGATATAAATTGGTATTCATAAAGACTATTCTTCCTACCTAATAAGTCATAATGAAGGTTCAAAGATGACATGACTTATTCCACAGAGAGCAGTAACAACAGACAAAACAAATATAGGGGTAAGGAAATGACAAATCCGAAGGGGACTTATTAAAAGGTCATAACAAAACGTCTGCTTGTATTGTTACTTGCTCCTTCAAGGCAGATTATGATAGGGTAAACTTGACATTGAAGGTTGTTGATGAAGAGAGGGAGCAGAGTGGTTTTGAAGAAAAGATTTTGAAGCCATTGAAGTGAAATGTCATCTAGGTGATTGCTGGAGCACTTGCGTTATGAAATATAATAGTCTTGAGTGCTAAATGCATATTATTAATTTATTAAATTAAACAACGTAACCTCAAGCTTGATTTAAATACACGAATCATTTTAATATTTTCTTTTATATATAACTATTACATTTCAAAAAACAGGTTTAGTTTTATTTATTATAGTATTGTAGTGTTCTCTGTCAAAATTTCGTAGAGTATTGTAATGATATAATGACAAATTTGAGAGTTCATTTCTTATATTGATGCTTCACTCCTGAGAATAACTTATCTAGATCAGTAAATTGTTACATTATCTGGAACTGCACAATATGGCCCAATTATTCAAACGAGGATTGTGGTTATAATTTGAAAAATATTTATAATATCTGTACAAGTAAGAAAATTTAATACAAGTTCATTTACCAATGACAACAAATACATGTTAAGAAAGTACTGCACAATTTCAGATTTCACGAAATATCACTAAAAATTGGCATATACTTTTATTGTATTTCTATATAATATAAACCCTAAGAAACTTATTGCTGTAGAGCGCATCGTCATATCTCTTAAATTTATAGAGATATGTCAATTTTCGATGTTTTTCGAAATGATACTTTGAGTGGCTGCAACTCAAAATTTATTAAAGATAATGAAAAATAGACTCAGTTCTGTTCGTTTCATGCATTTTATTACAAATTAGCAAATTTTGAAAATTTTGAAATTTTTTGAATTTTTTCTCCAAATTTCGATAAGCAATAACTCGATAAATATAAAAGATACAGACTCGCAGACTGAACCATTCGATTCAGCTCGTTAAAATACATAACTATGTAAAATTTCATTAAAATAGCTTTATGCGTTATAGAGTTAGAGCAAAAAGTGTGAAAATGACGTTTTTGGCGAAAAACATCGAAGGGTACACCTTGAATTTTGGCCTAAGAAAGGTCATTTTCAGACTTTTTGCTCTAAAATTTCAACCCATCATACGAATGTTCTTAAATTTTTAGGGTTTATGTATTTCGATGAGCTGAATCCAATGGTTTAGTCTGCAAGTTCGTATCTCGTTTATCATTTGAGATATAGCTGATCGAAATTTTGAAATAAAAATTCAAAAATTTTCAATTTAAAAAAAATTGTTATTTTGCTATAATATGCACGAATCACACAAAACTGAAGAGTATTTTTCGATATCTTGCGTAAATTTTGAATTGCAGTTCCTCAAAGTTGCACTTCGAAAAACATCATAAACCGGCATATCTCGAAAAATTTAAGAGATATGATGATGCCCTCTGCACTATTGAGTTTTTTAGGGTTTATATTATATAGAAATACAATAAAAGTATATGCCAATTTTTAGTGATATTTCGTGAAGTAGGTACATGATCTGTGTTTAAATGAGTAAAAAGAATGTTTTACGGAAATAAGAAATATAATAAATTTACAAGTGAATACGGTATTTATTATAAATATTTTAATTGTTTTCTAATATATTAGACAAATAAATTTGTGATTATATTTATAGTGCAACTTTGACAAATATCGAAAGAACTCCTTGAAGAACTTCATTTCTTTGTATGGATTGTTATTAGTTCTATACTTTTCTTACAAAAAATATTGTACAAACCTCTTGCGTGAACTCGGTTCCCGCATTTGGTATGTAAATAACTATTTGTATTCCAAAGAATATTACTAATATCTTATATTTCACATATTTTTCAACTCAATTCTTTGCATTCTTATGAAACTTGCAATTGTAAAGTTTTGTTATTCTATCTTTTATCGTTCAAGAGTTATAGAATTTGCGTACACGCATCCATCTATTCATCCACACAGACGTCGTTTAGAATATGCGCAGGGGACCTAGAAATATGTATTTGCGTGAAAATCTTTGCTGTGCTACAGTACATATAAGGAAGTAAGAACAAGTGAAATATTGAAGTCACATAGCGAACTATTGATTAATTTTAACTTCAATCAGTTGGCAACACTTATTTGTTTATTCAGACAGTTGAGTGACAGTTTGGCTATTCCTTGGTGGTGGTCGACGTATTAGTTCTGATTATTTATTGTCAATGCCAAGGGACATCTTGGTCATTGCTACTTATTTAGTGATATTGAAAGAAGGTAAGACAAAATATTATTTGTTCGCAATCAATAAGTTAGGTTAAACTTATAAAAGAGGTTTGGTTTAAGTTCTGTAAAAAGATTTTATTTAATACAACGTTTTGAATAATTGTACAGAATTCTTCATGAGCAAAACAAATGAATAACATAAACAAGTAAATAGGAACAGTAAATAGGTATGTAAACAACAAATTATGACTTATAAAACAGAGGAAACTATGTCTTGTTCAACTAACAGGTTAACACAAATTTATGATATTCCGGCCTATTCTCAAAAAAGTTGATGCCGTAACAACTTGCTAATTATGACAAATATGAATCGTTTTTTCACAGCTAATGAAATATTCTCCATTAAACATGAAGTTTTGATGCGATTTTGTCACTATTAGCAAGTTGCTACGTAACGACTTCATTAGAGAATTTGGCCGATTGTTATTATTGTGTTAACCTATATTGCTGTCAAAACTTTAGTTAGTACTTAGTACTCATAAAATAGAATCAAATATTTGGAATTTAATATCGCTTATAGATTTTATGAAGGGTTTGGTTTGTTTTTATAAATTCATATTTGAAGGTTAGAAATTTCTAAATTAAAAACCTCATTTCGCTATTTTTGCCCTCACCCCCGTTGTTTTGATAAAATCTTTTCTACCCTTTATGTTTGTCACGTCCCAAGTTCCGTCAGACGTCAGGGTGATGGTGGAATCACTGACGTTGAAAGTTCCTATAAATATAGATGTAAAGCTTCTGAACTCATGACAGACGGGAAGTACTGTTTTAGCTTCTCCGTCTGATACTATCAACTGAGATTGTCTGGAGCTCCGAAGGGTAATATTGACTCCTTCAATTATTCAACCTCTCCATTTTACTTTACATACGAGATGCAGAACATTCAGAACATGAGAACACAATGTTTGATTTATCAAACTTCTGTTTGAGACGGAAATTGTACGAGATTGTTAACTTTAGTGTATCTTGTGATTTAATCGTAGAAATGAGTCTAATTTCCAGCTCATTTACTATTCAATACTTACTTAGATTTTCACAGTTAGCAACGTTATTTTTCTACTAGCAAAAACTAAATATATCCATGTCATTTATACATTTTTTGTGGCACTCTGCAAGTGCAGATCTCGGTAGGTGATTTATTTTTAACTAATTGTACACTGATAAAAATGTTTTCTTGTAACAAACAGATTCCTCTAAAATGAAGATAAAAATTAATTTGAATACTGCTAATTCGATTTTCTTTTCATTGAAAATTTGTGTAGTTTTAATAAATATTCTTGCATGAAAATTAATTTAGTTTTGAAGGAACATATCGAAGTATTCAACTGAGACTCATTTTGAGGTCGAAGTAGTTTGAGTAGGAGCAGTTTTAATTCAAATGATATCATTTTAAATGAAAACAACTTATTTAAAATTAAAACGACTCCATTTTTATTATTTTTAGTGAAAAAATTTAATATATGTTCATTTTCTTTCAATGCAGAAAAGGAAAATAAATAAGATTTATATTCAAAATTAATAATTTATTTGAATGGGATCTTTCACCATTTTTTTTTTATTTTTTGTTATGAAACTTTTTTAAATTGAAGACTATCTACACTTTTAAAAAGTCTTAATTGTTATTCATTAAGCCACAATGATTTTTTTTTAAATGTTTTGACGTCATTGTAGAGATGTTGCTGGATTTTAAACAGTACAGATTGTAAATAAATGTAGTCATATATTTTTTTACTTATTTTATTATTATTATTACAATAAAATAGAACATTTATGTGACTAAAATTATTTAAATATCTACTGTTTGAGATCCACCAACTCTATAATGACGTCACAGCATTTTTAAAAAATCATTGTGGCTTAATGAATAACAATTAAGACTTTTTAAAAGTGTAGATAGTCTTCAATTTAGATAAAGTTTCATAAAAAAAAAATGCTGAACGACTCCATTGAATTTAATCATTTTGTAAGAAATAAAATTTTCTTCAACGAATGCATACAAACAAAAAACTGAAATTTTTTTAGAAACAAGAAGTTATTTTTATGAGTGTACAATCTTCTACGAAATTTTTATAAAGAAATAATGCAACACTATTAAAAAAGTTTAAATCTGTTTTCTGAAATATCAAATATGTATTTGTCGTATTTATTTAATTTTCCATGGCATGGCCGTATTACAATTTTAAACATTAATTTCAATTTGATTGATATATCGTAAAACACTAAAATTTAGGTAACCAAATGGGGTTTATTGCATGTATTTTCAAATTCTGAACAACTTTTGTAAAAACATTTTTCTGTTAAGTGAATAAGAAAAAATTTACAGCAATATAAAAAAAATAGCATTGAAATCTCTACATACCGTATTTCAATTTTACATCCGGTGGACTGTTTAGTATCCCTTTTGTTATTTCTAAACTATTAACTGGCAACTAGCAGTATAGGTAAAATTTAGAAATTGAAAAGTTCTTAAAATTGTCCTATGCCTTGAACAAAATATTGGGATGTTCATGTTCGCATGTGCTCAAAGAAAAAACGAAAAGAATTTGAAAGCTCAGAGCGCCATATAGGTCAAGACAGGTTGTATGCATATGAATCCTTGCACCGCGTGCACGTATGCATTAACCACGAGACAGCGAAGCCTCAAGACTCAAGCTCAAGAGCAGGGCCACTGTCGGCTCCGCTGCAAACGTGACTGACCATCATGCGTTTGCCATTCCGCGTACGTCTTAACGAAGACGGTGCTTAATTGTTTCTAGACCAGGCTCCTGGCGTTTCCAAGGATACTGCTTGGCGCTCGCGCTCAAATTAAGGCGATGCATCATATTTTCATGAAATAAAAAGATTGGAATTCCATTGCTACAGTGTGGTTGAGTTGATTCTTTTTGTTGGGCAGCAGCTTGTGAGATGCGAGGATTTCTTTTGGGCCGTGTGGCAGTTTTTAATGGATCTTTTGGGTGATTTTAATTGACATAATAATAATGTGGTGTCATGTTTTTATGAGCCAGCAGACGTGACAAAACTATAGACTCATTTATGGTGTAAACGCAGGTTTAAATTGTAGTTATTACTGGTCAATTGAATAGTATTATAAATAATTATTACATATTACATTGATAATTATCTTGCTAGAACAATTGTTGGTACGTCAATCTAGTGATTATTTAATGATATGGCATGCAAATTTTGATTGGCTATTAATTCTAATTTCTGCACGATTTATTAATGAAGCAACTTTATCTAATTTAATCAATCTCGAAGCTCTAGTTTCTAGACTGGAATGTTGCTCCTTCGAAATCTGGATACATTATAGGGCCGTAATGACTACAGTGCGAACGGTGCGCATTTAGGTTTTTAGATTTTCAATCTTCTCAAGAACAAATTATCCAGGAAGTAATGTGAACAGATACACTTATTACAGTATGTTTTATAACGCTGTTGTACATAAGTTGCATATATCCTCAAGGATATTAGTTTAGGAGGAAAATTTGTTGTCGCCTGTAAAAATCGAACTGAGGTTTTCATGTTCCATAGCTATTATATTAAGATGTAGCAATGATAAATTAAAATCCTTCCACTGTTTTGAGAATATTTACAAAATATAAAAGTGATAGGTGTTTAGATATGCATCATAAGAAAAGGACAAGATTGAATATTTAACATTGTCAATATGTTCCTTTTATCAGGAACAGTACGGTGATTTACAGATTAGTGAATGTTACATTTGCAACTAAAACTCACGATATACTGTTGGACCAAAAAAATGAGAAACTTTTTTTTAAGATAGGCGTTAGATTTTAATAAAACGATTATTTATAGTCTGTGAAAAGTTTAAAGACAATAAATTGAAAGTGTAAATAATCAAGGAACAACAACTATTTAATTAATACACATAAACTAAAGTCAAGAATTAAAGTTATATAAAATTGAAACAAATCAATGAATAAGTGTGGAGTAGATCTCGAGGTAAGATATATTTTTAGGCTTTCTAATACCACCCTCGAAGATGTTAACAGTGGAGGATCCACAGGGATAATTTTGTGTTGTGACAATTTTCGGAAATCGAACGAAAGACCTTATGATCTACAGCCCACGAATCTGAAGCTTTATACTATACCACAGTATAGGTGCTATAAGCTTATTGCACCTATACTGTGACTATACTATATGACTTCTAAAACGTACGAATGGACGACGCATGTATTTAACAGCTTAAAATTTTCTTAAGCGAAATGAGCGATAGGCATATTTGCTCCCTCCACAGTAAGCATACCAAATAACAAATGTAAAATATGAGTCAAATTCTAGTCAATAATTACACGTCTTTAAGCATAATTATACGTGCTGAAGATCATCAGCACACGTGCAGAAATTACACAAAACAACCTGAAACTGAACTAAAGCCAATACTCGTACAGCTCGACAGCAGAGCAATATATTTCTTTTTTTTTTGTCTGTAATCATCAGCATATAATTAGCTCTAATAGTGCGCAATTACTAGAAAGGTAGAAGGTGACATTTACAGTGTAGCATGCACATTGCAACTTGGTTCATATAGCATACATACCCCCATCGGGGGGCGCGGGGAATCTCCCCCCTCGAGTGGCGCCTCGATTCTGAGAACAAGTTTATTCGCTCAGACAACATGGAATATTTATAGCGTCTGTGCATCCACCGACAAAAACGTTCTTCAGCGCTTTGAAGTCTACCATCACAAGAAACAGCGAATGAGTGGAGCTAAGTTAACTGCGCGCGCAGAAAAACTCACCAGCGCACAGCTGTGTCTTCTCCAAATGAAACTGTTTTTATTTGACGCGTGCGTCTCCTATGCTAATTCGAGTTTGATTTTCCATCGGAGGGGAAGCCAAATAGTGCATTTGTTTTTTTAGCCAAATCAACTGGAAAGGACTCATTTATATTCCTGTAGATTTTGTTGATCTAGCATAGATTTGCAGTACATTATTTTACTTTTACTTTGACAAGCTGCTTGGCATTCTGAATTGGAAACGTTGATCCTGCACATTTGCCAAATTAAAAACAGTCAATATTGAATAAATATTTTGATTAACTAATTTATGTGTGCTTTGGGATACATACAGATGAACCAAAAGGACTCATAGAATCATTTAAGTATTCAGTTTCCCAATTTAAAGTTTCGAATTAGCTTCAGATCCAGATTATGTGTATATTATAAAGTATACTATTTTCATTTTAAACTGGAGGGATCGGCATAAAACGATTAAACGTCCCTGTCCCATATAACTACAATGAAAGCCATTAGTGCGGTTACCGCAAATCGCTTCACGATGGTCACAACAGGTAAAATTTCAAGGGTCGTATTCAGCTTAATATTACTCTTACTTTTTACCTATGATTGCAAATTTAAAAATTACTAATCCGGATTAAATTAACCAATTAGCAGTTATGTTACTTATTGTTCAATAAGAATATTAAATATCGTTATAATAACATATTTTCTCATATATAAGGGGCCAATAATTATATACAGCTATTTGTACTTCTACTCCCGTGATAGTAAGGACAAATATATTAAAAAAAAAAAAAAAACATGTGGCAGCCGTGGATATGTGAGAATGAAGTTGCTGGTACGAGTAACAACAATATTTGAAAGAAATTGTGTTATCTGAGTGCAATTCCGAAGAAGATACTACGGGTCAAAATCAAGAAGAAAGTGAAATAAATTTATCTAAAATTAATTTACATGAACATGCACGACAAATAGTGATCAACGTGTACAGAAAGTGCGTCAGTGAGTACGGTGAATTTCAAGCCATAAAAAAACAGCCGAATTTTGTAAATTTGAAGAGGGCCAAGCCCTAAAACGGCACAATAGTATATTGAACAACTAGTGTTACAATGACCTTTTTTGTAATACGAGTATTACAATTAGGCATTGTAACACGAGTTGTTCATACTACTTTTCCTATTTCACGTTCATAAATTCATTAAAAATAAAAATAAAATCAAATTGTACGGCATGTTTAATATACTACTGGTCACCAAGGGGCTTTGCCCGCGGGGCCTATCGGGTCCCAGGGCGCAACCCCGACGCAGGGGCTCCGATTCAATCATTTTACGTGAGCAATGGCAGCCCCAAGTTTGATAGACTGTTAGTTTTACAAATAATAAATTCCCCAAAAACAGTTGCACAAAATTAAATTTTGTAGCATTGTTTTTGATAAAAACAGTGTCACAAAATTCACTTTGTGTACGTGAAATAGGAAAAAATAATTGTATATTGTTGTAAATATTTTATGTATATAACGAAAATGTGAATAAAACCTTTTTTAATTTGAATTTGACATTTATCGTATGAATAAGGAAATATAATTATATAAATATTGCAGTTTTCTTGTTTTTGTATTTATTATACACGTACCGGCGAATAGGGTCGTACAACCCTGTGCGAACCTTGTGAAATCAGTTATAGCAGGTCATATTTTGAGTTCCTTTGTAAACGTAATTGCGGTGCATTTAATCGTTTTATGCCGATCCCTCCAGTTTAAAATGAAAATAGTATAATAGCTTTCAATCCTAGTTCGAAATTAAAATAGATCTATACAAATTTACTGTCGATCGTTGCCATTTTAACTTTACCCCTGTTGTTTTCTTTTCATTAACATTTTCATTTTTTCTTGGCGACTGGCAACCGTATTTCACTCGTAAAATATAACACTTACAAAGATCTGTGAAGGCAGAGTATAACACCCAAAATGGGTAAATGGCATTAAGATTTATGAAATTAAATACTATGTAGGAATGAAGATGGGTGAAGATTGGCAAAGACGATCAAACCAGAAATTCTAAAATCTAAAGAAGCACAAATATGCACAATCGTAAAATCAAAGAAACTACGGTGTTTGGGGCATTTAAAAAAAGATTCCAGAAAAGTATATAGTGTGAACTACGTCAGGATGAAAGAGGAAAAAAGATTATCCATGAAAAAATTAAGAGAAGTGGTATATGAAGAAATAAAAGAATGAAAACTAAAGAACTGCCAAACACTAATATTTAGCCAAGAAAAATGGAAAGAACAGAACGGCTTATCTGAAGCCTTTATATACATTTCTTTATTTTATGCACAGAATTGAGGAGAATACCTATTAATGTCACCTTCAATAACATTTTATGATCTAACCATATTATGTAAGAAGAATTTTGGTAACATACTTTGATATGGTTATTTTTTAGTGAAATGTGATAATCTATTGACTTGAATGGACAGTTTAATGGTAATTGGTAATATACATACAACCAATGTCGTTATTTTATTTTATGTAAAAGAATTACCGCTGAAGTTCAAGTGATTATTGGGCGTCCAAAATTAAAATACGCTAACTAGTGGTAGAAAACTAAACTAACCATAAGATACATAAATTTCATTGTATTTTGACATTAATTGTTATTTTTTTTTTAAATTAATAACAATAGTAGTTATTTTAAGAGTATTCCAATGTAAGTATAACATTTGTTTAAGCCGTATTATTTCAATAAGATGTAAAAATGAAAGGTTCATTGTATTTGTAGAATATAGGTTAAGATTGAATTTTCTCTAAAAAATCCTTTAAAAACAGCAAAATTTGCAGTGTGTATGGCAACAGTTCTGCTGCCAATAAAAGCAAACTACCAATACTAATGCAAGCATTCGCCATCATAAGATATCATACAAGATGAATTTAACATGTACTTTTTGGGAATTGTGATCAACGCCATCTCTTGATAATTTGGAAGCCCAATAAAACGAAACGTTACAAAAGATGTGATTGCGGTGTACTTTTTAGGGATAAACTTTACTTCCAAAAATCTCAATAGGTGATTTAATGAATGTTTTTATAATATGAACGAATTTTATGTAAAATATAAAAGTTTGTAATGAATTTTTATTTGATAACTTTTTTGATGATTTTATGATTATACTTTTATTGACGTATCAAACTGGCATGTTATTTATGTATTTATTTGATATGATGTACGGATACCACCCATGAAGTCACGTCCCCCAAAAATGTCATGTTCAACAGTTCGATGAGTTACCACAGAGCTATTTATTATATATTTGTATAGAACTATCTCAATTTCGAGCAATCTGGAATATTGTATTTATCTTGATGGCCTGCAATATTAATATTGCCCATTTAAATATATTTCCTCCAAAAAATTTAATATGATTTAATTCAAGGCCTCCTCTAAATCCTTTTACGGTTATGAAATAATCTGCTAAAAGTATAATCTTTTAAAAGCTTTTGTAGTAAAAAGTACAAAAGCACATCCCGGGAAAAATGAATGAAACGTTTTTCAGTGTTGTAAAAAATATTCACACTGGAGTAATCTAATAATTAAAAAGTCAAAGTCATTAACCAGCGCAGAGTACAAAAGACTTTAAAAGTTAAAAGACGTCATTTACTAATTAAAAATGTATTCAAACACACACACATATATTATTAAAAATACTTTTTCTTTCTTTTAGACATAATTAGAGAAGAGCTGAACTGTGACTCACTTATGTTTTAAATTTTGTTTTACTTTTTAAAAAAGAATAATATCCAGTCTATGGCTGGTGTGACAACATGTATTATATTTTTACTTTTGTGTTAACACATATGTCGTTGTCTGGTAAGATTGTCGTGGGAAAGAAATGCCATAAAATGGCACATAAATATTCGAGTAGTCAAGCTTTTGTGTTTCCATTTCATAAGTCATAGCCTACTATGACAAATATAATGGCTGGACAATAGACACGTTTTTGTTTTATTTACCCACTAGCGCGAATTTTCATTCATACAATGAACCCTACATTTTGTTTCTTCAAAAAAGTTTAATAATTACGCTTGACACATGTTTGACATATAGAATAGATGTTTCATTTATTTATTTGCTCTCATACCAACTATAAAACATAGTCAATAATATTAAATTAAATTTATATGATTTAAAATTTTTTACTAAACGTATAATTCAATTTTACATACAATCAATGTCGTAATTTTATTTTATGTAAAAGAATTACCGAGATCTGTGTAAGCAGAGTGCCACACCCATAATGGGTAAAAGGCGTGATGATAGATTTATTTTATTTATGGGGTAAATAGCTCCGTGGTAACGCGTTGGACTGTGGATCGTGAGATCCTCAGTTCGAATCCCACAGCTAACAGTTGCCAATTTAACCCTCTATTAACATCTTTGGGGGCTATGATTTGACGGCTGGTAACTGCACTTCATACGCAAACATATATCACTTACCGAGATCTGCGTAAGCAGAGTGCCACACCCATAATGGGTAAAGGCGTGATGATATATTTATTTTATTTTTATTTTTATAATTTAATCTTTCTTCAAATGGGAATCAGATACAAGAAAGTTGATTTTATTATTTTATCTACGTCCGTGAGTTAAATGTCACTTATCCCACTCATTTTGCATGAGTAGGGAGCTTCATTACCGCATTCGTTTTCATTAACGTACTATTTATTATAAATGTTGATAATACAATCTTTACAATTCTTTAAATTAATTAAAATTTTTTAAGCTCGTTCTTCTGTATCCGACGAAATACTTTTTTCTAAATCACTGACTTTCACGAAATGCTTAATATATTTATGAAAAACAACTACATAATTACTTAATGTCAAATTGTGATCATCATGGATTTGAAACCATTTTTACAGCAACTACTTGGATTAATTTTCTACGTCTTAAAAATATAAAGTCAAATTAATTTAATTTCTTAACTTTGGGCGGGCGTAGATAAAATATTGTACAATAAACGTGTGATAATGCATTATTAATATACATATACTTACACAACTCGGCTATCGCCTTATTGTGCAAATTTCATATACGTATCTTAATAATGCTTTTATCCCACTTATATCGTAAATAACAATTATGTGATTTTAATTGAAATTTTTTGATACTCTATGTTTGAAAAAAATTGAATTCATTGTTTTATGTGATTAGTAAACTTGCATTTCCGGTTTTACAATTACGTTAAAAATTCTTCTTCGCATTCTCGTGAAACTTAAAATTATGAAATTTCGTTATTCTTTTCTCTTTCGTCAGTTAGGCACTGAACCTATGGACAAATAAAAAAGAATTAGTTTTTCTTTTCGTTTCTAGTATTATTTGATTTTATGTATCAGGTGAATATCGAAGGATGAAACGATTTATAATTGTTTGCATTAATTTATTGTTATCTTTGAAATCTAATTTCAATAATTATTGAACAAGTAAAATACAATGCTTTAATTACATGTTCTCTATTTGTAAACACTGTTTTAAAATATAATTGCTTATATGTACTCCAGTCTCACGTTAATTAAAAAAAAGGATTAAGTCATTTCATGTAAGTAAACCATATCAAATACTAATTCAAAGTGTAACGATGCTGCGTACATATTTGGAAAACGATGTACCTAGTAGCAGACTGTACATTTACAGTTGGATATTATTACATTATTAATCTGTACTAATAAGTACTAAGTCTGCAATGTCCGACAATCAAGGAATGGAATTCATACTTGTTTATTAATTAGCACTTAATGATTATTGCAATTTATATGTTCCTTATAAGTAAAGTACCCCAATATTTCATTGCGTCCTTACGGTATTTTCGTTCGGAAATCTGCGAAAAGTAATACGAGCAGGTATAAGGTATCAATCATAAATCTTTATCAAAAAATATCCTTTAATTCAACTGGATTTTATCTCGGTTATATCGTAAAGTGTAAAAAATATTCGAATTCTCAGTCATACATCATATATTCTTCTTACATAACCGACGTTTCGGCTTACACCTTTTTCAGAGTTGGTAAGCTTTTACAACAAACAATCATGTAACAAATACATTCGCAAAGCACATACACATTCATGATCTCAAAACTGACTACGTGTAGGTGCTTTGCTTTTGCATGTATGAGGTTTTCAAAATACTGATTGATTGTTTACGAATGTATTTGTTACATGATTGTTTGTTGTATAAGCTTACCAACTCTGAAAAAGGTGTAAACCGAAACGTTGGTTATGAAAGAAGAATATATGCTACATGTTTCAAAGTTTCTAAAACTCAAAGAATCATTCAATTTCAAGTAAATGCAACCGAGTTATGGCACTCTGAAATTTAGTCATTTTCGGTGCATTTTCAAATGCTGCGTTTTTTTTTTTTTCTCGAGTTTATTTTATTTACCTTAGTAAATATATGATTTCCTGTAAATTTTGTACTGTTCAAATAGATTTAACATTTTCCTGGCTACACATATTATTTAAAACATTTTATTTTTCGGGAGCGTATGTATTAAAAGGTTAAAAATTTTACTACTAAAGAGAAAAAAGCACGTTCATTTGCCCTGTGTAAGAATTTCTAACTCATGCTAGAATAGGTAACCTTTTTAACTCGAATTTTGATATACTAATGTTTGTAACGAAAATTTTCAATCTTATTTACAATATAACAAAACTTAAATGTGGTTCTTACATACATTATTTAAACTATACGTACATATTTAATTATTTGTATGCATAAACGATACATTTTTGTCATTTTTATTACTTACAGTTGATTCTCTAGTTTTTCAGTAAGTGAAATGTACAATATAATGGTCATAGACAAACTTATCTATTTTAAAGGGTCACATTTCTTAAATTTGGTTAAGCGTTTATCGTAAAATTAACCACCCTCCTATAATAACAGAAACTCTTTTGAAGAGCGACAGTTGTCGGTGTAAATTTTTCCATATTGCTTTTGATCTATTTTTGTAGGGCGTTTAACAGTGCCGCTACTATTTCTAAGTTAAGAGCCGGCGTCTTTCTCATCTTATCTACTCTCGCACCCTCGCTGGGGTGACAATTCGTTGATGTATTCACTTTGTTAGTTGCCTCTCACTTGACGGAGGAAATCAGGAAATCAAGTAGACATCGCAGTAATGGAATAACTTTGATCTTAATAAAGATAGCGAGAAGAGAAGCAATTTGCACGAAAGAACACCCTCGGTTTTTTCTCCGAGAGATGGAGAAAAGTGGATAAAAAATGAGGTTTAGGTAATGGAAATTGCGTTAGGGGGACTGTACAAAAGGAAAATTATTTTCAATGCTTTTTTTATTAATAAATTAGTCAGGTTAGAATGCAAACGCAATTCTTGTTTAATAATTGCAACTTTCATTTTGAATGTATTTAGATAATTTGTTCCTGTATAGCTTGAATTACATTATACTCTTTTCATCTAGATTTCCGTTCGAGTTTCATTCTAGAAATTTCTAGTCATTTCTAGTATAATGTAAATCAGAAATTTCTGTTGATTTTCATACTAGATTCTAGTATAGAAATATACGCTCTGGTGTATTTTTCTATTCGAGTTACTAGATTCGGCTACGCTTGCACACTACTGTCAGAAATCAGTTACACCAACCTGTTTATTTTGAAGTGCAAAAACTGTTGACGTTTTGTCATAAAGTCGTTAGTTTTTCATTTGCTATTTGATAGTTGTCCTTTTTAAAAAAAAATGTTTTCCACGTTATCCATGTTTAAAGATTTTAACAACAATGTATCAAAATTCAGTAATTCAGTTTCAGTTATAAAGTTTGTCAACTTGGTCTCCTTCGGAAGACGTCGAAATTACCGGATTTCGGTCAAAAATAAAGTATAAATCGAAGGAAACTCGAATGAAAATCGAACCAGAAATCAAGTATGAATCTAGACGAAAAAAGTATAATGTAATTCAAGCTTATTTCACACAAAATAAAATGTAAATATTAAAAATATATTAATACTCGTATTAGAATAACTGAAACTTTTATTAGTATTTGGATCTAAATTCTAAAATATATAGCGCGCATTACCGATTTGAGCTAGGACACTCTGCTTTCGTAGATTTCGATAAATGGGTAAGTGATGTATTTTACCCATGATGTGCCATTACCAACTGTTAAGTTACGTCTCCCAAAGATGTTAGTGGCCAAGGAACTATAGATAATCTGGCGATATTGTCGATTGTAGAATTCGTACGGATGATCTCACGAACCACAGTCCGAAATGTTACTACCTTTATTCTTAAATGCAATATAGTTTCTAAGATTACTAATTACGTATATCATAATAGAAAATCATACAAACTTACTTCTAAATATACAATACATTAAATTACAACAAATGGCATTTATGTCTATCTCTTTCTATCCATGTATGTTTATTTTACCAAAACTACGTCATGTATCCCTTCTTTTAATATTTAATATTATTTTCTCCTAAATTATAAATAATTCATCAATTTAAGAAATACGGGTATTTAATTTTCTTGTTCAGAATCAAACAAATCAAAATTTGGTTACAGGTCACAGACTCCATTGAGATCACATGTGTACGAATATAAACATAAACTAAATGAATTTGTGAACAATACCTAGTAATACAAAGAAAATTTATTAAAATGCAAATTGTAGCCGTAGTTATTTGGAACAAATTATTGATTGAACATGAATTTCATTTTAAATTTAGTTATCTCAATTGTAGTTATTTACATTAAGGTAGTATTACTGTTTGTTTTAATTTAAAAGCAATAAAAAATAAGAAATAAAAACAGGAATAATGTTCTTTTTACAACTACATTGGTTTTATTATACACTTAAAAGTTCATTAATGTGATCAAGTATAAGATGATAAGTATTAACTTTTTAATGACGGGAAGAAAGAATGTGTAATACATAAATACACATGTTATTGTTAATGGCTTGCTCGTCTAACGGCATAAAATAAAAACTAATAAATCTACTATTATCTATAAAAGTATCTGGTGAACTTGATGATGAAACAATTTCGCGATTTTTGGAACTTGAAATTATCTCTTCAATGTTTCAACGAATCAATTTGGGCCATGTTTACGTGCGTCTGTATACGGTACATTCCAGTTCTCATGATCAAGTTTGTAAATACTATCATTAAAAATAAAAACCTTCTTGTAAATTCCTTTATGAATTACTCATAATGTAACGGAAAATCCCTTGCAAAAATTGGCCCCGATAATCACTCTGCTCTCAGCAGCTTCTGCGAAACCATTCCATCAGAATGTATACCCTTTTTAGAGGACTACCTTATCATTTCCTTGCTTTGTTTTATATTTTTTATTACGACTTTTTTTTAATCAATATTCAATCTTCTTTAATATTTGTTTGCTGCATTGTCTGACTATAGAATTCAAGTAACTATTACAAAAACAATTGACTATCGCTCAAAATTTAATATGTTTTAACTCTCCTCTCTGGGACCTTTCAAACCAAACTTGATAGAGTTCAATCGATTTTTATTACATCTGTATCATTTTTCAAAATAAATTATTAAAAATATAATTTAGTTTTCCTCCAAAACAAAAGGAGCTACGAAAAAATTGCAAATACTATTTTATATTTCAAATATTTTTACTAACGTTTTTATTTAAAATTTTTTAGCAGATGTTTATATATTCGATGTAAATAATAGTATATTGTGTCATTAGGAGTAAATGTGATACTTTGGTTGCTGAGCATGTAAGTTTGAACGACGAGCGAAGCGAGTCGAACAATTACATGCGAAGCACCCAAAGACACATTTACTCCGAATAACACATGCTATTTTTTCTTCAAACATAGAAAATAAAATTATAAATATTATAAAATGCTCAAAACTTCAAAAAATATTCTGTCTTATCTAGCATTTCAAGTTGCCATAGAATATGCTGTTTTGTTATTTTTGTTTATTTGTTTCATTTTTAACTGTCAAATTATTGAATTACAATCTTACTATTTTGCCTGATATTTTACTTTGTCCGCCGCCGGCGTAAATGTGTTGCCAAGGAAACACTTTTACGCCGGCGGCGACAATATTGAACTTCTGCTTGTTGAATACAAATACATAACAACGTACTTTTATGACATTTGAAGAAAAAATTTATTATTTTGTGTGTCATGTAAACTTCCATTTCCGGTTTTACAATTATGATCAAAATGTACTCAGTTCTTCTCATTATAATGAAACTTATAATTATAAAGTATCGTTGCTTTATCATGACTCGTTCGTAAGTTATTTCACATACGAATACACATTCATTCATCCATCCACTCTGACGTCATTGAAAAATGGTTAAAATGGGCTTAGGGAACCGCAAAACATGATTTTCCACAAAAATCCTGTAATCGATTATTATCGATTCTACAACATTTAACTCCGAGGTAACGCATCTGGCTTTGGATCATGAGATCCTCAGTTCGAATTCCACAGCCGACAGTTGCCATTTTAACTTTATATCTGTTATGGGAAGAATCAAAAAACGGACTAGCAGTCAACTATTTATTTAAAAACTATGGCGACGTTTCTTCCCATATTTCCTCATCAATCGATCATCGCATTTTTTTATCCCTGTTGTTTTTCATCCTCTTACATCCCTGAGGACCGGGACTTGACAGTTGGTAACTGCATTATATCACAAGTCGAGATCTGCGAAAGCAGAGTGCCCCATCCAAAATAGGTAAATGGCGTGATATGTTATTTATTATTGTTATGGTTCAATATTTTTAGGACTTAACAACCTATAATTACTATTTCATTGTACTACTTTAAATACTCACAGAAAAAAATGTTCCCAGGCCAAATTATTCACCCCTATTCCTATTAAGATTCTAATTACATTTTTTGTGCTTGATAAAAAGTGAATTTATGCTGGTTATCATTATCACTCTATTAACGAAAATAATTGTGACACTTCAAAGCCGGCATAGACAGTTGTCCAATTTTCACTGATTTCCAAAAGGAATAAAAAACCGGATAGTCATTGCTTTTTGTCGCACGGCGCAGCAGATGGTTCTCTAATTGTTCCGAGCTCAAGATGGAAGCAACGGAGCGCCTCTGTAGTCTATTCCTTTTCCTCTATTCGGCCGCCCGCCCGTACTGCCTATGTGTGTGTGTGTTTGAATGTTTGTATGTTTTGTTTGAGATGATACATCAGTGCCTTTCAAACTGTTGACGTTCATATTATTCTTGAGGGATCTTTGATTATCGGTTGGATCAAGCCCGACGATAATTCGTCACAAAAATTGTTTTCTTTAACTGTCTTAAATTTATTGGGAGTGTTAAGCTTGAATTACATTATAGTTTTTTCGTCTAGATTTCCGTTCGAGTTTCATTCGAGAAATTTTTACTCATTCTAGTATAATGGAAATCCAACCTGTTTATTTTGAGGCGCATAAACTGTGGACGTTTTGTTATAAAGTTGTTAGTTTTTAATTTGGTGTTTGATAGTTGTCCTTTTTTTAAAGAATATTTTTCTATGTTAACCATTGTTTAAATAATTTTTTTAACAATGTGTCAAAATGCAGTAATTCAGTTTCAGATGTAAAGTTTGTCAACTTGGTCTCCTTCGGAAGACGTCGAAATTACTTGATTTCGAACGAGTGGTTTTAAAATAAAGTATGTAAATCGAAGGAAACTCGAATGAAAATCGAACTAAAAATCTAGTATGAATCTAGACGAAAAAAGTATAACGTAATTCAAGCTTTAGACTGTAAATGATAATAAGTATGAAGCAACTCCTTCCTAAATAATAGCATCTAGGGTACCTACAAGAAAAAAAAAGTAGATACTGTTGAATTTATCGGACTATTCGGAAAGCTGGAGATATATGATCCAGTTTCTGAATTTGTCAAACTTTTTTGTAAACACTAACAGACAGATTCATAAAAGGGATTAGCACTAACTCCATTTTTATATCACTAATAACTTAATTTTTCATTCTTAGAACATAATTATTTCAACTAAGGTTGTAATCAAGATTGGTTAGCATAAAATTTGACACATTTTGATAATATACTTAATTTAGAAACGAAGTTACAGGTGATGAAAAAACAGGGGTTCAGGCTAATCCCTTTTATGAATCTGCTTGTAAATGTTTAATAAATAATCGCGTTTAGTTTCTTAAATGTTATGACATGTAGCTTTAACTAAGTTCGGTAAATTGCACAGTACTCATTTATGTAGTCAAGGGTTTTAAATTTTCAATCAACAACAGTATATGTGCTAGAATTGAATGGTAATAAAATCACCCACCCCTGATTCACTTGTAATATTTAGTGAATCCGCTCGAGGTTATGCAAATTTTATTTACAAACGTTTGTGTGCTTCTATGCCCTTCTCCCAAAATGTTACAGACAAAATTGGATGAATACTGTAAAGAAATAACATCTTGGTATCTTTTGATCTCAAATTACTACTTACGTTGAAGAGTGCGAAGAATATTTTCCTGTTTCAGTACAAAAGTGAATGTGGAAGATGTTACATTGGACAGAATAGCGGAATAATAACAACAAGAAATACAAAATACAAACCGGCCATTTGCCTTAACAACCTAGTGGCTAGACATGCTGTTGAATGAATTTTGAAGAAACAAAAATTGTAGAAGCTATAGAAATCAGTGAATCAGAATGAAGACTACAAGTTGAACAAGACATGGCTTCTACTGTTTTATAAATCGTAATTTGTTGTTACATAATTACAATTTTATTTACATATATATGTTGTTCACTTTTTTTCCTGATGAAGAATTACATACAGTAATTTGAAACGTTATATTATAACAAAATATTTACATGAACATAAACAAAACACCTTTCATTTAAATTCTATTTGTTAAATGTATTATCTTGTTGGCTAGATGGTACAACAGGATACGTCTCTAGTCCGCGCCATGTACTAAGCAGGGCCATTTGTTATTGGGTAGGCCTGGCGTATCCAAGATAAGCTTCATTTCCGTGAGCGGTTCGGTCAAACTGTCATGTAAAATCAACATCTAAGTAGTTAAGGGTTATGGTCTTACCAATGTTTGGTTTGGACCTATCTTAAACGATTTGTTAAACAGTGTTGTAAATGTGAGATTAGTCTATCACTACTTAAATGTTGTTATGAGTTGTGATTAACTTATCCCAAAATATTTTATCCGACCGAACCCAATAATACTCGTATAATCAGAACTAATAAATGCGTAATACGTTTTGGGTATTGGTTGCTCTGGGTACATTTTCTTGAGACCTGAATGTATCTAGAGATACTCGATAGGTGTATTAGTGTCTACATTGATATATGGTTCTGAATGTTGGGTGTAGATGAAGAAGCATGAACGACCGCTGTGAAAATGAGGTATTTGAGAGGAGTGAGTGAAATACGATACCTGATCGTATCAGGAATACGTTCGTATTTGGTGAGTGTGAAATTGAGATAAATGTTGTTAAGAAAGTGAAGTGGTTTGACCATCTTGAGCGAATGTCGAATAAGAAGTTGATAATATATACGGGTAAGATTGAGGGTGACCGATTGCTTGGGTGTCCGAAATAAATGTTAGTTATGGTTGATAGTTGGAAAGTGGTAATGTTTGGAGGAGATTGAATGATGGTTGATTGTGTTTCTGGGTTAGTGTTACCCCACTGAATGGGGGTTATATTGGTTTATGGACACGAAGCTTCTTCGACTAACTCGGCCGATGAACAATGACCAACTTTGATTCGATCTCGGGACCCTTGGAAAATCCAGTTATTAATACTTATAATATTACCTAAATTAGTATTGGCGTTGACACAGTTTTATGTTAGTCCTTTAAGCTAAATTTTTACTTTATTAAAACAGCTTGTATGAGTAATACAATTAAAAATCTAACATACTTTTCTTCTTGCATTGTTACAGTAAAGTGTTGTTACCATCATGCTAAAGAAGCAGATAAGCTACCTCGCTGGGATCGTATTCGAGATGTCCTGTCATAAATTCTTCAGGAGAAGAGAAACAACTTGAAATGAGTTGGTGGTAAGTGATATCTAACATTAGTTCAATTTTTCATAAATGTTGAAACGTCAATCAATTGTCTCGAGATTTATCTTAACGAACAGAAGTTTTGAGGTCTCTGATGTACATTAAAGCATCGCGCGAGCCATTGAACAATCTTCAAAGTTCGTAGCCACGTGGATTTTAAGCAGATCCGGACTTAATGAGAAACTACTGATAAAATCTTATTTATGGTTCATTTGAAACTATTTACTCGCTTAATATTTATAAATGATTACGACTGCATCTTATCCGAACATATGATCTAATAATTAAAATAAGAGCACAAAGAACTAGACAAATTGTACTTCTCCTGCAGTGCATAATTTAGTAAAGAATTTCTCCCAAATTGTTGGTTCTTCCCAAGAAATTCACTAGCAAATTTCCACCTATTTTACAAATTTTAAATTTCCGATCATTAACGTTTGGATATGCAATCGAGAAGTTATCGAATGTCAATCATTTGAATTTTAACAAGATACTTGTGCCGGCCACGTGTTTATTAACATATTCGTATTTGTATACACTATGAGATCATTACTCCCACAATCTAATACAAATTTATGCAAATTTTTGAGAGTAGCAAAGTAATATGACATGTTTTTGATAAATGCTGCACTAAACAAATATATCACGTAGCTAGCAGATGAATCACAGTTCATAGACATAGGTAAATTATTGGCGAGTTGGCGTAAAGATAATAAGTTTATATTATAGATTCTATTCCAAATAATATTATATCTGCATCATCAAAACAAAAGGACTGTAATAACGACTTTAAGAAAATTTGACATAGGTAATTATTTTGTAACACCACACTACTATAGTTAATGTTGTTCCAAATGCTTTTTTGGTATTTTTTCAAATATCGATTTTATAAATAACAAAAGACAGTATTTGTCACTAATTTTATTCTGTGCGGCTATCGTTGAATACATCTTGAACTCTAGTGCTCGGTTGAATATAACGTTGTTAACTA
Source organism: Poecilus cupreus (assembly GCA_963942605.1). Lineage (NCBI taxonomy): Eukaryota > Metazoa > Arthropoda > Insecta > Coleoptera > Carabidae > Poecilus > Poecilus cupreus. Next base: position 34,084,592 of record OZ012714.1, read on the forward strand.
TGGAAAAAGTTAAATTGGGATAAAAACATTGACTGATGCTAGTAGCTCTGTTTTTTAGTGTTTTAAGAAAAGTATTTTAGCATCAGTTTCAGCGCAGTGCAATGTTCTAAAATTATTTTATAACAAAATGCTAAAATAAAACTGTTACATAATATATTTCTCTCCAAGTATTTTATTATAATTTTAGAACATTGTACAACGCTAAAACCGAAGCTAAAACACTTCTCTCAAAACACCCAGAAATAGAGCTCGTGGTACCAGCAATTGTATGTCAAAATTTCTACCTTTAAATATTCAATCTTATATAATAAGTTCAATAAAAAAACATTGAACTAATAATGAATTTGAGAAACAAAAATAAAACATCGTTGCATAGGGGTAAATAACTCTATGGCAACGCATCGGACTGTGGATTTTTAGATCCTCACTTCGAATACCACAGCCGACAGTTGCCATTTTAACTTTACCCCTGTTTTCCTCCTCTATTGACATCTTTGAGGGTCATAATTTGACGGCTGATAACCACACTTCACGTGTAAAAAAAATATAATTTAAATTATAAAATTAAAATAACAAAATGTGTACAATGGGGTATCAGCCAACTTAGACATTGTTTTCTTTTAGCATGATAGCTAACAATGTATTTTTAACAGTTCTTTGTTCGTCAGGTCCTAGACCTAGATGTTTGTCAAATACTTTTGACTTTGTAACAAATACGCGGTTATCGTCACCCACTAATTTTCATGGTTTCTTTGTAGTAATGCATATCTTGTATGAAATAAAATGCAAAATGAAGTCATGCTGATATGAGTGTAAAACAGAAAATCCCACATTATAATAAGGCTTGAGGAATGTTATAATAACTGACGTGTACACTTAAAATTCCCTTTATATATTTCACTTTCATTTCATGAAATGTAATGTACAGTAAGAAATTTTGACTAATTTATGAATTTTTAAGTTTCAAAATGATTCTTCTCACATGAAATTCGCTTCAGTTAAAACAATTTGTTTCTAAATTGTATAACTATTTTTATTTACATAATTCCGAACAAGGCAAATTTCTTAGAATATATCCCGATATGTGATATATTTTTTCGCAACCATAAATACAATTCGCAGATATTTTAATGTATGAGGTAATTTTTATGTCCCATAATAATTGTCGACTGCAAGAATCGAACATAAGGTCAAACATACGCGTCGAAGAACGAATCTTTTATTTTTCTTAAAAACAGCAAATTCTGTATTCTTCAATTATTTTCATATTCTTTATGGTCCAACAACATCCATCCGTCAAAATTTCTTGAATTTTTTACAGTGACTTATACATTACAATGTCAGATGGAAACGAATATTTTCGTTAGGTTCGTTCATTTCCATGAATTTTGTTTTGCAAATTCAATTTGAAATAAATTATTTCTTACAATTATTCTCAATAAAAAACAAAACAATTATTACTGTGAAGTCTTTGAACATTCTAGTATTTATATATGTGGATGAAAAGGATAGCTATAACATTAAACTATAAAAAAATATTTATTGAAGTCCAGTTGGTCAAAAATTAAGAACTTTGATACTGTGTCTCTCATTCCCATGAACGACTACAGTAACGCAAATAATTTGTATATTTATAAATATGGTCGTCTATAACATACTAAGTTCAAATGGAAAATAATTTTAGTATGTTATAAACAATCATATTTATAAATATACGAATCATTTACATGACTGTAGTCGTTCATGGGAAAGTGTGACATAAATTTTACTACTTTAAAAATTATGGTCATTTATAATTTGCAAACAAAATTAGCTTTTTAAAATTTATTACAAAACTTCGGACTTACAAATGTAGGTATAAAACATTATATCTTTCATTTAATATAATAATATATCGCTTAAAAAAGTCATGTTCATGGTGAGCTATCTTCTGCCCGTATGGTTGACCATAGATCATAGAACACAGTGCAGTAATAAAATAATTTTTAATAATATTAAATAAATTTTCATATTGTAAATAAATTATATCCAGCTGTATGTTCCAGTGCATTAATAACGTTCGTATTTAATGGTAAACATGATAGAAATGTACTCGCAGGCGTAATAACAACGAATTTCCAATTTTAAGATTTTCTTTGTTCTCCATTCGCAAAATAAATTGTAATACTTATTGTTCAATATCGGTGAAGTAGTGTTCTTGTTACTAGCCTAACACACCATAGATCGTAGGTTCGAATCCCGCTGAAGAAAATGGTCGATTGTCATGTGCACATAAATTCACTATCATTCATTAATGAGGCGACATGCGACAAAAGAAGTTAGTTCGCTTCCCGTCTTCTCAAAAATAAAAATACAGTTTCCTTTAGATATATCTGGGAGCAAACTTGATGCTTCTTTAGCTGCATTTAAAATGTCTTCCCCAATATAGAATAAACACACAAATTGATTTTCATGCTATTCCATCCTCACCAAATCGATTTTTTCAGCAGTACATCAAATTGTTACTTACTTTATACGTTGTTTTTGTTGTTAGGATTTATATTATTTAATTTAACACGCAAAAATATATCATGATACCAAGATCTGCTTTGATCAGAGTGCCACACCCAAAAAGTGTAAATGGCATGATGATATATTTATTTAAATATTTCTATTGGCAATGACATGGCTGCGAGCGTTTATTCCGTTTTTTTCGATAACGCAAGTTAAGCAAGGCTGCCCGCGTATATAGTTGGATGGGTGACCGCTTTGCGAAAACCCATACGAGCGAACTCTGCGTTTCGTTGTCACACCACCGAAAACGAGGAACCGAGGCGACATATAACCTTAGTAGTTGAGTCCGCTTTACCAACAAAAAAAATAAAAAATATTTGTAATGTTCCTAGGAAAATCCGAAAATAATACATTACGTTTATGATGTAGTATATCACACAGTATATCAATGACTGGAAACATGTAAATGGATGTAAATCTGTATGTTTTTTCAGTTCACTTCACTCAAATGGCTTTAAGCAACTCGCAATCATTCAGTAGCACGATACTTTACTAAACTTATTGTCTATTATATTTTTTTAAATGACTGTTTTTCGATTTTGGTCATACTCGTATATGCCGCATTATCAATTTTGTAAATTTGAATTCATCTGTCTGATTCATGTCTAATTCGGGCCTGCGCTGATGGATCCGACATTTCATCAGTTCTGGTCCGTCTCGTAGGTTTCGGGTGCTTGTGCCTATCTGCTATATAATCACAGGTGGATTTCGTAACAGAAGCAATACGATGCGACTTAATGATTATAGTAAATTGCATGGTGGTATTAGACGAGGCTCCTCGACTCCTAGGCTCCTTCGTCTTCCGAGGTCAGTCGCCCAACGCGTTACTTGCAGTCACTGCGGCACTTCCAATGAACTAATATATTTGTATATACAAATTCCTATAACGGGACCTGAAGTACTAAAAAACAGTTTAGTTACTAAAAAATACCATGACATTTGTTGTGTAGTAGTTAATGATTTGAGAGCTCAAAAAAGAAAAAGTAGAATCGAAATACTTTTCTAAGATTACTCCACGTATTTATGTTCTAGTTTTTTTTATTTTCCAATAAACAATGTGCTATATATCTATCATTTTAAGACATATATGTTATCCTAAACATAAACTGAAGAACAGGGTTATTAATTATTTTTATGCCGTTACCATAACGACTGTTTTTGACAACAGTGTTAAACTAGTGACTTTAAAATTGTTGATAGTGTGAGATTATATTAATTAGCTAACTAAATGCTTTTAGAATGCCATTAAATTTTAAACTTATGACAGCGACATCTTAAAGATTTGATTAAATTTAAATAAATTTCGTGGTTTGATATCTGGGTAAAAATACAGTAATCTAATCAAAGATCATTTTGCAGATAAATAGAAGTTTTATTGCAAATTTATTTTAATTCTAGGACCCCATCCTACCACCATTTCTTAAAAATTACTTATTGATTTGTATCAATTTTATTATTTATTAAAAATAATATAAATTTATTGAGGTAAGGGATCTAATTTCAAGAGACTTCTCAAAAAGGAATACATTTGTAGATTTAAACAAACATTATACAGTATGGTCAAAAAATAGAGGTCAATAAATTACGGGTGAGTAGAATCCGGAAATTCTTAGTCGATATCAGTTTAATTTTTTATATTGTGTACTTCAAATAAAATCGCAGACTGTCAAAATACGACGTAACACAATCAAGACAGTATTTTCTTTATTCATATGCTTATGAGTATCTCTACGGGCATTGAATTTATATCCACTATATTTTTATATCAATGGCACTCAAAACGTCGATGATCTACGTCAAAGAATGGGGTCGTTCACTAGAGTCACAAAATATAAAATAAGTCATTTATATTATGACTAGACACAAAAACATCGTGTTAGATATTATAGAAGTTTAAAAAATATTATTAATTATTAAGATATTTGAGTTTTAAAGACCTCTACAATGACGATTATGGCGCATATCTATTCTATTCTAAATTATTTGTACTTCTCTTGTTATTGAGCTGTTAGATTGTCGAATTGTCAAAATAGTTAGCAACTAATTTGAAGATTTTTTGTTTCACTTTAAATTCGTAATTTTAAATAATTGCAAAATATATTATTTATTTCTAACTAATAAATATTACTTTAGGTCGACTCAACGAAATTAAAAGCTCGTTGAATGACATAGGTTAGCAAAATTTATTAGCGGTAATTAAACATTTGACTAAAATAATCTTAAAGTTTATACATGTTTCTTCCAGAAATAAGTAGAATTCATGCATATTTTATTAATTTAGCATGAAATGTTATATTAATTCCATTTAAATAATTTCCGAACAATAAAGAACATTTATGTGACTACAATTATTTACATTCTCTACTGTTGACCTCTACAATGACGTCACATTTTTTAAAAATCATTGTGGCTTAATGAATAACAATTAAGACTTTTTAAAAGTGAAGATAGTCTTCAATTTAGAAATATGTAGTTTCATAATATTTTTTTTAATGGTGAAAGACCCCATTGTAAATGCAGCACAATTCGCAAAACTACAGAAATCTTCGATGAATAGAAAATTACGCAGAAGTTTTAGGACATATCGAACATTTATTAGAATTTATTTCTTTGTTAAAAATTTAAATTTAATAATATTTGTTTGAAACGAAATAAAAAATATCGATATTAACTTGTGGTATCCATCCTTAATTTATTGACTTCTATTTTCTCATCATCTTATGTATTAGAAGTATTCTACATTAAAAATAATATTTGTAAAACATTTTATACGAAGAGCACTTGCACTGCAAGCGTAAACATGAAAGTTTGCATGACTTGTTAGGAGTGTTAGGACTAAAAGATATTGTGCTGCGACTGTATCGACTGTCGCTTTGTGAAATGGACGCTTGCTTTTTATTGTGTTAATTTTTAATAAAATCGGTGATAAGCAAATGAATAGCAATGAAACAAGTGTAGTAGTTTGTTAACAGTGGTTTAAAATGTCACAGCTACAGGAACTTCTGTACATTCGCATCCATTTGTTTACTTTTCGGACAATTAACGTAGAATTCAATGAACACAGTGATAGCAACTTTATACCGACCACTGCGAGATACTAACATATACAGTAGAATATAAGGTAGGAATATTTGTTATATTAATGTTGCACTCTTTTTACTTTCAAAGAAATATATGTAAGTGAGATTTTGTGATGGATACTAAATTGTACTCTCTTTTTTATGTATGTTTATTAATGTAATAAGTGACCCAAATAGCTGTTGTTAAGTTACTTCTGTATCTGAAATGATAAACATTCTTATTTTGAGCAATACTTGTAGAAATTAATAATAATAAAATAGTTATTTGTATAACTCAGCTACCGCATCGGTCTTAGAAACTGTATATCACGTACGAGATGTACACAATATTTTTTTACTTCTTAAAAATTTATAAATTGTAGTCTTAAAATCATTGAATGCCTCTAATATCACGAAATCAACGAGTCAATAATTTTGAGTATTCATAGTTTTATTTGACGTTGCTAATTCTAACGATTGTTGCTAATAATAAAATCTGGTGTGTGCTACACACGTCTTTCGTATACCTACATATAAATATAATAAAATAAATGTGTCAGGTATATGACAACTATGATTAGTGGAATATTAATAGAAATACTCAGGAGACCTCAAAAAATTGTTTTAAAAATATATCACCTACCGTGAAACGCAAAATTGGTAAATGACCTGATAATAATATTTGATACCAAACTGTAAAGAATTCTAAATAAAAACTAATGACAATCGCTCAAAAGTAATTTTGATATACTGTGAGACGTTTAATTTAACACCAAAGTCGACAAGATTTAATTAACTATTTTAATGTGATATTAAACTCGGTAAAAGTCAACTGACCTGTTTAAAAACAAATGACAATTCGTCCAAAATTATTATTTGACATTTGAGTTCAAGTCTTCTCCTTGAAACCTTTAATTTGATACCAAACTCCATATGGTTTAATCAATATTTATTACACATTATATTCTAAAATTATTTTTAATCATATAATTAGTTTTTCTCAAAATCGAAAACAGAAATGAGAATATTGCAATCTTTTATTTCAAAATTGTTCCGGTTTTACCAAAATCAACTCAATTTTTCACATTGTCATGAAACTTATAAATAACCTATGAAGTTTTGTTATTCTATCTTACGAACACATTCGTCATTGAGAAAATGCTCAAAACGTCTTCAAAACTTGTATCTCACAATCGTTTTATTTTTCATTATTGCTATACGCCCTTATACTACATATAATGGAGAGTTTATGATCTTGATGTCACAGACAAGAAAGAGAAAGATGAGGTAAAAGTTGAGATGGAAGTTCATAATAAGGCGCGGACAGACACGTGACTTCGGTCAGCTGATTGTAACCCCAACTGTCAGTTGAGATTACAGTAAAATTATTTGCTCATTTAAAATTTTTTTTAAAGGTTTTATTTTTAGTATTTTGTGTGTTTGTGATTATAGTTTGTGCGTTGCGGTACCAAAAGTGTATCAAAATAATATTAAATTATTTTATTTTGTACTGTTTCCGTAGTGCCACAGTATAAGAAAATTCTTATACTATGGTACTACAAAAACTGTACTGAAAGAAATAATTTATTTATATTTATATACACTTTTGATACCACTATACGCAAACTATAATCACAAATACACAAAATATTAAAAATAAATCCTTTAAAAAAAATTTTAAACGAGCAAATTATTAGACTGAAATCTCAACTGACAGTTGAGGTTACAATCAGCTGATCGAAGTCACGTGTCTGCCCGCGCCTTATACAAACATCCATGTTTTGACTTTTGAGATGATGTTTTAACAAGGTTATGTTTTTATTTTTCAAATTGATTATTTAGGAAACTTAATAAATAAAACACTGACCATATATTCTTTATAATAATAACGGGAGTCACTATTTCACAAATCATACACACACTTTATTTTTGATATTTAGCATCATTTCAAGAACTGGCATTTTGACAGCGTTTTGTTTGTATTTCGTCCCATGGTTTCATCGTAGTTCCATGAAAACATCAATAGATGGCAGCATGAAAATTTGCTTCTGTATAATACCCTCCATTAAAGTAAAATCGTACACATTTAGACAATTACATAAAAATCTGCTTTACACAAGGGTGCAATATAGTACTGTAATAAATTATGCTGTTTTTAATTAGGGAGAAACCTGCATCGCTCTAAATTTATGATGAATTTATTTAGCGGTACACGCAGAAGACGTATTTCCTTATAAAGCGCATTATTTTGCATAATAAGTTTACGGTATCTAAATTGATGTAATCAGTTTAATCAAATTATGAGCAAGCCTTTACTTAAAATAATATTGTGTCAAAATTAAGACCAAAACTATATAATTTTCTGTCGATCGTAACTTTATTGCGTAATCTTTTCCTCAGTGTAACATTATACAAATCTTTATGTAAATTTCTCATATATTGAACGAAAATGAAACGCACAAAAAATAATAATAACATTAATCAGTATGCAAATTTGGAAGTAAAGCGGTGATGCCTGAACCAAAACAGTCAAAAAAAGTGGCACCAGGAGATAACAGTATTTAACTGTACTTGTTTACTGCTAAATTGATTCGAAAAATTTTAATGATAATTGACACCGAAATAACAGCTCCTTTCGCTGCAAATCTTTAACAACGATCAGAAGAAATTGTTATAAGTATATGTAATTTTTAAAAACATTTCACTCTACTAAAATTAACTCTTGAACGAAAACACTTAACCAACGTTGATATGAATAATTTCATTCTCAGCAAATATCGTAAATTGTTATGCCATTTTGAAGTTTAATTATGTATAATAATCTAAATTGTTCAAGAATAATAAATTACATGTTATTCTCTCGGCAGTGATTTTTCACTACATTTATACAAAATGTGCAACAAATTGTTTCATTGTTTATTTATTTAAAACGGTAAAATTTCCTAATGAAGGATTAGTTTAAGATAAACAAACATTCTTGGCTGGTAAATTGGAATAATAGTTATTTACTTTACAAGTGGGCAAAGTAAGGAATTACCCACGAGAGAAATCTTAGCTCACGAAGCCGAAGGCTGAGTGAGATAATTTTATCGAGTGGGCAATTCCACTTTGCCCACGTGTGAAGTATAACGTTTTATCCAACACTTCTTAATAAATGAAAAATTTATTAAAGAAATATTATTTGACAGTGACATATGCTTTAAATTTTTAAATTAAAATGTCAATCGAAGTAGTTACCAAGGTGTTGTGTGTTATTACTATTGTTATAAATAAAAAAATACTCACTAGTGGCTTTCCTCAAAATTATACCCACTAGTGGATAATCTGTTACTTTGCTTGTTTAAAATCGCCATAGTAATATAGCATTTATTGAGAGGTGTTGGATAAAATTGTTTATCCAACACCTCTCAATAAATGCTCTATAACTATGGTGATTTTAAACAAGGAAAGTAATAGATTACCCACTAGCGGGTATAATTTTGAGAAAAGCCACTAGTGAGTATTTTTTTATTTATAACAATAATAATAACACACAACACCTTGGTAACTACTTCGGTTGACATTTTAATTTAAAAATTTAAAGCATATGTCACTGTCAAATAATTTTTCTTTAATAAATTTTGCATTTATTAAGAGGTGTTTGATAAAACGTTATACTTCACAAGTGGGCAAAGTGGAATTACCCACCCGATTAAATTATCACACTCAGCCTTCGGCTTCGTGTGCTAAAATTTCTCTCATGGGTAAGTCCTTACTTTGCCCACTTATAAAGTAAATAACTATTATCCAACACCTCCCCATAAATGCTCCATAACTATGGCGATTTTAAACAAGGAAATTAACCATATTACCCACTAGTGGGTATAATTTTGAAAAAAAAAACCCTAGTGAGTATTTTTTTTATTTATAACAATAACATACAACACCTCGGTAACCACTTCGATTGACATTTTAATTTAAAAATATATATAATCGTAGCTGGTATCCATAGTAATGTATTATTGAAAGAATATATGTGTAAAGATATATTCACTCTTCTCGGCCAATACAGAACCAGAAATTAATTATTCCTGTTTATTTTAAAGCCGTGTAGTCAGTTGTCATTGGGTATTTCGACGTCGTTTTTTAACGTGTGTTTTCAACCGATTTCGATCATTCTCAAAAGTAATTTCCGAATTTACAGATGTAGAAAAAGTGTAGTACTATATTTGAGATATTATGGTCAATATTCACTCGGATAATTTCCATCACTCGCCTACGGCTCTTCATTATCTTCGTGAACAATATATATATATATATATATATATATATATATATATATATATATATATATATATATATATAACTAACCGAAATCTGCGCAATATATTATTTCATTTATAAATAAACCTTGATGCTGTGTTGTCTTGTTATAATTTCATTTGTTTTGAGCTATTACGTAATTTCCGATACAACACAAGTGACCTATATAAAAATTTGACCCTATATTTTACAATAAGCAATAAAATCATTCATTTTGATTAGAAATTAATTCACAAAACAACTTCATTTGCTTTCGCCCTTTTTGCTATGCAAATTCTAACCTTTAACAATGATTCACTACGGTATATTCAGAGTTAATTTAAAGATCCAAACATTTGCCATAAATAAAAATTAACTTAACAAACCCATGTCGACACCTCAATATGTCGACATCAAGGAGAAGACAGAAGACACACATGGAGCAAGAAATACACAAAGTTAAGTTCATTGGTACGAGACACGCTTAGAGGAAAAATCTTAAAAGCCTGCAAGCCACACCCACGCAATGCACGTGCGAGCAAATAAGGAAAGTAAACTGTTAGGAAAATTAAAATTTTACGATAAAACAATGGGAATGTAGCAGCGGAGTGCATGCGATGCGATTTCCGTTATAAAGTGACATACATGTGTAAATGGACTTTTCAAGGTTTTGGAGAACAAACTGCTTGCACAAGAATCCACTTTTCGAGAGAAAATTATTACCAATCGCCGTAAATTCAATATTGAATGAATACATGAAAAATAAATACCATTTTTGTTTCAATAACTTGAAAAAGCTTCGGGTAACTAAGTAACAAGTTCAACTCGTAGCATTCATTCTGATTCACTGATTTCTATAACTTCTCTTATTGGGTTTGCAAATTATCAAGAGATGGCATTGATCACAATTCGCAAAAGGTACATGTCAAATTCATTTTGTATCATATCTTATGATGGCAAATGCTTGCATTAGTATTGGCAGTTTACTTTTTTGGCAGCAGAACTGTTGCCATACACACTACAAATTTTCCTGTTTTTATAGATTTTTTTTTTGAGAAAATTCAATCTTAATCTATAATCTACAAATACAATTAACCTTTCATTTTTACATCTTATTTAAATAATACGGCTTAAACAAATGTTATACTTACATTGGAATATTCTTAAAATAACTACTATTGTTATTAATTTTTAAAAATAACAATTAATTTCAAAATACAATGAAATTTGTGTACCTTATGGTTAGTTTAGCTTTCTACCACTAGACGCGTATTTTAATTTTGGAAGCCTAATCTGCCATTGGCACATTGCAATCTTGCTATAATATTTATTTCTTAAAAATTTATTTTGTTCAAAAATTCAATGACATGACTTGCCACAGCAAAATTCGCTAGTTGGTGAAAATGAGTGGATCTATGTTATGTTATTCTTATTGTTATCATTATCGAATTTTTTAAAAGCCAGAGGACTGAAATGGGAAAATTATCTTTCGTATATATGATGTAATTTGAGACGTGGAGCAAAAGACACTAAGATATTATTTCTTGACGGTAATCTTTCAATTTTGTGTAACATTTTGGACGTAGTGTAAAGATGCAAACAAAAATCTTCTGATTCAAGGTTATTCTTTATTCTTTTAGGAAGAAAAGCTTTCAAGATCTTCTTTTTTCGTAGTCATTAATTTAATAATTTCTATAAGCTTATTCTGTTCTCCAGATTTCTCATTTTATTAAATGATGGTTGCTATGTGTTGTTACTTAGTTACTATTTTAACTTGTTTTCCTGACGAAGATTTACGTGTAGTATTTCGAAATGTTAATAAAAAAATTACGAATTTAGAACCAAAAATCTTGTCAAATATAATTTTATCAATTTCTAGGAATAACACTCATTGAACTGTGGATCGTGAGATCCTCAGTTTGAATCCCACAGTCGACAATTTCCATTTTAACTTTACCCTTGTTGTTAACATTAAGCTAATTTTGTTGATAAACACGCTACGATAAAAATGCGTATGTTAAACTTTTAATGCTAATCATAGCCAATAACGATAACTACTAATTTTATGTTGTGAATATAGCTTTAATTTGTGACAAGAATACACATCTATACATCTACATAGTTTCCATCAATTTTTTCAATAATTTTCAAATAAGAAATCATGCAGCAATTATTGAGAAACTAAGATAAATTTTAATATAGACATCCCAACACTTCTCAGCCACTTAAACTGCCTGGAAAGGCTATTATTATTAATATTATGTTATAATTTTATTTGTATATTACTTAATATTAACATTCTACCACATTTCTTCCAAACAAAAAAGAAACTAACACATCAGGGCATCAAGATAATAACATGCAAGTTTATTTTTAATTTCTTTCCGTTTTAAATTTCGAAACAAACCAATTTTGTATCGATAGCACTTCTAGTGTTGGTTAATTAACAAGCCTGAAGCAGATGTCGATCATGCATGATCTGAGAAAGGCTCCCGCAATGAACTGTAAGAGAACCATTATAAGGGGTAATTTACACTCTCTACTTCCTCGTAATCAAGCTACTGCAATGCCGAACGAAACTTTGAGTTTTTAAACCTTTTATCTAACTTCGAAGTCGTAGAATGTTAATAATTCATTCATAATATTTTCACGTCATACTATATTTTTGAACAAAAATGCGGGACACATTTTTTTCGAATGCCGCTAAATTTTAATATAATAATAATAATAATATTTTTAATTCACAAACGTGCAATGTACTTGAAAAGTCACAAATATTAATTTCAAAAATACAATATATTAATAATAAGTATTTGATAAATGTGCGTTAGTCTTCAAATAAGCATTGGTCTGTGAAAAGTTTAAAGACCATAAAATAAAAGCGTAATAATCAAGAAACAATAACATTTTAGTAAGTTGAAAAATTTTCACAATTCTTATAAGTAAAATAATAAAGACTTTAGGATTAAGCTATGTTAATAGTTATTTATGTATCAAGTGAATAAAGACATATTTTAACCACAAGCGGAATGTTTAACTCACGAGGCGTTAGCCGAGTGATCTAACATTCGCGAGTGGTTAATTTGTCTATTTACGTGATGCATACACCTTCCTTTAATATGCTTTTTTGAATAAAATTAAAATGACATTTAACTAAAAATTTGACATATTTATGTTTCATCTTATTTTGTTACCAACGCTTACTTGTATACCTTATAAGTTGCTATGTAATTTTCCTTAAAATATAGAAAATATACACATCTACATTTTGTCATTACTATAGCAACGTGTTACTTTATCCACTAGGTGGATCCTTACTATTAAAGTATTATTTTAGTATCGAGTATGCAGTGGATAAAATACCACTTTACAAGTAGGTGTTGGAAAAAAATATTTTATTATTTTATTTGAAATCAGCATTAAAAGCTCAGAAATCGTCACTAAAGTAACCCATTATAGGACGATCTTGAGCAACCTAATTTTGCCAACCGTTATATTGACGTACTATTGTAAATTTGGATATAAATGAAACAAAATGTGCAAGAAGAATTAACTAATTAATTCCGATGACGAAATTGAGGACAAAACACATAATTTTGAATGTTTTTTACGATAATTCGCTATGTACTGTCAACTGAGATAGACGTGTTCTCTTGTGTTCTGGCATTGTGCTAATATTCAATATTTGTTTTTACTTAAAAGTGATTCTATTTATATTCAAAAGTTGTTTTACTTTTATATAAAATGCTTACCCGTGACGATAAAGAAACAATCATTGAAATGATTAGTGGTGCTCTGCAGAAGTTAAGCTCCAATAAAATGTTTATTGAGACTATCGTCAACGAAGTTACTAGTGCTGTGCAAAAGGCTTTCGAGGCTAAATTTAATGCTCTCGAAGAAGAAATTAACAAAGTGAAACAAACGAACAATGATATAGAGAAGTGTTATGCGGAGTCTGAAAAAAAGTGTAATGAACTAGAACAGTATACGCGCAGAAATAATGTTCGAGTTTTTGGACTTCCCGAAAGTAAAAATGAAAATATCGACGACCGTATTGTTACTTTGTGCCGTGATACACTTAAAGTTAACATTTCTACCAACGATATAGATCGTTGTCACAGAATCGGGCCGCTCAAAAATAATTCCACCAGGCCGGTAATTGTAAAATTTGTGAGCTATCGTGTGCGCGCCAAAGTCTACACACAAAAGAAGAAGCTCAAGGGCAGCGGCATCACCATACGAGAGGACCTAACCAAGACCAACCTGGCACTCCTGAAAACCGCAGCAGATAAGTTTACTTTTAAGAATGTGTGGACATCAGATGGCCGTGTTATTGTTCTTGATACTGTTAACGGCAAAAGTAAAAAATACGTGGTGAATAATTTAGAGGACTTCAACAAAATCAAATAAAATCTTTCAATGTTTGATATTATATATTCTTATCCTCTTTACTTAAGTTATAATTTTACTGAATCACTCTCTGTTTCAGTCAAATATGCTTGAACACGCTTAAAGGAGATTTTGTCTGTATTGGTAATTTGTTTTGGCTTAACCTTGAATTTATTTAATTGTTAAAACTATAAAATTTTTTTTTTTTTTTTTTTGCTGAATGTCAGCATCAAATGTTTCTAATTCAGAGTTCTCTGAATTTAAGGATGATTCGTTTACATTCGGCCAATTAAATGTTAGGTCGCTTAACTCTTGTTTTTTAAATTTTAAGGATTTTTTGAATGAATTTAATTTCGACATCTTAGCTGTTACAGAAACCTGGATTAGCGTCACTTCTCCCGCGCAATTATATAATATTTCTGGATACAATTTAATTAGTTCTGAAAGAACTCATAAACGTGGTGGAGGTGTTGCTTTTTATGTGCGTAACAGTATATCATTTAAAGTTCTTCACACTGATTTCGTGGAAAATAATAACGTTGAACATTTGTGGATACAGTGTTGCATTCATAATAAAAAAATTATTTTTGGTGTTGTTTATAATCCCCTATCAGAATTCTATAAGGAATTGGAAATACTAGATAGTATTTTTACTGAATTTATACCGCAGTCAGATCATCTGATTTGTTCTGGCGATATTAATATTAATCTCCTAGTCAATGATACTCGTAATAAATTCTTTACTGATCTAATATCGTCTAATGGTATGTATCAGTTAATAAAGCAGTACACAAGACCAATAAGTCAATCTTTACTGGATGTAATATTAACTGATAGTAAATCTATCTGCACAAATTCAGGTGTTCTGACTACTAACTTCTCAGATCATAGTTGTGTTTTTTGTAGCTTCAATTTTCCAAGGCAACCTGTTTCCACCAAAGTAATAAACTACAGAGATTTCAAAAACTTTGACTACAATAATTTTATCGCGGATAGTGAGTTAATAGACTGGAATAGAATATTTTATTTAAAAAATATTAATGATAAAATTGCTTATTTAAATGATCATATTTCAGCATTATTTAATAAACATGCTCCCATTAAAAACATCAAAGTAGGTAAACATTATTGTCCTTGGGTTACACCAGTTATTAGAATAATGCAGAAAAAAAGGGACAAAGCATTAGTGGAGTACCGAAAATATAAAACAGAGGTTAAATTCAATTACTATAAACAGCTACGTAACCTTACTACTGCTGCTATACGTAGAGAGAAACAAGCATTCCTTGAACATGATATCAATAATAACCTCAAAAACTCTACCAAATTGTGGAAAAACTTAAAGCGCGTTGGAGTTACAAATGACACAGAACAAAAAATCTCATCTACACTACTAAATCCTGAGGCTTACGGTCAATATTTAATAAACAAATTAGGAACATCCAGTATTAATATTAATAATGATAATACCGTCAATAATTATAATAACAATAAATATTCAAACTTGCGTACAGAATGCTTTAGTTTTGAACTAGTTGATAATTTAACTATAAAAAGCATTTTGTACAAAATAAAATCTAATGCAGCTGGGGTGGATGATATTTCTCTAAAAATGATTGTTCTTCTTTTACCAGTGATAAATAATCATGTTACGCATATCATAAACACGAGCTTGTTGGAAGGAGTTGTCCCTGATATCTGGAAGGTGGCAATTGTTAAGCCAATTGCAAAAAAGAATAATTCTATTAGCTTTGATGACTTGCGCCCAATCAGTATCCTTCCAACACTTTCTAAAGTCCTGGAACGAGTATGCATTGATCAAATGATGAGCTATATCTCTGATAATAATATCTTGCCAAGCACACAATCCGGGTTCAGACGCGGATACAGCACTCAGTCCTGTCTCATGAATATTATTGATACTATTATATCCAGTCTAGATAAATCTAATTTGGTCGCTCTTGTTCAAATTGACTTTACAAAGGCGTTTGATATGGTAAATTATAACATACTCCTTGCCAAACTAAATTATTACAATTTTTCTGAGAGTGCCATACAGTGGTGCAGGAGTTACTTTACCAATAGATCTTTCTACGTCACTATGTCATCTGAATCAGAAACCTCTCAATCTTCTTTATTTCACTCAAAGTGTGGAGTTCCGCAAGGATCTATTTTGGGCCCTTTATTTTTCTTAATTTATGTTGCGGATATGCCATCTGTCTTGAACTATTGCTCAGCATACTCTTACGCTGACGATACACAAATCCTTGCATCTTTAAATCCATCAGAAATACTAGAAAAGACTGATTCTATCAATAATGATCTAGATTTGCTCACAAAGTGGATAAAAAATAATGGCCTTAAAATTAACGCTGAAAAATCATCTCTTATTATCTTTGGCTACAATGATGATCTTGATATTGTGCTGGATAGTGTAAAATTACAACGTAGTTGTACCATAAAAAGCCTAGGTTTAGAAATCGATGAGCTATTAAATTTTAGAACACATTTAACAAAAAAATTAACAGCGGCTAAACTGAAACTACGCCACCTATATCAGTTCCGACATCTTTTATCCTCGGAAGTTAAACTGCGATTAGTCAATACTCTAATTTTGCCACTACTTTATTATTGTGCTTGTGTTTACGTACCAAATTTAACACAATTAGATAAAAATAGAATTACTCTATTTCAAAATGCATGTCTCCGTTATGTTTATGGTATTCGTAAATATGATCATATATCCCACTACCGCTCACTAGCTAACATGGATACCATTGATAACTATGTAAAAAAATTATATAATTGTTTCACTCACAAAATCAAACTTACCGGCATTCCTCCCTACCTGCATGAGAAACTTGTTGTCAAAAGTTATCATTATTCATTACGGGAAAAAGACTTGTATGACGTGCCACCCTTTAAAAAATCTAAATTCAAATGTTCTTTCTCATATTTAGCTCCAACCCTTTATAACAATGTTCCTTCTCATTTGAAATCTCTGTCTGTTAATTCATTTAAAGCTAATGTAAACGATTTATTGTAATAAATGTGGTTCATAACATATTTGTAAATGCATCCCACAATTGTATTCACATTTGATAAATCATTTATTTGTTCCTGACATTTGTAATTATCATTATTTTATGTTTCAAAATATTTCATTATATTATGTATATGTGTTGACTGTCAATATTGTAATATGTCTTAATGTATCGGTTAGGTGGAAGAACAGCCTATGGCTGAACCTCGCCGTTGACTTGAGTCAATAAAGAAATATTATTATTATTATTATTATTATTATAATTTCACTTTTCGAGGTTGGCAACACTGATTGTCAGTTTCAATTGACAACTGACAGATGTATAAACTTAACCTATATAGTATAATGTTACAGTTTTTTTTTTTTCTAATTTTAGATTTCAAATAAAATTTAATATGTACCGCGGCACTGAAGTTCCTTTTTATCACTCACATGGTTTATTTTCGTGATAAAAAGTTATACTTGTGCCTTAAATAAAATAAATAAATATATCATCACGCCTTTTACCCATTGCGGGTGTGGCACTCTGCTTACGCAGATCTCGGTAAGTGATATATTTTGGCGTATGAAATGCGGTTACCAGCCGTCAAGTCATAGCCCCCAAAGTTGTTAGTGGAGGGGGAACCACAGGGGTAAATTTAAATTTGCAACTGTCGGAAGTGGGATTCGAACTGAGGATCTCGCGATCCACAGTCCGATACGTTGCCACTGAGCTATTTACCCCATTTACTTGTGCCTTGATACTTATTATTGATATAATTATTAATAACATTTCCATTGAAATAAACTAAAGTCAAAAATGAAATAAAAAAAACTTATGGTAGTTCTGTAGATATAAATTTATTAAATTCAACGTTTGGAATATATGTTTTAAAATTTGGAAATTTGAATTTAATTAAATTTATATATTTTTATTTCATTATTATGAGTTCTGAAAGTTTTTTCCTCTTATTGAAGTCAAAATGAAACATAAAATATAAATAAAACGATGATAAAAAAGTGTCCTATTTTTAGCACTTATTTCTTGATCTGTCAAAATATTTTCAAACTGTTCTATTTGTTGCTAATTGATTATTGATATTTGGTATAAAGATGGAAAATATAGTAGTAAAAAATGCAAAGCGTTAAATGGTATTTAAAATATTTTGCCAGATCTGTAAACAAAAATGTTCAAGTTTTTAGTTTTTTTCTCATGGCAATCTGAATCAAGCTCAAATTGTGAAATTCTTTTGCTTCTATTTCGTATTTGATTAACATAATTTAGGCTTATTAGGTGCAGTTTTTCATTCTATTTTTCTCTTTTTACATTTTTAGTCTCTAGGAATAAACTGTTACTATTCTATGTAAGAAAAACGTCACCACCAGATATATTAAAATAAAAATATAAGTGATTATAAAGAATGGCGTACATCTCCGTTTATCGCGTACCTAATTTAAATTCAGTTCATCAATAATAAGTATTATATTGCTTGTGTTCTTGTGTTACTTAGAAACCTAAACGAAATAGTTTGATCAATAATTGACTTGAAAATATACAAACACAGCCGTGCTAGATACAATTAAAATATTCTTTAAAGATAAACTATTGAATTGTTATAAAAATTCGTATTGTTAACAGCTTTAACATAGTGTCAAAGTTAGTTCCGTTTTTGTCCGTGCTTAACACGACGTTAGCGCCACGTTATGTGAACGATAGGGTATGTGAAGAATGCCTCGATTCCTGGATAATGGTCAGGACAGAAGAAGTGATGGCTTCATGTAGCGTGAGTAAAACTGTTCAGTCCGTTTTTATTTATAGTGGATTCAGTTGCCTTTTTAAATAGGTTGGTTGATATTTATCTCAGCAAAAATTATTTAAATACATAGTTGAACCGATCAAATTTATATTTGTCTTTGAATATCGCATAAAATATTTAATTTAAATTATTTAAGAAATCTATAACTGCGAAGCAATAAAAATAATTTGGTGAGATCACTACATGACTGACGTCCTTACACAGCATATAAATCTGAATTTTAATGTTTTATAATTATATTTGACACATGTTTGACATATGGAATAGCTGACTCAGTTGTTTGTTTATTTTCTTATCAGCTTTAATTACTGATTTTGTTAAACATAATTTAGTTTTGAGGTATTTAGGTAAATATAATTTTTATTGCTAATATTATTGCGAACATGTAGGCGATTTTACGCAATTGATTCCAAATTGAATTTATTGTTTTGCTTGTCCAGTAAATTTCCGCTTCAGACTAACTCTTTGACTGCACATTTAGTAATGTATTTTACAATTCCGGAAATATGTAAGAAATTTACCTATTCCAGCTCTCTAGAACTATTTGTTGGAGTGGATGAATCTCAGTTTTTTATTTTTTCTTTAAATCCTTGTGGTTAGGTGTCTCCATATCTTCCTATCTCTTGTTTTACTTTGCCAGTTTTTATATCTTATTCTATTTCTTTTAGCCATGTTGATCTGAATTTGCCTCGTCTACTTCTTCCTCCTGTTCTCCATTCTACTACTGATTTAAATATATTTTCTTCTGCTCTGTGTTACAGAACGTTTAACATGGAAAAACAGTTTTTTCATGCGCATTGCTTCCCAAATTATTTTAGATAAAAATGCTTCAAATAAATATTGTAGAGTTTATAATTCTGCATAAAAATCAGTACTTACTGTAGGTTGAAAATGCAGAAATTAAATGTTAAAATTTATAAAATTACTATTTAATAGTGTGCGTCATAGAATAGAACAAAATGTGTAATATTTTTCTGGAAAACATATTGACGTGATTGTTTGCTTTGTTTTTAAAATAATGTCAAAGTATTTGACAGGAGAACATTACACATTTTTTTATTGTTTTTTATTCCATGGAGTACACTATTAAATAGCAATTTTGTACAGCATATTTACTATCTGCAGTTATAACCCATATTTAATGAATTTTTACCTCCCGCCTACCTCCGAGTAAGGGATGTATTGTTTTTGGTAAAAAATTGGGTAGTGAGTTTTCAATGAATAAGCACAAATATTATAATACCAAAAAAAATACAATTTTGTGTATTTTTGCTTCATATATTTATATGAAGAGCTGATAAGATTTTGGATAAAATTGGTCAACCGGAAGTTGCAGTTCACTAGAAGCCCTTAACAGTTTTCCGTGAAAAGACACGCTGAAATTTAATTTTTCAACAATTTATGTAAGTTTGAAAATTGTAGAATATTTAATTTTACATCCATGGTTTGACTACATTAATTTTTTTAACTTTTTTAGATTTAGAGATAATAAAATATAAAGAAATTTAATCTCATAAATCTTTCATTACATGTACACCACGGAAACACTTAAAAATTTTCAACTTTTTTATGAAATGTTACACATGTTACTGTGATTGTGAAGATGTTAGTGTCTTAGTGAAATATATTAAAAAATTAAATAAATATACGAAATAAAATTAAATTTCTCAAATATACATAAAAAATAAACATATAAAAGGGTATTTTACTACTATTTTTTACCGTTTAAGAGTTGTATTTGGCGGGAGGTTATGTGATGGGCACATCAGATTTTTTTTTAAATGATTCAGTCCACACGTACTGAACGATAAAGTATCCCTCTGTACCTCTGCAAAATTCGTGAAACTTATAATTGCTAGGTTTTGTTGTTCCATCATCTTTTCTCCTTCATGAGCTCATACGAACACATTTAGAAAATGGTCAAACCTTGACATCCATTTTTCTCTGTTTATGAGAAAATATAAAGTAACCTCTAAAATATTTAATAAAGCAGTTATAAACGTAGATATGAATTTTTTAAATCAATTTTTATCTATTTGCACACAGCATCTTGAAGTAGTCAGACTTGGAATAAGCGAAAATAACTGCGAAGCTAAGGTACTTTGCATGATTGGCATTGATTGGATTTTAGATTTAAAGCTTTAAGCAAAGTACAATGAGTTTAAATCATATTTAATTTCCTTATTTAAATTTTTTGTCGGTAGTAGGTAAATTGCGTTTTCTACGAAAAGCAATTACAATCCGTACATGTAAATAAAATAGATAATGTTGGTATTATATTACTAATTTATTTCTGAAGAACATATTTCACGCTTAACAAGAACTTTGCAAAAAAAAGTAATCTATTTTCCTTATATTTCAAACCTAAATTTATTCAAACATCGGTGTTAGATTAGTCTTTTTATTTTACAATTTAATCGGGAGACCTTTATAAAATGTATCATTTATATAAATTACCTATTTATTTTTATTTAGGATGCATTCATAGTTGTTGTGCATGTATAAAAATACGCCGTTTCTCCTGAGCTTTCTAGATTTAGAACAAATATTTAGAGAGGATCATATTCCATTTCTCCTTTTAAATTTTATTCACTGTCTTCTCCATTTCTTTCTTCCTGTTGCTTTTTCTTTTCAATTTTTAATTCCTTCTGTTTGAATCTCTAAAGAATTTTTTTTACTTCTTTCATGCATGATGATCTTGGCCTTCCTTTTCTTCTTCTTCTTTATCCTCGACTCTATTCTAGCATAGATTTTATTGCGTTTTGTTATTCTAGCTCTAGATAGCCATTTACCTCTTTGTGTTTTATTTTTCTCACCATGTCTTCTCTTTCTAGTTCTTGTTCATTTGCATGGTTCCATTTTTCTTTCCATTATCATTCATTCTTCTTCTTTTTCCCTTGTTATTGTTATGGTTTCTGCGGTATACAGGCTGTTAGTTTAACATTGATTTTTCTGTCATTAATGTTTTATTATGCGCACCAACTATATACATTACCGTACAGCTCCAAATAAAATTCAACAGTTTGTTGTCAATGTTAAACGAACTTGTTATTATAATTTGAAGATGTTTCCTTATGAAGAAAAATTTCGAACAGTTACTTGCTAAAATTATGGTTATAGTTTAAGAAATATTTATGGTATATTTATAAATGATTAAATAATGATGACAAGTTCATTTAATATTGACAACCTATGTTGCTTTTTATTTGGAACAGTACGCTAATATACATAACTAGAATTCAGAGTAATATATTAATGACAGAAAATAAATGTTGTATGTTATAATTAGCTAAATTCACGACTATAGTTATAGGTCGTTTTGTATATTCTGACTAGACTTTTGTTTTTTAATAATTTTTTGTTAGCGTTTTAGGATTTATTTTTGTCAGTTATATTGGAAAATTTCAATAATGTCACTTTCAAAACAATTTTTAATTAGATAAAAAAGTGTTTTTGTCATGAATTTTCTAATAAAATACAATTCTATGTTAATATGCGGCAAAATAATTGATGTATGAACTGTATTGTGGATGTGGTAAAGAATAAGAGAAGAATTTGTTTGTGGTAAACCTAGGCAGCTATTATTTAGTAATTATATAACTTGTACGACATGTGGTTTCCAACAATACGCAAAATTATGGTTGTAACGGTTGTTATAAAGGGTGACATACATTTAATATATGAGAAGAAGTAATTTTGCCTTTTTTATTTCTGGAATTCCTTTTCCATTTAAAAAACAAGAAAATATTAATCAAATTACCCCAAGATTTATGTTGTGTACTAACGAGCTGGTTTAATGAAAATAACAAAAATTAGAATTAATATTTACGGTAATATTTCCTTCATCTTAATAAATCCGCTTTTTATTCAATGTGCTATAGAAGTAAATAAAAACAAAAACAAATATTTAAGAAGCTTCGCCGGTCACTTATTTATTCAAAACAACATTTAGGATGTAATTGATTAAGAACAGGATATCGGTATTTATTTAAAAATAAGATCATAGTAATGTAAGTGTGCGACCAGTGTACCGTGACAAAAATAACAACAAAACCTGTTTCCAAAAACATAAACTATTATATCGTCTTCTGTATCTGATTACGATTTATGCGCAAAAAATACTATAATTCTAAAGCTTAATTGGGATATCAGAACATCTTTTATGAATGTTTTGTTAATTAATACCCAAAACGTAGTTTCCGTAATGGATTAAACTAATATTATGCAAAATATATTAGCAAAATTCCTTCTTTTTTAAACTTTCTCGTATTTTTTCTGCGGTTTTTTATGAAACTGATTAATCTTAGACTTAGAAATATACAATAAATTTATTTATTTACGTTATTGTATTATATAAATAATTACTTCATTAAACATAAATATCTTCGTGGTAACGCATCGGACTGTGGAGCGTGAGATCCTCAGTTCGAATTCCACAGTTGACCGTTACAATTTTAACTTTACTCCTGCATTAATTAAAAATTTTGAGGGCGTGATTTAACGTCTAGTAACAGCACTCACTTCATTTACTGAGATCTGCGGAAGCGAGTGCCACACCCAAAATTAGTAAAAGACGTGATGATATTATTCATCAAATATTTATATAAAAAAAGTGCATTAAAGATTTCTCTGAATTACAACTTGAAATAGTTATTTACGTTACAAGCAAGGTAAAACAGTTTTTACTGCTGAATGGAGGAAATGACCGGCGAGCCGACCAGGCGAGCCTGTCACCTCCTTATTTGTTCAAATTGTTAATTTAATTCAAATTTAGTTCAAATATTTTCAATGGCATCGTCACTTCTCATTTTCTTTCTCTTGTTTTAATCCACGTGCAGTTCCGAAAAGAATGAATGGAATTACAAATGCTACAATGTATTAGGAATTTGGCGATATTCCCAACAAAGAAATATTCGTACCTAATCAGGTAACCAGGTAACGATGTTAGGTAGTGTAATATATGTCCCACGTAATTCTTGTGACAACATACAAGAATATTAATTGTTGTACTATCAATGTACCATCAGTCGCATAGTTCTCCCGTGTCCATACACCATATGACGTGTGTTCAAGTACATTGTTAAGTAGCTTAGAATCTTACAAATACAAACGTAGATGTTTTATGAATGCTTATGATTTGGAATGATACACAAAGAATTTTTATTATATTAATCTGAAATAAAACTTGATTTATAATCAAAAAGTACTTTAGAATGCTTTGTTCTAAAGAATACCATAAATTTCATAAAAACTTTACTGTTAAATAGTAATTAAATTTTCCAACTAACAGAAAATATTTCATTAAGTTTATGATCAAGTAAAATTTCATAGCTTTGATTACAAATGAAAATGTTTTTGTTCACATGTGGAATTTACTGGAAAATCCTACTTACATACCTACATTCATAACTGATGTTTGGATATTTATTTTAATTTTCTAATGCTCTTAACAAATGCCGGCAACATGTCTTAACTTCGTAATTGACATATTAACACGGTCTTAATAAATTAATAAGAACATAAGTAGGAGTAAATCCAAAAATTTAAATAAAACTGTTCTATATACCTACATTTTAAATATGGCAAGACAGCCTGAAGTACTTTGTAATAACTGTAAATGATTAACTTTTACATTTTAAACATTTATGTCATACGTGTGTTCTGTAACAACTTCGAAGTTTAATTTATTCATAAGAAGAAAAATATGTATACATAAATATTTTTGGCAGCCAACATAAAATATTAACGTTATTTCCTCATATTTGTGGGTGGCACTCTACTTAGAGCAAATCTCAATACATAACATATTTTTGCGATTGAAACGCCGTCAAAATAAAACCCCCAAAGATGTATAAAATCCAAAATTGGTTTCTAAAAGATAAAATTGTTGGAATTATATTTTTTTATGTAAATATTATTAGACAGATAGAGTCAACGATAAGCAATATTGATAAAATTTGGCATAATCTACAAACCGATACGCGTCCCCGACAGAAATGCATGTTAACCGTCGATTGCACATACGTTTTGAGTCAAAAGTTCATTAATTATAACACGAAAGAATTAATTGATGTTGTAAATATTTTTTTCTACAACCACTTAGAAATCTGCTCATTGTATGTTTGTAGTTGCTAGGGATATGAGGTACATTGCAAGCATCGTGTGAAATGAATTTGTTTTGTGAGTATTTCAATACAGATCAGTTCATTTAAGTGCAGGTGCCATTACTAGGATACTTATTTAGAATTGTCAAATATTGGAATGGTAAAAGCGGGACAAATTTATTATTAAAATTAAATTAATTTGGAAATAATATCGTGGTCGTAGAAAAAGTATAGTGTACAACTCGCATGGAATGTCCATATCGTACTCGTAGGAAATGAGTACCATTCCATGCTCGTTGTACAATATACTATTATACCATTTTAATAATTATTTACATACCAAGTACTAGAATCAATCACGCAAGAGATTTGAAACGATGTTTTTTTAGGAGTTGCTGTATCTAATTGTCAAAGTTATACTCTATAAATATAAACATACATGATAATTAGTCTAGTATTTAGAAACACAATTAATTTATTGTTATTATTTACCGAATTCACTGCAATTTTAAGTTTCATAAATATATTCAGTTTTTACCTCCCGCCACATCCTGTAAGGGAGGTATAGGAATCATGCTAAAAATTGTGTAGTGAGTTTTCAGTGGATGAGCACGTTTTAGTGTCCCTAGAATACGATTTTAATAGTTTTGCGATGATGTCTGTGTGTGTGTGTGTCTGTCTGTCTGTCAGTCTGTGTGAATCTCTGGAGTTACGGTTTCTCAAAAACTACTAAACTGAAAATTTTGATATTTTGTATATATCAATTATATACCCTTTGCAAGAGCTGATTAGTTTTTGGTAATAATCCAATAACCGGAAGTGGTAGTTTACTTGAAGCCCTATCAAGTTATTTTAAAATATCTCAGTAAATTATGGTTTAATGAAAATTTTGTTATTAGAATAATATTTCAAATATTATTATCTACAGTTATTGTTGAAAACATTTTCCTCTTACTGTCACTATTTATGAATTACATCACGTTAAAGAAAAATTATTTTCTGATATTTTCGTTTAATCTGCTAACTTGTGTATTTGAAAAAACAAAACAACGGAAAAAAATGTAATTTTTTGACAAGAGTCATATTTTTTTGAAGGGATGAAAATTTCGACAGTGGTGGTCCGTGTTCCTGCATTGTCCGATAAGAAATCTATGGCGGGTGGTATTGTGGTGCCCACAACAGATTTTTTTATTAATAGTTCTGTACTGTTTATTTAGTTACCGTGTTTTCCGTGGTTGTTGTTACTTTGTTTTGATATTAATTAAATTTTTATTTCAATACAATACAAAATTCCGAACGATCGTGAATAAAATTTTGTATGCAATACGTGGGATACTACATGAATATCGCACTAATGTTATATACATACTCAGCCTACGGCCTCCTTTTGCAACGTTTATCTACACTGTTACAACACAATTTAATTAAGTTCGTTGATTATATGTTGAACTGTCATCCCGTGCAGAAATTGTTGAAGACATTGCAAACCAAATGCACTAAATTCATTATGTAATTTTAAATTGAATTTCCGAGTAGGTTATTATGCCGAAAATTGTTCTTCTTGTTTTATGTACTTCAATCCTTTCACACGAGAGCGTCAGGTTATCAATTTTCGATCTTTCACCATTTTTCATTTAATCGTAGTCGATTCTTGGAGGTGTACACTTCCAATAATTTTAATTACAAAATATAATTATTTAACTTAAATATTCCTTTTTACAATTTATTTTTAACTTAACTTTAACAAAATGATTTAATTAACAAAAAAATATTTGTATTTTTAATTAGGTAAGCATTATTATTATTATTGTATTTCTTTAATAAGATATTAATATTATTAAAACTTGTAGAACCTGAAGATGGCTGTAATCATGGCCGAAACGTGGTTATGACAATATATTATTATTTTGAATAGTTACTTATGTATCAAGGCAGTGAAGTTTAATTTTTTATCACGAATATGGAATTTAGTTGCCGAGGCCGTAGGGCCGCGGAAAATAAACCATGTGAGTGATAAAAAGGAACTTTAGTGCCGAGGTGCATATTAAGTTTTATTTGAAATCTAAAATTCGAAAAAATTGTAAAAAAATTACTATATAGATTCAGTTTATACATCTGTTAGTTGTCAATTGAAACTGACAGTCATTGTTGCCAACCTCCAACAGTAAAATTATCGTAAAAAAACACTCAAAATTATGTGTTTTGTCCTAAATTTCGTCATCGGAATTAATTAGTTAATTCTTCTTGCAAATTTTGTTTCATATTACGTTCAAATTTACTAAAGTACGTCAATATATCTGCCAAAATTATCCTACTTGCACAATAATTATTTAACGGTGGCCAACACTGGGTTTCTCAAAATCGTCGTATAATGGGTTACTTTAGTGACGATTTCTGAGCTTTTAATGACGATTTTTGAGCACTTTAGTGCCGATTTCAAATAAATTATAATTAAAGACAAGTTATCCAAGAACTTATATTTTCCTCATAAATTGAATTTCATTCAATATTTATCCAATTTTCTACTATTACTACGGAAAAGGAAATTTGAGAAACTACTTTTTTATACTACCGTTTGAAAATGTCTTTGATTTCTAGTGCGGAAATTTAAATCATTTATTATTGTAACAAAAACTTTATTTATTGTAAATATTAACAGTAACATTCTTACATTTTGAAAATATAACCAGGAGATTTGTTTGAGAAGGTATTACAATTTAAATTGACATGTTATCTACGATTTCCTAGTTTTCTCAAAACGTCAAAATGACAGAAATCAAATATAACAATATCAAATTCTAAACTTTAAAATAACTATTTTCAAACGGTAGTATAAAAAATCTTGTGTACAACACGTAGGAAAAGTATTAATTTCCATATACGGTGTGCTTTTTAATCTCGGCTCATACCTAATACGGAAAAATATTACTTTTCCTTACTTGTTGTACAAATAGCTATTGTATTCTATTCTAAATATAAATAAAAGTGCTTTATTCGAATTTTCCCGCACACTTTTCTACTGGAAATTTGGAAAATTGGCGTTTCGGAAGTTGGTTAGCCGACGTGAAACAATACATTTTAATGAATGAATACACAAAAATGTTCCAATTATGTAAATATTGTTAACGTAAAATGGACGATGGCGACTGCGTAGCGACTACCCAAAACCACCACTCCTGTCCAAGGGATAGATCAAAATGAATTGGTTCATGAAATAAACCAATTAGAAGCCAAGTAACTTTTAGCCAAAGGTGACTTAATTGTTCTATTTTTATCCATGTACATGTATATGTGAGCTATGCAGCAGTATGCGTATGTATTTGTTTACTGCTTTGATTGAATATTAATCGAGCACTAGCCTCCGCTCAGCTGTTATCGTCAGCTTTTCATTCAACTCATTTAATGTTGCGGTTTTTTCGAGCCTGCCAAAAGTCCAAGTCATAAAGTCGATTCTTTTTCATTTGCAGCCCAATCGTGTAAACTCTAAAGAGGTAATTTATTGCGGAGATATTTGCGTGCTAAATACAAAACTTATTTTTGTTTGTAGCAAACCAAAACAACACATTCCAGGACAATGTATAATGAAATTCGCAGTAATATCAAAGCTAAATTTCGTAAGAATTAATTGATTGGAAAAGATCTATTTTAGCGGGCGTGGTTCAATTGCACAACGCGCGGTTTTTTCCCAACATCCGAATTTACAAGAATTAACATAAGAAAAAGGTGTGGTCATCTAAGAAAATCAGAATTCTGCCTCGGTTTTCTGCAGTGACGCTGGTCTCATTGATTAGCATAAACAGTTGAAGAGTGAGCGAAACGAGCAAGCACTCTGGATGTAATTGGCCAGGGAAACTTGTGACGTCGCGGATTTGGATTTTCGGTATGTGATGCGATCGAGATGCGACGCACGTTTGCGTTGCTGATCGGCCGAAGACCGGCGACCGACGACGTTCTCAGGCGGGGAAGGAATTTCCAGCGCCAGCTACATTCGCGCGCAATTGCTAGGGACGCCGCGTTGTACGAAGCTATTTGGTTTAGTTTAAATTTGAACTTAAGTGCTTCCTGAATGATTTGTATCTCGTTACGCGCCAAGAGTGTGCAAATATTTCAACAAGGATTTTGTCATTAATTTCTAATTCGTGAAACACGCTACTAACATGACAGGAGTCAAGTCGCGCTCCTTGAAGATGTTAGTGGAGGAACGAAGGAAGATCTAATTTAATGTTCTGCAGTCCGATGCATTACCACGGAGCTGTTCTATCAGTTTTCAATGAGGGTTACAGCATTTTTTTCAACATTATAATTTGTTCCTCATCGAATGTTTTACTTGCATATTGCTGATGGTCAGGCAGCAAATATCTGCAAGAAACCGGCGGGTAATAGTGGCCTCCGAATCTCTAAGGCCCATCTGTGATCATTAGACAGAACTACGAATTTGAGATTAATCATGCGGGGCGCCAACCCCGACCGTTAGATTACAGATTACAAAGCTAAACGCTTTTACGCTCTGAGTCTCTTGAACAGGAATGACCGTATTTTTCTTATTATCAAATAGGTGTTATTAGTTATTATGAAGATACAATTTCAGCATAAAGTCATAGAATAATTCTACCCTCTCGTAGATGATGGAAATTTACGTTTGTTTACATTTTTAAAACCTGTTATTTATCCATCGACTATTACTATTATTATGGGATAAATAGTTCTATGGTAATGCTTATCGATGACGTAACTTTAGTAGCAGAGAGCAAAGAAAAAATTGAAAATATCCTGAGGTAACTGGATACATACTCCAAATGAAAAAGCCTTCTTAACTTGACAAGCCAAGCATACCCAGTCATACACTAACAACTGGCCCTGCTCAAGACACGGTATGGCCTAGTGATATACCTCATTGTACCATCTTTTCATCAGGACAAGTTAAATCAGTGAGCCCACAAATAAATATTGAAATATATAGGTATTATTATCTAGGAAGACTAAAAACGAATATAGATCAATTGAATTACAAGTTTAAGGTACTATTTTAAAGGCAACACCGAGCAATAAACAAATGTCAAAACCGTAAGTGACATTAATTGTTTTTATTCACCGAAGTCTCAATGTAGGCCTAGAAAAATCTCTATTAGCAATAAAATTGTAATCTAAATTAAACAAAGCATAAAAGTTTAAATTAAAAATACATGAAAGAATACTATTACCAATTCAAGTAAACTTGGATCCTTTAAGAATAAGCACAAATCAAGAATAATTAAAGGATCTTTACCAAACACCATATTTGCTAAGAACTGAAAAAAAGAGCTTCATTAGCTGGACACCCGGAAAGAATGAATAGCGAAGAGCGCGTTAAAAAGATATTTAAAGTACAACCAACTGGATTACGACCCAAAGGCAGATCTAGGAGTATATAGATCGATAAAGTTCCATGGTAACGCATCGAACTGTGGATCATAAGATCCTCAATTCTATTTCTACCCCCTTTTGTTTTCCTTCCATTAACATCTTTGAAGACTGTGACGTATGACTTGATGGCATTTCACGCATACAAATATGTCGCTTACCAAGATCTGCGGAAGCAGAGTGCCACACTCAAAATGGAATGGCTTGATGATACATGTATTTATTTAATTTATATTTTTGGAAGTAATTGGTCCGAGCACAATAATAAAAATATCTTCAAGTCACGTTAAATTGGTCATACGAAGGTGTCAGATGTTGAATTATTAAAGTTATCAAATAATGTTCTTATTAACAAGTAACTTGTCTAAATTATACTCTTTTAATAAGCCTTTGGCTTCTTTCCCTTGATTCGTTACATCTTTTTCTTGGCCAGTGATCGTTTATGGTTTAAGGATGAATCTCTGGCTGCCTTGAAGAGATTATCTTCTTGTATTCTTGTGATGTGGTCTTGTTTCTTTACGCAACATTTTCATTTCATTTTATGGGGTAAATAGCTCCGAGGTAGCGCATCGGACTGTGGATCATAAGATCCTCGGTTCGATTCTTACAGCCGACAAATTTTATAGACCGTAATTTGACGATTGGTAACCGCACTTTACGCGCAAAATACGAAGATCTGCATTGAACTGAGTGCCACATCTAGAACTCAATAAATGGCGTGATGAAATATTGATGTTAATGTCAGTGGTTCGCAATAAATAGATATTCCATTCCTAAATATGAAAATAACATAATCCCTAAACATCTTTTCGTGGCTAAATCGTATAATTACGAATGTATTTGAATGGTACAGCCCCGTTACAAGTAAATAATGTGGTAGCTACTAGAAAACAATAGGGGCCGAAGCATGTTGGTCGAGTTTCGCGTGAAGTGAGCGTTCCTCCTCGCCCACCCAGCGCCCGACACACCCGGCACCCGCACCCGCTCGTAATTGGTGAGTATGTGCTTATAACAACGGGATCATTATGGCTGTTACGGGTTTTTGGAAACGCGCCGCTTTTGAAACCAGATGCCGGGCTGTCGACGTCCCGACTCCCACATGTGTGGGCACCAGTGGCGGCATCTTCACAGATATTGCCTTCACGGTCATCAACGTCCCCATAACACACCCAGACAGCTTCCGTCACCAGCGCTGCGTTGTGCGTGAGTGTGTGAACGCCCTGTTGGACTGAGTACGACTCTGCGTGGCCGTGGCAGTGGCCGTGGTGGTCTGCAGTGCTGTCTCGCTCGCACGCCGACGCTGTGCCATGTGGAGCACTCTCTCCCGCTAATTCAGTCATGTCATATTGGCATTCATTCAATTGAAATGGGAGTATGTTACTTATGTTTATGGCATTGAACTTGTTACCGTTTTTATGCTTTTGTAAACATTTTATTGAGAGTAATTATTTTTTATTTATATTAGCGACTACCTCAACAAACACACGCAAAATACTTATAATTTAATTATGACAAGCGTACAAAAAAGTTCTTAAGGTTAAGGGATAAGAAGCCACAGAAGTAAGATTTCTGCAGATGAAATTTGTACGCTTACATCAAAAATAGTTTGGTGTATGCATTGTGCAAGCATTCTGTATTTAATTGCTTGGTTTTCTATATATTTGTTTAACAATTAATGAAATACATATAAAGAAATATAAATACATAAAATTATCTTAAGTAACCTCAGAAAAACGATCCCTGACCAAAAAATACTATTTCGTTAAAGAAAATAGTATATTAGTTATTAGGAGTAAATGTGATACTTTGTGTACTGAGCATGTAAGTTTGAACGACGAGCGACATTTACTCCGAATAACACATGCTATTTTTTCTTCAAACATAGAAAATACATTAAAAAATGCTCAAAACTTCAACAAATAGTCTACCGTATCCAGTATTTCTAGTTGCCACAAAATATGTTATTTTGTTAGCTGTCAAATTATTGAATTACAACCTTACCATTTTGCATGATATTTTACTTTGTCCGCCGCCGGAGTAAATGTGTTGCCAAGGAAACACTTTTACGCCAGCGGCGACAATATTGAACTTGTTGAATACAAATACATAACAACGTACTTTTATGACGTTTGAAGAAAAAAAATATATTTTGACATTTTCGTTCAAATATGCAAACTTATGCATTTGATAAAAACAAAAACACGGTTGAAAAATGGAAAAAATGTCATTTTCATTTTTCAGATAGTGATTGTCCGTGTTTCTGCATTGTTCGATAAGAAATCTATGACGAGAGGTACAATGGTGCCTGGTGTCCACAACAGATTTTTTTTCGTGTATATGTTTTTCCTAAAATATATTAACATTTATTTAAAAAAAATATATATTAATGTTAGGTAAAATTGTTGCGTTGAGGGGCAAATGACGTCAATCTGGAATGATAAATTGTCATGAAACAGAACTATGACGTTTGGGTACCCGTTCTTATCGTGTTCATGAGTTATTGCACATACGTACATTCATTCACACATACATGCCATTGAGAAAATTGTTGAACCTTCAAACATGTATTTCCGCGAAAATCTCGTCAAGATTTTTTCCACGATTTCTATACTTCCTCATACTATATATAAAAAGTAAAAAAAAAGAATGTTTAAAAGATTGAAAATTAACATACTGTGTTTAACCCATATTCTGGAAGGGAAAACGCTTTATAATTATAAACAATTCCTCACCCAATTAAACCAGCAGAACATAATCCAATAATTCCAATGAATCAAATTATGCCACTAAACCCATAAATTAGGACCCTTTCACCAACACGCTTCCAATTATCCGACGTCCAATCCATATCACAGTTAAA
This sequence comes from Poecilus cupreus, assembly GCA_963942605.1. Lineage (NCBI taxonomy): Eukaryota > Metazoa > Arthropoda > Insecta > Coleoptera > Carabidae > Poecilus > Poecilus cupreus. The sequence goes on from OZ012714.1 coordinate 34,118,077, forward strand.
TTTAGTAGAAACTCCAGCTTTTATCCTAAAGTGCGTTCAGTAAATGCATCCATTTTTTTAAGTTCCGATATAAAATCGTTAATTGAATCAACGGGAACAGTCGCCACAGTAGCCAATGGCCAGAGGCTGTTGCCCGGCAACAAAGTTGAGTCGGTGAACAGAACAAAATATCCACTCGGCTGCACATCGCGTAAGCCATGGACAGGGTAAAGGGCACGGGCATCCAGGGACAGCGAGGGCGGAATGATACAACACAGATGTCAAGAGCTGTAGTGCTCGTAAAATTTTATTTCAAAATAATTCTTAAATGTGATCCCTATAAAAATATTTGTGGGAGATTAAACTTTATTTATGATTTAGAAAAATACCGTTAATTCTTAATACCACCCATAGAAGAACTGACCAATAATGGGTAATAGGAATAGGGTTGGGTAGAAGCAACTTGATCAAAAATTAAGTCATTGAACCAGTTTGGATAGGACAATTTGTTTTCACAGATATCACTGATATTTATATGCCTAAAAGGTGGTTAAGTTACGGACCCTAAAGGTGTTACTGGAAGGAATACACAAGGGTAACAATAAAAGGGTTCACTATGGAAATCGACCCGAGGAACTCATAATGCACAGTCCCATGCATTACCACGGACCAGCCTGTACACAAAAAAAAATGGATTGTTACAATAGCAAAAATTTATCTTATGTAGTGTGACAGCAATTTAGATATTTACAATAACAATATTTAGGTATCGTGAGTTTCATTTAAGACGAAACATTTACTTGTCTGTCATTAATTACTATGGAGAAAATAGCTCTGTGGTAACGCATCGGACTACGGTTTATAAGATTCTCAGTTCGAATCCCACAGCCGACTGTAGGCATTTTAAATTTACCTCTGTGGTGCTCCCTCTACTAACACCTTTGGTGGGCATAACTTGACAACTGATAACCGTACTTCATGCATACAAATATATCACTTACCGAGATCAGCATAAGCAGATAATGAGTAAAAGGAGCAACGAAGATGATGATTGTATGGATACCCTCATACGTATCACCGTACTGTTCCAGATAAAATGCAACATAGGTTGTCAATCTAAAATGAACTTGTCTTCAACTTCAAAAAGTTTACTAATGAGGAAAAAATGCGAATGGCTACTTGATACAATTCTGGTTATAATTTAAAAAATGTTTGTGATATGTTTGCTAATTTATTTCCTCATTGTCTTAGACCAAATCTTTCCACAGTTCCCAGAACATTTACAAAATTTAAAAGAGATAGATGTTTAGATATAAATCATAAGGAAAAGATAAAATTAAAAACAATTACATTGACAACCTGTGTTGCATTTTATCTGGGACAGTACGGTGTAAAAATAATGATTAAGTTATTTGTTTCATTTTTCATACATTTAAATACACGAAATTCTGTAAAAAATGATAATTCCTTTTAATATACTAACCAAATATGTACTAAAGTACGAAAAAAGCACCTTTTTGTTATGATTACTAAATTTCTGGATATGACATTGTCATTTTGCTATAAGTAGCACAGTAGCAGATCTATTCTTTTTTAATTGAAATGTCGGTTACCACCTGGTAAATCGAAGATGAATTTTGTCATCGACTGAGTTATATTTCTGTAGTCCGATACGTTACAAGGAATTACATTGGCATTGTATTTCTTATCTATAGGTATAGGGTCTATGTAATATAAGTAAAGCAGAGAGGCGGTGTAAATAAAGGCTTGAGATAATTATCATATATTTTGCAATTTATATAGAAGTGCGGTGAGACCGGAATGATGAAAGTGGTTATTGTGCTAATATAAATCAGTTTAATTGAACGTAAGTGTTATCTGAACACCGCCCTTCTTGAATACGTAAAACAGGTCGTCGTTATCAAGTTCATCTAATATTAATGAGTTCAGCCCCCTTGTGTAAAGTTTGTGCGCGCCGCCACTGTTCCGTACTCGCGAATAGGGGATTAACGTGAGCGTGAGCGTGGGGAGCGAAAGCGAAAGCGCAAGAAGAGAGAGTAAACACATCTCCCCCAGCGGGAGCAACCCCTGCGAATACAATCACCGTTATAGCGAAATTCATCAAACTTGACAATTTCGGCAGTGTGCACTCTTGCAAACAAAACAAACACCCCCACGGCTCCGCTTCCGCCACAGTTCCGTGTTTTGTCATCGTGCAAGCTGCTCGAGTTATCGCACGCGCTCATGATAATGAACTTTCCATGCGGTTACCTCGTACCTGAACGCTTGTTACACAATGATCTCATAACGCACGCGGCAAAAACGCACCGCGCGCTTTTACTTTCGCGTTACACGATCTGAAAAGAGGCCAAGTTTATTAAAACATGATTGAATCAAGTTCAATGTCGGCGAAAGCCGCGTGCAGTGCAGAGTGGCGGCGCGGGAGAAATCAATAGCACGCGCGCGAAAACGTAACACACACGAGCGACGAGCGACGAGCTTTGCTGCTGCTGCTGCAGAGAGTGAAAGGGCGAGCTAGAAAGGGAAAGATGCCGCCAGTCGTCTGCGTCTGGGTCAATATCTCCTCCGGCGGGGGCGGCGAGCTGCATCCCTGCACCGCGACATACAGTCCCGCTAAAAGTCACACGATAACGATAAGACGCAGGGGTTCGCTGTCTGATTGATAGTTCAAGTCTCCTACCGTACATGTATGACGGAGCGTATCGCTCCACAACATACTGTGTAGAATTCGCTGGCTGGAGTGAGCCGCCGCCGCGTCGCGCGCGCGTCCGTTGCATTCCTAGCGATTTCTTCTCTACCCTCGGGCCGGGCGCGCTGGGCCAATCACAGCGCAGCGTATCCATACCGCTGCAGAGACGCATTGCCCAAGACTACCGCGGGGACGCTCCCCCGCTCCCAGGAGTATTTAAAGTTGCGGCTTCGAGCTTCGCATGAGTTCATTTCTGGTCGTTGCGTTGTCCGTTTTGCTCCATACCATATACCGTTCGCTCACCGCTAGCGCTCGGACACTCGCAGTCTCGCTCGTCATTCAGTGTTTCGCACGGATCAGGACTTGACTGCTTAGTGCCTCGTCTCGTGTCGTCGTCACCCAGTGGGCAGGATTCTGTGCAGGCGTATTGCGGATTGCTAAGGTAAGCCCCAAATCCAGTGCCAGTGCTGCTGCTGTTGGTTGTTCTTGTTATGTGCTCAGTGTCGACAGTGTGTCCGGCGTTTCGCGGCTGCGACTTTGCGATTCTAGTGTTGGTTGCTGTGCTGGTGGTGCGACCCTGTGCTAAGCTAAATTTCACACGACTCAATCTGCCTGTAAATCAATAAGCACGGGTTCAGCGTTCAGATCGTTTTGTCTCACGGTCCCAGGTAAACGCAGTCCTTTCCGCTGTTTGTTTTTCCACTTCACATGTGCGCGCCGACACATTCTGTAAACCGGAGCGAAATGTGACTCTTTTAAATTTCTTTGCTGCCGCCAACGCCAACTCTCGCTTCTCTTCACCGACATATTATTTCATAACCATTCCGTGCGTATTCGAATTCCAATTATTCCATTGTTTCATTTAATCTTAACAATTCAAATACGTATGTAAAAATTACTTAAAATTAAATTCAACAACTTCATACACAATCAAATTTAAATGTGGGATTCATTACCGGTGAAGCGTGTTATAAGTATTTCCGATAACATTCTAAAAAAAAGTATAATGCCTTTCGAACAATAATTGCTAACAAAGAAATCCATAAAATTTTCTTTATTTCCCGAAAACAAATGAGAAAAACCATTTGTAGGTATCGTAATAAAAAATTCACAAAAAAGTCATTTTTGTGTATTAAGAACAATCATATAAATTTTGCAAGAATATGGCGTGATATAAACCATTTTATCAGTTCCATATTTTGGAAATGCGTCATACCAAATTTATATGCAAAATATCCAATCAGGTATTTGGTATTTTCCGGTATAAATAGATATGCAAATTAAGTGCGAACGACTCTTCATCCAAAAATACCAGAACTATTATTAATAGATTACTATAGGTTTCCGTATTTATGTATGTATGAATATGTTAGGAAATTTATCTTATAACAAATTAGATATTTTTGTCCTTCAATTGTTTTGCACAAGATGAAATACCGGCAACTTTTACAAGTACAATATTTTTACATTCCTTTAAAATTAGTCTTATTATTATCTACTCTCTTTTTAGCTAAATATTACGAAATTCTGTGCAAAGTAAATTATAAAAGTAGGTATGATTAATATTTTAAAGAAATTCCTAATCTAAATAGTTTTATTAAGTTATATAAAACTGAAAATTTTCTAATTATCTAAATCATAAAACAATATTTGATTTGCTATTATTTCATCATAATGCATGAAAAAAACTCTCAACATGTGTAAAAGCATAAAATTTATTGTAGTTTGCCAGTTTTAAAGAAATAAGTTTATATTACAGAACTTGTTTAGATCATATCCAAACCATAGAAATGTTTATCATGCCGAAAATCATTGCGGTATTTTAAATAAAAGTTGTATATCAAATGTTGAGGAATCTAAAGAATCTGTAAAATATTCCTTAAAAACTAAATGAACAAGCCTAGGTGGCGAGAAGCCCACAATGTACTCGCATTGCAGAACAATTTAACATAAGCCATCGAAGGTCTTGTCTGACCGTCTGGAGTCCACTCAAGCGAACTTGCAACAGGTCGCGACCGCGAGTCTGATTTTAAACAGTTGAATTCCGCGAAAGATTGAGTACGTGCGTGAAATGGTGTGTCCGGTGCTGTACGCTGAGCGAGGGCTGTCCAGGGCGGTGGGGTGAGGGGGACGCCATCCGCGGGTGTGTGGTGTGTGGTCAACGCGAGGCGAGTTTACAGCCCTACACGCCAGACTGCACAGGGCCGGCCCTTCGGGAGGAAAACTATTGCAGTCGAGCTGATTCAATGCAGTTAGTCTATTGCGATATTAATTCATTCATTAATTACAAGTTTAACGAGATAATTTATGGAATATATTAATAGAGACCTTGGTGGATCTTTCGAGAAGTACTGGGTAGGCCTGGCGTATCCAGGAATCAGTTTCATTCCGGTAAACGGCTCGGGCAGAACGTCATAATTCATGATATTAGAGAAGACGCAACTTCATAGAATACGCGAGGCGACTATCATATTTAGATTCTATAGTTAACCAGACTGTTAAAATAGTAACAATTTTTGAGTTTATATAGGTACATTTTGATTTGGACAGCAAAACAATCAAACTCTCGTGATAATTTGCTGACATTTCTGGAAATTTATTTCCAATATCGAGACTAAGGAACATTTTTTCCGAGACGCCGGAAAAGTTTTCTATCAATTCAACTTCTGGACACGCTCCAAATTCATATACATTATGATTCGTTGATTTTCATTAAAAAAAATTGTTTTAAATTCGCAAAATTATATTTACACATTTTGTTTAAATATAATGAACTATTTAATCACGTATGTAAAAAAAAATATGTTGGACTACATTTGAATCACTTGTTTATGATACTGTTTAGCGTACATAATGTTATTCTTTATGGACTAGTCCGATAAAGTAAAAACAATAAATATTTTTTTAACCAAACAACAACAAAAAGCACACTTCAAAATTTTTTATGTCAACATTATGTGTTAAATATAATTGTCACTCTAAGCTAAGAAAAATAATCTGCAATGCAAACATACATAAAATATTGTATATAGCATGTACATAATAGTCCTTTTATGTGCCTCGTGCATAAAACTCAAATTATGTACTTATTACATAAATATCTGTTAATTGTGTGTGTATATGATGATTTCTTATGTTTAAATTTATTATTTCCTTCATTACATTATAAACCAATCAGAATGCTTCATTTGCACCAAGAAGACGATTTTACAGAGATAATCTAAGTTACCATTTGTTTATATTGAAAATTTGTATTTATTTTTATACGGCTGTCCGTTTATACACTACAACTATTCGAAATTTTACCGACAAATTCTTGGCTCTCGGTATATTATCTATGATAAACAATACATATTCAAAATAAAGCCCTTGCTCTATCAAAAATATTCCTGCTTGATATTATTAGACGATCTTATACAAATGCTCCTTAAAGTTCTTCTAGATTAAAGGTACCAACACAAAACAGTTAAGTTGATCCCAAACCAAAATATAAATTGTTTGTAATATTCGGTTTTTGACTCATTCCATAGAAATATTCATAGATAATAATGTTTGTAACGTATAGGTAAATTACCTTTGTTTAAAAATGTTCTGTTTAAGTCATCTTATGAGCCATCAATAATTCATTATTCGATTTCTGACAAATTTTATGAAACAAACCTTTAATTAGTCATTAATATAACGCATATCCGTTATAATATCTAGAATTTAGAATATTTTATAAGTGCAATCATGTGTTACTAGCTAGTCATCCAGTTTTAAATTGTGTACGTATATAAAAGAATTATTAAAATTGATTTATAAAGAGAATGGAGAATGGGTCGCAATTTATATATTTGTTTCTGATAAGGAAGGTGTTTTTAGGTGTATTTTTAATGAAAACGTTTTAAAGTATTGTTATTAAATATAATCTACGCCCGTTATTCTAAACATATAGATATAGTTAAGGACTGGGCGGTATATTTATAAAAAAAAAAAATGAGTGCTCATATAAATGTTTAATTAATTAGCTTGATTTACTTGTTTTCGCAATTTTAGCCAGACCAGTTTGTATCCACTATGTATATAATTTTCAGTAGATTCAAACTATTCATTTATTTAGCTTTTTGAATTAATATGCAAAATAGTTCAGTGCCTTGATTATTTATAGCCCCTTAATGCCAATAAAAATTATTCAGAAATAATAAAATAAAATCTCCACAAGCCGGTTCTGCGCTCCGCTTGGACGCAACAACGACCTAACAAGTTCTACACGCGCAATATTGAATCGAAGACATTTTTGCAAATCGCAATTCGAATTTCGTTCTTTTGAAATGAGTCTTTAATGACGCATTCATACGCAACGAAAGCAGTTTCCTTAAAGAATAAAAAACAATTCTATAAATTAGGATGCCCTTGATTTTTATTTTTTAATTGTAATCAAATGATTGATTTCGTATTTTTTTGCTGATAATATTTGTTGTTTGCTTCGGATATTGTTTGTCGTAATAAATTATATTTTTGCTGTTATTTTTCCAATTATTAATAAATAGTTTTTATGTTTTTTTAAACTATTAAAAGTTTTTTTATCAACAATCAACATTTCATATGCAGTTACGCAAATATTTTTCAATTATAAATATTTTATAAATAATACTGAAAACAATTAAAAGAAATACCTACATGAGTAATCATTTCTGTATCGCCCTAAAAATAATTAAAAATATTTTGTTGTATTTTGCATTTATAATGAAGTCATTATGCAAAATACAATGCGTCTTCATTTCAATACACAATTTTTTTTGTTTTACTAACTACAACATTACACAATTTCTCGATATCAAAATGGTTTAATATAGCAGTTTATTTTTTATATATAAAAGACGCAAAATATATAAAGCCAGGACTCATTTTCTAAATTTTGACACGAGCAGAAAAAAACATTTTTCATATTAATAATAATATAAATTGTCCAAAAGTGGGTTTTCATTTCTTTTCAACTAGGTAAATAAAAAAAATATACATATATTTTTTTCTATAACTATGTTCTCATCCTTAGTTAATTAATTAGATTACACAACTTCGTAAGCAAGCCAGTCATCAACAAGAAAATACACAAAAATAAAACAGTTCCCAGTTCCGTAGAATTTACAGAACTTTGCAATAAACTGAGAATATAAGACGCATTCTCTGAAAATTTACTAAATAAATGTAAATAATAAGGACCGGAATTTCCATCTACGAATGGACGAATAAACTTCCGAATAGTTATTCATCGAATAAATAAAAAAAATACGCATTAAAAATGATAGCTAAAACAGTTTTCATTATGCAGCGAATAATTTATTCTGTATTTTATTCGTAGATGGAAAGAATCGGCCCTTCAATAAATCATAGTAAATATTTTTTTCACATAATTCATAAATATCAACTATACATTTTATGACTATAATATTACACAGTAAAAATTGACAAAATTTTAACAAAATTCTTAGTCCCAGACTATGCACCGTTAACTTTTGTTAATTTAACAAGTTTCAAATTTATTAGCAAGTAACAAATTATTTTTGTGTATTTCGTAACTAAAATATTTGTGAATATAGTATTTATTAACATTTATTTTTATGTCCTTTTTGCCAAATATTTTAGTAATTATATTGAAGCAACAGAATAAATAATAGTTAATATAACAAATTAAGTTGTTACAGGAGATACAAACTTTCTTTAACAATTTCAAATTGATAAGTTAGCCAAATTTACTTGTTATTATTGACGAGTCTGCTTGTTAAATTTTATAAAAGTAACAAATAAATAAAAACAACAATTTTTCTTGTTAAAAATTCAGAATTGACAAAATTTTTATTTCACAAATTGTTAATTTAACGCAATATATTTGTCAATCTCCGTTTCAAAAAGCGAAAATTGTCTATGAAACATATATTTAAAAAATATAAAAACAATAAATTGTCAACTGTTTCATAAAATACATATTTGTCAATATTAACTAAACGCAAATCAAATCTTTTCCATGTACTTATTTGATTTTACAATAGAATTTTGTATTTGTAGTTAAATACGGTTCTAGTTCAATTATCTTCTTAGATATAGTTGTCCTATTTCAATTTAATTCCAAGAACATTATATTTCCGACTAAATTTAGGTCCACCAACTAAAGTTCTCTAAACCTACACATGTACAAGCGTTCAAGCTACCGTGGTATTCCGAACCCGTTTAGCATTCGTGTCGCGACCGGGTTTATCAGTCGCGACACGCGTTCACACGTTAGCACGTCCGTGCCATGTCAGTAACACCGTACCCCAGACCCCAGCAGAGGTCGGCCCACTGAACTGACCCCATACAACGAGTCGGAGAGGTGCCTGCGTCCCTCTAATGCACATATCCGCTCCGACGCCTCTGCTGCGGCGCGGCGTCTGTCCGGTGGAAACTGCATGGCGTGTGAAGTGTGATCAATTAGGCGGCGCAGGTGCTTGAACCGGGATTGGGATTCAGTGCTATGCTTTGCTTTGTATTTTTAAGTTGTAGATGTAGATTACTCGACTGGATAGGTAGATGAAAGATGAGAAGTAAACAAGACTTTTGGATTAAGTTCTGTAAAAGTTATTTGTCTCCTCAATCTAGCCTGCAAATTAGAAGCACTCGCAATTCGCAAAACAGTGTCACGATTTTATCATAAATTTGTTAATTGAAATTACTGATTTATTTGTCTAATATAGGAATAATATATAATAATAGGGAATATTTCACTCGAATAAGTTCAACCAATCAGGATTATTCAACGCCATAGTAAATAAACCAATAAGAGTCTTACACGTCATCTATTTTGACCAATCAAAGCAAAATATCAGCGAATACACGGGTCCCAGCAATATATTCCGTTACCATGACAATTTTTTAAATAAATAATTCTTTTCACTTAAACGTCGGTGTCATTTTTTACAAAATGTGTGATAATTAACGTTTTGGAAGTGATTCCATTAATAAAATTGATGAAAATAGTGTATCACTATCTTGTTGAATAATCTATTCAAATACCACTCAAGGTAAATATTTTTTTTAGAAAATTTTTTGTGTTGAATTGCAAAAATTATTTCAAATTTCGCTTTCGGTCTTGAGGTGTTTTTAACGAAATTTTTGAATCCCGAAATAAAGACGTAATAATTTGCAAAAACACAAAAAAAATTCACCTCTAGTGGTATTACCCTTGAATATTTTGCATATGTGCTGATACTGATTGTAAACAATCATTGTAAACACAATGAGGAATAGTTTAATTTCTTTGTTTTAAAAGGACAAAAGGGATAATATCTTCAATTGTTTAAACAATTTCTTCAAAAGAATTACTTTCAAAACGCTGATGACTCATTTTTAACGTAATTTACAAATGAAATTTATCAAAGTCATAGGTCTGACGTTTATGTGACGTTAAAATAAATATTAAATGTTCAATAATTTAAAATTTGACTAAAATTTTTCTTGAAAAATATTCTTCCAATATATCCCTTGTGCTTGGCAAATACAACAGAATATTTACCATGCACTTGAGATATAACAACTGAATATTTTATTTTAGGACCGGTATTTTCAACCTTAAATAAACTAGAGAACAAATTTACTACTGGAATAAACAGAAAGTATCGCATCAAAATCATAGCTTAATGATGATTATTATTCTAGCTGTCATCTTTTGATGCGATATTTTTTAAGTGAAAAAGCTTTCAGAACTCATAATAATCAAATGAAAGACTTTTGGATATAGTTCTGTATATATCCAAAAATCTTTTATTTGCTAACTTAACGACTGGTAACCGGAATTTCACACGCAAAAAAATATCACTAAGATCTACGAAAGAAGAGTGCCACACTGAAAATGAGTACATAGAGTAATGATATATTTATTTAACACAGAATTAAACTCTTTACCTATTGTAAATTTGAATTCGACCAAATTGCGTATAAAATCTATTGTAAATTATACATTTTGAATTAATGTACTCATAATTTTTACGAAAGACACTTATCAGGCTGTATTGAAAACTACACAAAATAATAAAAACTTACCAGTAAGTGAAAAAATTATTTATAGAATAAAAAATGGAATACAACACAAAGGATGAAAGAATTCCATGTGTGATTATAATAATACAATTCGTATAGATATGTTTTCCAAGTAATAACCTATAGTTTATTTAAAAATAGAAATTATACTGCGTAAGTTCGAGGTTTGTGTTATTTGAAAGTGTTTACATAATCAGTTTTTTTAAAACCAACTATTATAATTTCTCTGTGGAAAATTAGGTATTATTATAAAACAAAATTCCAAATCTTGTTCATATATTAGATGAATGTCATAACGCATAACTTAAATAAGAAATTTAAATATGTTCCAGGATATAAAATAATCAAGAGATTTCAAAAAATTCCGTAGAAAATCTAGCAATTAAAATGCGTTAATACCCAAGAATATTATGATACGCTATGCCAGCGTTTATTACAGTTTATAGGTATAAAAAACGAAAACTAATTTAACAGTCATGTAGTAATAAAACCAACAATAGTAAACGGCGATAATGTAATTGTATTAATTTTTATTGCGAAACGTACGAGAAACAATGATATAGAAAAAATCGTTAGTTTACAATAAATTTAAATGGGGTATTTAGGCCAAGGTACAAATATTTTATTAATTATTACTATGAGTAAATTTCGCATTTCAAAAAAATTATACGTAGGTCGTACCATCGAAGGATGAATGAAGTTTCACGTCATGAGTAGATTGGAAAAAACCTCAATTTATTTAACGGATCATTTTTCAAAGAACGTTACGCTTAAGTAGACGGTTTTTTCTCAGGTAAAACAATGTTCTCGTTGCTTGGAAGCTGAGCAAAAAAAAAACTGCATCAATGACGACAAACGATTCTTCTTGTAAGTCATTATTTTTTCCAACATGAATTGGAATTTCATTCAAGTGACGTATTTCTACAATGTTATTTTCTTAATATGGATCATGCGTTCTTTGTAAATCTCTACGGAAATTTACAATCATCAAGTTTATTATTATCAAATAATATATTGTCACGTTATTTACCCATTATTGGATGTGACATAGTAAGTGATACATTTTTGCACACTAAAGATGGTGTTTATATTTTATTTATTGACTAACATTAACATATTTAGCTGGTTCATTGAAATACAGTAATATTGAAACGCTAATTTGTAGGCTTTTATGAAAGCGGAACACGAACCTAAGACAGATAGATGTTGTAAGGCCATCCTTCTTTGTTTAACACTTATTTGTAGAACATTTGCTATGCGTTTGTTGAGCGGTTGCTATGTAAAACATGTTGCACAGTCTTTTCCAAAAGTCAAATAATATTTAACAGTGTATTGTTCAATTATTTGAAAATTACTTTAAATTCACACACAGAATAGTTTTTTATTGAAGTATATCATTGAATGTTAATTTCTTTATATTTTCATATCACCTTTCTAAACGGAGTGTAGAACAAAGACAAGTAGCCCAACAACGGGCTGTATTTTTTGACACTCATTTTCAACATTAGGTTGCGTTCCTAGAGCAGATACCGGTATATAATATATTTTTTACATGTGATATGCGGTGCCCAACTGTCAAACCAAAGCGCCCAAAAATATTAGTGGAGGGAAGTCACAAAGGTGCTTTTTAAGTGGTGCAAATTTGTAGTTTGTGTGGATCGAACTGAAACTGAATTCAGTAAAACATTTATTCAATATTTTACTATAATAATAATATATCATCACGCCATTTACCCATATTTGGTGTGGCACTCTACTTTCGCGATCTCAGTAAGTCACAATTTTATTTTATTGTAATAGATTCTAATATTAACATTGTTAACTGAAGTTTTTTTTTCCTTAAACTGTAGTATCTCTACCTATAACTGAATGGAATAGTGGTACTTTATTGCAAATGCCATTGGAGTCCACGAGCTCGTTTAATTTCCATAGTAACACTAACCTCTTTGTAAATCACCTGTAACTTGTCATTCAAGTCAAGTATCATCTGTTTCTGTTACTCGCGGCGAAGACATTGCACACGAAGCATTTATTCATTTGTTTCAATTTGCACGTAACATCGCATAATTTCAAAGTCAAACATACAATTATCGCAATAATTTCAACGTAAATAAACTACTTTATTTTCGCTAAATTTTGCATTAGCAAATAATTTGGCAATTTACGGTTTCGCGTTGCTTACCGTTGTGAGTGATCGCTGAGGGCCAAATACCTCCAATTATGGCCGAAATGACACAGTTATTATTAGATAATTTCGTGTTGTCAAGGTCGCCGTAACTTCACGGCGGATCGTAGATGTTCGGACGAGTTCTTTCCCTGCGTCACTACTTGTTTTCCTTGATGATTCATTACGTTTTTGCTTCCATCTCGTGCTCGCTAAAAGTCATTGACTTGGCTTGATGATTGTTTAGATTTTAGATTATGAAGGCCCGAACGATACTGATCGCGATTGTATTTGCCAATCGGCAGCAAGATTACAATGCAGGTCTCGTTGCTTTATTCCATGAAATAATGACGAGAAGAATTTAATAAAGTGATTCACAAAAAACTTATTTGTTATCTTATATCTGACAGATGTTTCAGAGAGAAATAAGTGATAAATATAGATTAATAAATTAGCATCTGTTGCTGTAATTTAGCAGAATTTAAGCAGCACATTACAGGAAAGAAATAAATAGCTAATTAAAGAAATTAGAAATACACAACTTGATAAATTCATAATTATGTAAAATAGTATACTATTAGATGTTTTGCACTATCAATTATTGCTTAGTAATTTGCTCAATTATGCTGCATTTCATATAAAGCCTGTTGATGTTTATGGTTTATGATCTGTGAGAAACGGAAACAGACTTACTTCCATTATTGTTAAGTAGAACTGATGAGCAAGATTGTAATTGACAGGATGTGATTGAAAGTGAAATTAGGAAACAAGTCATTTAGATTGTGGAAGAATATTATTATTTTATGTAATAGATCTCAGCTTATACGCAAACTCTTTTATTACTGCTCGATGCATGAATAACTAAATTAGCGTAAATACATAGATGAGCTCATTTACAAGTTAGATTACTTTACTACGCTATTTAAGAAGTTAATTGAAGTATTCTATTTTTCCCATAATCAAGTAGAATTCTCATTTATTTTGCACAAAATGAATTAAAATTATTTTCATCTGCTCTTGACATTACATTAGCAATAAATTACCTTTAATAGTCAATAATTACTGAGAAATTTTATTTTGATAGAAATATTCAGCATCTAATTACATGAGAGACACGATATCAAGAGTTGCACATCATTAATAAACATGACATCATCCAAACAATAACAATAATTGACCAACTATTATCGTGAATATTTTTAAATAATTACATAAATTTAATTAGCTATCAGTAATTTCATCTGATTTTTGATCATTATTACACTCGTAAAATCCAACTTAACTCGGACTGAAAAAAACAGAACCGGTCTTAAATTATTTTGCAAGTTGGCACAACTTATTCCGGCCCGGAATTTCAACTGTACTTTATAAAAGTTTACGAATGAAACATTTTGGAATATGAGAACAGTTCTTTAATGACATTTTGCGTGTAATGTACGACCATATTATTTAGAGAATAAACTCGGGCGACGACGGGATTTGAACCCAAAATATCTTGAAAACTAACCACCTTCCTACGGCGACCCATCGATTCACTTAAAAACAACTACTCACTATTTGATATGTATAAGCAGTTGTTGCAAATTTTAAAATAAACTTTAAGCACTTATTGTATTACGTGTTATAAATAGTGTAAAGGTCGGTATTTCCAACCTCATATAAACTAGAAAATAAATATATCAGTGGAATAAATAAAAAATATTGCATCAAAATCAAAGCTCAAATAATATTTATTATTCTAGCTGCCAACTTTTGATGCGATATTTTCTGTTAATTTCACTGGTAAATTTATTTTCTAGTTTACCTGTATTGGAAATATTACTCCTTATTTATTTAACTAGGCTCCAAAATACCAGATTTAAAACAAATGCTACGGAAGCTCTAAATCTGTGTTTGGTGCCGTGTAGACCACAGTATTTTTTTGCGATTTACAATTACGAGAAATATTAATTTAGTGATTATTTTTAATACCTATTTAGTTATCACCATGAAATTATGTTGTTGTGTTATATTGAACGGTTGCTGTTTTATAACTAATTTGTTATTTATATTTTCATAAAATTTAATTGTGTTGCTTTGTAAATATTTCTAATCAATTTGTCACATAAAATTGAGAGTGATGAATTTGTTTTAATTTAATTCGTTTTAAATTCTTTAATTTACAAGAAACAAATTACATGTGTATGTATATGTATATGGAAAATATAAATTGCAGTTATGTTGATGAAATGTAAAAATTAAAAATTTCTTGTTTAACCATAGCAACATTAGGCACTAAAACTATTTTACATAGCAACCTCTCACATAATTTGATAGCGATAAACTCGGCAAAAAATTATATTTTCAATACGGTACCAAACACAGATTTACAGTTTCGGCAACCTCTGCTGTAAATCTGGTATTTTGATGCTTAGTTAAATAAATAATTATTTAATTATTCGTACATTTTTTCGTAGCATTATCTGGATAGAGTAGTACCCTAATTATAAAAATATATATTATTGTGTACCCTCATTTCGAATATCACAGTCAACTAATTTTCTGTTACTCAACCAAACCAAAGGTATTCGACATATGTTTGTATCAGTGGCAAGATCTGCAAATCCTACTTGGCTATTTTTGCACCCAAATGCAAATCAGTGCTGAAAAGTCTAGCGGCAGCTAGTGCAAAAACATTCCTGTCAAAAAGATTTGAATAATAGCATCTAGGACGTCCCCTATTTCATTACTGCACCCTAACTGTTTCAATGCACGATTCCCCGCCAGCGCTGTCAAACGGCCACGAGATCATTTATATTATTCACATTATCAGAAGAAAGTTCCCGTTAAGGAAATCTATCGCAGTGTACAAGTGGCTACAACTCGTTGATAAAGCTGCGACTTCCACTCTTAATTGGTGTTCCTGTAGCAGACACGCAACGAGCACGTACGCAACCGCAACAGTAGAAGCAGAAGCAGAAGCTGATCAAGAATCCAAGCAACGGTAAATTAGATCGCACCACTCATCAGGATTTGCTGGTTTGTTGTGTTATCATTAGCTACAGCGCGAGCCCATTTCCTGTTATCAAAGTTCAGGAATCTGATTTAATTTTTATTACTTTGCTGATAAGATTATTACATATGCCAGCTTTAATTAACTACAATGAATCTTGATTGAATTAGCGTTAAAACAATAATTGGATTAATGGCTTACAATTTGCATATGCATGATCATACTTCAACTAAGATAACTGTAAACTGAAAACAATTATTTGGACGGGAGACAGAACTGGTCCACTTTGCAATTCAGTTTTTGCTTCGGAGGCGAACTTCAGTGGCTATACTCTGGTGAAAAACATCTATAAAAGTTGGCTTTTTAAGTAACAAATATACACAATAGTATTTTTTTTATATATATATTTTGCGCCTTTTGTACTGAGTTTCCCATCCTAACAAAGGATTATCTCAAAACATAGACATCGAATGACAAAATGTTGAAGGTTTGGAAGGGAACATTTGATTCTGTAATGTCCGGTATTGTAAAGGAATTTAACTGTAACTTAAATTAATTTTTTTTTAATAAGTACACATCATTTATAATTATTTAGTAGAAATTTGATTGTAATTTTGAGAACTTGATGTAAATGTAGTATGGAAGTAAACTGAACTGAACTGGAGTTTAAATTTCTTTATAATAGCGGGTATAAATAGATAGAAACATCATTTTTATTGCAGATTCGAATAGAACATCAAAAATTAAGTCTGTTTTAGGTATATCCTACAAATTATTTTACACTCTATCCGAATCTCCAATAGAAAAATTGGGGTTTTATTTTAAGAGTTTAGGGCTTCTCCCTTCCCCTCTCTGCGGAAATGGGGGTTAAAATTTTTTAATAGTAGCAGATGTCCTCCTTCAATACCTCAAACTTTTGTCCGAAACATTTTGTCATTGGATATCTGATATTGAAATGAGACTGTATACTAAAATATTTAAGAAAAACTGCTATATTAAACCGATTTGATTTTATGGGGTAAATAGCTCCGTGGTAACGCGTCGGACTGTGGATCGTGAGATCCTCAGTTCGAATCCCACAGCTGCCAGTTGTCAATTTAAATGTACCTCTGTGGTCCCCCCTCCACTAACATCTTTAGGGCTTATGATTTTACGGCTGGTTACCGCACTTTATACGAAAAAATATATCACTTACCCAGATCTGCGTAAGCAGAGTTCCAGCATGATGATATATTTATTTTATTTGATATAGGGAAATTTGTATTTGTAATGTTATAGTTGGTAACATTGGAATGATATTTATTCAATTATTTGAAAGTTTATGTCAATTTTAATTTATTAACATAATTTTTATAGAAAATATTTAAGTAAATATTATCTAATAGCAGCCTTCTAAAACAAAATAAAAATGCGTATCGAAATGCAGGCTCTTTCGATATGCAATTGGGTGTTGTAATGAGTTCATTGTGAACAAAATATAAAACTAAGTTATTGTGCAATTTTCCCAATTCTGGATGAGATACTCTGTTTAAAACAGATCTAAGTGTAGATATGTTTTTGTAATAACGGCCTGCAGTGGTGCTACAGCCTTTCCGTGTGCTGAAAATTTGGTAGATGAATACGTATGTATAAAATTTGATGGGAAGAGTTATTGGCGAAGATATAGAGTTGTATTGGAAGATGTAATCTTGCGAGAGTGGGGCGCGCATTAGAGAAACAATAGAGCATTAATATTTTACGAAGTTGCGCTTTTTTCTGATTCCCCATGCATAAAACACGGCGCGATGGCACGCGGGAATGCCGTGCTCAAGCTGCATCGACCATCGACCGGGATGGAGAGCGCTATAGCTATAGCACTATAGCGACTAAACACACTGAACACTGAATGCTAAATGGCTAAATCTCAGGGACATGTGTGGGAACGCTTGTCCGTGACGAAGCTAGCTCAAGGCTAATTCTGTATCAGGCTCACTGTCAGAATTATTTATATTGTGCGGTTCGCGCAACGCTTGCTCTTCCCACAAGTTAACGATTAATTATTGTGATCGCTTCTCGTGGTAGCTTTTTTCCTTACCGGAAACTGCTGATTATAATATACATTTCACGGCAGAACAGGTCATTGCTCTTATTGTTGCAACACGAGACCAAACGGCAACAGGGCACTGCAGCGATGGAGCGGATCTCGACTGCAGTGCCAGTGCACCACTTGCTGGTACGCACCGGCACCGCCATCACCATCGCCATCGCAGACTGTTCATCGACATCCATCCCTCGCCGAGCGCTGCTCGCGCTGGAAAACATTCAAGACTTTACTACATCCAAAAAGTGTTAAAAAAATATCGTTTAAATATTTAACTTGCTGACTTAATCCAATGCTTTTATGCCTTTCGGTGTCAGCTGCTCCTTTTGTTGTTCTTCAAAATACTCTCCAGTTTTTCTGTCAGTCTTACGGTTTCTGATGTTATTCCAACTTCCTCCCATTTGTCTACAGCTTCTTGTACTTCTTGACTCCATATTTTGGTAGATCTTCCTCTTTTTCCTTTGTCTATTAATCTAGCTTCATATATTTGTTTCGTAATTCTGTTTTCTTATATTCTTTGACCATGACTTAGCACTTAGCCATCGTAGTTGTCCCTCAAGTACCTATTGTCTAGGAACAAGTTCCTTGTATTTTCCTTGGAAATAGCATTTCTGCTCTCTGTACGGTTTACGGAATTCCTGTGTTTTTCTTTAAGCGGTATATAATATGATCAAAATACAGGAACCAGTCTTAATGTACATATTTACGAAAATATATTCTTTTTGAGATACGAGTGATTTATTTTTTGATAGCTTTATAAATTATTGTTTCATTTCATGGAAGGTGGATATTGGACGAGTGGGTCTCATTCCTTCTTCTAGTCTTTCGACTTAACTCCTTTGGGCTTTTTATTTGGGATTATTTAAAAAGTCTTAAAAAGTTACTGTAAATAATCCTGCAGAGTTGCAAGAAAGATTTTAACATAGTTGGACTTTTTTGAAAGAGTTTGGAGTTCCTTCCTGCGAAGATGTAGATGCTGCATTGATATTAAAGGAAGACATTTCGAACATCTTTTAAATTATGGTTCTGTGTCGTTAAATAATTGCAACTAAATAAAATAATTTATATAAAAATACAATCACTTGTATTTAGAAAAGATTGACTTTTGGATCCATGTATATTAAGACTTTTTTACTTCTTTTTGATCATATTATGTGTTCCTTAAATATTTCAACTTTTTTTCTTAACATCGTGTCTTACTTTACCTAATAAATCGACTTTAGAGATATTCAGTGTGTTTGGGTAAAAATCTTGTAATTATTTTGATGACTGTTGTGTAATCCAAGTACCTAGAATGAACCTTCTATTGTAAGGAAGTCAAGCTGATGTTTTTCTGATATTTGTGTTGAATTATCGGGAATTACAACCATAAAATAATTTAAACATTCATACTCTATCAAACTATACCTATAAACTGGTATATTTTTTTATTGTACTGTACAGAAAGGCATTCTTAAGAAGTGTCTATGATTTTATGTTTTATAATTGTTTAATTACATTAAAAAGTAGCATATGGTAGCTGGCTTAACTATTAACAAATTTATTTTCAACAATTTAGTTAATTTATAGGAAGTTAAACCCGTAACTAAATCTGTAATCACAATCTTTATTATTATTACTTTTAGTCGCATCTTAGTAGATGATGTTTTATCAGTAATCAACACATTTACAAGAGCAAATTAACTTGGCTGATAATTTGAATAAAATTAGCATTCCAACAGAAAAAGATATGTAATAATATATCCAGAACTTGTGGAGATTGTAATCAAAATCAATTTTTTAAGTTACTCATGTTTGGGACTTACTTTGTACCATCAGATGTTGTAAAGGATAAATAGTTCTGTTGAATCGTATAAATTTTCACCACCCATTGACATATTTAGGGGCGTAATTAATCAGCTATGCGTGCAAAAAGTACCGAGTGTAGAATTAAAGTGATTTCATTTCCATTATTTTTATATTACTGTAAATTTTTACTTCTTAACTTTACGACAAAAGAGTGCATGCAATAAGACCCAATTGGTTACCTAAATATGACTATTTCGCTATATATCAATCAAATTAAAATCATTATTTATTATAGGCCATTGAAAATTATACAAAAACTTAAAATGTTTGTCATTTCAAAACAGTTTTAGGTTTATTTATTTAACAGACAGAAATGAACTTTCAATCTTCTACAAAATTTCTACAGAAATTAATACAACACTATAATAAATAAATCTAAATCTGTTTTCTGAAATATGAAATATTTTTCGTGTTTGTTTAATTTTCAATGGCCATATTACAATTTTTCTATTAAATAGATATTCATTTTAATTTGACTTATATATCGTGAAATACTAACATTTATCTAACCAAATGGTACCTTCACAAATTGTAACCAAATTGAGTTTCAAGTCTGGTGACAAGTTCAATATCTGTTTCTTTGTTTCTTTTACGCAATTTGGTTAATGTGTGTTGTGTGCATTGATCTCTCTTATCTTATGTAGTCAATTTGTATCTGTATCTATTTGGTTGTGTTCGGTGCCGCGAGTGACCAGTTGTTGATTAATTCATTCCTGCGCTAATTGCAAAGTAAGGTTAGGGGAGGGAATGCAGCAATGCCTCCCCCGAGGTACGCCGCTGGGCTATAGTCTGTCTCCACTTGGCAATTCACGACCGTGACCTGTCGTGCGATTTTTCAATCCGCGAGTCGTCGAGCGGCGAGTCTCGAGTTGGTGCAGCACGGTGGAAGAGACGTCTCGTTCTCCCAGAACCGCGAGCCAACACTAACGTGCGCTTACTTAAACACTCTACACTCACAGTCAATAACTTGATGCAAATATGCTTGCATGTAACACGTCGGAATGCAATTTTTTACCCTCTTTGACATTTTGTACTGACGGAGGATTGCGTTTTCTTACGTTTAATCATGCTAATTACGTGTAATTTGTCAGTCAAAAAACTGTATTTAATTTTCTTATCTGATTATTTAATTATTATTCCAATTAAATCTTTGAAAAGGCATAAACGCTGTTTATTTTCTCACTTTTGTTTATTTAATTCAAAAGTATTTGTAGGCATAAGATGACAGTAGTTACTAATTAATTTCCTTGGCACACAAAAACTTGGCGTGACGGAATTTTTCTACTCTACCAGTATGTTGACATTTTGTTTACTAATCTCACAGTTTTTACGTTTAATGCACACTATTTGTGCTCATGCACGGGATCCTACATACAGGCTGATTCCTAAGATTGAAAATGTAGCTAGAGGAGCCAGGCCAAAAGAATGACTTTTACTAAATAAACTTTTGACAAAAACTCAACAAAGAAGTTGCAGCAAATTGAAATTGAACCAATTAATAAACAGTCATTACAAACTGCGGTTGTGAATTATGTTTTAAATAGAAATTGAGATTGACTAATGATTAGTTAAAAAATTCATAATAATGTATTATCATAAAAGTTATGACTAGCTAAATTTTTCTTTTATTGTTCATAAATTGTTGTCCACATAATTGAAAGCAACTTGAAAACAAAAAGAAAAACACAACTGGAAAACAATTCATTTAAATGTGTCAATTCATTCAATGTCAAAGTATAATAAAATATAGTTAAGTAATTGTTAATACTTTCAGTTACGAGGAATATATAGACATTATTATGGTTTATAGAATATGTTTCATTAACTAAAAAGCTTTCTAGAATTCACTGCGTTGCCATTATTTTTTGTAGGGTGTACAAGTTAAAATTAAAATAACAGCAAATTATTTTCAGTTGTATTCAATAATTGGGCGTTACTTTAAAAGATCTTTTTTGTTATTGAGTTTTGTCAATATCTATACTTTCAATCTTTTCCGTACGTTATGAATCACCCTGTATTAGAATAACCCGCCAGTACCTATCAACTTTTTAAGCAGCAGTAAAATAAAGAAAAGAAAAATATATCTCATTTAAATACGCAACTTTTTACATGGTAATAAAATTAGGAACGAAATTACTTGCACTTTATAGACACTTGATATCACTTTTATCATTCCAAAAGTTTTTTGTGCACAAAAAAAGATGTTTCAAGTTTTAATTACTAAAAAGGAAATGAAAAAATTCTTATTCCTTTGTAGTGAATTTGAATACTCATCAGGTTTGCATTCGTTAACTCCGAAACTCAAATATCACTCGACGTAAGAATGAAAGAGTCCATTTATAAATGAACAATGAATCGCCACAACACAGGTCGCATTTCGGCGGGCATTTGAGTTTATTGTTCACACATTCCAGCCGCGAAGCATATGAACCGGTAACGGAATGGGTAACCGGTAAGTCAGGTGTGAATGTCGATCAGGTTCGCAGTATCGCAGTGGTACTTTGGTCTGGTCTCTGGTTTCTGCTCGCTGCGTCGCTGTTCTCCCACACGTTAGATGTTAAATAAAAGCGACCGTTGTCGGCGTCGGTGCAAGTTCTCAGCGCATGGGGTCATCCACTTTTTGCTGATAATCATTTATGAACATCCGGCAACTTGTAGAGATATATAACTGTACTTAACACTGTAACTTGCTTCTTCTGTCGCCTGCCATGCCACTTGAGGTTCTTCTACAACTGGAGATTTCTGCGGACTTCGATTTCGTCATTAAGATGACAGCCACTACCAAAATTTACTTGGAGTCATCCACTATGCGAGTAGTAACATATGAGCAATTCTTATTTAAACTTGAGTTAAACAGATATTTATATAGCATGTACATAATTTAGGGTTTTATCTACGAGACACGGCCGGGAGAGAAATTCGGTGTTTAAATACCAAAATCATGCAAAAAACAGCTAATTTTATTTTAGTGGGATATTTGAGCACTTTCTCAAACTTAACTAATTTTTAAGTACATAGTAACCAGTATAAATATTGGGATTGTGAAAAAAAATAGTATATACCACGTGAAATCATACATTTCTCTCCCTAGGTGTATAATATACTATTATGTTCCACTGCATTGCAGATTATTTTTCTTAGTTTACAATGACATTTACATATATTTGACACATGACGTTGACATGAAAAAATTTGATAATTTCAAGGTGTGCTTTTTTCTGTTG
This sequence comes from Poecilus cupreus, assembly GCA_963942605.1. NCBI lineage: Eukaryota > Metazoa > Arthropoda > Insecta > Coleoptera > Carabidae > Poecilus > Poecilus cupreus. The sequence goes on from OZ012714.1 coordinate 34,141,129, forward strand.
ATTATTGTTTATTATTATTTGTTTTTAAAAAAAATGTGCAAGCTATAATTTCACATCTCAAATATTTTGGCCTGTTATTATGCAATAAAGCATTTAAATATCAAAAATAATACTACCTAATAAATTAATAAAATGTATTTTGTCGCTTATTTTTATATTAGGCTTTTTACTTTATCGGACTAGTCCATAGAGAGCCATTTTATGGAAGCTAAGTAATAGCATAAACAAATTATTGTAATAGAGTCGAACATAATAGTATAGTATATTATACATAAAGGGAGAGAAGTATAGGTTTTTTCCCGCAGAGGAAATTGAAGCACGAGTCTTCAATACGACTAAGAAAAATACTCTTCTCTCCTACAGTGTATGTACTATTTTTTTCGCGGTTCCAATATTTATGACGGTTTTTATGTATTTCAAAATTATTTGAATTGTAATGTTTGTTCATTTTTTACATTATTACAAATCTCCCGTAGATGTGAAATTGGCTGTTTCTGCCTAGATTTTAGTATCATTGAAATCTAGTTTGTCTCCCGATCGTAAAAAATATTTTTATAGGAACTTTCATAAAATAATAGTAATCTATTATATACCTTACTAATTTACTGTTATGTTGTGATCTCCAGATGACATTTATTTTATCTCAGTAAACTAACCCATATGAGTCATTATGTTTGCAATTTTGAGTTCTCATGACATAATCGATTCATAACTTTTACAGTTACATATTAGTAAGTCTAAAATCAATAACCGGTATTCTAATTCTGAAATTCCGATTGAGTGCGACCAACTAGTGGCCTGCTATTTTTCCACTGTTTAACCACAGGCAAACTAGTTTATTTGTGGTCAAACAATTCTAGATAATCTTAGAACACACTTCAAATAACCGTTGTGCAATTACAATAAATAATCCTAATAAATATAAATATTAACTACATATCCTGACAAGGCCCATTCTAAGGGGCGGACAGCCCTGACATTTGTACGGGGCGGCAAATCTAAAGGGCGGCATTTTGGGTGTTAATGTGAAAAAATATTGAAATTAATTGAAATTTCTACTTGATGATTTTTTTTTCTTTGGGTAACATACTATGCAATTTATATTTCGTATTTACTGTTTTTCTAACAGTCTGTAAAGTATTAAAACATATGATGTGTTCATTCTTGGCTGAGATTCAAACCCGAGACTCGAGGCATACAAAACAGGACAACAATGAATATTTTTTAACTGTAATTAGGTATACAAGAGCTTTTTATTTTGCCGGATAAATTTCTGTTTTTACGAAACCTTGTTACCTAGCAATTTGAGAAAAAAACTGTTTTAATAAAATCACTCCACCTACGGTGTCGTGATTTTATTTTTTTAACAATTTTCGAGTATTGCTGTCAGGTGACAAGGTTGAGTTTTCAAACTGAAATTTATCCGAAGAAAATAAAATGCTCGAGTGTAATTCGGCGAGATAATTTAACGACATTATTAATGAAAAGGTTATTTAAAAGTGGAGTAGGTGAAAGTACAATAATTATTATATATCATATTTTTGACATATAATGCAAGTGACATTAATGTAGTTAGTATTTTGATCTGGTTGCTAGGAGGAAAGGTTAAACTACCGTTTGAAAATGTCTTTGATTTCAATATTCATTAGAGTTAGGAAAAGTTGTATATTTACGCACTAGTGCGGAAATGTAAATCAATTATTATTGTAACAAAAATTTTATGTATTGTAAATATTAACAGTAACATTCTTATATTTTGAAAATATAACTTGAGGAGATTTGTGTGAGTAAGTTTTACTATTTAAATTAACTACTTCCGAGACTACTTTTTTTTGACATGCTATCTACGATTCCCTTCTTTTTTCAAAACGTCAAAATGACAAATCAAACAATATCAAATTCTAAACTTTAAAATAACTATTTTCAAACGGTAGTATAAAAAATCTTGTGTACAACACGTAGAAAAAGTATTAATTTCCGTATACGGTGTGTTTTTAATCTCGGCTACGCCTCGATTACAAATTTCACACATATTGCTTTTCCTTACTTGTACAAATAGCTATTTATCACTTTCAAAAAGTTACCTTCCTATTTATCCACTGTCAAAACGATAAAATTATTTTTTCTTGATGGTTTACTTTATATTGGAGTTAAATTATCGCTAAAATTCAATCAAGTGTTTTGGATGTTCGTCTAGTAAAGAAGTGAGTGGTGCCTCGAGTGTAAAGAGAGCTTTAGACAAGTGGACATTCCGGTAATCCTGACCTAGGATCGTCGGCGGCTCCGACACGCGCTACAGAATTCTTCCGAGCCGCAGTGTCGTAAGGAATGGAATAAATGGGAATTATTCGTGATTTAAACCGCTCTTAAATCATCTGCTTTGTTGTTTTGTTCACTGAAAATGTGGATTAATGGTCCGGTATTTGTAATGTGACAACTGTACAATGATACCACTTACTACCGCATGGTTAGCTGTAACAGAATGTTGGAATTTCCATTTGTTTAAATTTAATTTGTCCAGTGAGTAATTGATTGTAATGGGTTAATTCTTCTCGTTTGGGATTGTAACAGGTTTTGTAAACGCTTCGTACAAAAATAGACATTACGGTATTTCTGTTTAATTCAATAAGGAAAACATGCTTGGAAACGGTTCCATCTTTATCACTGAGATTTAATCGAATTCAACTACTGTTCGTTAAATTTTAATTATTTTAAATATTTCTTAATAGAGAAATATTGAATCGATTTTTTTACAGTAGGTAATATCAAAACAAATTATGGCGTGGCTTCAGCTTCAGCTAAGTTGCAACATTTACATTTCCGATTTAAATGTTTTTTATAGATACCAGTTATACGTTTCACAGGACTGTTCCAGATAAAATGTAACCTAGGTTGTCAATATTGTTAAAGTTTTTAACCTTTTTCTTTTCTTTTTATTCATATCAAAACATCTATCTCTTTTAAATTTAGTAAATATTCTCGAAACTGTGGAAGTATTTGGTCTAGGGTTGTACCCAGTAACCATTCATGAGTAAACATCTTTAAAGTATGATGACAAGTTTGTTTCACAATTTACCTGAAACAGTGCCTTTGTAATAAGAATAAGTGGGGAAGTTTGTGAAACGAGGCGACGCCGAGTGAAACAACCCCACGAACCAAATAAATAAATCCGTTTTGACACGTATATCATAGAAAATTTTATCTACGATCTTCCTAGTGTATTAGTAAATACTAAAAAATGTAAAATGATATTTTGACATGTAGGGTTATATTTGTTGATTTATTGATACAAATCGTTAGCAACTTGTTAAAAGTAACAATCAAATCACTTTGAACACTAGTATCAGAAAGTGACACTTTTAACTTGCTAAGCAACCGTTAAAACAGTCACTTTTAACAACGATAACTACATTAAAGACAGAAAAATAAATGTTGCATTTTAGCTGAAACTCACGACATATTTTAACTTGAATGGTGGCACATACTTGACATAAGGATTAAATTTTTCAGTTGTTATTTTGTTGTCACCACAACTAGGATAATTGAAATATATTATTATATATTTAATTTAGTTTTTTCAAATTAGATGTGTATAATATTTTTTATTCCAAATATTATTACAACCATCTTCATTTGAAACTTTTTAGCTCATTTATCCATTCACACACACACACACACACACACACACACACACACACACACACACACACACACACACACACACACACACACACACACACACATGCGTTATTGAGTTAATCACCAATATATGTGTATACGCAAAATATCGCCAAATATTTTCTTTATGATTCCTATGCGTAATAAAATGAATATATTATTACGCCATTTACCCATTTTGCCTTTAAGTTAGGACGCCCAAAGGTTAGTGGAGAGGGAACTATAACAAGGATAAAGTTAAAATGGTAACTGTCGGCTGTGGGATTCGAATTGCGAATCCAATGAAGCATAGAAAACAATGACGGGCATTTGCTTAATGAAGCTTTTCTGTTATTTTTGGGTATTTACGGTGTTGGAAAAACAGAGTTAAATTAATCCAGAGAAAAGATGAAGAAAGTATAAACAAAAAAAGAATGTTTCGAAACAAAACTAATTAAACAAATGACAAACCAATATTATTAAATAATTTCAGTTCTGCACTATTTATTTTTACTTTTTACAGTTACATAACCACAAAAACTAGAATCAAAACGTGATAAATTTGAAGCATCTAATCATATTACCACAAACAAAAACATAATAACATACTACAGAAGATTCCATTGAAAAAACTTGCATATTTCCAAGTAATAAATTTGAATAACGTATCATTAAAGCATTTTTATTGCATCACCTGATTTAAGACAAGAGTGTCATTTCTTGACCCTGATATCAAAATAAATCGTTTCAATTAATTTAAGCAGCTGTAGCAGTTATAATCCTTGGCCTAATATTTCTCAAGTCGAGCGATGAAAGTCAAGTTCTAGGTTGTTTCACGTTGGCGGCGACCCACGTTCTTGTTCTTGACTCAGTGTCCGCACTTCGATGCAACTTCAGATTGTTTTATGCGTAATCATTAAATGGGCAGTGCTGGTATAAAGTACTGCAGCGTGCTTCTATTTTATATTCATGAATTTAAATTTGTTGTTAGGTCCTTGTATCAATTAAATTGTCGCTCGATGTTCTTGTTTACAATGTACCATTATTGTAATTTATCGCTGCGCATTAATAATAAAATGTTATTCATATTTTTGTAATATCTTTGAGAATTTTTTTAATGGCTTAATGGGGTAAATAGCTCCGCGATAACACATTGCAAGTGTTGACATTTTTATCTTAAACTTCTGTGGTTTCCCATCCGATATAGTTATTTACATTACATTACATGCAAGGTAAAACAGTTTTTACTGCTGAATGGAGGAAATGACCGGCGAGCCTGTCACCTCCTTGAAGCAGTAAAACAGAGTTACCTTGCGTGTATTGTACAACATTTTACTTGTTACTCATTTGTAAATCAAATCATTTCCTCCATTCAGCAGTAAAAACTGTTTTCCCTTGCTTGTAATGTAAATAACTATTGATGGGCCGTGAATTGTTCGCACTTTCCGCGTAAAAATATACGTCACTTACCGAGATTTGCGAAAGAAATGCGCCTCACCTGAAATGGGTAAAAGCGGATTAAAATATTGAATATATTTTCTTTAAGTTGCTGACTTTAAAGTCTAACACCTTAAGTTTAAGGGTTTATCTACCATTTTGTATAAATTGAAATATTGGATTTAAATATTTTTAGTAGATTGCTTTGTTTTTGCTTCGTAAATCATTATCGGAGAACCACAAAAAATAATAGGTCATAATTAAACACCTATTTTGAATTAATTTCATTATACTTTTGTGACTTATTTACAGTGCTCTTTATATACATAGTTCAAATAACGTCCGTCAGTAATGATCAAATGGCTACTTTCGCCACTAAATTGAGTGAGGGGAAACGTAATTATCACAATTGAAATTGAAAAAACGTATTTTCTAACGAAATAATCTATTGAAGTGGTTAGCTTACAAAGATCTGCGCTAGTAGATAAATGGGCATCTACTTTTAATTGATTTTGTTGTTTTGGTTAAGAAAGCTGATTTAATTTTATGTTCTTTGCTCATGAACTTCAATAACTCTTGTCTAAACTTTTCGTTACTACCTTGCAAAACTGGTCCAATAAATATCTATCAGCGACTTGAAAAACAAAGCTGCTTTATTAAATTGATTGAGGTATTCCATGTAAGTAATTTAGTTAAACATATGTAAATTAAAAACCGGGTATTAAATAGTAAAATTACAATGTTGTTCTGACGTCCAGTAAGTAGTAGAATTTTCTTGAAACATGTAAGTACCTACTAATTGATTTAATGTGACTAACTAATCACATTTAATGAGTTGGCTTGTGTAAACAAACATTGAACACATTTACATTAGTCGCGCTAGGCGTAACTCGCTCAAAACGCAGCCTTCCTTGACGAGGCGACAAATTTAAATTTGTTATTGTTTTGTTCTCACTTAATTCCACCTTAAACGAAAGTTGCCGACAAGTGAACATAACGGTATCTTCACAACACCTTTAAATTTGGAAAATCGTTTCCTTCTGTAATCACCGGAGAATATATACATTCAAAAACCCTTCTACCGTAAGGTGTAGGGTGTTAGAAGTCTCTTAATTGTACATAAATTTTGCCCATTGTTTCTTATTCAACGACATTCTTCCTGCATTTTGCAATATAAAGTTCCTCTTTTTTAGAGTCTTGTTGATGATGGTAAACCAAGTGTCTTTTGGCTTTCTTCGATTCCTCTTCTCCTTTACGTTTGTCATACTTTGTCGCATCGGTCTCGATTCATTCATTCTTCTCAAATGGCTCCACCATGTTAGATGTTTTGTTTCTATGAAGTCTAGTATTGGTTTGCATTGCAGTTGTTCTCTTATTATTATTATTTTTTTATGAAGATGGGAAGCGGACTAACTACTTTGGTCATATGCCACCTCATGAGTGGATGATTTGTGAATTTCATGAACACAAACGACCATGCTCTTCAGTGGGATTCGAACCCACGAGCTCTGGCGTGCTAGGCTAGTGTCATAGCCACTACGCCGCCGAGATCGGCTGTTCTCTTATTACTTCGTTTCTTATTCTGTCCAACATTGATAGTCCTTATACTTTTCTTAGATATTTTATTTTCAGCGCCTGAATTTTACTTTTAATTCTCTGTACATATTGTTATATTTTGTTACTTTTGTTTTCGTACTGTCTTCTTTTTTCCATAATAAGCTGTTTTTCATTACATGAAAAGTTCTTGCCGTTTAGTCTATTCATGATTTGTATCAATGTCCTATTAACCATTATCTTATATTATTGTTCCAACTTATTGATTTGATCTATATTTTGTTTTCATCATTAATGGTTAAGTTTCCTATTATTTATTCGTTTCAGAACACCATTAATTTGCATATCAATTTGCAATCGCTTCATTCCATATTTTTAAATTCGGTTGCATTTTTTCTTCACTCCCTGCTATAACCTCTATATTCGTCATCAGGAAATGCACATTTGTATTGGTCTTAGGTTTCTGTATCTCTTTTACTGAGCTTCAGATCACATTCTTGCCTAAGGCCGTTTTTCGTCTCAAATATTTCTAATTTTCTATTTTTGTTTATTATACATAATTTGTGTTTTTTTTTTTCTATAATCTTTGGATAGCATTAACTAATTTTAAGTGAACTCCAGAGAATACAAGAGAATAAATGAAACAATTCTTCCTTCTTCTATTATAACAATTATGAGAGTAAGATTAGAAATGCTCGTAGAAATATAACAGCAAAAACTTGTACATTATTGCTGTTATATTTCTTTTCGAACTGACTTATTTATGAAGATCTCTATAAAACGAAGATTGAAACTGAAATTAATATTACATTTTCTTACACTATAACGACACATAATGCAATATTGTTAATTTTATGAAGTAATGATGGAAGAAAGATGAAAACGGAAACTGGCTTGTTACTTTTTACGTCAATAACTTTTTGTATCCGCCAGAAGAGCTAATAGCACTTAACTTAAGCGGATAACACCTTTATTATGACTTAACTTACATGTTCAATGAAGCGTGGATAAACCAGGCACATTAATATAAAGTTTATTCTTAGATTGTCAGAAATGGAGCATTGGAACTTTTCCGCTGCCTTAATGAATATATTATTCAATTTATGTACAATGTACAATTATATTGTTGAATTGTGTCTGGTGTAGTTGAAGTGACGCATTTTATTTATAATTACATGTCACACACCATCAAAAATTAATCTAATTCATGGTTTACCTTGGTTCTCGCACAAAAGACGTTGTTTTTTCTTTGTTTGTTTAAGTACAGAGGTGTGGTTTAAAGATGCTTTTTTAAATTCACAATTACCTTGATTTTAGCAAATTATGATCGCATTAATGTTCTTATTATTTTATTATTAAATCTTTTTATTAATTTTGAGTTAAATTTGAAAAGAAGGATTTATGATGACACATCTGTGATTGTGATGTCGTTCAGTGGTTAATGTTTTGTTTATTTGTTTCAGGATCGAACGCCATGTCGGCGTTGCATCCCTTCAGTATAGGAGCAACGCTCTGTTTCGCCATTTTTTTATTCAGTAGGACAACTTTTGCAGGTAAGAATCTTTCATTTTGTTTTTTTTTTTTGTTGAGTAACGCTGTCTGGTTTCGTTCAAATGATTTAAATCATACTCGACGTTGAGGGTACATCCGCCACTTAAAACTTCGGCTTCGAAATTAATGAAGAAAATTGCTTCATGGTAGTTTTAAATAGCCATCTTCTTAAAACCATTTTTCGACGCAAGATACTTTAACTGTATTCTTTTTGAAAATATAGTTTAACCTGAGTTTGTAACTGAGTCTAGATAAAGTAAACTGAGGTGGTTACAAAACGAACAGTGCTATTTGTTACATTTTAACATTTTCTTCATTATGGATGGAATTTACTGTGGCTATAAAAAAATCGTGATACAAAATCAATGTATTTTGACATTATACTGATTTTAGCTTGCAACAAACACATTTATGACGATGAATGACAGAGAAAATATTTTCTATAACACTGTTTTGGAAACTGGGCATTCCACTACTAAAAACTGTTATGGAATCACTAACATTCCATACGCGGCGTATGGAATATTTTCGACGAATCAGAACTGCTTATTAGCGGGACATATGAAGTATCTTGATTCAGTTACTATGGTTACATCTGTTTGTTTTAATTTGATTTATTTGAGTTTGACGTTTTAAACAGTTTTATATTTGTATTTTTTATAATTTCCAAAACCTTTTTATAGAAAGTATAGTCTACAACATGTAACGGAATGGCCTATTCCATTACTTGTTGTAGAATATACTATTTTTCACTACTCGCCTATATTGAGTACGTTTTGAAAATCTGTTTCTGATACCAAAATCTTGACAGAAGCAGCCAATTTCATATAACGAGAGATTTATGCACTTTTTCATCCTTCGGGAGGTAAAGTGCTCAAATAAGGGTATTTGTTGTGAAAAATGAACTGAAATTTAGACCATAAAAATTACAGCTAATGTACGAATATATCAATTCTGAACATTATTAATACGACAAAACCCGTTTTCCTAATATCTTTTGGGGTCTCGTAAGCAGAGTGCCAGTCTCAAAAATGGTAAATAGCCAGATGATATGTTTATTTTTAGTTTTGATGAATCTATGTTCAAAGAAATAATAATTACTACGCATTGAATGATACCTACTGTAATTAATTTTTTTACAATATTTGTTCATCAGTTGTTATGTAATGATGTTATACAAATTAATAAATTCAAAATCAGCTGCTTCTTTGTAGGTGTCTAAATGAGCATAAATTCTCACGCGAGCACTTCCTTAAAGGCAAAAATAAACCAAGATGAATATTATATAATCATTCATCACAAAACATCTAAAAATAATTAATTATCAAACGTCATGTCAAAATATTCACGAATTGTCCGACGTTGAAGTACAGTTACTCACATGTTGCTGTATAAAACGCTGTCATGAACCTGATAACAATAAAACCAATTAATAATTCACGATCTTGACTCGCCGGCAAGTAAAAAAATATATCGCGAGCACCTTATATGGATGCTACAACGATAAACTTAAATACATAGTCGATTAGATTTACTCTGCTATTAGTTTAGCAGTATATGCCAAGCAACCAACAATTTCGTATCTTTCAATTCAGACAAGATTATGATAATAATATTGCAACAAGTTTTGGAAAATATTCTGGTGAGAAGTAAATAGCCTAGTACTGTAAATACGTACTTAGGTACTTCCTTATAATCAAGATAAAACAACATCAAATATTGTAGTAATAACTTTGCGCAGTTTTGATTTAATGTTGTACGATATGATGAGATTTGTTACTGCAATAAAACAACTTAAAGAAAATATTCATTTTAATTTTACAAGCCATAAAAGAGAAGTACTAGATGTAATTATAGTTTCATTGCTTTTCGAATTGAAATTCAGATTTGAAGACGTTTAGATGTTTTCACATTAAATTCAAATAAAAAGAAATCGAAAAATGCCAATGCAAAAAAGTATAACCCGTTTTTCTACTATTATACCTATAAACTTGTATATTATTACTTTACTTTGCAAATGTACAATGTACTTAGTTGTACAATGTACAGGGTGTTTCAAATAAGCTTACTCACTTTTGGTAACTTTTCTATTTGAATAGATTCAAGATTGATTAAAGGAGCAAAATTGTGCCATTTAAATAAATTAATAAATCATTACGTCTTTTACCCATTATGGGTGTGGCACTCTACTTACGCAGATCTCGGTAGGTGATATATTTTTGCATATGTAGTGCGGTTACCAGCCGTCAAATCATAGTTCCCAAAGATGTTAGTGGAGGGGGAACCACAGGGGTAAATTTAAATTGGCAACTGTCACCTGTGGGATTCGAACTGAGGATCTCACGATCCACAGTTACCATGGAGCTATTTACCCCATTTTATATAAGAAAATTGATAAAATCGATAAAAAATAAATTATATTAGTGGTTCCCAAAATTCGGGACAAAATATATATTTTTTAAATGGTATATTTTCTTTTTTCAGTAAGGTACAGTTGTATATGCACATTTTTGCAAATAATTTCAATAAACCGTGAAAACAATTGTTATTTTATTAACTTATTTTACAGTAATAGTGAAATAAAATATTCAAATAGAACAGATGCGACCGTTCAAAGTGTTACTGATGTCTAGTTACATCTTGGCAAGTCTGTAATAGTATATTCTATAACAAGTAATGGAATGACACATATTCCACGCGAGCAAAAAGTTTGTAGCCCGAGCCAAAGGTGAGGGCTACGGTTTGCGAGCGTGGGATAGGCCATTCCGTTACATGTTGTAGACTACACTTTCTATAACAAGGTTTTGGAATTTATACAAAAATACAAATATAAAACTGTTGAAAACGTCAAACTCAAATAAATCAAATTAAAACAAACAGACGTAACCATAGTAACTGAATCAAGATACTTCATATGTCGCGCTAATAAGCAGTTCTGATTCGTCGAAAATATTCCATACGCAGCGTATGGAATGTTAGTGATTCCATAACAATTTTTAGTAGTGGAATGCCTAGTTTCCAAAACAGTGTTATAGAAAACTAGTTCTCACAATTGTTTACTGGATTAAGCTGAAATCGCTAATACAATTTATTTTTACCGAGTTTATTAACCTTATACGGCACAATTTTGCTAATTTAACCAACCTCGTATCTCATCAAATACAAAAGTTTCCAGTAGTGAGCAAGCTTATTGAAACACTCTGTATCGTGCTGCAAGTGCAGAAAGTTTACAGTTTCGCGCAAGATGTGAAATAGGCAATTTTGTACTATGCAGATGCATAATATATTTCAACTACGACTATATTTTTTGTTCAATTTGGTGGTAGTAATGAATCATTTTTAACATAGAAAATATTTATAGATGCATTGGTTTCCATGATTGTGCGAAACAGAAATTTCCATAGATAAGAAATTAAATCAGAATGTATTTGTAAAATGTGTAATTGTAAAGCAATAAGTTTAAACATTTCGTTGGAGATAGATTGCTGCGATTCTTCTCCCGCAGTGAATTCATTCACTAGAAAGAAAAACGTAATATACATGCACGACGAGCGAAGTATTCCAAGCAAGTATATGTATACGAAGGTAGCACATGCATATTAAAAAACCGTTTTAAAACAGTTCATTCTTGAAAATTCGTATAATGTAATGTGAAACAATTAACAATAGAAGCAAGATTTGTTGAGTTGTCCATCGGAATCACAGACAATTAGAATAGCACAAACATCATAAGCACGCAACGTATAACAATCCCACGTCCAATCTCAACATCAACATCTTTCTTAATTTCTAGAAGCAACAGCGAACAGCCCTTTTAGCAGATATAAATATCTCGTTCGTAGACAGCGTGTGCCTGTGCCAGTCACGATCGTGTACTCCTTGCAGGCAAATTCCATAACACATACAGTTCAATACCAGCACGGTGACCGATAAGCCTTAGCCTCAACACAACACCCACAACTTTTGAGCCTACTTTGCGCTCATCTACATGTTGCAAGCGACGGCCATCCGGTGATGATGATGACTTTGCTGCAGCGTGCAGATTTGCCGGTATTGCATGCGGTGGTAGCAGGACCGCAATAGATGAATTTGCACCGAGTGATTTCAAATTAGTTATTCCTTAGCCCGAATGTTAGCGCCACGAGCATTCTGACACTTTAGAAAAATGAAAATATTCTTTTTCTACGACCACTTAGAAATCTACTCATTGTATGTTTGTTGTTGCTAGGGATATGAGGTACATTGCAAGCATCGTGCGAAATGAATTTGTTTTGAGAGTATTTCAATACAGGTCAGCTCATTTAAGTACAGGTGTCCTTGCTAGGATACTTATTTAGAATTGTCAAATATTGGAATGGTGAAAGCAGCGGGACAAATTAATTATTAAAATTAAATTAATTGGGAAATAATATCATGGTCGTAGAAAAAGTATAGTGTACAACTCGCATGGAATGTCCATTTCATACTCGTATGATTTGCAGCATTCACCTTCAGCTCATGCTACAAATTTTTATACTCGTAGGAAATGAGTACCATTCCATGCTCGTTGTACAATATACTATTCTATAACATTGTTGTGGAAACTATGCTTTGTACAACTAAAAATTGTATTGGAATAACTATCATTCCATACGCCGCGTATGGGATAAATTCGACGAATCAGAGCCGCATGTTAGCGCGATATATGAAATATCTTGATTCAGTTACAATGGTTACATCTGTTTGTTTTAATTTTATTTATTTGAGTTTGACGTTTTCAACAGTTTTGTATTTGTATTTTTTGTATAGTTTCCAAAATCTTGTTATAGAAAGTATAGTCTACAACATGGAATATGTGCCATTCCATTACTTGTTGTAGAATATACTATTCCTTTTTCTAGATTAAATCACAATTTGACAACTTTAATTTAGATTAGATTTAAATTTGGTTCGTTGGCAACACTGCTACACCGCCTGGCGTCTGATAACCTAACTTTTTACGTGTCAGCTGTGTTGTCAAAGTGTATTTTAGTTCCAAGCAAATCGTTTTTAGCAACATATAGTGAAAAAAATTTGTGTCTAATAACTATTAAGATGAACAAATTTTTACAATTCTTATCAGTAATAATCACTTTGTTGAAAGTATTCAGAAACTTTGACGAAAATAAGAGGGCGGACAACTTATTTGGTGCGACTGGTGATAAAATGAATTGTGTAATAATATAATTTCAATTTGGAATATTTAAGTTATAAAATTTTGCTCAAGTGGCAAGTAATAACCAAGGAGTATTCTCGTATAAGTAAGAAAATTGTTGTGTCAAACGAATGTATTTTAAACCTTCTCGTACAACATGGTATTAAGGAAACAAGGAATTATCCAATATTAAATTAACAAACATTACGAGTATATTGTCAGTTTTGAATGCGTTGTTTTTCGTATATTGATCACATAAATTTACTTATTACTTCAGCAAAAGATTAAAGATTCATACACTGAAATATAATTATACTGGAAAGCTAACGTTATCGAGATACAAAGTCTGTCATTGGGCCAGCTGTCTTTGTTGTACAGTCCGCTAAGTTGTTAAAAAATATAATAGTAATTAACGTATCAAATGTGTTATAAGGTCTGCCAATAGAAGTCATTGTTTGTGTATTCTATGCCCAATAGCAACAAGGTCAAATTTATAACGCCCTAGGGCGTTATTAAGTATATAACGTAACGGTCGGACATTAAGAAATTATTCAATGATTTTCAAATAAAATATTTAAAATAAAAATTAAAGAATATATTTATCAATTAACTATTATTTACAACTTTTGGACAAGAGGGTACAACCGTTCTACAAACAAGTGCTAGACAAAGAAGGATGACCCTTAAACATCTATCTGTCTCAGGCTCGTGTTTCGCTTTCATAAAAGCCTACATCTTAGCGTGTTCCAGTATTACTATATTTCAGTGGATTCAAATAAGAAGCTGACTTATCATTTATTTAGAGTCTTTTGATTCATCTGGTGGATTTTCTTGAAAGCTCCTGACATGACAAATGAGTTTGTTACTTGTATCAAGATGAGAAATCTAAATGATTATTTATTTCAAGACAAAGCTACAGAATTCCAAGACAACTTGCGATTACATTTTCAACTCTTATGTTGAGGAGTAGGTTCTGTGCAGAGTTATTAAAAGTGGGTGTTAGTGCCACCCCCAAGTAAAAATTTGATAATACGAGCCTGTATGTCGGTTCATTGACCGAATAGAGAATTAAAGCATCCGCGAAGTTGTGCATCCAGTTTGACCACCATTCAAGAGCAAAAGTCCCGAGCAGCGGTACCGGCACTGAGGCTGCATTACGCCAAAACGTAAAGTTCCCGTCCGGTAATTACAACGGCAATTTTAGGACCTATTTTAAGAACGGTTCACTGTCATCAAGACGCTATTTACTACCGACGTTTTATGTAAAGTGGTATCATTTAGTTAGGTATTATTTTGTCTTTATCTTGCTGCAATTTGCTCACTTGGTCCCTTCAGGCCTGAAGTTGTGTTTTATGTATGAGAAAAAGAACAATACGCAAGCTTTGAGTCAATGTCTGTTTTCTTCTTCATCAACATGCCATCTTACACACTCCTGAATACGGCAGTTTAGCTGGTGCAAGTCCTGGAAAAATAGGCTGGTAGTAGTTCTGTTTTACTGTTATACCTACTTATGTATTATCTCCAAATAATAATTACTTACACTCAGAAGAATTGTTTTACTGTTAATTAAAATTTTGAGAGAAAATAGTTTTCGAGAGAACTAAATGAATCTAGGATAATCGGCGCTCTATTGTAATGCTGTGATAAAACAATATTTAAATAAATTTTTGGTTTTCCGTAATTATGCTTGCTTGACAGTTCGTGAGTAGATCACAACTTGTGCTAACTTAACAGCTGTAAGGTGCTGCCATCTAGATGCTACTTGGCGCAGTTCTACTGTCTGATATAGGTACAGTTTCTTATTGCGACTACGATTGGAAAACTGCCGGTGAACCTGATGAATGACTGCTTGCCATATTGAGCCAATAGTTTGTAAGAAAGGTAGGCGACACCGAAAGAAAAATGACCCATTGGCGTTTAATGAACTTTAGAAAAAAAAAAAACTAACAGTGAAACCCAAAAATACAAAATGAATATCGGGAATATGAAGATAGAGCTGTATTCTAAACTTATTTGTGTAAATAATAAATATTTATAAAACTTTAATTGTCTCGCTTTGTTTAGTATAAGGCGTAATTTCGGCATTGAAATATATAATTAATATTTAGCGTACGTTGTGCGATTTTAAGATTTGAATTTTAAGTTCAGGTTTACAACGACTGTGGGAATCGAACTAAGAATTTTAATGCTTCACAGTTAAAAAATAATAATAATTGCTTATTTCTAAGAAACTTTTAATGTCTGGTATAAAATAAGGTAATTATTGTTCCGTCCTTACAATAATTAGAAATCATCAAAGAAGGATAAATTATTGTCAAAACAATAATAAATACAATTGGAAAAACAGTAAACACGAGCTTACGGCAAATTAAAAACTGAGTACTAAAATTACAAGTTTTATTTCAAGTATGTAATAAATCAAATTTACGTTACATTTGAGAAATTGAAATTCCTTTTTCCGTATCTGTAGAGTGCTGTCTGGGAATAATTTAATTAACTTGTTCATTTTCTTCAGCAATAATAATAAATAGGTAACTCACTCATTCAATTATTTTTATGACAAATTTACACAATTAAATTCTTCCGGCACATGAAGTTAAAGTAAATAAATAAAGTTTACAACACGGTTCAGACGAGTGGAAATTATTGAAACACACAGTAAAGTCAAGTCCAAGGTAAAGTTCCCGGCCCCCTTGCCTCGTAACCGGGACAGAAAATAATAATACGAACGTCGATTTTGCAGAACTAGCCGCAAGCGAGTCTCTTGTCGCGAAGGCGTAGTAATGAACTTTCAAAGTTTATGAATAAACGTTAAACCGTGTGATTTATCGATAGTAAAATTGTCGTGCGCACTATCAGGAGTGTGCGGTGCGGTTCGCCGAGCAGAATCGCGGACACCGACAGGTATCATCTCAGGTTTACGGGCCAACATAACTGTAAACTAAGTTGCATAACCACGTATGGTGTTTTATAATTTGTGTATGCAGGAATCACATTTACATTTTACATATATTAAACGCACTGGCGACAGGTGCTGCGATCTATCTGTGGGCGTGGGAATTTCATTTAAGCTGATCGTAAAATAATGTTAACGTTTACATTCATTTTATGCTGGATTAAAGAAAATTGTAGTAATTTCATTGTTAATTTTAAGGCTAGTGCTTTTCAAAGGATTTTAAATTGCATATTTCCAAGCATTTCAATGATTTATGAAACTATAAATGTAAACAATATTTGTATGCGTTGGTAACAAACATCCAATATTATCAATAAATTTACTATATAATAATAATAATTGTATTGTTCAAAAGACAGTACAAATCATTGAATAAAACAAGTCAAATTACATACTATATTATATAGATTACTTTTAATTGTTGTCATTGAATCTTAAAATAATTTAAATTAAATCAATGTAAATTATACGAAGTAGTGCATAATACTGTCTACTGTCCAACAATGGTTTCGATGTTATCAGTTTATCGGACTTGAACTCATGGGGAAAATAATTTTTGTAGAATTTGTGCAGTTAAAAAGAATTCCACTATTTAAAAGAAAAAGTTGCCAAACTTTCTTCGTATATTTTTAGTAAATATTAAGTATTTTTTAATAAAAAAATTTTAGAACATTGTACAGCGCTATAGCAGAGGCTAAAACACATCTCTTAAAACACCCAAAAACAGATCTCATGGTAAATAAATATAATTTGATTAATTCAAAATGCAGTGTTACACATTCAAGCAATTTTAAAGAATTTTGCGCAACATAATATTACAATGAGAACTACAAAATAAATTAATGTAACAGTATTTTAATTTGTATAATTTTATTGTCAACGACCCGCGTATTATGTCAACAAATTAAGAGCGTGAGATATTCATTTGAGTACCAGATATCAAATTTGAATAGTAACAATACTTATGTAATAATCAGCAAGAATCATATTTGTTTTTTATTTTAATGAACCTACTAACAATTTTTTTCTTTTGTAGCGCCATATCATCCAGAACATGGATTAGAACCTTACTATACAGGTACTTATTTTCTATATTTATATTTGAATAATTTTAATATAGAGCATACAAAATAATGATCATTTTCTGTTTATAGATTCATCTGCAGGATGTTACTATAACTTTCAACACTACGATGAAGGAGACCGGATAATAACGAACGAACCATGCTTGAACTGTACTTGCCATAACCGAATGTTGATGTGTTATCTTCGCGTTTGCCCATTCACTAAAGCAATCGGAGAAGAATGCACAGTGGTAAAGAAACCAGATCAATGTTGCCCAGTCATTACTTGCCCAGAAGGTAAAATATTCACAATTATTCTGAAAACTTAAACCCGCTAATAATAATCGTTTAGTTCCAGTACAACTGCTTTCGGCAACAACGACATTAGCTCCGGAGGAATCAACAGATGTAGGACATTTAGACAACTATGGATGCTCTATCGATGAAGTCTTTTATTCAGATGGTGCTCAAGTACCTTCAAACCCACATAAACCTTGTGAATTGTGTTATTGTATCAGAAACAGAACAGCTTGTGTGATGCAAGAATGTACGCTTCATGTTGAAGGATGCAAACCAGTGTACCAAGACGGGGTCTGTTGTCCAGTTAGATATGACTGTGGTGAGTATTTTAATATTTTATGCGTACTATTTTCATTTAAAAATCACAAATGTTACATTGTTATTAAAAAACAATATTTGTTTATGTTAAAATCAAGTTTTACAGCGTGGGTTAATGAAATATAATATACCGAATATTAGAATATTTAATTACAATAAATATTAACGTGTTTGTGACTTGTTGCAGATTACGAAGAAGAGACCGAAGAAAACATGGAAACGACTGTAAAACCAACGCCTGGCCTTATCTTCACGACAACTCTTCAACCAGGAGGTAGCTTAGATTGCTACCATAACGAAGAAGTGTATGCCGATGGTGCCTTAATCACGACTGAGAAACCTTGCGAACATTGCTATTGTATGAAGGGTGAAATCGTCTGTGCGGTACAAGAATGCGGTACTCCACTGGAAAATGTCGGCAAGAACTGCACGGCTGTTCCACCCAAAGAAGGCCAATGCTGCCCAGATACTTATGAATGTTCTACAGAGGCTCCAACCGATTTCACTACCACAGAATCGTACTTGGAGGAAACAACTGCTGTAAAAGAAGAAGTGTCACAGCCAGAAGTTACCCAAGGACAAGAACAAGTAACAGAACATATCTCAGAGCCTGAAGATCATGTCACAGAAAGTATTCCAGAATCTGACACAGAAGTAATTCAGAAGCATGTTACTGAAGCTCCTGAAATTACTACTGAAAATATTCCACAACATACGATTGGAGATGAAGGAGAGGAACATAAAGTTGAACATGAAACTACTGAAGAACCTAAGACTGCCGAAGAAAAACCAACTGAACGTGAATATGAAGCAACAGAACAAATTCCTCAAGAAAAGTCTACCGAACATATACCAACTGAACACGAACCAACAGAAAGAGTACATGAACCTTCTGAAACTGAGAAGATGCCTGAGCACGTACCTACTGAAGAAGTTACAACTGAAAATATCCCTGGACAAGAACCAGCTGGAACTGAAATAACTCCAGAACAAGAACCTACGGAAATTTCACATGAACCAACTGAAAGTGAGAGAACGCCTGAACAAGAACCAGCTGGAACTGAAAGAACTCCAGAACAAGAACCTACGGAAGTTTCACACAAACCAACTGAAAGTGAGAGAACGCCTGAACAAGAACCAGCTGGAACTGAAGGAACTCCAGAATATGAACCTACGGAAGTTTCACACGAACCAACTGAAACTGAGAGAACGCCTGAACAAGAACCAGTTGGAACTGAAATAACTCCAGAACAAGAACCTACGGAAGAGTCACACGAACCAACTGAAAGTGAGGGAACGCCTAAACAAGAACCAGTTGGAACTGAAATAACTCCAGAACAAGAACCTACGGAAGAGTCACACGAACCAACTGAAAGTGAGGGAACGCCTGAACAAGAACCAGCTGGAACTGAAAGAACTCCAGAACAAGAACCTACGGAAGAGTCACACGAACCAACTGAAAGTGAGGGAACGCCTGAACAAGAACCAGCTGGAACTGAAAGAACTCCTGAATATGAACCTACGGAAGTTTCTCACGAACCAACTGAAAGTGAGAGAACGCCTGAACAAGAACCAGCTGGTACTGAAATTACTCCAGAACAAGAACCTACGGAAATTTCACAGGAGCCAACTGAAAGTGATAGAACGCCTGAACAAGAACCAGCTGGAACTGAAAGAACTCCAGAACAAGAACCTACTGAAGTTTCACACGAACCAACTGAAAGTGAGAAAACGCCTGAACAAGAACCAGCTGGAACTGAAAGAACTCCAGAACAAGAACCTACTGAAATTTCACACGAACCAACTGAAAGTGAGAGAACGTCAGAACAAGAGCATACTGAAGTGACTCACGAACCGTCTGAAACTGAAAAGACGCCTGTACAAGAACCAATTGAAGTTCCTCACGTACCTGGCGAAACTGAAAAAGCTCCGGAGACAGAACCAACTGAGCCTTCAGGAACTGAAAAGACTCCGGAACAAGAAGTAACTGAAGAGGTACAAGAACCAACAGAGGCGGAAAAGACATCAGAACATGAACCAACTGAAAAATTACATGAACCGTCTGCAACTGAAGTGATGCCTGAACATGAACCAACTGAACACATTCCAACTGAAACAGAAAAAACACCCGAATATGAACCAACAGAAGAAACACAGAAACCTAGTGAAGAACAAACAGTTGAAGGCGAAAAGACCACTGAACAAAGCGAAGAGAAGCCAACAGAACATATACCAGTTGAAGAAACGACACCTGAACAAGAGCCAACTGAGTTGGAAAAGACTACTGATCATGGTGTAACTGAAGAAGAAAAGAAAACGGATCACGAACCAACCGAAGCTGAACACATTCCTACAGATGATCAGCAAACTGAACCAAGTAAAACTGTATCTGAAGGTGAAGCTACAACTGTTTTACCTGAAGAACAAATGATACCAGAGGTAGAAAAGACCACTGAACATACAACAAAACAAGAACCTGTTGATGAAGAAAAACATGAACCAACAGAAGCAGAAAAGGCACCTGAATCCGCCGAAGAACATACACCTGTACCATTTGGTACCGAACAAGTACCTACGGAAGAACAGAAACCGGTAGAAGGTGATCAATCCACTGAACATATACCTACTGAAGAAGAAAAGACAACTGAAGAACAAAAACCAATAGAAGATCACACACCTGCATATGAACCTACTGAAGAGTCAGAAACACCTGCACAAGAACCAGGTGAACATGTGGCAACTGAAGCTACACACATTCCTGAACATGAAACTACTGACGAAATTCAAACTTCCGAGCAAGAACCAATAGAAGTTCATAAACCTACAGAAGAAGAAAAGATAGATGAACATGAGCCAACTGAAGCTTATACCCCAGAACAAGGACCAACCGAAATTAGTGAACCTACTGAAGAACCAAAATCGCCAGAAACCCAGGAACCAATTGATATAGAAAAGCCTACTGAATCAACTGATGAAAAGAAACCGGAACATGAGCCAACCGAAGAATCTAAAACTCCTGAGGTCGAATCGACTGAAGGAGAATTACAGCCAAGCACTGAGTCTGATGTACATGTTACAGTTACTGAAAGTGGTGCGCAGGAGCCAGAACATGATAAATCTTACAGGGAAGACACTCAGACTGAAGAACATAAAGACGAAACTGCAGCACCTGAGACAGTCACAACTTCACATGTGAGTACCGAAGTACCTTCATCATCTGAAAATGAAGTTGAAGAAGGTGAACCAGGTACCAAAGTTCCTATTGAAGATACTGAAATGCCACAAACTGAAGAACCTTCTAAACAAGTAACTGAACAACCGGAATCCGAAGTAACATCATATGAAGAACGTACTACGGTTCCAGCTGAACATTCGACACATGGGGAGGTTGAACATCCTGTTGAAGAAGTCACTGAACCTGAACAACAAGTTACAGAACAAGTAGTTGAAGTTCACACTGCCAGCGAGGAGACTATTAGTCATGAAACTGTAAGCCACGTTGAAGGCGAAATGACATCTGAACATTCTGTCACAGAGCCAGGTCTGGTAACTGAAACATCTGGATTGCCATCAGAAGTAACAGTTTCTACTGATGGTGAGAAACACGAAGAGGAAGTTACAGAATCTGAACGTACTCCACTTGTTACTGACCAAACTGAACATGTGCCGACCGAAAAACAAGAACCAGAAATTATTGCACCGGTAACAGACGAAACGACTCAACATGCAATAACTGAAGAAGAAAAAGAAGATACAGGTGAACAAAAAATAGTAACAACTGAAAGCGTACAAATGCCAGAGGATCATACGACGGAACATATTTCCCATGAACCTGAAGGTACAACTGAAACTGTTCCTAAGAAACATGACGAAGAACAACCTGAAACTACTAGTGAAATCGAGTATACTAAGGCTTCAGAAGAAAGTACCCCTGAAACTGAAACCCACATAACGCATCCAGTTCATGATGTAACTGAAGAACAGCAGCCAGTCACGGAAAGCGATACTGACAAACATGAAGAATCTACTGAAGTAGAAGAGCCTGTTCAAACAACTGAAGAACCTAAATTAACTCACCCAGATTTAACAACTCATGCTGGAACTGAAGCATCATCTGAAGTACCAGTCCATGTTACTCATGAGCAAGAATCTACCGTTAGTAGTGAACCTGAAGCACCCACATCTACTGAAGAATTAGAAAAGGGTCATCCTGAAGTTACTAGTCAAACGGAAGAAGGTGTATCAGAAGAACAAGTGACTATCAGTCAAGTACCAGAAATAGTTGATACAGAACATGAACCATCTTTAACAACAGAAGGACACTTGATACATATGGTAACAGATGAAGCCAAAACAAATGAAATTGAAGCTGATGATCATGTTATGGAAACCACAACTGCTAAATCACATGACGTTGAAGTTGAATCTTCTTCTGACCATACTCCAAGTGATTTAAGTCAAACAACAATAACTGAAAAACACGTTACAGAACCACAAGAACACATTACTGAAGCTGAACAACCAGTCCATCCAGAAACGGAAGTAGCTGATCAAACAACTGAACACGTACCGTTGGAACATTCAGAACATCCAACTACCGGAGAGGAACAGGAACCTCAAATTGTTGAACACTTAACAACTGAGAGTGCTGTACCTGAAGTAACTGAAGGGCAATTACCAGTATCTACGGATCATGTTCCAGAAGAATCACCAGACAGTACACCAGGTCCTATTCCTCCAGAAACGGAAATACCTGAACCATCACATGTAACAATGGAATCTGTAGAAACGACTGGACCGACAGATTCTGTTGAAACTCACCCTGAACCAGAAACTGAAGCTCCAGTTGAACCAACACAAGAAATTATTACACCTTCTTATACCCCAGAGCACACAGAAACGCACCCAGAGCCTGAAACACAAGAACCTGTTGAAGTTGAGGTTACCGAAAAGACTGTACAACCAACTACATTGCCTTCTGAAGAACCTGTTCATATGGTTACTGAAGGTGTTACTGATAAACAGCCTGAAGAGGAAATAGTATCAGAACAATTGCCAACTGAAAAATCGGTTGAGGTAGAAACTCAAGCTCCTGAAATTGATCATACTGAACCTGTAGATGGTTCCGGTCATGTTGACATCGTTCCTTCTACAGAAGAACCATTAGAAAAAACTCCGGAAGAAGAAATTCATGAAGCTCATACACCTGAAAGTATTTCGACAACATCAGAGCAAACACATAATGTGCCGGAAGAAGTTAGTGAACCAGTTACACAAGAATATGAACCAACAAAAGCTGACCATGACCATGTAACTGAAAAATCCACAGAATCTGTACATGAAGATCATGAAACAGAAACTCAAGGACCAGTAATTGAGGGAACAACAGTGCAACAAGAACCTGAACAAGAAACTACTCAGAAAGCAGTTGAAACTGAACCAGGACAATTACCTGAAGATCATACTGAGGTATCTTCAGAACCAACAATTATTGAAAGTACTGAAAGTCAAGTATCCACTGAACACGAAGAAAAAGAAACTGATAAGGCCGTAACTCCTGAGCCTGGAATCGAAATTACAACAGAACATCGTGAAAGTTCTGAAACCACTGCACCTTCACATGAAGAAGAAACTCCAGTAACCCAACACATGGAACCTACTTCGGAAGAAACTGAACATAAACCTGAAGATGAAAGTGAAAAACAAGCAACAGAAAAGCCCGAAGAAACAGTATCAGAAATTGTACCTTCATCTGAAAAGCCTGAAGAACCTGCAACTGAAATTGTACCTTCATCTGAAAAGCCTGAAGAACCTGTAACAGATATTCTGCCTTCATCTGAAAAGCCTGAAGAACCTGCAACAGAAATTCTACCTTCATCTCAGAAACCCGAAGAACCTGCGACGGAAACTTTACCTTCATCTGAGCAACCCGAAGAACCTGCGACGGAAACTTTACCTTCATCTGAGCAACCTAAAGAACCTGTAACCGATATTCTGCCTCCAACTGAACATGTTGAAGGTACAACGAAATCATCTGTTGATCACGAACAAACAACTTCACCTTCTGCTGACGAATCACCTTTGCCAACCGTTCCTGGCGAAGGAAGTTGTTTAGTGGAAGGACAAACATATGACAACAATTCTTTGGTTCCTTCTATGAATCCTTGCCAATCTTCATGCCGATGTATCAGCAGTATTGTGCAGTGTGAATCAGTTGCTTGCCTGCCACCTCCTACGAATATGGAAAATTGTATGCCAATCTACCACAGTCCACACAGTTGCTGTCCCACATACGCTTGCAGTAAGTTATAGATTTATTTTTACAAATACAAGTCAAGTTAATGTATTTTGTTTGTTTTCAGCTGGAACAAAACCAACCGATATTGAATCAGATAGCCATGTATATGAAGCTGGAAGTACTACTACAGTTCCTGAAGTATCATATGAGACTGTGGCAACAGTAACTAATGCACCAATAGAATCGACTCAAGAAAGCGAGGCTCCACATAAAGAAGAAGAACATATTACAGTTGGTGTTGAATTACAAACTGAATCGACGAGCACCGTGGCCTTACCAGAATCTTCACCTGAGACTGAAGAGCACACTCCTTATCAAGAAATGATACCATCTACAGTAGAAACTGAAGTAACAACTCATTCAATATCTGAGACATCACAAGAAGTTGAAACAACAAGTGGCATAATTACTAAAGAAGCTGAAACAACAATTACTTCTTTACCTGAAGATTATACTGCTTCTCCTGTACCAGAAGAACCAAAAGAAACCGATGTAACCACTGCGGCTTTACCTGAATCATCACATAGTACTGAAGAAGGTACAACTGCACCGGAAGTGTCTCCAGAAACTGAAGAACCCCACAAAGATGTAGAAGAACAAGGCAAACCAACTACAGAATATCAACCTGAAATTCAAGAACCAGAAGGTCATACCCCTGAATCTGAAGAAGTATCTACTACTGTGCCACTTCATGAGCAAACTGAACATATTCCTAAACACGATGAACAAGTTACAATAGCATCTACTGAACAGCCACATGAAACAACAGAAGTTACATCGGAACATAAATATACTACAGGAGTTCAAGAAGAAATAGCAACGACTGTATCGACTATTCCAGATCATGAAACTCATGGTACAAAGGAAGGAGATGTACATACAACAGAAGTAGAAATACAAGAAGTCATTACTACTGAGCACATTCCTGAAGAACATGAAAAAGAAATAACAACTCCTTCAACTATAGAGCATACTTCTCAAGCTGAAACACAAGAACCTGAACAAGTAACAACTGACCATGTTTCTCATGGAGATGAAGAAATTAACACTATTCCATTCGAAGATCACATCTTAGAAACAACTACTCACATTGCTGGTGAACCTTCTAAAGAAATTGAACCTGCGGTTTCTGAACATGTCCCGACTGAAATTCATGAACCATCCGAAGATGAAAAACAAGTTCATATTACTACTGAATCTAGTACTCCAGAGGAAGAAGTTAAACACGAAGTTACTGAACCAGAAGTTGTATCAAGCGAAAAGCCAGGTGAAGAACAAGAAGTTACCACTAAATTGAGCGCAGAAATTCCAGAACATGAGGAACCGCATGTACAACAAACAGAACAGCCTGATAGTGAATTAACAACTGGTTTTGTACAAGAAACTACACCGGGCCATGAAGAGAAAGTTACTGAACCTGTTGATTTATTACACACCAAACAAGAAGAGCCTTCAACTACTGCTATAATTCCTGAAGATCAAGAAGTGACGAAAGAACCTGAGTATATTAGTAAAGAAACTGTAGAACCTGAGCATGGTACAACACCATCTGCCGAGGAAGAAATTCCAACAACTGTACCAACTATTGCTGAAAAAATAGGCATACCTGAAGAAGAAGAACCGAAACAAGAAACTACGGAACTCGAAACACATATTCCAGAAGTGACAACAGTTGGACAGGAACCTGAACATGAACCTACAACAATGCCACATGATGTACAGGAATTACCTACTAGCTTACATCCTGAAGAACCTACAACTCAGAAACACGATATGCAAGAAGTTGAAGAACCCCAACATGCTGTTACAGATGTTACAATGGTTTCTTCAAGTGATGTCACTTCTAGTGAAGCTGATCATACAGAATCTATTACAGAGGTGCAAGAAACTCAAAAACCTGAACAAGAACCTGAACAAATTATGACTACTGTTTCACATGATGAAATGACTTTCGTTCCTGATAGTCATGTAACTGAACCAACTGTTCCAGATACAGAAACTGAGCATCATGTTACTGAACAAGATACAACTAGTTCACAAGAAGTAGAAGAATCTCAGACAACTGAGAAGCCTAAAGAAATTCATATGCCCTCTGAACCTGCAACTGAAGAACATACTGAAGGTCAAGTAACAATATCTCACGGTGATGAACATGATGTCACTGAGAAGACTGTCTTGACGACGGCTCCGGAAGAAATTGAGCAAACAAGAATTCCAGAAGAATATCAGCCTACTGAAGGTGTTACACAAGAACATGTTCCCTCAGAACATACTTCCGAAGAAAATGAACCTACTGAACATAAAGTGGCTGATATTGATACTACAACTTCTGCTTACATTCCAACTACGGTTAAATCTGAAGAAGAACATGAAATTACACCAGTATCTGAAGTATCAACTGAGCATGAAGAACCTATAGTACACACTACTGAGAAATCTGCAGAAGATGGTTCTGTACAGGATACTGAAGCACCTAGTCAAGTCACTGAAGAACCTGAAAAACCGACAACTGTAAAACAATTAGATGAAGGTGAAGACCATGTTACTACTGAAGCAGTTAAACATGAAATTGAAAATGAAGTCACTGAAAGAATTCCTGAAACCTCATCGGAACATGTTATCGCAACTACAGTTTCCGAAGAAAAGACTCCTGAAATTGAAACTCAGAAACCTGTCAGTGAGGAACACGTTACTGATGAAGTTGGAGTAACTACAGATCAAGAACTTAAACATGAAGTTACTTCAGAATTGCCGGTTAGTTCAGAACAACCTATGAGTGAAACAGAGGAAGACCACCATACTACCCCGGAAAGCAAACATGAAGTTGAACATACAACACCAGAAATTAGCGAATCTCACGAGCACAGTGAACAACCAGAAATTGTAACAACTGCTAAACCATACAGTGCAGAAGAGGAAATTAATGAAATCGTACCAACAGAACCAGAAATTGCTCACATAACTACTACATCTGAGCATCCTATTACATCAGGATTGCCTGAATCTACATCTGAAGTATCACATATTCCTGAAGAAGTTTCTACATCAGAACCAGTTGTAACAGAGAAAGTGCCTGAAGTCGAAGAAACACCTAAACCTGTGGAATTATCAACGACGACTGAACCTCATATTCCAACTACATCATCAACTGCTCGTCCACATATATCTGAAGAACATGTACCAGAAATGCCAGACTACAATTTACCAACTGATGACTACGATGAAGATCAAAATGCATTCGGTCCTGGCACTTGCCGTTACGGAGGAAAAGTCTATGTTTCAGCCCAACAGATACCACGAGATGATCCTTGTGACTTCTGCTTCTGCTTCCGCAGTGACATTATTTGTCTGCAGCAGAGCTGTCCACCGCCAATTCCTGGTTGCCACGAAGAACCTATTCCTGGTTTCTGTTGCCCACGATATGAATGTCCTGTTTCAATGGCCGTTTCTTTGAACTTAACAACCACGACTACGACAACAACTACAACGTTGCCACCACACTTCTTACACCATGCCTATAAAGGAGCTGCATATCGCCAAGGTTGCCAGATTAACGGACAAGCCTACAGAATTGGAGAAGTTGTCAGATCTGCGTCGGGCCCATGCCTACATTGCACGTAAGTACATACTATATTTATATTCATGTTATGTTTGGAATATATAAGTAATAATATTTTGTGTGACAGATGCGGAGGTGACGGCCAAATGAAATGTGATCCGAAGAACTGCAGTCCACAGCCTATGTTACAACAAATGATCGCTGCAGCAGCATTAAGAAGAAGATGAAGGTGATGATGAAGTGTCTGCAACAATGCACTCATGATGTGCAAGTGATAATATTTGACTTAAATCCTAAATTAACATCAACGTAATTTGTAACATAAGTATATTTGGGTGCCAAAATGAACTCATACGAACACTGTGCCTTCCTATTTTACATATTACTGACATTACCTGGAGTATGTGAGAACGTTGTATAGACAAGTTTTTATTGTACTCACATACATCTTTACCTAACGACTGAGAACTGTATACTCGTAAAATTTAGAATTTTGTACGCGTATTTAAGCTGTTATTACAGCTCCCACGTTTATATATTCGTGTTGTATGTACAACGATGCAGAGTCTGGGTTTGTTTGACTGGCAGAAGGCTTAGATATGTAAGTGGTTTATATAGTGAATTGTATGCTTTCTGCTGCTTGAACACTTAGACCAAGCAATGTATAATTTATAAAATGCTCATTATTTTATTACTTAGTAGTTAGCAATAATTATTTATCTATTCCTAGTTATAAAAATATATGTTCATTAATTTAATTTTTCCGAATTTAAATTAAATACCAGTTTTCATACAAGAGTTTTAAATCTATATCATTTATAATATTTTTGACCTCTTATAATTTTAAGTTACCTATAACATTATGTGCAAGTAATGAATTGAAGTATATCAACAATATTTATGTAAAATAAAAATTATTAAAGAAAACAATAAATGCCAAATTTTATAAATTTTGTATTTTAATTTATTTATTTAAATAATGTATAAATTATACTGTCCTGGCAATATAATGTATCCACTATATAACTATCAAAATTTCGTGCAACAAATGTTAATATACAATAAAATATTGAAATATCAAAGTAGATAATATTCTTATTTATGTTTTTGTTCTATACTTATTGTGAGCGATATTAATTTTGCTTGCTATGAACCAATATTTTGTACAATATGTTTTATCTATTGATTTTTATGTGTATCGTCCAGTGTTGTAAATTATATATAATTAAAATATCTCATACCCGTGCGGGTTTCGAGTGTGTTGTAAATTACTGGTTTGTAATTAGTTATAAATGCATCAGGTAAAACACCTACAATCAGTGTGCAATACCAAATAGAACATGCGAAATGAATTCGAGCATCTTCTGAATTATAAATAACCTAAAGTTTTGAAGCTTTCTCCAGCACTACTACTGTCGCAACTATCTCCATCCAAGAGATCATCTTCTACACAGCATCACCAAGTCCTCAACTCGCCACATACAAGTACCTGATGTAAGTATTTTAATACTATTTGATTCAGCTATATTAAATGCAGTTGTACTGATACCATAATGTTGTTTAGGCTTTCTATTTTAACACAATAATTACTGATTTTAGTAGTAAAATATCATTTTATGAATATTAATTTCTTTATGATGGAACATTATGCATAGGCTCTGAATACACAATGTACTCACTGGTATAGGTTATAAATATGTATGTTCCATATTACAATAATCGATCTTGAATTTCTATGTCATATTGCATTAAAAAGTTCTAAATGATGTTGTAATAAGATTTAACAAATGATTTTAGGGCACAATTGTTCTAATTATGCAAAAACTCATAGTTAGTAGAGTGATTATATTACTGGTTAGGTCATTAAATTTAGTAAATGACATTAAAATTGTTATTATAAGTAGTCGCAAAAAGTAATTAGTAATGAGACAATTAATTTAATGTATTAATTGTCCACAGTTATCCATAATAGAGAAGATTTAAGAATTCAATTTTTGATTCGGATCAGCTGTCTATGTTCTGTCTTCTGTCAATTTTTAGAAGCATTTTTCTCGATCTCGAGAACTACAAAAGCTACAGAAACGATGCTATCATTAAAATAACCCTTAAAAAATAATCCATCTAATGCAAATATTTACATTTTGAAATTTAATACTTTTTTAATAACTTAAAATACATAAATCAATATTTTAATGTCCTTGAAAATTTTTGCAATGTAGCAACCAATCACAAGGTCTGAAATTATCACGTGACACTCCACCGAGGAAATTTTACCATACCGCTCCTACACTTCACCTACATTTCAGTCGAGTTATATCCACGGTAGTGAAAGGTGCGTCGCTCTGTGCAATTTTAGTTGTGTTGTAACTCGACTCTCGGTAATTAAATGTGAATTTTATAGTTGGATATGGTATACAATTACTGTATTTAAGTGTAAAATTCAAGTTAGACCGTTGGGTGATTAAGTGGGTGACTAAATTTGTGAAATCGGTTAGCAGTCGGGCATTTTGGATGGAGGCTGGGCGCGTTCGCGAACTGATGTGACTTGTGCCTAGTCACGACGAGCGTCTTACAATCAAAATTTATCGTTCGCGAGTGGGCTTCTCTCACTACACAAGAGTATGATTTCGTATGTTTGGCTCACGCAGTGCATGCCTGGAGTGGCTCGTACAGTCTGTGAGTCTCCCCATCTTCCTATAGGGTGGAGAGAACAAACCTCTGCAGGTCATACTCTTGTGTCCGTTGCAACTACGTGTAGAATCAGCCGTGAACGTTCGCGGAGTATGATTTCGTATGTTTGGCCTACGCAGTACGAGCTGGAGTGCTTTAGTACAGTCAGTAGGTGGGTGGGTGAGAACAAACCGCTGCAGGTCATACTCTGTGTCCGTTGTAGAATCAGCCGGGAACCGTTTACGGGATTTTTGCAAAGCGCTCTGTCTTCACGTGAAGACCATCGATTAAATTTATTCCGATTACTGGTTTAGCGCTAACGCGGCGCGTGGGGCATGCTCACAGCAGTCCGATCATCTAGAGTGGATCCATAGTTATGCCTGGTACCATCTCTATGCCAATATCGCATCCGATGCGCCTTAACAAGATTCGCTCTTGAGGTTACTCAATCATTGCAACCGTACATATGATAGGCCCTGTGTATGGTTGGGTGTTTAAAGGGTATTCCGGATGGCAGAGAAAGCATTTGGTCGACTAACGTGATTCTGTGACATGAGCTCGGGCCCCTGCGGTATCGCGAAGTAGGAGACCATGCGGGGTTCGGCTAGACGACCCACGTTTCTTTTTTAAAAACAGACAACACACCGGTTGCTGTTCTTAGAGTCCTAAAGGCACAGGAATGTCTGTGGGGTGGTGTGAATCTTAGTTTTAATTTAGCTTTAATGGTTTTGGGTACCTTTAAGCTAATTTTAAGTTAATCCATTTTATTTCAGCTTTAATTTAAGTTAGGTTTAAGTCTACTAACCCATTTACTTGTATTCCTTTACAGCTTTTTTTTCAGATTTGTTTTTTTAATACGTAAGTTTTATTTGCAAATTTAAATTGTTTCAATGTTTTTAATTTGTTTGTTTTTATTTGTTTACAGAGAACAAGAATAATGAAGACAAGAAGTAGTAGTACTAGAAGTAAGATTTATTTTTATTTTTTCAACATTTCTGTTGTTTATTTATTTCTAATTTATTGTTTATATTTTTCTAGAATCAGTGCAGAGTCAGCCACCGTGGGAAATGAGAAATGTAGCTGAGACAACCGTCGTTGGAACAGTAGCTGCGGCAGCCACCGTGAGAAATGAACATTGTCCCTGTGTCTACCATCGAGGGATGAAGTTGCAGATTCTACCGCCGATGGAAATCAATCATCCGCCGTGGGACAGAACTTCTCGTCCTGAATTTCTCTTTGTTTATATATTTTTATGTTTTTTCTCTTTCTTTTAGTACAGGTGTTTTCTGTTTCCATTGTTTATTTTATTTTTGTGGATTGTTTTTGTTCTGTTTCTTAAAACAGGAATGAAGATGACACAGTGGACTTAGTCGTCTTCGCTGGATTTCTACGTGTTTACTTTCTACTTCACACATGTAATTATACATTGTTCAATTTTAATTTGCAGTTTCTTATTTGTTTTGTTGTTTCAGCCAAGAGTTTGCGGCTGGCAGATGTAGATGAAGAGTCTTCAAGAGAGTTTCAGCCCTCGTAGTCAAGAGCCCGCGGCCAGCAGATACAGTTTCAGAGCCTTCAAGAAATTCTTCAACATAGTTCGCCGTTCCCAACACAAATGTAAGTTCATTAAATTAATTCATTAATGAATTGATTTATTTACTGATATATTTCTGTTTGTTTAGTGGGCGGCGACACTGCTCTTCTGTCCTAGGTTTTCTGGAAGTTTCCCTAGGATGTCAGGCGAATGCCAGAGGAATTTCAGTCTCTTTCTTCCAATATCAATCCAGAACTTTGTATTCATTCCAATAAATAATATAATAAAAATTATATACTCGTACATGTAATCTTGTGTTTTATTTAAGTTGTAATAATAAATAAAAAATTATAACTTGTATTTATCCATTGAGATAATAAAGAGTTTACAGAAATAAATGATGTTTTATTTACTTTCAAACCCTACACCTAACGGTAAAGGGGTATTTGACTATATATATATATATATATATATATATATATATATATATATATATATATATATATATATATATATATATATATATTTACTTTCAAATAAGAAAAACAATAGTTAAAATTAATAGTCATTTAATAAAACGAAATTCTTAAATTTTATTTATTCCTTTCAATTTTATACATTGTATTTTGAAAATATTGTTGCCCTGTACTCACAATAGTTCACAAATTTTGTAAGAGATGGCAGCACTACTCGATGCGATAACGCGGCACTTACATTTTTACGATTTAGTAATCAAAACTAATTGAAGATGCTCGTTTTTTGAAACTGTGACCTTGATTAATTAGCGGTTTTTAAACCCTTGGACCTACGCCCTTCATACTCACATATGTTGTAGAGAAGGGTCGATTCTTCAGGGTACTACTAGAGGGACCGCGGTTTTTCGTTATTTTTGCGATATCTCTTACCGTTTCCG
The DNA here is from genome assembly GCA_963942605.1 of Poecilus cupreus. Classification (NCBI taxonomy): domain Eukaryota; kingdom Metazoa; phylum Arthropoda; class Insecta; order Coleoptera; family Carabidae; genus Poecilus; species Poecilus cupreus. The sequence continues at coordinate 34,174,110 of OZ012714.1, forward strand.
AGATATGACGCTTTAAAGTTTTCAAAATAGTTTCCCTTAAAAATCACCCTTAATATTAACTTTAAAGGGCTAGAAGTGATTGTATATCACTTATTTGAGTGTGCTGAATACGATTTCACAAACCATTTTGCGATAGCATTCAGAGTTACATAATTAGAGCAACATTTCCATCCCTTTAATTAATTACGGAAGATTTAAGGGTGAGCGCCAATTTTTGAGACCGTCATTGGAGTTTTTAGGATTGAATCTATAGGAATCCACCGCTAACTCAATTTTTGGGGTTCTTATCTCCTTTAATTTAATACACTAATTGGTATGAGTCTAATCCGCGATATCTTAAACTGTTTCATGAATAAAAATCCTTTGAAAATGTTTATCAGACCTGGACTGACAGCAGAAGAACTTTAGCGAAAATCAAATTTCGTACCAGGGCAGCAAGGATTGGAAGAGCACTCTTTTGGATAAGAAGAAATTGTCAATTTTTGCTATCGTTGGCATCACTGAAAATATCAATGTTGCCAACGATAGTAAAAATGGACACCTTTTTCTTATCTGAGGGCTCTGCCAGTCTTTGCTGCCCGGATACAAAATTGAAATTCAGAGGTTTTCTGCCATACATGACGTCATTTTCTCGGCATGATAAGACATCATTCCTCAATCTAAAGGGTAATTAAACAAAACAAGGAAAGAGAAGGTTAAATATAGTAAACACAAGTAACATTTTAAATATTTCATTGCAGTAAATTAAATATTTCATACAAAATATACACATAAAATATAAAAATCAGAAACAATATAAAATGTCCGCGTGATCATTTTTAATAATAACTAACAATAATAAAATAACAAATAAGATATTTCGCACCTCTACAATTAATTCAGAGATGAGAAATTGAGACTACAAAATACTAGCTCAGACATTTTAAGAATAATCAGCAATATAAAAATGTGCGCCATGACAGATAGATGAACATTTTAAATCGCTTGTATCTTCTTAATTAACAATAATAAATTAACAAATAAGATATTTTTCAACTTTACAATTAAACTAGAGATGACAAATTGAGACTACAAAATTCTAACTCCGATATTTTAAGAATAATTAATAATATAAAAAATGTCCGCCATGACAGATAGATGAACATTTTTATATCGCTTGTATCTTCTTAATGAACTATAATAAATTAACAAATGAGATATTTTCCAACTCTACAATTAAACTACAGTTGAGGATTGTTAACTGCAATATTTTTTAAGTAATGAAAGAAATTAAAATTTCAAAAAGACGTCATTCCCGAAAATATTATTTCACCAATAAGTCAATAATGACTTACAAAATTTCTACAAATCTAACAATTCTTAAAACTGGATACTATGTTTCGTCCATATTTGTTAAAATTCATGCTATTATTTCAATAATGTTTTAGATATTAACGAAATAAAAAGTCAGCATGACCTCAAATCGTACATTTCGTCAATATTTAAACTATTTCTTACAAAATATTAATATATCTATCAATTCTTAATGCTAATTAATTTATCAAGCAATACATAATTTCAAACATTGAAATGATAACAGCAGCAGTTGAGGACATTCTTACAGGTATGCAGGAGTTCAGGCGTTGATCCTTGAAGCAGACGCTGTAGCTGTTGATGTCGAGCCCGCAGATGTCGTCAATATGTAGCAAGTGAAATCAAAAGCCAACTGGTTCTATAAGTTGCCAGGATGATTCGTTGCATCACCATTACCATCTCGAAATCAAATATAAATAAACAATTGTTTAAATAAATATATAGATATAAAACAATATTTAAATTATTTATGAATCTATCTTGGAATAAATAAATTACAACATTTTGAAATACGAAGAAGCTTCAGAACAATCTTTGACAGCTTCTGCAGATTGTTCTAGAACTATCATTACGGCAATAAATGATTAACCAGATGGTTCCACTTCACAGAAGTAATTGTAATCTACAGAATAAAACAGAAAAATAATTTGTGTTAATATCAATAAATAAATAGGTTATGTTGATTTTGATTTGTTTACCTACGCCTTTTCTTATTTGCCAGTCAAACATAGTTTTGACTGTCTGGATTCAATACCAGATATGTAAACATCCTTATACTTCATCCCGTAGGCCTAAATTTGAAAGCTGGGAACTAAATATCATACTAGAAAATGTTATTGGTCCAGATCTTTAGTTGCAAACTCTGCGGCAAACTGTCGAACAGTAAACACTCTTTTAACATTGTACCAATTGTTGTCTAGTTGAATGAAGTTATTTCTTTTCGAACATCTTAGTCTCCTGTAATTATTTCTCCATGCCTGATGTTTACATGTAAATTGTCGAAATCGGTAGCAATGTTATTATGTGAATAAATGCAATAAGAAAGTGATGTTTAAGACGGGTTTTCTCTTATTTATTCCTTCTCATCTTCACTGGATTTACAACTTTATCATGTACTTCTTTAACAGGTTAAATAGTGTGCTAAAACAAAAGAATTATTTATACTGCAGCTGTACATAAAGTAAACTAGGATAGTATATTGTAGAACGAGCATGGTATGGTACTCATTTCCTACGAGTATGAAAGTTTGTAGTATGAGCCGAAGGCGAATGCTGCAAATCATACGAGTATGAAATGGACATTCCATGCGAGTTGTACACTATACTTTTTCTACGACCACAATATAATTTCTTAATTAATTTAATTTTAATAATAAATTTGTCCCGTTTTTATAATTTCAATATTTGACAATTCTAAATTAGTATCCTAGCAATGGCACCAGTACTGAAATGACTTGTATTGAAATATTCACAAAACAAATTCGTTTCGCACAATGCTTGCAATGTATATCTCATATCCCTAGCAACAACAAACACAATGAGCAGATTTTTAAGTGGTCGTAGAAAAACAAAATTACAAAACAATCACAATTATAAACAATACTCACCATATATGGAAATATTAGGATGTCTGCTTTATTTTATAAGTATTGCTGAAGGTCTTTGTATAACATTGAAGCATATTTTCAATACTGAACATATAGAAAATATAACTAAAACATCAAACTATAACGATGTTAATAAACAAACAGCCATTTTGCAATGAATGTCATTTGTAATTACTGTTTATTACCAATCCAACAGATGACGCTAGGGTGTTTGAAACAGTATGACATGTAATTTATTTCAACATCTTTTGCAAAATAACTCAACAAAAACATAATTTTACACATTAATTCGCCCTGAATCACACTCTGAACTACTTCCCGGATATTTCAACCCCTGGTTAACGCACGAAACGCTATATTTCTGCATCTTCAGAGATCACCAGCTGTACATTTACCACAGACAGTGTTAAATTCCTTAAATTTATTTATAAATAAATATTGAGGCATTTTGTATAAAATAAACGTATTTCAATAAACAAATAATGTTTTATGAATCCTATTTTGTCCATTACATCTCTTGTAATGTACTTAAAAGGTTGACCACAAATATAAAAACATTATTAATATCTAATTTAAAGAGGTAGTTGGATATATTTATTTATGTTAAATTCAATACAACGTTTTTACAGTTTCTTACTGTCTTGCACAAGTTTCAAAAATATTTTTAACTGAGTTCTACCTGATATAAATTATTTTAAATCATTTCGATTCAAATTTCAAATTATGAATCATATGCGCCGAATCGAAATTATTGATTTCTTGATCGAATGATCCACAATGCGTATGCGCTACGAAGCTGCTTTGGAATTTGAAATATGCGGAAGTGGAACACAAATTATAGTTTAAGAATATGACAGGAGATGGCATAAGGAATCTCGTCCTAATATTGACAAATGAGTTTCTGGCGGTTTTTAGACAAACTGTTAATTTTACAGAAAAATTGAAATGAAAGAAAATTTTTTCTCCATCTTCTATTTTATTTGCAGCATTTTTTTTTTAATGTTGAATTTATCAATTGATCTCTAGAATACAGCTGTAACATAAAAACTTGCGTAGTTAGCGAAGTGTCATTTACAAATTTGATTTTAGGAAAATTATTTTATAGATGAAAAACACCCATAATTCCAAAAATAGAGCAATATTGCATGATATTTACTAGGTGGTTTTTCAGAAGAACATCTGTAACATGAAAATTAGCATAACTAGAGTGTAGTGCAATGTTGATGACGTTGTCCACGATGTTGCATTATCCGATAACGTTGTCCAAGATGATGTAGACTCCGGTGACGATGTTCAAGATAATGCAGGCTTTGATGACGATGTCCAAGATGAGGTAGACTTCGGTGACGATTTTCAAGATGAACATCTGTAACATGAAAATTAGCATAGCTAGTGTAGTGTAATGTTGATGTTGATGACGTTGTCCACGATGTTGCATTCTCCGATAAAGTTGTCTTAGATGATGTATACTTCGGTGACGATGTTCAAGATAATGCAGGCTTCGGTGACGATCTTCAAGATGATGTAGGCTTCGGTGACGATCTTCAAGATGATGTAGGCTTCGATGACGATGTCGAAGATGATACTAGGTGTGAAAGAGATGATTCCAAATCCGGTGGATGTGCTGTAAACATAAAAATAAAACATGTATTAGTAAAAAGAATTGCTAGAAAAGTTTAGAAACATACATAATTAGAACAATTATCAAAATAAATCCTGATGTGATGAGATCTGAAACATAAACTCAAAATACACGCCAGTAAAATTATACAAGAGAACAAGTTATGGTCATCATTCATACAGGACACACCATTCATCCCAAATCACATCTCCCCATCGTTGGTTTCAATGTTGAATTCAATTATGGTTTCATTGTTGGTTTCATTTCTTGCCTGTCTAGCCCTACCTAACTGTTTGCCGAACAGTAGCTAACTTACAATCTAGATTATAATATTATAAAATAAAGAGAATATTTCTTAACCGGTCATGTGTAATTAGTTCAATGTTTTTATATCATTAACTAGTCTTGCATGAATCCAACGAGCGCTGTAACCCAAAATATATTTTAAATTAAAATACACATTTATTCAAAATTTAATTCTAAATTATTCAGAGAACAGGGCTATATTCCATTTTTTTTGTGTTGTATGTTGTCCTAACAATTAGTTTTTTGTTTTGTTTGTACTAATGAAAAAAATCATTACTTTATTTGTAATTGTATTCTTATCAAATGAACTGGATTGAAGATCTCTGCACTAAAGACTTTCTGGAGACGATGACTGGAATTGGATGCGCCTCTCCAAGAAGACAAAATTTCATGAATAAATATGATAAATATAATAGTGTATATTAATTATTATATTATCATACATTATGACATCATTCTCAACGTCTTGAGTATGGTGTTTTGTCATTAAATTTTATCTATTTTCGGCGCGGACAGCGCACACGCGAAATTTTGTAAGAAAGCGCAGTGGAGTACTGTAGACCGCGGATCTTCGAAATATATCCGATCCTAAATGAACCAAACCCACTGGATGGGCGCGGCACGAAACTCGAACGTTTGAATCGTTACACAGCATCGCATTCTCGTGGGAATAGCCAAAATGAAAATAAATATATCACGCCATTTCACCTACTCCAAGGTGTGGTACTCAATATTTTTGACACCAATTACAACCTTCAAATATGTAAATCCAGTTTTCTAATTAAATTTTTGTACTCAAAACCTGGGAAACAGCATTTGACGCACACTAGAAACATTCGATTCACGCATTCGTGCGGTAAAATATACAAAAAAATTGATGTCCGGCACATAACCTTGAGATTAAATAATTATTAAACGGTGCAAAATAGAAAGTTTCAAATAAAAATTGTAGCTCATATTATTTTACATCTTTTTTATTACAACAAAATTTACTTTAATTATCTACTGAGATATGCTCTTCAAGTAAACTACCACTTCCGGTTGATGGTCAGCCACAAAAATCTAAACATCTCTTAATTTTATCATCCAAGGTCTAAATATTGAGAATTATTTTGTCATTAGAATTTGATGTGGGCACCACATAACTTCCCCAATAGTAGTAAATACTATTCTACATCTATTTTAATATTACAACGTTTACTGTAATGCAATTGGTTGCAGAGGTGAACATAAAAAAGCTGACAGATCTTCAAGTAAACTACCATTTTGCTACCAAAATCAAATCAGCTCATAATCTAAACATGCAATTTTTTTTACAATAATTTAAAGAAAAATATGCATGGAAATTATTTTTTTCAACTGTTAATTTTTTGCATTAGGATTATCGACTGAGAATGAATTAAAGAGTCGTTCTACCTGAAACTTATCAACACTTTTCCGAAAACTATAATCACTATTGAAATTTACTCTTTACAAACTAAAACGTCTTTTATTTTAAAGAGCAATGTATGTCTTCAAAAATGTTATATTATTGTTGTTTATTTGCAGAAAAAATATATTCAGTAGGTAGGTTATTATGTCTGTCTATTTAAAAAAAAAATGTATGTTTATTAGTTGACATTAAGTATGATAACACAACACAAGCAGATTTGAAAATATTCCATGAGCCATGACAATACACACTGAGAATTCCACCTAATGTGAAGTTGATTCATATCTTTGCAACGAGGCGTGACAACCCAACCACATTTGCTTTCAGTGTGTAGACGCACGTAGCTCACGATAACAAACCTACACCGCGCAAGCAACAATCCTCTTCATTTCACACCTGACATTTGACATCACTGCAGGTATGACTAACGCATTGATGGTTTAGTAATTTTATTATTTGATAGCAGATGTTCCAGGAACTGCAAGATTATTGATTTTAATCGGCGAATTATTCTATGTTACGAAAAGTGAAATTACGAGAAAAATGATATTTAAATTTCAATTTATTTCTCGTGAAACTATTTAAAGATTTATTTAAAGTGAACAGTGCAAGAATATGAGAGTTTATTGTGTTCTAAAATAAAAGTGACTCATTATTGCTCATTGATAATAATAGTTTTTGTGTTTTGTTTAAATAAAAATGAAAACATTTTTCTAGAAAAGCACGTTATCAAAACAAATGATGTCATAGGGAATAATTGTAGTCGCCAAGTAATCTAACAAGTGTTTTAAAAGTAAGGAAATTCTGTTTGTGTTGCAGAAAACTGGCTGCCAAAATGTCACACACGGTTACAGTAACCCGAACAACAACAACGTCATCAACTTCTGCAATTATTGTCAACACCGGATACTTGAAGACATTTTCCGGCCTTCTGAAGTTAGGAGAACTGGTAATAGCAATCATACTGCATATATGCAATACTTTAAATATAGCATTCGCCTGACGTCATTGCGAAAACATAAATAAGAATTACGTTGTTTATAAAATAAATGCTGATAACTAGAAAGTCGAAAGATAAATGTTTAAACAATGGTTGATTTTTTAAGGCGTTTTATTTCACAAATAACGTAAAGATGAAAATAAGCGATGAGTCCAATTACGACCCAATTTCCCGCGAGTCATAGCGCACGCGCACTCTGCAGTTCTTATTTTAAACGGCCTCAATTTGTTTCATGAGTGGGTGCGATTCGCTGGATATTTTTCTATGTTGCAAAGTGGTTTTGAGTGTCAAGATCGGGCAGTATTCTCAATATAGCACAAGGTCTAAGAGAAAGCTAAAAACTACAAGGATCCTTTACGTCTTGTTACTTGTTGGATTGCATACAAATAAGGAATTGTTTGAATGCTTTAAGCGATTATGATTATTAATGAATATTTGATCATTTTATATTTTTAGTTGACCTAAAACCTCATTTATTTTTCAATATTGAATACTTTGCATGCTATTAGTATTAGTCACTCTATTTATAAATTATAATATAGACCTGGACTGCTTAAAACTTCTTAAATTTAACTGATATATGACTAAATTAGTTAGGTTTTACTTATCAAAGTTTGACGGAAGCGTAACCAACAATTTGGATTATGATATCATAAGAATTATAGAGTGATTAAAAATTTATGCTTTTAGATGTAAATTATTTAAATAAAATGTATATACAGTGTACTTGGATAGTATTTAATTTTAAACATTAGATGCGATTGATTCCAATTCAATTAGCTGACAATAGTTTTTACATCCGGGCCTATAATGTTTTTTTTTTTGTGCAACCGGACACGAAATAAGTATTTCGTAGCCGCAATACAACCCGCGAAATTGAATTTCGCGGCTGTTGTTATGGTAACGGCAGCAAAATCCCAAATAATTGTTTTTTCAAAACTAGTTGTTTTATTTATCAATTTTCAATCCCATAGCCACTTTCTATTTACAATAAAACTGTTTAAAATTTATAATGAATATTTTTTACGGTTGCAAAATAGTGTGTACACCTTGTCCGCGAAATGCTTTATCGCCCTCGAGATTGTCCTGTCTCGGCCGCAAGTGGTCTTGGCGGAAAATTTTATCTCGGTACGCTAAAGAGCGTCCGCGGCATCGCTGTACAAATAACTATTTTTCTTTAGTTAGTTTTCAATAGATAACACGGATTGAAGTTCCTAGAATACAATTTCACTATTTTTGCGACGACGTATCTGTGTGTGTTATGATTTTATTCGTCCACGATAACTTAAAATCTAAAAAAGTAAAATAAAAAATCAGTTGTGGACACCACAATACCTCCAGTCATAGATTTTTTTCAAATGATGCGGGAACACGGACCACCACTATCAAGAAATGCTCATCTCTTCAAAAAATTTAGTTTTCACTTATGATACATGTCAAAAATAGACATTTTTCAAGCGTTATTTTATTATTTCAATAATATTTCTTTAACGTGTTGTAATTCGTAAATGGAGACAGTAAGAGTAAAATGTTTCAAACAATAATTGTAGATAATAAGATTTGAAATATTATCCTAATAACAAAAATTGTCATTCAACCATAATTTAGTGAGATATTTCAAAATAACTTCAAGTAAACTACCACTTCCGGTTATTGAAATATCAGGAAAAACTTTCAAAGGGGATACAATTGATATATGTAAAATATCAAAATTTTCTGTAGTTTTTGAGAACACAGAAAGACTGACAAACAGACAAACACACACAGACATCATCGCGAAACTATTAAAATCGTATTCTAGGGACCCTAAAACGTGCTCATCCACTGAAAAGTTACTACCGGATTTTTAGCATGAACAGAATGTGGCGGGAGGTAAAAAAGTCTTGTAATTTTAGATTCGGTTTTTTGGGCATATCTCAGTAAATAAATGAATTATTATAAATTTTGCCATATTAAAAAAGATGTAGAATAGTATTAGTTACAATTTTTATTCGAAAAATTTTCCTCTATTTTGCACCGTTTAAAAGTTGCTTACGTGAGAAGTTATGTGTTGAACACTTCAGATACATGTTTTTTTTTTATGTAGATTCTCGGCGCAGTATGTGTGGGTCTAGTCGCCTATTGGTACAAGCACGTGTACAACGACACACCAACAACTTTCTTCCTTCTAATGTCCACAACGTTCATGATCGGAACATTCTGCCTGTTGCTGTCGTGTTTAGTATCTCTGGCAACGTCGTCCATCATTTCCAAGACGATATTTGTGAGTGTGACTCATCTATAAGCAAATATATCCGTGCACTGCTAATACTAAACTATTACGTTTGTTTCCAGGAAGTCGTGTATCACATAGTGGCATTTGGATTGTATTTAGCAGCGGCTCTAACATTGCTTATTGAAGTGAATGATCAGAAAAGATATAAACATTATGATTCTTATCTGGCAGCTTCGGTAAATATGTTTTCTTTTTTTAATATTTAGAATAAGGTGTGGTGCAAATAAATGATATCGTATACTCTTTTAAATTTCTTCAGCTTAAAAAATAAGATTATAATGATGAAGTTAATTTCAATTACTTTAAATGAAAATATCGATAACAATGAGTTCGCTGGATTATGGAGGCTAAATCCTTCGTTTCTCGCCCGTAAACATTCATTTACTACGCTCGCCACGTAAATAACTATTTTAAGTGTACATGATGTCATTATCATAGTTACAGTTAAAATGATTGACAGTAATGTATTAAAGCGTTTTTTTTTTATATAAGTAAACATATGAATAATTGACATTATTTACTAATAATAGTCACATATAAAGAAAGAAAAATTCCCAAGTTTAAACAAATAAATTAGTAGAAATTATCTATTATTTTTAATTATTACAATCCTTATGTTGCGATATGTTGAAAATGCTTTCAGAACTCATAATATTAAATGAAAAGATTTTACAGAACTTAAACAATAAATCTATTCATTTATCACCTTTGTTTACTTATAAAAATACGCTGCTTTATACAATGCTTTATCACTTTAACTGTAACTGTGGTAATAAAATAGCATATCCCCATGTATACAGATAAAAAAAAACTTTCGGTATAGTTTGTATTTTAGTTTTCTTCTGGTAAACGCTATTAGCTTATTTTTATTATTTAACCACGGTTTTCAGCAAAGTGCTAAAACACTAATTTCTTATTCATTTTGTTTCAGATTATTGGTCTAGTAGTAGCTGCTCTATACTTACTTAGTACAATCATAGCAGTTCGTAGTTACCGAGGAATATAATTCATCAAATCTAAACATTCATTCATTATTTAGATTGTAGTAAAATGTTCTGCATGTACAATGTTCATGCACGTACATTCGTTACATTATATTGCTGGCTTCATATTTCATTATATATGCTGTCTCATTTAATTAGTTAAATTTAAGTAATTTATTATTAAATTTATACACATGCCTCGATATATTTATTAATAATGAATGCATGAATCCAACACAAATTTTATATCAGTTTATATTTTTGGCACACTGAAACAAAAATATGTTTATATATTTAACTTGGGGTAAATAACTTTGTGATACCGACTTTGGATCATGAGATCCTCAGTTCGATTCCTACAACCAGCAAAACTGTCATGACTTTACTCCCATAATCGACTACAGTATTTTGTTGTTGAGACTTGACGAATTTCAAAAATATATTACAGAGATCTGCGAAAGCAGAGTACCACACCAAAAAAATGGGTACATGGCGTAATGATATATTTATTTGTATGTTGAACTTTTTAAATTTTATTATCTATTGTAATACTAGTAGTACATTTTTATTTTATTAGTTCATAATATAAAATCTACTATGTGCTAAAAATATGTCATCTTATTGGGAATAACGTTAGATTTATAACAAATGCATTGAACTGCCTATTAAATGTGCCTGATTTTATAAAGCAATTTGAATTGATGTAAGCATATTTTTATAGTAAACTAACAGACTTGTTAGCTTTTAATGTTTGTACTTATACATATTGTCGATGTTTAATACCAATAGATATTTTTTGAGACACTATCAAACTTATTTATACACTTGTATGTAAATGATTTATAAACAATGTAATAAAATAATAATGTTTAAATAACTTACTGTAACTTGCTCGTCATTTTTGGTTGTAGAAACCGAGGTGCCCTTTGGTAAAAACGTATGGAACATTGATTGAATACTTTGATCTTATATCCATCTCCTGCCAAATAAGTAGTGATGATTTTTCAATTGCAGTATTTATTGCTGTATCTGCAACAACAAACTTTGCTAGATACACAGTAAAATGTAATAAAACATGAAAAACTGTTTATGACATTAACCACAAGATGTAGCGAAATTTTGCCGCTGATAGCAGCACTCGCGTAATTTGCAAAACTCGCTACGCTCGTTTTGGCAAACTTACAGCTCGTTAAACAATATCGCTCTTTTCATAACTGATTACGTAAATAACTATTACGAAATTGTCTGACAATCCAAATTTTGAAAGGTTTTCAGAATTGTGTCGTAGTATTACAAAGTTTTTCAGCGATTATATTTCTATAAGTGGTAATCGAAATCAAATAAAAATAAAATTTATACAAAAAATTAGCCCAAGGGGGCTTCCAAACATACATTCCATTACCTATATTTTCGTAATTGTCAGTGGAGATGGTAACAAATGTAAAAATATAATAATTTAGTTTTATTTAAATTATATTTATTTCTTTTTAAAAATAAATAAAAGAGAATATATAAAAGATCAAAAAAATTAAATAAATATATATAATGATTTAAATCAAATGCTAAAAAAAAGAACTAAAGTAGTAAAGTAAACAATACAATTAAACAGTGAATCTAGATATAAACATAAAAAACATATGGCAGGTGTGCTTTTCATTTTATTTCCAAAGCCATCATAGAATTTACAAATGTAAAGTGTGGGTGAGCTTGTGGGCGAAAAGATTTTACTGTTTCACATGTAAAATTGCCCACATGTATGTGCAGCAAATATTTTTTTGGACAATGTGGACAAACAATAGAGAATTCGAAAAGTAATTTTAAATGCTGATTTATTTCCTTAGTACTAACAGTCTTGTTAGTTTTTAATACTTGTAATTATATTGTTGATGTATAACACCAATAAATATTTTGCACATCATATTTAAATGAACATGATTTATAAATAATGCAATAAAATGATAATGATTAAATAAAACATAAAATATCATGCTAATATATTAAACTAATACTTGACTTACTCTAACTGGCTCTTGAGTCTGGGTTGAAGCAGATGCTTCAACTATTGTTTTAATACTCCGAACTTCTTCTTGTAAATGTTTTAACATCGTTCTCATTTCACACATTACTTTGATTTGATCTCCATCTTCTATCACACAAGAATGTGTTGTGTTGTCAATAGTAACATTTATAATAGATTCTGCAAAACAATTCAATTTTATAGCATTCATTACTCAGACAGACAGAAATTATATCTTACCTAATAATTCTAACGTCAAATGTTTAATAAAATTATTTTCGTCCATTTCAACATTAGATCCTTTCTTTCCCGGTTTCAAAATCAGAACAACGTCGAGATATCTTCTCGCATATAGAAATTCATACAATTCATTTGGAAACAAAACTTTCTGTTTCATTATTATAAAATAAAATAAACCAGGTAAAAAAAATTGAATACATCTTTTCACCACCATAAATAAACGATCCAGAGTATGGTCTGTAAATCAATTACGTCTAATCTATAGACGAGTAGTGCCTGATTTTATAAAGTAATTTTAGTTGATGAAAGAATATACATATAATAGTAAACTAACAGAGTAGCTAGCTTTTAATATTTGTACTTATATTTTTGATGTATTCTACCATTAGATATTTTTCGAAACACTATCAAAGATATTTGTATGTAAATAATTTATAATTAAGGTAAATAATAATGTTAAAATAAAATTTAATTTATTAAACTAATACTTGGCTTTTGTAAATTGCTCGTCAATCTTGATTGTAGAAACCGAGGTGCCCCTTGGTAGAAATGTTTGGAACATTGTTTGAATACTTTGGTCTTATCTCCAGCCAAACAATAATTGGTGATGAGTTTTCAACTGCAATATTTATTGCTGTGTCTGCAACAACAAAATCATTACGTCATATTCATAGTATTCGATAATTTTGCTTTACATACACAGTAAAATATAATAAAACATGAAAAACTGTTTATGACTTTGCTATTTAAATTTATTTCGTATAACTGCTAGATGTAGCGAAATTTCGCCGCTGATGGCAGCACTGTGCCAAAACGCAACAAATCAACAAATTGCGCATGCGTCAAAATGAATACGGTTCTCTTGTAAACATTTGCCAAATAATTACGATTTATGAGATAAAATGCTCGTAAACGGCACACTGTCATGCATTTTCAGATCAAGAGAAAAATAATCCCTGACTTTATAAATTAAAAGTGCATATTTAACTATAAAATATATTTCATTTATGCAATGAAAATCGTAAATAAATCACAGATAATCCAAGGTCATCCATAGACCTTGCCCTCTAAACACGTGTAGGGTCAATGTCCTTAACCATAATAATTTTGAATATAGATAGCGGCCAAGAAGCAAATTATATCAAAGTAAATACAGGCGATTTATGACATTAGTTATTACTTACCATGTGTATGTACCTATTCAGACGTATTCAGCTTACTTTGGCATTGCTGTCTTTTTAAAGCAATGCCCAATTCAATTCTATTCGCAATTCGACGTCCATAACAAATTTATTGATCTAAAATTCACTAAAATTTCAATTCCTGTTCTCAAGTTATAAATTCTATAAGAATTGTTATATTGTTATACTGCGCCATGACCATGATTTGCATTATCAAGGTGTGAAGTTTGAAGTGCTCTAATTTACCGGCGTCGCCGTACTACTATTTTAATGACGCGGAACATAAAATATTCAAAGAAATGGGTTTATATGAAGCTTTAATCTCAAGACCTATATGAATTTGATAGTCGTATTTAGTTATTTTACTAATCCAAATAATACATGTTCGCAGCAGAATAAGTATTATTAACCAAGATTATACAGACTACATTACCGGCCTCCAAAGCCCCGCCACCCAGGACGGTATTGTTAACTTATATGATAACTAACGAAGATTTATGAGTATACTTCTAGGTGTATTTATTTTTTTCTTTCTCGAGTTCCTAAATACATAGTTTTTCAATTCGGGAGCATTCTATGTACTTGGCATGAAGAACTCTATAGCTTATTTGGCTTATACGCCACCTCGTTTAAATGCTGGTTACACTGGTTTGCACTGATTTCATTGGCCAATTTCATATTCCACCATTCCAAAAACGCGGGAAAACGACCGGCATCTCGGGCGAACGACAGTCGCGTTCACCATTAAGTGTAGTGTGGACGTACTTATAATTTCGTGTTTGTTTTACTATTTAATATTATTAATTTGAATTGTTTTAATTGGTAAGTACAATTTTTATATAATCTCGTAGAATAATAGAACTTATAATAAGTTGAATTAATTGTAAATCTACAAATTTGGATAATTTTTTTTTTCAAGGGTTAGGTAGGTCTAACTCCGTAAGTTCTATTTTTCGGGATGTTAACCTTTTATTTAATAATGGGTAGTGGAAATTATTAATTATCCTTTTCTTATAATTATAAATAAGTCATTTTAAAATACATTGAACCGTATTTAGAGTTGATAAAATCTTATGACTAGATAAGTGATGCAATTATTACTATTTCTTTTTTTTTTTTGGAAAGTGTTTTATTACTAGTCTAGAAACTTACTATTTTTAGATCTGCGAGACTAATTATTTTATTCTTATTCTATAAATAGATATTCTCATTGAATAGTAGATATTTTTTTTAGTTAGTCTGTTAATTTTATTTTCTAATCTGAAACAGATTTAATAATTCAGGAAGGTTTGTTTTAATATAGTCAGGTTTATTAAAAAGTTATTCGTGAACCTTAATGAAATAGTATTTCTGACGTCACCCCTATATTATTTTACCGACTAGTTTTTTTTTTTTTCAAATACGGTAATCATCACTGCATATCTTTATCAGTTCAAATTGTTTAGCAATTTCGTCAGGATGTTGTTAATCCCGCTTACCCAAACTTTCTAACTGCGCAGTTTACTCATAAGGCCTTTCTGACACTATCACCTGATTCTGTCGCGATGCTGCAACAACGCCCGAGTTGCGTAATTTGCTTGGAACCCCTCTGTGGTGAACTCCACTCGTTTTGAAACAATATGTATTCTACTGATACAATATTTCATTTACATGTATTTTCCAAAAATTAATAAACTTGAACTCCGTGACTAGAATTGACGGAGGTACATATGTTGTTCTCCCCCAAATTAAGGATAATGGAATTCGAAATACTATGCTGTTATAATTGCAATAAAGATTTGTAGTAAGTAGGAAAGTAAAAATGCAAATCATGTGGCGGCGGATCTTCCTGACGCCCGGGGTCAAAGTTGTTGTAATTAGACAATTAATTTACAGTTCGTTTTGTCATGTTTACAGTAACTGATTCAATTAAGTCATCGCTAAATATTTTCTTTTAGTTGTTTTGACAAATATATTGTCGTTCATGATTGTGGTAACTAACTGCATACATTTTAGTTCGCATAGATTTCCACGCATTTGAAACTATAACTAGTGATATACTAAAATGTCTAATGGCTTTGAATATGTTTTACTTGGGCCCTAGGTACTGTACCGAGACCTTGTTGTTTATAAGATGTTCTTTTTTTACAATCTTTGATAGCATTTCAATTGTTAATTATTTATAACATGGTTAATTGACAGTATTTATCTAGTTATTCAAATTTTATCATTGCTAAGTACCAGAATGTAAGTGATATCACTTATCGTGATCAGCGAAAGCAGAGTGACTCACTTAAATGGGTAAATGAGGATAAAATATTATTATTATTGAAATTCGTGTATTCGATTTTACTATTTTATCTAAACTCAAGCATGGTGAGTTTCTACATCGGCGTCGACAGAATTACCATGCAATTCAATGAAAAGATGAAGGTGACCTTCGAATTTGGACGACTCAAGTTAATTTCCACAAACTTATATTACAATTGTTAATTAATATTAACGCATTGACTTTCTTCCCCAATTTATTTCATAAATTGCCTTTTATCATTACTTGGGATTACAGGCGCGTCTGATTATATTATTAATTATATGGTTTTAATCTTCGGAAGCAACCTACAGAAGTATTTAAAATATGTAACAAAAATATTGACAAAAATGATGCCGTTATCAATATTTTAATATAGTTTCAACAACTACCACATACAATTTTAATTTTGTAATTACTAAAATAGTTTTTTGACAAAAGAAATGCAAAAATGACGGTGTCACACTTATTAAAATTGCAATTGTGACATTACATCATCTCATTACCTGCATCTTACAACATTATGTAAATAACATTTCAAATACTTTCAGGATTAGTTGGCCCGTTTATCAATTTGCTATTATTGCCTTTTCAACGTGCATCACCATTTAACATATTTGAAGGGAGTGTGTTCGCTTAACCTTGCGAAATATATTTTTTATCGGCTGCCTGTAGCCGTAACCGGGGCGATGTGCTTGCGGTTTCCGTTTTTTAATCGACCTTGTACATCCATAACTTAATTTGGTGATCTAAATTTTACCTTATCAATAATCGTCGTTTTAATACTTTTAATTAAATAGTTCCGTAATACCGCATCGGACTGTGGTACTGTAAATCGTGAGGTCCTCAGTTCGAATTCCATAGTTGAAAATCTAAATTAACCCCTGTGGTTCCCCTCGCTACTAACATCTTTGGGCGCTCTGATTTAACGACTGGTAACCGCACTTCATACGCAAAAATATATCATTTACCGAGATCTGCACAAGCAGAGTGTCACACCTATAACAAATAAAAGCCGTGATGATATATTTATTTATTTTTATTTTATCGTTCTAATTCATAAAGAAATAATTTAATGTGCTGGCACCACTGAAATATAGTGATTCTGGAACGCGCACTTGTAGGCTTTTATGAAAGAGAAAAACGTGCCTGAGACAGATATACATCGTGGGTTATCCGTCTTCGTCTAATACTTATTTATAGAGCGGTTGCTATGGGTTTGTTGAGCGGTTGCTGTGCATTTGTTGAACGGTTATTAGCCGATAAAGGACCCCGCACATTTCTTATGGAAAAGTGGCTTCCGTCAAATTGGCTGAATTTTAAATATGTTGTTCTTAAGACATTTCTGAACAAAAGTCTCAATGGTCGCACATCGCGAAAATCAGTTGTAACAAGGCAAATATTCAGAATACGATTTATTGTTTTACTGTCAAAAACGATCTTAAAATATCAAGTTTCAAACTACGTTTGTACTTAAATGTCTTGACAGGAGTTCTTGAGTTAAATATATTGCCTCACATGTGTGAGAAATTTTAGTTTTCATAAATAGTCATTCTAGATAATCGCGGAAAATATTCTGAAATATCGGCTTGAGATGCCATCTGGGGTTGACAGATAAAATTACCCATGTGGCTTCTCCACCACTACCATTCTAGGAAAAATATATCATAATACCGAGATCTGCTTTACGCACAGTGCCACACCCATAAATGGGTAAATGGCGTAATGATGATGATAACTTTATTAAATTTTGAGTTGTGGACGAAAAAATCGTGACCAGTCAAAATACCTCCCTTACATATAAGTGCAGTAGGTGAAAAGTCTTATTTTAATTAATATATTATTATAGGAAAGTAAACATCGTAAATATGACTACATAAATTATTCTTAAATGAATCATTATGAAGCCATCTTAAATTTATTTGTTTTTTTTTTTAATCGTACGATTTTGTATTATGATGTCATTCTAAAATTTTAACTTTTAATTCTCAAGGTTTAAGTCCTTCATTTTTAGTGGATGCGTCGCTATAAGAAACAACATGCAAAAATAAAAGTAAAATTAACAAATATGTCATCACGCTTTTTACCCATTATGGGTGTGGCATCCTGTTTACGCAGATCTCGATAAGTGATATATTTTTGCGTATGAAGTGCGGTTACCAGCCGTCAAATAATAAATAAAAATAATTAATCTAATTTAAAAACATTTAGCGCTTACTATAATTATAGAATAAATTTTATATTATTCATAATTAAATTAAATATGTTAACTAATCAGTATGTGTTTTAGTTATTGTTGCAAACCACAACATACGACAGTTTATTTTAGACGATAACTCAGATTAATTAACAATTCTAGGGCCGGTATTATAAACGCTGGTTAAATAGCCGGTTAGCCAATATGCTACTAAATTTAATATGCTACTTAATATTTGTGTGGGTATTATAAACCAAAATTTTATTTGATTACCTACTTATTAGTTAATCGAGTCTCCCTAGAAAAGTTACCAAATCATACTAAATTTTGTTGGTAAGTTAGAATCCCTATCAGAATTATACACATATTCCATGTAGATGGCGGAAGTGAAAATTATTATTTACTAATTAAAACTTACATAAAATATGACGAAATCAACTAAATGGAACAATTTGAAATAAAATAATACAAATATTTATTAAATCCATTACATTATTGAATGATCAATGAGTGTATGAAATATGAAATTTGATATTATCAGTTACTGCTACCAGAATTATATTCATCAAATATATATTCAGAGAAATGGAAAAATTTGAATGAGGTAAAAATTAAAGTGAAAAATAAAAATTTAAATTACTAGAAATTATGTCGCAATCCAGGCACATAATAAACAAAGAAACAGACGCAGTGCATATGCAGACTAAGACAAAAGTATTGGCAGATATAACCATATGTGATGTGTCTAATTTAATTCAATGTACAGTTCAGGAAGGACAAAGATTTGGAATTTATTTAAAATTATTTTATGAAAATATTAAAATAAAATCAATAAAGCTGAAATCTAAGAAGAATATAGCTGGATATTATTTAATATGGGGCACGTAAAAAATAGAATATATTTTTATTTAGGTAGAACTGGAGGAAATGATATAAAAAGAAATAAACAGATGAAAACTTATCAATTGTTGAAACGCTATCAATCGATGATACTGATATCATATTCGAAATACCTATGTAAATATCTACAAATTTTTTAAGATTTAAATATCTTTAATATTTAACAATTATTGTCATTATTTATTATTTTCCATTAAGTATTTATAGAACAAAAATATAAAATAACATTGAAATATACTTTTTATAGTGTACTAACTAAATTTAATACCACCAAAACAGCCCTGCTTATTTAATAAGCTGATTTAGTAGGAGACTAAATTTATATTACCTTTATAATACACTTTTTGCAAATAGTAGGTTACTTAATATATAAAATACGCTATTAAATTTTAACATTCGTTTATAATACCGGGCCTTAATGTGTTATTTAATCTGCTTGTTTATTAACTGTATAATAATGTCTACTAGTTATAAATTGGCAATATCAATTAGAAATCTTTCGTGTTTTTAAACGAATGGTTCGAGGAAAGGTACTAGTCAGAATTATTATTGCCTCTAAATTTAAAATGGGAGAAAATGCAGTGAGATACAATCATTATGTGGTTTTATATTTTTTAATTTTAAGTGTTATATTTTTCAGCTGTACATGTGACTGAATATTTTGTCATTGTTTCAGAATTCATCGCCATGTTGCCATTGTCTACTTTCGGTATAGTAGGGTTGCTATTATTGTATTTGTATAGTACAATAAATGCAGCAGGTAAGGGTATTTTTCTATTAGAATAGGATAATATAAAAATCGGCTTTTATAATAATATATTGTAAACAGTGAAATTTTGATATGACCTGTATTTGACCCTGTTTATCTGGATTGACATGCATCGAAAATTATTATTTATCTTACTACTAAAGTATTTTTTAATTATTTCTCTTTTGAAGTTCTGTGATTTATAACACATTTCATCAAAAAAAATTTACTTTGTTTCGCGTTGCTAGAAACATATAAACAAATCTTTAAATAGATATTTGTACTAATGTATAATTTTTTATTACGAATATGGAATTTATACTATTTTGGTTAACTTCGCGTAGTAATAACGTGTACTTTAGTATCGATTGTTTATTAAGTGTATGCTTACAAATTCATAGTAATAAAAAAGATTACATATGAGTGATTTCGATGACGATATACATTTAGATATAGAAGCAGTTACACAAACAAGTAGTACTGTAAATATTTATAATAAATAAATAATTGACGTTTTGTAAATGAATTTATTCTTCATAAAAAAACAATAAAAAATATATTTTCTCACTAGTTAAGAAGGAACTTTTTTAAAATTTTCGGGAAGAATGAAAAAAAGGATGGTTATGACATCGAAAATAACAACTGAATAGTTAATATTGCAATTCAAAATTGCAAATTAGTTTTTTTTTGTTAATATGAATCTAATAAATAACAGGTACATTCTTTTAGATGTATAGTAGACTTTATTTTTCGGGCATTAATATTAGATACATTCGAAAGGAATAAACATTATAAACAACAAAATGTAAACTACATTTTTCCCCTAGGAGAAAAAGTTAATTCGATAAGCAAATGTACTACATAATTAGAATTAAATTTTACATGAATGTATGAACCAAGGTCAGACGCTGTAATTCGAGACTGAGTTCTGAAAACAAAAATATGCACAGCAGTTAGACTCTATAAACGGTAGATAACCTGCTTTCATTATTATTTTTGTAAATTACATCAGGGCCGGCGGAATGTGTGCATGTCAAGTGTGTAATCTTCGGTGGGTGTAGGGGAGGGTGGAGGAAGGGTTCGATTAGAATTTATTATATATTCATTTTAGGCTCATTTTGTTCACATTTTCAATTTCAAATTTTCAATTCTCAAACCTCTCCAAGATTTTTTTCAAAATATTCCAAAATGTTTTCAAAATTTCTAAAAAAAATTCCTAAATCTCAGGTGTGTAATTACCCACCCAAGATATTTTCAGATGGGTAGTGCTGCCCACACTACCCACGCCTTCCACCTGTCCTGAATTACATTATCTTTTTAATTTTCATGTCTTTATATTTCGTACATTTGAAAATTAAATAACATGTGTTATTAGGAAAGGAGATGTTATACTTTGTGTGCCTCGCATGTAATTGTCCGATTTGCTTTGACCTTTGTGCAAATTTGTATGCTCTACGTCTACACGAAGTATCAGTTATACTCTCCTAATAACAAAATATACTATTCTGTATATTTATGATCGTTTTCAAGGCGATAAGAGTTTGTTTCTATGTTTATTACAATTTTAAATCATTAAAAAAGTGTTACTTTCCGAAAAAAGACTGGTGTGGCCAACACATAACCTCTCACCAAAACAACTTTTTAATGCTACATCAAAAAAAAAAAGTTTTAATAAAAATAGTAGTTAATATTGTTTTACATCTCTTTTGTTATAACAAAATTTACTCTAACTAAATTATTTATTGAGATATGCTTAAAATAACTTAAATGCCTTCAAGTATATATATATATATATATATATATATATATATATATATATATATATATATATATATATATATATATGTGTGTATATTTCTTCCTGAAATAAATGGTATTCATGTATATTTTAATTATTTATCATGAAAAGTTATTTTAATTCCATTTAAATAATTTTATAAATTTTAAAATAGAACACTTATGAGAGTACGATACAATCTCTACTGTTTGAGATCCACAACAAACGAACATTCTTGACGTCACAATATTTTTAAAAAAATTGCGGCGTAATGAATAACAATTAAGGCTTTTTAAAACTACAGATTATATTCAATTTAGAAAAAGTTTCATTTTTTTTTAATTTGAAGGATCCCATTGTGTTCTTGAACAATTCATCGCTATATAAATTTTTGAATGAACATTTAGATTTTACTTGAATTATTTTGTCAAATAAATAAAACTACAATATTAAATTTTAACTATGTACTTTTGCTATAATTATAAATAAATAAGTTAATAAATATTTAATATCCTAAAATTATTTAGCTAGGCACACATACATATATACTATGCTTCTCCTAATTTAAAAATAGAGTATAGTAAGACATAAAAGATACGCGCAATTTAATCTAGTTGAAAATTTAACATTTTAATTTTTCATTCACAAATTTAAATATTTAATTGTTGAAGGTATTATTAACTTTTTGTGTAATTTGTCTCCCTTGTTAAAAAACTAAATATTTTATAATTTGCCTACATTTTATTGGCGATTGATTAATTCGCTTTAATTTCTAATATGATGCTAATACCAAATTAATTTTAATTTTCCTTATGTGATTTCAAATTCTCGCGTTTGAATAAAAATGTATAAATGTGAACAGTAGTATAAATTTACGTGATGTTTAACTCATGATACTATAAATAACAACGTAATTTAATTAATGTAACTGCAAAGAGCGATAAACATTATTTTAGTAGATTCGATACGTCAGATCATTTTAGTCCACAAATTTTAAATCACACATACATTTATTTATTTATAAATTATGTTACTTAATAACTCGTGGAAATTTTGCTTTTATTGTGCAAAGTTCAATAAACATCCACACTTTGTACTAAAAACGCACTTAAAGACCCATTTAGTGCATAATTGTTTTTAAAATCATCAAAAAAATGTCAACTATTTGATTTGAAATTAATTATCACTCATTTCTGTTAATCAACAAATTATTTAATTTACAACTGTAAATGTGTATTCCATTACGTTATATCGGGACATATTTACATACTAAAATGATGTCTTTGAAACTTGATAATTATTTTATCTGTATGTTTATTATTTTATTTATGTATGACTGCTTTTTAAAATGAACAGTGCAGACATTTGATGTTTTCTGATTAGGTGCTTTTGTCTGATACACTAGGAATAGTATATTCTACAACAAGTAATGGAATGGCACATATTCCACGCGAGCAAAGAGTTTGTAGCCCGAGCCGAGGGCTACGGTTTGCGAGCGTGGGATAGGCCATTCCGTTACATGTTGTTGTAGACTATACTTTCTATAAAAAGGTTTTGGAAATTATACAAAAATACAAATATAAAACTGTTGAAAACGTCAAACTCAAATAAATCAAATTAAAACAAACAGACGTAACCATAGTAACTGAATCAAGATACTTCATATGTCACGCTAATAAGCGGTTCTGATTCGTCGAAAATATTCCATACGCCGCGTATGGAATGTTAGTGATTTCATAACAGTTTTTAGTAGTGGAATGCTCAGTTTCCAAAACAGTGTTATAGAAACAAAAAACCGGAACACAATTTTCTTTACAATTACAACATATGATAGTTTATTTCAGACGATAAATCGTTTCGTGTTTTACGAAGCAAGTTACTATTTAGTGAGCAGAAAATGCAGCATAATGTTATTTATTGGTCTATTTAATGAACAATATTAACAGAAATTGAATCGTAGTAATAAGAAAATAAATTCTATTCAAATAAACTTAACAATTATTAAATAAAACTAAAATAGCCTTGAATAAGTTTCAATACTTCGTGTTGCCTGCCCTAGCTCTAACTATAGCAAATCTTTAAATTTAATTTCCGATTATTAATGTTCATTAAATAAACTAATAAGTACAGCAGGCTATTTTTTCCACATCTTAATAATCCATTGAATCGTAAAACACCTAAAGATTCATTGAAAGTACAACAAAAATAATGTTAACTGAAATTTAGTGTTCCCATTTTTTTGCATGCCAGTGTTTATTTTCATACTTAAACAAAATTTATATGAATTACGCCCAATTGCACCAACGTTAGTTAAATTTTAAACTTGGTTTAAATAAATAAAAGTAAATCAAATTTTTGACATCAATGTCAATTACTCCATATGACATATAAATTAGATTTACTTTTATTTATTTAAACCAAGTTTAAAATTTAATTAACGTTGATGCAACCGGGCATTAGTCATACAAATATTTTCCATTTCACAGCGACATAGCGTTTCTTTGGGTTTACTACGCAACCAGTTCTCCAAGCATATATTGTATATTTCAGACTGGCGCATTCTTCACAACACATTTGGCTTATTGCCTTATCTAATATTTTTATAGTTGCTTTCAACAAACCAGACGGTATGTGAACTTCATGGCGTTTCAACCTTGGGAGTAAAATAGTTTATTCATCATATGCTAGTTTTTGTTTGTATCGACACGAGACTAAATTTCTATTTATAGGATAGCAAGTGCTTATCAGAAACAATTAATGCGATATTTTTAATTAATTCAAATCTTTTAGCGTCTTGCACCGTTGTTATTTATTTATGATGTAATTTTTATTTCAATGATGAATATATTGAAATATTTATTTCAACGAATTAACTTTTGTTTCAGCTATACTTGGACCAGACCGATATTCGGATTATGATTTAGACTATGGACTTGATAATGATGGTAATTATTTTTATACACATACTTTAGTGAATAATTATAAAGAATAATACAACTAATAATCGGATGTGTTCTCAACATCGTTTAATGTTTAAGATTTATGATTTGTTTTTCTCAACAAAGCACATGCCAACAAATATGTAATCAAGAATTGAGGCTAACGTTGGCGAAATACAACGAACAATTTTTATTTATAGATTATCCATCGCAATGCTTCTACAACTCGGAATTCTATGAAACAGGACAGAAGATACAAACAAATGAGCCATGCCTTGATTGCATATGCGACAATGGGACGAGGAGATGCAAAGTTGTTGAATGTGTATATCCAGAAGGATATAACGAAGAATGTACACACAAATTTATTCCAGGCGAATGTTGCGCTAATATTACTTGTCCAAAAGGCACAATTCATCTCACAAACTTAAATGAATCTGGTATGTACATGTATATATAATATAAATGCCATTTTGTGACTTTACACTCTAGTGTATATAATATAATTTCACTATTTTCATGATGACGTCTGGCTGTGTGAGTGTGCATGTGTGTGTGTGACAATGTTTTTGTCCACGATAACTCAAAAGTTATTAAAGATGTCATCTTGAAATTTCATGTTTAAAAATTGAATGTTTAAGTTACGAGCCGTATAGATTTTGGTAGCAATCTATGAACCGGAAGTAGTAGTACGATGTACGTTTAAGAAATATATTAGCAAATATTTCTGAAAAACTATAATCAGAATTGTTCCAAGTAACCATTCGAATTTTTTCCTCTTGAGTTTCTTTAAAGTATGATGACAAGTATGTTGCATTTTATCTGGAACAGTACAGTGATACGTACAAACAACTGGTATCTATAGCAATAAATTAATGACAGAAAAGTAAATATTGCATCTTAACTTTTTTGTTACCCCATTCATATTTAGAATATAACTGTACAGAAATATTCAGTAAATTTTAGATATTAAAGGTGGGAAACATATAATTCAGTTTTTCTCTGGAAGCAGAGATAAGAACTTCTATTAATATTTTAATTTAGATGTGTATTAACTATCGCTCATTTTTGCCTATCAAGAAATTATTTAATTTAGAACTGTAAAGTTATATTCCGTTATGTAAAATCGGAGCATATTACATTCTGAAATTATTAAATAATAAATTCTTCGGAACTGCAATCAAAAGTTTATTGTTTCTAAATCCGAAGTTTAAGTCATAAAATAAGATATATCAACAAATAAAAGATTTAAAACTAATATAAAATGTAAAAACAACACAATAATTATTTCCACAGCCACAAGTAACTAATTATGTGAATCTTTACTTAAACACAAACAATTCAAAGCTGTAGTTCCGAATATTTCATTAATTAATTTTATGTCATACTGGTTACTTATGTTACATTTTTCGGACTATTTATCGTACGAAAAGTGAAACTTTAAAGTCCTAGGACTTTAAAGTAAAATTTGACTTTTAATTGGTTCATTATTTATAAACAAATACTTGTTCCTATAGAAATTGTTATTTAGCCTACTTATATCAACTCATATTTCTATGAATTTTTGATAATTTCTGTTAATAAATTCTATAATTTAACAACTTTATAAGCCAGTATGGCAGTATGAAATAAAATTTTGTATGTACCGCGAACAAAAAGTGACTTTAAGGTCCTCGCAAGTAATTACGGCTTCGGCTTTGCTCATACCTTAAAGATTCACTTTTCGTTCTAGATACATAAAATACTATTAATGTCTACTTCGAAAGTTGACAATTACTCTATCTGCTATTTATGACTACATTTTTATAATGGACAATACAGATATCTGATAATTTCAGATTAAATTCTTTTGTCTGATACTTAAACATATGAATTGTTTATGCAAATATTGTCCATGTCACAGCTATATACCATTCAAAACACTAGTAACGCATTCAGTTGTCCAATCTAATAAGTGATCAGACGCTATAACATTACGACCAAAATTTCGTTTAAACCAAATATCATTATAATGAATCAAACTTGTTATGTATTTCACATTTTTTTGTAGCCAAAGAGTTAAAGTTTATAATCATGCATCAGTTTTTATCAAAATTTAATTCGTTTGGAATAATTTTCATAGATACAAAAAACTCTGCAAAGGTGTATCTAAAGAATTAAAGTTTACGAACGTGTTTCTTTACTTTTTATATATTAACTTCATAACGTTTCAGCAGGATTACAATAGTTTTGTTCCCAGCAAATGCTATAATTATCCGAAACAACTATTTCGATATTTTTAATTTATTCCAAACTTAAAGCGTCTTGTACTGTTGTTATTTATAAATGAATCGAATCGTGTCCAGAAGATGAATTAGAAACAAAGTAGTAGTCGGAATTTGCATGATCATTGATGTTTGATTATTTCCTGTCTTGTACGACTACTACGTTATTTATGATGTAATTAAAACGTATGTTTACTATAACAATTTCAAATCAAGCCCTTATTTTGCTACCACTGGAATACCTCAAGGTTCAAATTTAAGCCCTTTGTTATTTTTGCTTTTCATCAATGACATTGTCGACTAAGTTCAACACAAAAGTATTATTATATGCTGATGATATAAAGATTTTTAAGACAATTAATTGTGAACTTCCACAATTTTTTTCTCCTCAAACTTAATACTTTTAAGGGGAGCGACCTAAAAAATTCGTAGTTTTGCAAAATAAGGATTTGTTAAATATCTGTATCGAACATTTTCTATATAGTTTTTGTTATATAATAATCGTCCTATAATTGGGATTTCTATCCTGTAGGATTGATTTATAATACGTAAATAAATAAATTTCAATTTCATTGAAGAAACTAGATGGAAATATTTTTAACGAATTTACTCACTGCAAATTTTTGTTTCAACACAACTTACATCAGATCGCGACTCACATAATTACAAATTAGAACAAGAAATTGATGTCCATCATCATCATCATCATATTTAGTTCAACAGCCCGATGTGGGCCCCGACTTTCTCAAGCTTTTCCTTCCATTCTTTCCGATCCTTGGCCAGCCTCTGCCAGTTCTTGGCGCCTATGCTGCTTGCGTCGTTGTCCACGCCGTCCTTCCATCTGAGTTTTGGTCTACCACGGCTCCTAGCGCCCCCTGGTCTTGTCGTCAGAATCTTTTTTGGTGGGTAGTTTTCCTTAGCTCTTGCGACGTGGCCTGCCCAGCGCAGTCTTCCTAATTTGATCACCGTTACGATATCTCTTCCTTTATTTGCTATTTCAGTATACTTATTGTATAGTTCAAAGTTATAGCGTCTGCGCCATATTCCGTCTTCACAAACCGCTCCAAAAATTTTTCTAAGAATTTTTCTTTCAAATATATGTAGTGCTGTTTCATCTGTTTTTGATAGCGCCCAAGTCTCTGATCCATAAGTTATGACTGGGAGTATCAGGGTTTTATAGATCAGTATTTTTGTTTTCCATGTTATATTAGGACTGCGTAGGTGTTTATTTAGACTATAATAACATTTATTCCCTAGTAAGATTCTTCTCTTGACTTCAGTTGTCGTATTATTTACGCTATTTATTTCTGAACCTAGGTAGATGAAGCTATCGACAGTTTCGAAAATATTGTTTTCGATCTGTACATGCTGCCCAATTGTTCTTGTTCGTTTTCCTACTTGTGTGGCCATGATCTTAGTCTTCTCTTCGTTTATTGTTAAGCCCATCTCTCTTGCTGAGTTTGTGAGATCAAGAAACGTTTTCTTACTTGTCGGGAGTGTCCGTGTGATTATATCTACGTCGTCTGCAAAAGCTAGTACTTGTGACGAAATTTCAATTTCATTGAAGAAACTAGATGGAAATATTTTTAACGAATTTACTCACTGCAAATTTTTGTTTCAACACAACTTACATCAGATCGCGACTCACATAATTACAAATTAGAACAAGAAATTGATGTCCATAATGCTGGTAATTATTATTAAACATATACTTTAGTGAATACTTGTAAACAATAATACAATTAATAATCGGATGTGTTCTGAATTTTTATGCCTACAAATATGTAGTCAAGAATTGTTCACTAACGAGGGTGAATTATAACGAATTATCACTATTACTTGTCTAAAAGGCAAACCTCATCTCACAAACTTAACAGCATCTGGTATTTTCACCCCGCGACTTTTTTATATGTATATATAAATCTGAATTTGATTATTTAATAATTATACTTTACTCATGTTTTATATTTATAATAATTGATTCAGTTATTTGTTTGTTTTCATAGCAAACTATGATTATTTAAATTTAAATGTTTCGGCTGGTAGCATAATCTCTGTTTTAGGGTACTATAAGAGAAATGTTTTGCTGCTGCACAATTTTCTAAAGTTATTTTATTAAAAAAATGTTTCAAAAAATGGTAGATCATTTTTACACCAGATTTGTTACTTATACATACACAAACACCCTACTATCAAACATGTTACCCGCTAAAACCTCATCACTCATTTATTTATTACAAAATATTGTAATGATAATCGATTACTTTCAGATCCAACGCAAGTGTTGTCGACCGCACCAGGAAATACAGTCCATGTAGGCAACTACAACATATCGAATTCCAGTATCTATTCCAAAGGTGCTCAATTAACATTTGGTGTAAGTTTTATTCAATCATTCATTCACTATAACTATCCATAAAATTCGTTCGATTACATTTTAATAAATTAGTCTTAATCTTAAATAAATAACATTTTAACTCATATCATTGTGGTTGTTATATTAAAAATAAATTTAATGTTAAATAAAAAATATGCAAATGTATAGAAGCATCACTACTTACCCACCGAAATTCTGGACATTTTGTTTTCTAGAGCAATCACATAATATATAATAAACAATTTTAGTTACAGATACATTATTAAATAGAAACCTATAATAATTTTTGTATATAACTATATAAATATTGTGTGAAACTGTACCTGTACTGTCATTAATGTTAAAATGTTTTTACTTATTTATCTCATTTTGTTTCAGATTCTGGGTATACTACTATTAGTTATCCTAGTATATGCTATAGCCTACTTCCTACTGCCATATCTACCAACATCGAAATGACGATTGTGATAAATAACATCACACTATTATGTTATATTAATAGACAACAATGAGACTGATATTTCAGACGTAGCTTTATAGATTTAGAAATGTTATGTAATCGATTCGTTTATTATCTTTACGTGGCTGGACCACAGTAAAGTGAATGGAAACCTTAGAAAAGAGGAGTCTAAAGCAAGATGTCCATTATAGGAAAATATGGCGCCTGGATGTGAGCACGGTTATAAATCGGAAAACACTCGTTTTATATATTTATATTACTGTTATGAATCGCTTTTTGTCTGTTGTTTTTCATTTATTTAATAATTTATATTCAGTGTTTGCACAATTTAGTTTTAATCATGTTTGTTTGCACTTTTTTATGTTTGGGGTTAAAATAAATAAAATAATAAATTATAATCTCTTTCATTTTACATATTCATTTAACTTCAAAAAGTGAACATTATTATATTGTTTTGGAAAAGTAATCTTTGTATTTGGAATTTATTTTATTTAAAATATTTAGATTCATAATCGAATCGGTCATTAATACTATTTCACTCTTAGTTTAAATACTTTTCTAAATAACAAATATTAACTAAACAAATATAACGTTTCAATAACTTACCTTAACTTCAATTTTAACTCTCTCAGTTGTATTATGTCAAAAAATTGAGATATTTAGCTTATTTATTTCTCTTCACGAATTTGCCATTATTATTGTTTGTTATTATGTAATAATGGCCGGTGTGGTGGCCCAGTATGTTAGCGCGCTGTTCACTGCAAGCTGTGATGTTTGAATCTGAGGTTCTCAGGTTCAAGTCTACCGGCCGGTAAAAACACCATGGCCTTGAATCACACTCGGATGCTAGAGACCAACCACCTCTACATCTTAAAAGTAATCTTAGTTGCCTACGTTTCTCTCTGATGCCGCTCTGCTTACATTGTAAACAGAGACAGATTCAGATGGCGCTAAGATGAGTGGTTACGAGACAATTACCGTGGTACTTGAGGCCTTGGCCCGCTTCGGGCTGTCGAGCCATTGATGATGAGTATGTAATAATGCTGGTTTTTTATCTTACAATTATTTTATCAAGGGTCTGTTTTACCACCTACAGTTAATGTTCCTGATAACATAACTACCGGTTAAAAGTAAATAAAATTCATTTATTAATGGCATACTTAAATTTAAAAGTTGTTATATGACGGCTGGTAACCGCACTTCATACGAAAAAATATATCACTTACCGAGATCTGCGTAAGCAGAGTGCCACGTCCATAATGGGTAAAAGGCGTGATGATATATTTATTTATTTATTTTATTTGTTATATGTTGTAAATAATTTGTATCTAATCGTGTCCTGAGGATGATTTAGAATTGAAGTAGTAGTCGGAATTAGGACGGGTAATAATCAATCAAACATCAATGATCATTGCCGACGTTTCGGAAAGTTATATTTCCATTTTCAAGACTGGAATACACAAAATATTTTTGTTACAACATAAGATTTACAGAAAATTTAAACAAATGTTAATTTTTTTACATACCATCAGCGGATCACTTAAATTATATGTAAATAATATATGAAAAACACTAGCAGAAATAATTAAATCTATTTTATTCTAAAGTTATGAAGTATGAACTTCATAATTTAAACAAGCAATGTCAAATCTAAGTAAATTATATTTATATGCTAAAAATATAACTAATTAGAACTATAGTTGAAGTATTTATGTCTACATGTCAATAAGGACCTATTATATCTGTCTAATTTTATAAAGTAATTTTAAATGCTGATTTATTTCCTTAGTACTAACATTATTGTTAGTTTTTAATACTTGTACTTATATTGTTGATGTATAACACCAATAAATATTTTGCACATCATATTTAAATGAACATGATTTATAAATAATGCAATAAAATGATAATGATTAAATAAAACAAAAAAAATCATGCTAATATATTAAACTAATACTTGACTTACTCTAACTGGCTCTTGAGTCTGGGTTGAAGCCGATGATTGAACTATTGTTTTAATACTTCGTACTTCTTCTTGTAAATGTTTTAACATCGTTCTCATTTCACACATTACTTTGATCTGATCTCCATCTTCCGTCACACAAGAATGTGTTGTGTTGTCAACAGCAACATTTATAATAGATTCTGCAAAACAAATTTTATAGCATTCTCATTACTCAGACAGACAGAAATTATATCTTACCTAATAATTCTAACGTCAAATATTTAATAACATTCTTTTCGCCCATTTCAACATTAGACCCTTTCTTTCCCGGTTTCAAAATCAGAACAACGTCGAGATATCTTCTTGCATATAGAAATTCATACAATTCATTTGGAAACCAATCCGATTTTAAAAACTTATGTGACAGAACTTTCTCCAAATGTGATAAAAACACTGCTTGTTTTGCTATCCTCTTCGCGTTTCCTTCTTTTTGTAGTCCTTGAATATCGCTGACAGCCAAACCAACCATGAGGTTCATGAGGACAATGCTGGCGAGGATGATAAACATGAGGAAGATCACTCTTGAAGTAGCAGGTAAGCGAATTGGATCTTGGGTATTTTCGTCAATTTTGTCGGTGAAGAGATCAGCGTATTCGAATTCGCCCATCATCATCACGGTGGTCTTGACAATTGCTCGCCATGGATCAGTAAACTGTTCGTAAGTGTGGAACTGGATTGAGAAACTTAGGGCAAAACCGAACACGAGACAGACGAATGTGAGGAGGACCTACAAATATCATATTATATTAGCACGTATATAAAAATGTATCTGTTTTTATTGGATTATTTTGCTGCGCAACCAAAGAGAAAACGGAGAAAATGTAACCAATGAAAATAAGTAAAGCACATACATTTTTGCGCGTTGTATAAAATAAAATATTCTTTAAAAACGTACCTTAACAACATTCTGCAACACAGCAGAAAACATAAGGGCATAATATCCATACGACGGAAATCTTCCAATCAATAACATCAGTTCGATCCATGCAAGAAGGACAACTATACTCGTGCAATGTAAAACCCAATCCGCAGGAACTAAAATAATAATAATTTAAGCATACATATTTATTCTATCCTTGGCTGTAATATATTGTGTTCTGAATTCTATCGTTATGACTGATTTACTAAGTTTGTGGTATACCGGACTAAGTAGGGAAAAAGACTACCCGGCACTTAGGGCAGGATTTAAAAAAATAATAAAATCGCAAATCTCTTTCTGAATTATACGTATTTCAGGATTCTAAAAATTAAATTACGTAGTCCATTATTACAAAACTTTCTGTTTCATTATTATAAAATAAAACACGAAGAAAAAATTAACACGTGTCTGTCTTTCACTATCATAAATCAAGCTTTAGTTTCTAGACTCAAATAGACCTACAGCGATCAAAGTGATCAGCTCTCAGTTTTGACATCGTTTCTTCGGATTTCGAGTTTCATTACAAAATCTCCGGATTACGTAAATTTTATCTTATTTTTTTTTCTCGAGAATCAATGTTATTGGATGGTGTTTTATCCAAATTACGGAAATTGTTTTTTCTTTTAAATATGTCTTTACATAAAAAATATTTATGAAATCTAATTTTCTACAACTTATTAAAATTATTTCAAATATTATATCAATACCTCAGTTAGGCATACGTTGAGCGCGTATTTTCTTGAATATCTATAGACTGACAAACATAACAAAAAATTAAAAAATCTGATGTGGCCAGCACATAACCTCCCGCCCAATACTACTCTTAAACGGTCCAAAATAGAATTTGATGATACAGAAACATACCTTCTTATTTATTTTCCATTTATATTTGAGAATTTTAATTTTCTTTCGTATATTTATTTAATTTTTTGACATATATTTCACTAAGAAAACAGCTTCACAATCACAATGACATGTGTCACATTTTGTAAAAAATTGAAAATTTTTAAATGTTTCCATGGTGTACTAGGAATGGAAGATTTGTGAAATCTAATTTCTTTATATTTTATTATCTCTAAATCTAATGAAAATTAATAAAATTAGTGTAATCAAAGCACATGTAGAATTAAATATTCTTCAACTTTCAAAATAAAATAAATTGTTGAAAAAGGAAATTTAACCGTGTTTTTCACGAAAAACTGTTAAGGGCTTCAAGTAAACTGCTACTTCCGGTTGACCAATTTTATCCAAAATCTAATCAGCTCTTCATTTAAATATAAGAAGCAATAATTCACAAAATTGTATTTTTTGGTATTATAGTATTTGAGTTATGCGAGACGAAAAAATTGCCACAGACTACACACACACACACATACATACATACATACATACATACATACATACATACATACATACATACATACATACATACAGACATCATCGCGAAAATAGTAAAATCGTATTGTAGGGACCCTAAAACGTGCTTATTCATTGAAAACTCACTACCCAATTTTTTTACCAAAAACAATACCTCCCTTACCTAGAGGTAGGCGGGAGGTAAAAATGAGTAGAAAGAGTTACTGAAACGTTTTCAAACCAATAAAAAGCATAATTTTTAATTTAATTTCTCTGTTTTATTTTATTATTGTATGCATTTTGACTGATTGTCAATATATACAGAGAATTTAATTCATATTACGTACATTTTTTTATATATGCATACATATATTTTTGTTTTGTCTGTAATGATTGTTATAATCCTAATTTGATCAACCTGATAACGAAAGAATTCTTAACACATCATACATACTAATTTTTTCTTCTCCTGAAATAATCCGTACACTTTCGTTGCCAGCAACAGCAACAATGAAAGACATTAAGGCACAAATTAAATTCAGCCACATTTCATATTGTCGAAAATAGTGCCGAGGAACTAGCAAACACTAAAAAAAATACATTGTTTAAAAATGATAATTCTAAGAGAAAATAAAAAGGCAATCTTACTTGTATAAATGCATGACCAAATAATGCTAACGCAGATAGTAAGAGAATATTTCTTGAAAAAGCGATTAAGAATTCTGACCAACTAGGACGATGCACTATCAGCATAACGTATATTGAAAGACAGATTACAAATACAAAATGTAGTAACACTAGTAATATGAAGAATATTCGTAATCGTTCCCATTTTAAGCGAAGAAATGTTTCTGTAAAATAAAGAACGCTATTAATTACTCACATTTACTTATTTATAACGTCATTATTTTCTATCTATACCTATTAAGGGATGTTGCACAACTTCTAAAGATTGCCGATCGTTTCCCGAGCTCAATATGGCCGCAACAACTGACATTTGTTGATCTGCACCACTCGGCGATAACATTTTAAAATCTGCAACAATATAAGTTACACTCACACGTCACACAACCATATCAAACAGTATTTTACCAAGGGTTACTTTAAAATCAACATCATTAACAGAAACATCATTACAAGACATTTTCGAATCCAAAATCTCTTTCATAAGATGCAGGGGCCTAGGAATATGTGAGAAAATCGCATCCATTACTGTTGTATTCGACTTAGTTGCTGCTGATAGATCTCCTCCATGGTCAATCAAAAGTCGAACACAATCTCTAGACCCAGCAAAAGCAGCTTTATGTAAAGCAGTTCTTCCATCATGGTCAGGTCTGTTAATGGACACGTCTTCATGACTCAGTAATAAACACAAAATATTGCAGTATCCCTTGCCAGCAGCTTCGTGGATGGGAGTTTGACCACAACTACCCACTTGTAGTTTCGCTTCTGCCTTAAGTAAAGTTTTAGTTGCTTCTAAACTGTTTAAGGCCACTGAATGATGAAGTGGTGTTGTACCTGTAAAAATAAACATGTATATTATTAAAAAATATAATAAGTTAAGGAGTGAGTTAAAAGATAAAAAAACTCACTCGTTTACAAACACAACGTCACACTATATCCCACACAGTCAACCAACAATTAATCTTGTACAAACATTCCTATCCTGACACACCACTGTCACCTCGTACACATTCATAGTGCGATTCATACATGCTCGTTTATTCTTCACACTCAAAATGATTCGTTCGCACAGCAAACCATCAATCACATCTAACCACTTATTCCTCAGACGCCACCCTCAATCTCACCTGTTTCACCAACCTTTCATTCGACATTCGCTCAAGATGACCAAATCACCTCAACTATCTCACTTCAACTTTCTCAACAACATTCTACTCAACCTCACACTCACTATACACTAATGTATTCCGGACACAATCTCGTCTCGTTTACTTACACACTCCTTTCAAATATCTAATTTCAACAGCACTTATATGTCGTTCATGCTTCTTCATATACATCCAACATTCAGAACCATACATTAATAAAGACACTAACACACCATTATAAACACTCAATCGAACATCTCTAGACATATTCACGTTTCGAGCAAATGTACCCAGATCACCTACTTCTTTGCATCCTGTAAACATCCGCCTTTCAATCTCATACTCCTTAATTTATTTAATCCAATATCACGCAACAATTTGATCGTTTCATTAGGGAAAAAATGTTTAATAAATTGATAAAATCAAAAGATTAAATTTGTACATTCCTGTAAAATACAAAATATAAAAAACATAATAACTCAAAATAATTTTGACAAATTATTTGCAAACCATGTATGTGCTACGACCAATGACTCTTAATAAAGACCTAATTAATTTGTCCTAATTTAAGTAGATTTACTTATTTGTCAAAATGATTTTGTGTAATTTATTATGTTTTTTATATTTCCATTTCACTGGAATGTACAGTATTAATCTTCTCATTTTGCCAGTTTTATCATTCATCAAATCGGCGTTATTTCTTTTTTTTTTTAACAAAATTTTGATCATTCACTTTCCTTGCAAATATTCATTATTTTTAATTAACATTACACATATACGTATCGAACTTTAGATTATATGAAATCTTCAGTTCGAATCCCACAGCAGACAGTCGCACCCTGCGGTTCTGTCTCTACTAACATCTATGAAAGCCGTGACTTGACGGCTAGTAACCGCGTTACACGCATAACAATATATCGCTTATCAAAATCTGCAATAGCAGAGTGCCACATCCATATATTTATTTAGTAGACAAATATTTAAGCAATAGTTATTTTGTTTACCCGTGTGGCTGTTGTAGACGTTGACATTGGCCTTATGAAATACAAGCAAAGCTATAATTTCTTCGTAATCCTCAAGTGTATTTTGTTTGATACCAGCACCGGCCAGAAGAAGAGGTGTGACTCCGTGTTCGTCTTCTACGTTGGCAGAAGCTCCGCGTTCCAGTAACAACTTTACTACTTCTTTGTGGTTTCCTTTAATTGCTTGATGTAATGGTGTGCGACCCCAACATTCCGGTAGCGGAAGCTAAACAAAAATTTATAACAATGATTGTGTTTAGCAATTTCACATTACCAAGCATTTTTCGTGTTCTATTGTAATAATTATGACAAATTGCTATCATGTTAGATGAACAGGTTTATTTTCGCTTGTGGTTAATTTTATAATAATAGACTACCAGACGGTGGTCCTTCCTAAACCACGATAATGTGAAAAACAATAAATCATACTTACACTTTTGGAAATTCCGAGATCATCGGAAACCTGTAAGTTCCTTGACAGCGAATTAACTTCGTACTTAGAATCGATGACTGCTTCATTGTCTAGCAGCAGCTTTACTAGCTCCAAATTTCCACTGCTGCATGCGTAATGTAATGCAGTTCTTCCCAATTTGTCTTTGTTTGTTGCATTCGCTCCGTGTGATATCAGCAACTTGGCCAATGGTAAAGATTTCTCGGCCGGAAATGAACATGCCAGCTTGAAAAAAAGATGTATCAATACTTTATTATAATGTCTTGAACCAA
The DNA here is from genome assembly GCA_963942605.1 of Poecilus cupreus. Taxonomy (NCBI): domain Eukaryota; kingdom Metazoa; phylum Arthropoda; class Insecta; order Coleoptera; family Carabidae; genus Poecilus; species Poecilus cupreus. The sequence continues at coordinate 34,211,930 of OZ012714.1, forward strand.
AAAGCCGAAAAAAATCATTTTTAACATCTTGAGCTATTTTTGATACAACAATCTAAATCTGTTAGAAATTCCGCGATAATCAGATTTTACAGGTACATTTATATCACATCATTACCTCCGAAATTTCAAATTACGCAAACAGAATTGTTTTTGTCTCATTTCATAATAATGTAAGTATTTTTCCGGGTTTTCTAAAAATTCGGGAAATAACATTAAGTTTGGTTTCTGATTCAACAATATTTTGTAAAGCATTAACAGTGTGAATCACCTCAATGAGCATTGGATCAGTAATCAAATATTATTTTTAATCCAGCGTTTATTTAAATATATTTTAAACGGAAAACAAAGCCAATATAAATAGTTTTTATTTTGAAAAAACTTTAAGAACTCATAGTAAATAAATAAAAGTGGAAAATGCTACATTAGACAGATAAGCAGAACGATAACAACAAATATTATAGAACACAAACGGACCAACCAAAGAAATCTGTCACTGAAAACATTGTGAAGAAATAAAAATTGTAGTAAGATCGAAATATAGCAGACTCGTAAACGAAATAGAAATCTATAATACAAATCAGAATGAAGGCGAGTTGAACAATATATGGCTTCCTCTGTTTTATAAATATTAATTGTTATTTAGTTACTGTTTCTATTAACTGTTATTCATTTGTTTGCTTGACGTAAAATTACGTTCAGCAATTCAAAAAGTTGTATTCCAATAAAAATTTACAGAATTTTTAAAAAATAATAATTTATTTATTGTTAGATTTTTTTATAATTAAAAAAATAATAGGCTTTTCGTTTCAATACCTGGCGCCATAGATTAACGACAGTTTTGCAAAGGTTTTCGTCCAACTAAGTTATTTCGAAATAATATGCAAAGCTAATAATTCATTTATGTATTTGCGTATTGACTTACAAATTTCTTTTTATTTATTTTTGAAATATTTATACATTTTAGAATATCTGTAATAACTTAATGTTAAATGCCGACATAGTTCAACCTAATGAACCTAACTTTTAAATAACTCCGCACTTTGTACTGACATTATCTTTAATTTTAAAAACAAAATACCTACGAAAAGAAATATTTTGTTTATTCGCTAGTACAAAACTAGGTATTTAAGAATATTAGATATTGTCGTTTAAATAAAATACATTTCTAGAACATTTTATTTATTTCCCTACAGACCAATAAAATATTTCTGATTACTTAAATTTATAGAAAGTCCGAAGAACTCTGACACATGTTTAGTTATTAATGGTCAGTAGCTTATTTTGAATTCTAACCAATTGAAATTATGAATGTTTAGTACACATCGATATACCTAAAGTTCTATCGTTCTTTATAAATATAAATAAAAAAAAACTTACCTCTAAAGCTGTAATGTGCAGTGGCCCAAACGGAGTGTTGATATGTACGCTGTTTATGAACTGCAGTAATTTCTGAACAGTCGGCAAATCATATCGTTGTATCGCGCGCAATAACTGAACTAATTCGCTCGTCTTTTCTTGCAAGAACTCTACTGGCGATTTTCGCATATAGTCTAAATCCATGTCGTTTACACTTGATATTTACCGCACTACTGAATTGCAAATGAATTTGCTGCTGCTTGTTTTCTTTATAAATAATCTTTAGGATATGGTTTTCACAATGATAATGAACCCGACTCATTAAAAACCACATATTTCGTTTAGATAGTGAGAAAAACCACAAATTATGAACGTAGTAATCAAGGGTGTAATGGTAATGACCTATTAAATTATATAGTTCTAGGTACAGAAAATTTTTAAAAGTGATGCTTATCAAGTTTAGTTCCTTAGATAACACGAAACATAATAGTGCCAAGGGTAGTAAATAATAATGTAAATGAATCATTGTTCCATGTATACAAGTAATTTTTTGAATATACCAATATACCACTAATTTCACGCAATAAAGAAATAATATATAACTAAATACGCTACAAACAATAAATTTGTACACAAAAATTTAATTTAAAATTACACTTTTTAAAAAATACACCTTATATTATTTAATATGATTTACTACACAAAATACATGCTTTCTCCATGAACACTGAATGATGACTAAACGTTATTTTAATTTGCTCTACAAAAATGCATGTTTAGTCGTGTTAATTAATAAATAAATATAAAACCAGATATTAGATTGTTTGTAGTTTTTAATAATAGTTGGACTGTATGTCTAACAGATGGCAAAAGCTGTATTATTTTTATGTGAGTCTCTTCAAAAAATAATTTAAGTAATTGTAAATTCATCAATGAATGTACAAAAAGGATAAATAAAAATAAAACAACTTGTGTTTAGGATATTTTAACTCTTTATTTGTTAACAAATACAATGAATAGGAATACGACTAAACTAACATAATTAAAATTCAATTAATTTAAAGGAATATGGAATAATTGCGACCAATTATTAATGTGATCAATTCACAAGAAACACACAGTTGTTAAAACGTTAAAACAACGGCACGTTCATCTCAAACCTTCAAACGACGGTTTCTTGTGTGATCCGATAAAATCTACAGTTACATTAAATATAAATATACACCATGCTCATGGGAGCCACAGTTTTGAACACAAACGTCAAACATTTTCTCATTACTGTTTGTGTGCAAAATAACATGAAACAAATTTACATACGTTTAATACTACAATGGTTTCTCAGCCCGAAGCTGAGCGTTGCTGCAGCTCTCGGCGGGCGGCAACGGGTACACGTGTGGTCAAACAATTACATCTTAGTACCGTTAGCTTCAAAGTTGTCACGATTACAATCAAGCTGTGATAGCCGAGTGCATCTGCATACTCGAATCAACAACGCTGTGATTAAATAATTCCACAACTTGAACCAGACGTCTCAATAAGGAGAACACAGCCCTATTACCTCATGCACAAACATCAAGTCAACAGCACATTCAAAGGAAATTCTCTTACGGGTTTCTTTACAAGAAACGGTCAAGGAAATTGGTGCAACATACACAAAGCAACTTTATAATATCGTTAAAATGTGTGACATCCTGAGTATACTAAATTATTTCGTGTATTACAAACTTGGCACCTTGTATGCAAAATCGTCCACGTTTTTGAAACGGACAAGCACCAATTTCTAGCACTGATACATCACTGGATTGGAAGATGTGTTGTAAAACCGACTGTTATCAAAGGCACTTTAACATGTTTAAAGCTCCTGATGCCATATTGAATAGATGTATAACAATGATTAATTAAATATCCGTAATTAAACGTCCGTCAGTTATAAATCACTCTTTGCAAGCAGGAACAAAATCTTAGCAATGTGCAAAAATAATAAATACATACAGAGATAACATTCCTGAGATTTTTCCCACCTGCAATCCAATTATACAGTCGATTAATATGAATTCTCATAAATCACTTAAATTTAACAAGATTTTCTATTTAATTGAAATTAATACAGCTACGCAGAATAAACTACATACAGCGAGAAGAATTAAATCAACTTATGCACTGGACGATCAAAACTGACTAGTCTACTGTCACATTCGTCTCTTAATCATTTTCACATGGGACAGGAATAAACTAACACACGTTCATCAATAAGTAGCATCGCTCTGCGACGTGAGAACATAACAAAACAATACGCACGAAGCATCAACCAGCACAAAGGGGGGCGCACCTAGAGGATGGCGCAACCGGCGTTCCGCATGTGCTAACAGAGGATGCCGCGGTCCAGCGGGATGACCGACTTGGGGGGCGTGTGCGCCAGGTGCAGGTGGCAGCACGTGGTGCCGCACTGGCCGCACGACGTGATGTGCAGCCCCTTGCCGCCGTAGCTCATGTTCTCCGTGCCGTAGCTCTTGCGCTGCGACTTGGGCGTCTCGGTCAGGCTGGTGAATGTCTTGCGCTGCAGCAGTGGCGTCGACTTTGCAGTGTTCAGGCTCTCTGTACTCTCGCATGGTACCAGCTTCGGTAACAGGGAGGTCTTGTTCGACAGCCAGGGATGCTCCAGAAGTTTTTTCGCACTTGGTCTCAATCTGAAATACACACAAATCCAGTTATTCATTATTTCATTATAAGTATGATTTGAAGTATGAAGGAAATAAGATTGAAAGACTGGTTTCGTATAGATGTTGATGTGGAACAGGATTGTGAAATGTCTCCGTGGTATATGAATACAAAGGGCATTGAATTGAACTGATGGTGTACGTATTGGTGGACGTTTGATGTTGTTGTGTTGGGTAAAACTGACAATTGGGACGATTGATTGTGAGCTTAAATGAAATAAAGAAAGGTTTAAATCGGTTATTGAAAGTCGATCAAAGTAAAGTGTAGGTGCATGAGAAGAATGTTTTGGTGATTGATTACAATGGTTCAGGGAATAATGACAGATTGAAAGGCGGGTGTCTTGAGGTTGTAAGGTATTGAGTGTTTTAGGTACATTTTCTCGAAATGTGAAAGTGTCCCGAGATGCTCGATTAAGTGTTTATAATGGTGTATTAGTGCCTACATTGATGTACAGTTCTGAATGTGTATATACATATGTATGTATGGATGATCTGGTAATTTACCTGGGGTCCAAAACAAGTGCAGACTTGATGAAATCTCTGGCAGTGTTAGAAATGTCTGAGAATAACTCTGTGGGAAATGTCAAGGAGCACTGTGAAATGTTTAAATAAGTTTCTTGTTTAGTTTCTCCTCCGAATGGTGAGTATCCAGTCAGTAGAACGTAGGCAAGCACTCCAACAGACCACACGTCAGTGGCAAGGCTGATTGGTTCGTAGCTCAGGATCTCCGGAGCTGTAAAGAATACCGTCCGGATCAGTAAAATATGAATCGTACGAAGAGGGTGTGTGTGTAACTTACCGACGTAATCAGGTGTGCCGAGGATCTCGCGAACTTCAGTGCCGGGCTCAATGAGGCGTGAGATGCCAAAGTCGCAGAGTTTGATGTCGGAGTTGGGTTCGTCTGAAGTGAGCAGTAGATTCTGTGGCTTGAGGTCGAGGTGTGCAATGTTGCGGTCGTGCAGGAACAGCAGACCTTCGAGGATCTGGCGCAGAGCGCGGCGCGCCTCGGACTCGCCCAGGCACTCGTCGGTGTCGAGCACGCGCTGCAGCTCGCCGCCGGCAGCGAGCTCCAGCACCAGCACGGCCTCGCTGCGCTCGTCGTACACCTCGTGCAGGCGCACGACGCGGGGACTCGCGGCGCACTGCAGCAGCACGGCCACCTCGTGCGCGATCTCACGCTGCGTGTCGAGCGCGCGCCGCCGCTTGCGGATGAACTTGGCGGCGTACTCTACCCCCGTCGACAGGTGGCGCGCTTTACGCACTGTCGCGAATTTACCCCTGCAACACACAAACATAATACATTAGTGAAATACATATTCATTTAAATTAGTTTAAAATGAGTCATAATAATTGAATATTCCGGTAAAATTGAATTTATCCAAAGCAATATTTATATCATAATACAATCAATTGGAAAGTACAATAAGACAGATTTAATAACAAGTTTTCATTCATAATTTTACTGCTAGAAAATTTCATTTTTTACGAGATAGCAAACGTCCAACCAGAACCATGGCTTGCATGCGTCTGCCCTCACCAGGTTACATTTCTCTTGCCTCTAATAGAAACTTATGTTTTTTTCTTTATCTTCTTTCCTCCAAGTTTTGATATTCTGATTTTAGGTATGTTTGTTACGACTAATTTTCTTTAAGTACTTGATAATTAATAAATATAAATTGTAAACAAACCGATGAGACACTGCTGTTGGTTGTAGGCATTATGACGTCACGGCATATTATTTAAAATATGATGAAATTAAAAATAAAATCATATCTCAATTATTATTTTTATTATTTAAAATTTCATATTTGTATTTCTAGTGATCTAAACTAATGTAAAGAATAATTAAACGGAATATGTGGGAAACCCCCATTGTGGCATCAATTGGAAAAAGGGGAAAAGTAGAAATAGCAAGTTCGCGCAAATGCATGTTGTTCCTTTAATAACGATAATGAAAGAGTGCAAAGATAAAATTTCTCCAAGCACGTAATTCATTTTCATTGCCAGACAAGCGTTACGTGTTACATGTCTCATTAATTACAAATATTCCATCAACGGCGATGACTCGCAAATATCCCACCGCACGCAATTTTCAACAGAATCCTTGTAAAATACTCCGTACCGCATGCAGCGTGCAGTGAATCACACTTAATTAAAAAATAAAAACAAACCGCGTCCGTCAACGACCTCCGACATTGTGACTGCGAGTTTGCTAAACAGGACGCACCACTCGAATCAATCTTGCACAGTCGACTCGCCACACACGCACACGTATTGTAATTGGACCGAACACAGAGCAGAGTAACAGACAGCGCGCGGCGCGAACCGGAAGAGCCGAGTTGATCTCATGAACCGATAGCGCCGGCTTGGCTTGGAGCTGCGTTCTCACACTCGTGCTCGACTTGTGTGCAAACAAAGAGAGACCAACACGGATTAGATGAGGATGCATACGTGACGAGAGGTTATGGATTAATCGCGCTGATGGATTGCCGATAACCGTTCAACCAAAACACATTTTTCTTCTTTATATGCGGTACACATCCCACGAAAATTACACGCAAACATCATGTAATCATGTTACCTTCAACTGCGGTTTTATTTTTAATCTGATAAGGAATTAGGATTTCTGTGAAGACAATAATACTTCATCTCTCCAAATACGTACTGGGGAAAAAATAACAGTAGCTGACACCTTGCGGCAGAAATATTAACTAGACAAGTCAAAGGGAAATTTTTAGACATTCATCGTTATAGCCCGGGACCAGCGATTTTTACTTGTTTCCAAAACTAAGGGAAATTTTGGGTAGAAAACAGTTTGCAAACGATGAAGACCTCAAAGAAGCAGTGAAATCCTGACTCAGATTTTTGACAGTAAAAGAGTATCAACATCGGTATTGAACTGGAAACTGGAACTACATTAAAATAAATGCCTTGACAGCTATGTCGATTACATTAAATAGTAGAGTAATGTACTGTAACTTTGTAAATAATGTTTTGTGTTGATATCTTTCGTTTTTATTTAGTTATGCCAAATCGTTCTTTCTTTCTGGACGACCCTCGTAACAATGATTTCAGTCTCGATAAAAAACTTAACTTTCTCCATAATTTCACAAAATATGTTACTAAATACGTTTACAACTCGAACTAAAAATGCTCTAACACAACAACAAAATAAATAACATCGGATAAGAACGGTTAATTAAAAGTTTGTTTTTTTCGATCGGACGAAAACGGACTTCTTTCCGGTGTGTTTTCGAACCGTAAACTGCATTACTCGTAATCCGGTATTTTATTGTAGTTGTTAGGTTACGATAAATAACAGTACGGGAATATCTTTTCCGGACACTGGCAAAGTATTCCCGTACGATTTAGCTTTTTAAATAAATTTGACGCTTATGAAAATAAATAAGCAAATCATGTATACGCTATCCTCAGATATTTTTATCAAAACAACGCTATATTTTTTTATCTTGTCGGTTGTCTGACGTCTTACGGCTCGTCCTGCAATTTCCACCCCTTTTCCTTTTTCCTACTAGATACACAATATATTATTTCTTGGAAAAACATGTATATGCCGCCATTTTACCACTGTCCAACGTGCCACCTACACTGAGGTTTTTTCATATCATATATTATCATAATGTACAATACCAAAGACATGTATAGTATTTTACAGTGTAAATTGAACATGAGTGAACGTAATATGGTATAAGAAAGCCATTGATTAAATCTGCTAGGAAACAAATGCAGCCTCTTACTCTATCACAATAAATGAGTGCCACAAGTCATGAAACACAAAACGACAAAAGACACAGAAGTGAAGTGGTCACTCATATTCATATCGCTAGCAGTCGTTCCGCAAAACTAACTGTAATAATCAGTATGATATGTGGCATAACCACTACGTGTGTGTACTGCAGCCCCAGTAGACTAGAGTCGTTCAACTCAAGTTCTTGGTCGATGCAAAAGCAAACACTTCTCGCTCATGTGTGTAAATCGAACAATCTCATTGTTCCACTGTCAAATAAAACAAAATTACACTTCGTAATTGACCTATTAGACGTAACAAAAGATAGAAGCTCTTCTTGTATGTAAAGTAAGCTGTAACTACCGAGGAATGTTAATGCTTCAGTCACGGTTGTCAAAAAAATATAATGATTTAAATTTGACTGTGGAAAATTTATGATTACTGTAGGTGTTGAGTTTTCTTTTGAAAGCGAAATTTGATATATTAATTCAATTACATCTATTAAATAGTGCCAATAAAATAAGATGATGTATGATGATTAGAAATAATGGTTTATTATTTGGAGAAATCGTGGCTAGAGAACAACATTAAATAATAAAGTCGTGAATAATAAATTAATTTTATGAAAGTTACAAAAACATACATGATTAAACATCTTAATATTTAAAATAAAAGTTCTGCGACCTACGATTGTTAAAAAATTAATTAATAATTTAATTTATTATCGATATTAAATTAGCTTTCACTCATCAAAATTGACTGATCTCAGTGAACTCTCCACATATTGTTTCGTACTTTGAGTTTACTATTCGACTTCCTCTGTCGGAGTCAGGCATTGAATTATTACCACTTCCTGCTCATCATTTATTCTTCTTTCTCAGACTACACGTTTTCCATTTTTAGTTAGGTTCCTTTCCACACATCACATCACGCAAGTACAGTTCACCTAAAACTGCCCAATATGCTTATTTTAATATTTTATTAGATTACTTTTAGTTATTCAATATTATAATTTTTTTTAATGGTCAACATTTGTTATTATACTTGGATGAGTTCAGCCATTCTGTAATTAGTTTGTCATGCATGACGAACTAAATAATAGTTATTTACATAACATACCAAGTGCGGGAAGACATTCTTCCCACACGAGGGCTTCATTTGCGTAAATGCGCTTTTTACAAAGCTTTTTGTAACGAATAACATTATTTATAACAATCTTAAAATATAATCTAAATATTTGTAAAATTATAAATTCACAGTAGCAGTTAACAATTGCTAAGAAATTTAAATTATTGGCAATTATTATCGATCGTTTTGGTATACTATAATCGGTGTAACATTTTACAATCTAAATAACTAAATAAATATATCATCACGTTTTTTACTAATTATGGGTGTGGCACTATGTTTACGCAGATTTCGGGAAGTTTTATATATATATATTTTTTTTTTTTTGGTTGAATGATACATAAGTTTTAACGGATTGCTGTTAAGGAAAGAGTTAAAAACTAAAAAAACTCATACTTATTAAATTTTGTTATATTTATGATTTTGTTGTAGAACTCCCGGAGAAAACCAGTGTTTTTTGTAGATTTTACCGCACGAGTGCGTGAATTAAAAGATGAATTCAAAATAGTAGACAATAATTAATGCATTATTGTCCATTTAACGTCCGTGGTGCGTTCAATGTTTAATACCCAACCGATATATTATTCTATTAAAGATTTTTAGTAATTTTTGTAAACTAGGTAGCGCAATATTCTTATTTGTTTACAATACCGATTTGTTTATTTAAAAATTTCTATCTGCCAATAGCAGTCAGTTTTGTGAATTCTGTGCCCAATAGCAACAACGTCAAATTTATAACCGCCCTGTAGGGTGTTATTTAGTATACAGGATGGTGCCTCGGACGATAGAGATTTCGATGGTAAATTCATAGTGTGCAATTATTTAATCCCTTAATTATTTTAGAGTAAAAGTATATTTAGATATTATCTAAAGAAACAAATTCTGCATCTATTGATACCATTGTTCATAAAAATTTGTCCCGAAAAGAAGAAATCGTTTAAACTTATTATTAAATACCGTTGTTATTATGTACTCAATACAAGAAAAAGTAGAAATGATTAAATGGTATGCTGATTACAACAATGTAATTTGGTAAATGAGGTAATTGAGCAAATGTTAGCGCGCTTGTTTTTATTTATTGTTTTAATTGTTTCAAAGCATCAATAATTTTTGTAAAACTGTTAAATTTAATTTCTTTGATTTCCCCTCTGGATAATGGAAATTTATGAACAATGATAAAATCTAAATAAACTATTGCTCTAAAATAATTAATCGAACCGAAGAACCACCCTGTATAACAGCCCTGTTAGTAGGGCTAACAATAACATATAGGTGGGTCATTAAACAATTCTTTTGCGTTTCAGCAGTTGGAGTCAATACAATGTCACACCGCATACATCAGTAACAAAATGAAAACGAGTGTTTTGAAAGGCATGTGTATGCATACCTGGGTTATTTTCGTGTTGAGTCTATCAAACGCTGCCGTTGCAGACGACTTGCGAGTATGCAAGCAGTGCAAGCTAATTTATGGGCAATAACAGGGCTTGTTTTAGTGCCGCTGGTATGGAATAGCGCAATTAGATTTTCGCGGCTTGTCGGCTTAGTGAATGACTGCCTGCGCTGTGTATGCGTGGGTCGTTCTTTCACACACGCCCGGTATATGTAAACAAGAACTGACGTTCACTGTTCAGACGTCTAGACGCGATATAGTTGACTGGGACTTGATGGCAGGGCCGGCGTTGTGTAAATTACATGCTAAACTTGCCTAGTTACAGCAGTGAACAAGCCAAGATTTAGTGCTCCATAAAAAGTTTTAGAAATAAAGTTTGGAATGAATTGCGGTAATGATCGACGAGAGTTTATGTTTGGAAAGAAATTCACTCGCACATTAATTACATTTTATTTATCACCCACTGTTAACTATGTTCAGAGAAGAAATTCAAAACAAAAATTGCTAAATATCTCAGATATTCTTTCTTAGCGTCAAATTAACATTCGTTGGATTTATAGTTTGTATAGAAAACAGGAATAATTTAATATGGAAAAACATAGAACTTCGTTTGAGGGTTTTATAAATTGCACAGAACGATATATGAAGTGAAAGAAGTACGTATACATGTCTTTGTCTATGCCAGATGTTTCGCGGCAGTTATTGGAAGCACACGAACTGAACACAAAATATAACGAAAGTACACGGAAAGCAGAATGCACAGCAAAGACACAGAAAATTGAACATTGTTCAATTCGTGTGCTGTGCTAAATGATTCCTGTGCACTGTGCAAACTATAATGGAATACACTTAATTTTTAAATTATAAAAATTTAGATCAAATCAGTCACATATGTCTTATAATATTTGAAGTTTTTATTCTGAATTTCCTTTATAAAGTTTCGCGGTTGCAAAATCGTGACGTCATCTTATAATAGAATGTACAGTATGGCAAAGCGAAAGAGGTGTTGATAAAATCTAAACTCAGGGTTGTAATAATTACATAGTTTCATCATTCGTAATACTCGTCACTTTTCTGATGTTTCAGCAATTTTCTCTCTCTATTTTTCCTTTGCCCGCTCTAAGCTGGAATATTGTTCTCTTATATGGAATCCTCTCTATGAAATACATCAGAACCACATAGAGTCCATTCAAAAAAAATTTCTCAAATATATTTATTTTAAAATTTATCATTTATATCCAGAAATCACCATTTCTTATACTTCATTACTTGAAATGTTTAATATTCCAAGTTTGTACTTACGTCGTGAACTAAATTCAGCCCTCCACCTTTGCAAACGAATCCATGGAGAAATAGATGATCCAAACTGCCTCTCGCTCCTCTCTTTCCATGCTCCTTGTATACAAACTCGCAATTCCTCAACTTTTTATTTACCTACCGCTAGAACGAATGTATTTTCTGCGTCCCCTATTCATCGTATGTGTTTAATTTATAATCTCCGTTTTTCTACTGTTGATGTTTTTCAGTTGAAACCCAGAAGTTTTCATTTTTGTATTCTTGATATGTAATTTTATGCATGTTTATTTTAAATATTGTTATTTATTATTGTTTTAATATGTATATGTAATTTTTATATTATTATTTGTATTCTTTCATGTATTGTTCCTGTCCATTTTGTTAGGCTTTTGCCTGTTGGGCAGCGTAATAAATAAATAAATAAATAAATAAATAAATAGTATTATTAAAATTAATACTCCGATAAATTAAAATAGATTTGTTAATTATAACGTTTTTAGACAAAGAGTTTATAAATTATTAAAATAAAAATGCTTTGATATACTATTCATTTATCATTTCAAAATATATTTTTGGCAAATTATTTGAGTCTGCTTTTTCAAAACCCGTTTCCATTGCACTAAATTCAAATATCAAAATTGTATAGGTATCTCTAAATGATCTCAGCAAATAATGACAGATGACAGTCAATTTGACAGTAGGTGTAGTAGATACTGACGTTATAAGCGAAAATTTTAAAATGGGATGCCAATTTCAAAAAATCGTATATTTATAACTACATGCCTTTTAATATTAAAATTAGTATTTATATTCATAATTTTAATCAAACTTACAGAAAAAAAATATAAAACGAAACAAGGTGTGTGACCCTGTTGGAAGTATACATTTCCACATGACCCAATTTGGGGTTATTCTGTGTTAAATTATTCAGTTGTGTTATGTAAACTATAAATCCAGCTTGAGACAACAAAGATTATTCCGTATATAATTTTTAAAAATTGATTGAGCCGGTCCTGCTTTTGCCGGCTACGGATGTTTACCGATGTCTTGCACATGGATGTTAATGAACGAAGTTGCTGACATCGCGCAAATTTTTTGATTTTTAGAAACTTTTGGAGTCTTTTTGGAATATTTTACAAGTTTACTTTGTTAGAAATCGCGCTGGGACGAAAATAGTACACTGTGAAGTCCTTATTCGATGAAGATATATAAATAGAAGAAATAAAGAAGTTCAATGGTCATTGGTTTTCCAGGAATTGTACACAACAATAGAAATATTGTCAAGGAAATCTGTCAATATGATCAATACTTATCTTTTATTAATTATGTTATTATATTTAATAGAAAATTCCTGGAAATAATGTAATTATTTTCCAATAAAAATATATAACCATCGATTATTATCATTTATTGATTAACTTATCAAAAAATATAAATAATATCTTGACAACCTGTAATATTCTTCATTTAATACAACTATAAAATAAAACTGAATTAATTTGCCATAAAATTTAATTGGGATCAAAAAACTAAACAGCAAATTAATTAATCTAAATTACTATGATCTTCTCATATTATATTCTGATATTATCTTCACCCAAAATAATTACTACAACAAAAAATTCGTGTGAAGCGATTCGATTAATTATACTTGTTTCTCATTTTCATTGGAATAATTCCCTACTTCCTACAAAAAAAAATCTGAAGTGGTTACCACACAACTTTCTTATACATATGAATCGAATTGGAATGTTTAATTTGCAAAATTTACTAATTTATTAATGTATTACTATAGATATCAGTACACCAGCAGTTAGGTATATATCACCGTACTGTTCCAGATAAAATATAACATAAGTTGTCCATATTGTTGCTGTTCTTAATCATGTCTTTTTTTTTATTCATATTTAAAAATTCATCTCTTTTAAATTTGGAAATATTTTTAAATCTCTGGTAGAATTTGGTCTAGGCTAGGACGTTCAGGAAATTAATTAGCAAACATATCACAAACATTTCTCAAATTACAATCAGAATTGTACCAAGTAACCGTTAGAATTTTTTCCCCATTAGTAAACTTTTTGAAGTGTGTTGACAAATTCATTTAACATTGACAACCAATGTTGAATTTTCTCTATAATATTACATGATACGTGAACTGGTATCTGTGATTCTATGAAGAATGAAGAAACTAAGAATTTCGCTCACGCATGTGTCAGTTTTTAACACGAAGCGTTAGACGTTTGTTCAATCCTGCTATTGTATGTACGCGCCTCCATCCTTGTGGTTCACTTACTCAATGTTTCGAATCAGTCAATTTGGTAATGACAAGTGAGTGGGCGAAAGTAGTGAACGAAAGCATTTTAGCCCACTCACCTGTCATTACCCATCCCGTTGCCATAGGAATGAGTTAAGTAGACAAAACAGAAGGTTTCGAGCTCTGTGTCCAAGTAAGAAACAACAAATTTCAATAGCAGTATTGAACAAAGTAAACGTTACACCATAGCTGAAACTCACGGTAGTTTGTATTTTAGCTATTTCTGTGATTTCTATGTACATTTTATATTATAATTCTGTATTTTATTATTTACTTGTGAACTGTGCTGATTACAGTTTCTAACCTAAATTAAAAATAAATGTGTTGAACATTCTCATCCAATTATAGAAACAAAATAAGAATGTAGATTTAGCAGTGTTAATTGCTGTGTTTTCATGTAGGAAATATGTTGGACCTGAGTTTTCATTCTTTCTCGAAGAAAAGGGAAAATCTTATCGTAAATAGAGCACTTGTTTCTAAACACAATACTATATTATTACAATTATATATTCCACATAACTTTAATATCACAAATTCTTTGGTTCTAATCAAATATCTTGAATATAAAAAACATGTTATGTCCACAAAATAATCCGTAGAATCCTATGAATAGGTACTTATTATTAAACGCAATATTTCAATTGATACTTATTGTGAAATTAATTTAGAAACAAAAAAATACACAGATTTTAAAGTAATATAACATAACCTACGTACAACAATACCATAAACGTCACTTCAAAAAAATTACCAAATAAGTCGGCCTTCTAAGTGAACAAGCAGCGCCTCTATAGGGCAATTTCGTCGCGAATGGTCACAACAACAGATTCAGGAGACCTCAAAGCGCGTTCCGCGAAAATCTGGAATCAATTTATTTCCTTATGCAGCGTATAAGAAAGTAATACAAATGCAACATATTAAGCACATCGCGCTGAACTTCTTCCTGTATGGAATCTATATAATACGATACGGTACAAGTGAACACGAACAACGTATCATTATTAAGTTTGTAGCGGCACGTAAACAATTACCAAGGTCTAGAACTGATGTAGGGATCAGTTATTATGAATAGGTAAGCAATGGTTACGATATGCGATACGACGCTTAATGATACTCCCAACCACGATGTGAACAACCCGTTATGTGCATACGGGGTAATTTGGACGGTTTTGTGGAATTAACTTTGAATATTGTGTGTTTGATTGTACTGTGTTTAATTTGTTTACGGTGAAGTTTTGTTATTTATTACTGATTTGTTTACAATGTTGTTGAAAACTGAAAGTTTGCGTTTGGCATTAACTACATTAACATTCCTTATTTGTACCTCATGAGCGCAGAACACGTATTATTAAGAAAAACGTCTGCGCAGCAAAAAAAAAAATTTACAAATTATTTTTGTTACTAAGACAATTCAAGCATGAAGAGCGTAAGCAAGATAAGTAAAATAATCAACATCCTTTTCCCCTAACCTTCTTTTTGCCACAAATATGTTAGAAAGTCTGAAATTTTGATTAAGATGACCACGTTTTGGGGTCCTTAGAATTATTATTATTTTGTTTGCTCTCTTGGAGCATAGGGTACCCTAGGATGCTTCAAGGCATTTATTTTTTAAGGTTGCCAGTCTTATTTATTTAATTCACTACTAGCCCAGAACCATATCATTTGGAATTTACATTTTAAATTCATCATTTTTACTTCCCGCACATATTTATTTAAGAGAGGTATTATGTTTGTGTTATTAATTGATTAGATTTTGGGAACAATTCATCAACAGTAATTGGTAGATTATTTGAAGGCCTATCAGGGTTTTTGGGCATATCTTAGTAAATTAATGAGATAGTTAATTTCATTGGAATCAAAAAGATATAGAATAACATTACCTACAATCTTTATTTGAAACATTTTTTTATATTTTGTTGTAATCAAATTCAAAAACAGTGTTCTTGGTACCAACTAATACCTTTGGGCCGAATAAAATCTTTATGCCAATAATTTTTGTTAATATGTTATTATTTCGGTTGATAGTTTACCTTAAAATATTTTAAAAATAACAGAATTTAAGATACAAATAAATTGAGTACAACAATTTTCCGCTTGTAAGATCAGAACAATTTTTTAAAGTTATTCTAAAAGTCTTAATTGAGCCAAGTGATATGATTCTGTGCTTTTTTATGCTAAATTAGATTTTGCCATTTAGGTTTATCTTCAGCTTCTGTTTTTATGTAGAGCCATGTTTTGTTTACGTTTCCATGTTCCTTGAGTATTTGTTTTTACATTGTACATGAAGGTCTTCATCTTTTTCTCGTCCCTCTTATATTATATTCTAGCGTTTCTTTGGTGATGACTTTGTTCCCTTTCCCAATAAGCGTATGTCCTATCCAGTTCCACTTTCTTCTTCTTACAGTAATTTCTATTGATTCTACATTTCATATATTCGACAAATCTTCTTTTTGAGATACCTAATTTCCTTAGAATATAATTACACTATTTTCACGATGACGTCTATAAGCAACAAATTTTTCGTACACGATAACACAAAATCTAATTACAACAGCATTTTTAAATTACCTATTTCCCTATTTAGAATTTGGATTTCCAAAATCATTAACATTAGGTAGCAATTTATCAACCAGAAGTTGTGTCACATCTTTCGAAGAACGGTTATTTCTAGAAGTATAACAAAGAAAGCTATTATTTGATTGAAATAATTTACCCACTTTTCGTGTGACCCTCTCTTTTCGCAGATTTCGGTAAGAAATAAATATAAATTGATGAATTTGCCTCCAAGAAGTCTAGTGATATTTCAGTCGTAATGTGAACTAGGATGAAGCAGAAACTACTGAAGACCGCTGCTAGATCGAAACGTTAGCGATCTTTAGTTGTTTCTGCTTCATCCTTGTCCACATTCCGACTAAAACTTCAATATCGTAATAAATATTGTATAAACCGGACACCCTTTAAGTTGCTTTTAAATTCCACTAAATAGGAAATATAGTCTCCTTACTTCATTAAAATAATATTTCTTAAGTTTTGAAGGGCAACCTAAAAATAATTTACAGGATTGTAACAGCCATAAAATCAATTAAAAATCACGTTATTCGCATTCCAAATTAGGTGGTGCACATCAGTTACAAATTCATCATTTAAAGCTGAAAGCTGACCTTCCATCGCTTAATTGTATTCACATCCAATAAACACAAATCAAAGCATCCACACTGCAATCAACTCATCGTCAATTACACATAAAAGCCGTGCTTCCTGCACAATCAACCATCAGGTACACCATGGCAGCCACGGCGGAGATATCATCACGCGGGGTCATGACACGGCATGGCACGGCACCGACACGCATGGACGCACGGTGGCGCCAGAGTCAGGGTCGTGGTCGTGACTCACGACTGCTACGCGACATCGAGATGTTTTGTCTCCCACGGGGAAGGGTTTCGAGGAGGGGACAGCCAAATGTGGTCGTGCACGCGACTGGGTTTGTTTTATGGGGTAACGCTTTGACTGCCACTACCCACAAATTTACTAACAGTTCTGAGGATTGGTGTCGCGTTTCACGCCGAGGTCTGCTTCAAGAGGAGTGTCCTATCCCGAAATGGGTATATTCAAACACTCGTTCGTTGGTCTTCGCGTCCGAATTTTAAGTTTGAGGATGAATAAGATGATGGTGTCACACTCATAATTAGTAAAAATAAACAGAGTTAAGTCAGACAATTTTGAAAATTGAAAATTAATCAAGGAGGCAGGAATACTGGGGTTAAATAAACGAGGCCTGTTAAAAAGTTTCCGACCTTATTTTTTTGAAAAAACCTGATGGATTTGCTGTTGCTGCCAAGCAGCATTTGCGTGAGGTAGTGTGTGGTACCTACATTGAATGATCCTAAATGTATTGATATTTATTTCTGTCATGAGATAGACGTAAAATAAAATTTATAATTTTTAGCAACTTAGGGTACCTACGAACTATTGCCTAATGAAAATTTTAACGTTGATTTTCCTACAATATTATGCAAGATCTGGACAATCACCAGACAAGAAAAACAAACTCTGCAAATATGGGAACATAAGTTAATTCGAAGAATTAAATTAATCAAATATGGAGAATATTGGACCAGAAAAACCAACCAGCTGAACCAATGACTCAAATACTAAGACGCAAATCAAGATGTTTAGGGCACATGCAAAGGTTGCCAAAAGGGAGAATATCAAAAATTATTTTAAATAGGAAACAAGAAAACAAAAAGAAGAGCGGTAGGCCTAAAAAGAGGTGGCTAGACGAAGTTTTAAAGGATCCAGAAAAACTTTTTTTTAAGAATAATTATGCAGGTACCTATATCGCGAGCTTAAGGAGTCATCTCAAAGAACATTGTAGGATTTAATTCCAATTAATGATATGTATTGATTAAACATAATAATAGTAATTTATTGTTTGTTAGATGGTAATTGTAATAGAAGACATTCTTTATAGAAATACATTGGTAAATTGTTTTATTTTCCTTGAGCAATCAGACATCAGAACTTGCGTAGACTAATATATTAATTTAAAATGACAAATGACATTTGTAATTTTGCTGGACGAACAAGTATAGAAACAATTTATGACTGATTGACAAAGTGCAATGGATGCATATTGCATGAGCCATGGAAAAACACGGTTTAAATATTTTTGTAGAACAAACGATATTAAATTTGATTTTCTGCCTAAGGGCTAGGAATGGCGAACTTCAAACTAGAACAATTCTAAATTACTGCAGACTGAGCATTTATTTGATACGTTAATCAAAATGATTGACAGAACTAGATTTGAAATTAACCTACTGATCTTTAGTTCTGCAAAAATCGGAACAAAAATAGAAAGTCCAAAACAATATTATCTAATTACTGTCTATTATCTTTCATCGCCTTTACTAATGATACTTACAAACCTTTCTTTTATTGTAGTTTAAGAAAAACGTAAAACAACCAAAAAGAAATTCAGCTTGTCTATCAAATATTGATGTATTCCACACAAAAGGCTCCAATCAATAACAAAAATATAAGGATACAAACAATAATGCATATTTTAAGAGGCTGTTGTTAGGTTATATATGGGTTGAACCACTGAAATATAATAATACTGGAACAGTAACTACATTGGAAATGCAAGCCGAGAGAGACTGCCAGTCATAGGGCTGTCTTTATTGAACAGTTCACTTAGATATTTGTTAAGAAAATACAACGAAATTAACATTCAATCATTCTGAAATAAGATGTTTAACATAAAATGAAATAATAGGTTTGTTCCAAGTGGTCATTTCTGACAAGTTTGTGACAAATTTCAGTGCGCCTGCGAAAAATGTAAACAAATTAACTTTGAAAAATTTCTTTTCTATGGCGAAAAATGTATGAATTTCTTTATTTATATTTATATTTAAGGTTAGCTGTCAAAACAAAATATGAACATGCACATGCGTTTCATTCCATTCGCCGTTCCAGTCTATGTTTCAAACTTAACTTGTTTACATTTTTCGCAGACGCACTGAAATTTGTCACAAACATGTCACAAACTTGTCAGAAATGACCACTTGGAACAAACCTAATACATTAATATAAATGGGTTCAATTAATTATTGTGTACATATGTGAATTTAAAATAATTTTCAAATAATTGAACAGTTCACTGTTAAATACTATTTATAAATTTGGGACAAGACTGTGTAACATGTTTTTAAATAGCAACCGTTGTAGAAACAAGTGTTAGACAAAGAAGGGTGGCCCTACGATATAATTTGTCCCAGGCTCGTTTTTCGCTTTCATAAAATCCTACAAGTTAGCAGTAGAGTATTTCTATATTTCAGTGTTTTCACCTGCCTTTTACCTCCCGCAACATCCTGTAAGGGAAGTAAAGGAATCATGCTAAAAATTCGATAGTGAGTTTTCAGTGGATGAGCACGTTTTAGATTCCCTAGAATACGATTTTAATAGTTTCGCGATGATGTCTGTGTGTGTCTGTCTGGTCAGTCTGTCTATTGAATTTAATTTTATTAAATATTTAAATACAGTCGATCCTGTCCTGGTCGTCGTCGCATGTTTACGCATGGCTGCGAGACTTTCCAAGAACAATTAGCATTTCTAAGATACACCGTTTATCCATTTGCATACATTAATAACTCATATGTTTATAGAGTTCTTACATTTGAGTACAACTCAACAAAGATCTATTCAATGAAGCCATGAGGAAGCCAGCTAGTCCGAGTCGAATCCAATTCGCGTTCTTTCATCTCCATGACAATGAACAGGCGATTTGCGGTCACCTCGCGAGATCATCTTCCACGTGAACCCAACCGGCGAACGCTCAGAAATTCACAGATGCTTTGTGAGATGGCGAGATGTTCCGTTAACGGGAACTATGTTACCGAAGTAGAACAATGCCGTGAAACGTTTGTTTTGACGGTATTGATTCATTGTTGGATTCAATGGATATTAAATTATATTTTGTCATGATATATTGTTATTGTGAAGTAAATGAATGTAGACTTATCAACAATTTTGGCAGCTTTTATTTATTGACTTGAAAGTAATTTAGTTGTACAATAAGATTGGTCGTTGTGATAGTAATAATGTGCTTTATGAATTTGCGTGCACATTTTCACCCTGCCGCATAATACTAGAGGGGGAGATTATCAGATATCTGATTGTGTCAAACTGTCAAAACATTTAACGGGATATTATGAGGGAAAGAACAACCCTATGTGGTTTGAATCATGCTTATAAATTTTTATTTATACGAGGTGGAATCAAAAGAACTTGGACAGAACTTATTAAAAAACGACAAAAGACTTATAGTCCGAAAAACCTATCTTGGCGAGTTGAAGAAATTTGAATTTTTCTGCGATAAGGGAAAAGTTATAAAATCCATAGACATGACAGAATAAAATTCAAATTAATGAATATACGAAAATTACTGTAAATAATAATATTTTATTTATTACATATAATAATTACAACCGATATTGTTTGAGCCAAATCAATCGCACGTAAAAATAAATGATTGACTAGTCAGTCGGTTTATTTAGTAAAACACAAGTACAGGCAGAAGATTGCAAGCCATAAGCAAAAGAGAATAACTGTACATATTCACATTAACTACTAATTTATACTTTTCTGTATTATGCACAAAACGTCTGACAGCTTTCAGACAAAACATATTTTCCGAGAATGTCGGAAGGTTCAACCCGGTAATGTTACATAACTGAACGGATACGGATATCTGTATGACCCGCTACCGCTACTTGTCTAGTATAATCTACCTTAAACGTCGAAACGGAACTCCGTTTATTTTGTAATGCATGCTTCACTGTTCAGAGTAGCTTACGGTTTGAAAGAGAAGAGCTAACGGCAAGTAATTGTAAAATAAAAATTGCCAACGACCCGGGGCGCTACTGTCTGTCCCGACCTTTCAGCATGAAGTATTATCGCATCCGCAGCTAGAATCAGCTTCGTCACTGTACAATTACATATGTACTGACACCGGCGCGGCGCTCACTTACAAATTTAATTTACATTCATTGGGTGAGCGCTACTGCAACAGCTGCTAAACAATAGCTGCATCACATGTGCATCTGCTGCTCACACGCACTAATCTAATTCACGATCATCACAAGGGAAATCACTAAAACCACTTGTAGTTTACTTTTAAACACGTGCTCTTTGATTACCAAGAATAATTACAGGAAGCAAATTTTAATCAAAGATTCTGAAAGGTCATATTATATATTATAAAATAACAATGATAATGACAGAAACAGATACCGCTTAAAAATAATGAAACTGATACAGAATGATTGTTAAATAATGGTTCACTTCGACCTTAGAGTAAAAAGTGATTGTATTTACAAATTCACATTCACAGTCATAACACGCTATTAATTACAAATTTTATGTATTTTTAAACAACCTGTCACTTTCGGTAGTTTGCTGTTTGCAACATAATAATTGTTAATTATAACCTATCACAAAATTGAATATTTTATCTGATTTGCTATTTCACAATAGTGGCATTTTAATTTGATTTGATTAGTATGTATAACAATAAGTCACATTCACTCAAAAAAATTAATCGATTAATTAGAACGCAAATAATATCGTAAGTTCCTCTTGTATCCTTTCCACTAACTTTTATAATGGGTAAATAGCGTGATGATATATTTATTTTCAATTTCGTCTATTCCGTTACTGAAATATATTAATGTTGGAACGCGAACTAACGTTAAAATGCGGATCGAAAGAGACAGCTAACGTCTTTGTTTTGCAGTCCGCTTAGAGAGTAGATAACTTTTGTAACCGGAACAGGTATACGCCTAATTCTTAAAGAAAGGGAAGAAGAAGAACTACTCAATTGATTATTTGTTTGCTAAATATTTGAATAATTTATAAAGTAGTCTAGTTAATGGTTATTTTTACTTTCTTATACAAAGTATAAGGAAATATTGGAATCACGAAAAAAATCGTTGGCGAGATTTTTGCGGAAATACATATTTTGACGTCCGCGGAATCCGTTAAGAGCAATTTCTCAGTGATGTCTGTGTGTGAGGATGAATGGATGGATGGATGTCCGTGGGTCCGGGTGCGCAATATCTCATGAACGAAACAAGATATGTAAACGAAACTTGGAATTTATAAGTTTCATGAAAAAATGAAGAGCTGAGTTGATTTTGAATGAAATTGAAAGACCGGAAGAGGAAGTTTACAGGACACAAAAAATAAATTCCATATATTTCAAAAATAGAATTAGCTGTGAGAAAATGTTTCAAATGAAAGATGTTAGCAAAAATATTTGGAATATAAAATGTTATTTGTACTTTTCTTGAACAAGCTTCAAATTTTGAGAAAAACTAAAATATATATTCAAGAATTACTTCTATAATCTTAGTTACAATGGGAACAAAAACTAAAACATTTATAATATCTATGTGTCAAACATGTCTAATAATTGTGAAGTGTCAAAAATATGTGTCGCATGAAATATTATAAAAGCATTGTATTATTTGTTAGAAAGTTTTGAAGACTAAATATTAATTAATTTCTATTTTAATAAATAATTATTGTTAAAATAATGTCATACGCAAGGAACAAGTCATACGTGTTCAGTAGGTTTTATTTGTATAAGAAAGTAGTGTGGTGCCCACACCAGATTTTTTTATAAAAAGATACAACACGAATGCATCATGTTAAATGTTCGTATACAGTTCCAGTTTTTAAGTAGCAATTTATTAATAGCAAATTGCAATATAACAAAACTATTGGCAACTACTTATTGCTGTAAA
Organism: Poecilus cupreus; assembly: GCA_963942605.1. NCBI lineage: Eukaryota > Metazoa > Arthropoda > Insecta > Coleoptera > Carabidae > Poecilus > Poecilus cupreus. Next base: position 34,235,190 of record OZ012714.1, read on the forward strand.
CCATTACTTCCTTGGTACAGAAATATGTATTTCTTAACGACAACAATTAACAACTTAATAACTGAACCACAAAAATATCAGGTAGTAATTAAGCACGTTTTTCCTGCACCACGCTAATGAATCCCCAAGTGTCAATAAACCAGAAACACAACATAACCAATAAATTCCCAGCCGAGATGATTAAATCATTCCGTAAACACGCGAAAAAGCGCGTCTTGCTCGCTGTAACGGTAAGTTTTTTACGATGTCGCAGCCAAGGACACAATTCAATTACCTGTTCACGTAATGAACTGCGGCTGAGACTGTGTGAGGCTGCCAGTGTTTCTTCCTGCATTGGATGTTGGATGCAATAACCACGTAAGTGGTTCGGCGTGTCAGGTGCAGCCAGTGGCGCGCGTAAGCGGGGAGCTGCTGATCATTGGAAATACTGTCTTGCGGTTACCATTGCGCGAGCTGCATAATATTAGGTTAGGTACTAATTTTAGTTTCTTAAGAAATTTTTTAACGAATAGGACTGTCGATTATGAGATCCTCTGGTTTCCTTTCCACTATGGATAATAGTGTGATGACATTATATATTTATCCAACACCGACTCATGATTGTAACTATAGTTATTTGAAATAAGTAATGTCCAACACTACTCACGCAGTGAGAATAATAGAGAAGACACAGAGAATAGTATATTCTACAACAAGTAATGGAATGGCACATATTCCACGCGAGCAAAAAGTTTGTAGTCCAAGCCGAAGGCGAGGGCTACGGTTTGCGAGTTGTTACATGTTGTAGACATGTAGACTATACTTTCTATAACAAGATTTTGGAAATTATACAAAAAAAAAATACAAATATAAAACGTCAAACTCAAAAAATTAAATTAAAACAGACGTAACCATAGTAACTGAATCAAAATACTTCATATATCGCGGCTCTGATTTGTCGAAAATATGCCATACGCGGCATATGGAATGTTGTAATTCCATAACAATTTTTAGTTGTAGAATGCGTAGTTTCCAAAATAGTGTTATAGAAAATAATTACTGATTAAATTCACTAAATTATTTGTTATAAAAAATGTCTCTGAGGTTCCTCGGAATTAAATTCAGATATGCTTCTTGTGATATTTAGAGGTATTTACACCTTTTCATCTATTTTTTACCTTTTATTGTGTTTACAATTTACAATTACAGATCACAATCATTCCATGGCTACTTTGTAATTTCTATATTTTATAAATAACTTATGAAATGTCTTGTCAGTGTCAAACAAATAACGAAAATATACAAACGATTTAAGACGTTTTAAGAGTGGTGTTAGATAAAACGAAAATATAAGTATCTCAAGTAACCCCAGAAAAACGATCTCTTGCAAAAAAAATAAAAAATTCGTTAAACAAATTAATAGTAACAAAGTTGTATAAACGGATGTAAACTTTTGATTGTATAAAATACGCTTCATACAAAGAACTTGAATCGAGCTTTCCCCGTTGACATCAGCGCGAAACGGGTTGTATAACACTGATCACCTCTTGCAATATCAACTACATAATATTGGCCATCCATCATGACATTAAACCGTCGAACAAAATTATCGAATTCCCATATTATCGGACGTAAATCTTGCCGATCTACAAACATAATTGACCCGTGTCACGATTTTAATGTTATACGGTGCTTATATGTATTAAAATTCCTTACTTACATACGATAAAATTACTTCAATCGAACACCGGATGGAAAGGATATTACGTGAACGTGTATTAACTTTGGTTTTTATTATTCCTTGAGTTGATCTGTTTTTATCTTTTTGTTTTTGAGAATGAATTATGACTGTAAGTGTTATTGTACTTTTTTGGTGAAAGTTCGATGCCTTTCAAAATTGCAGTTTGAGTTCTGGAAGAAGGCCAAATGTTTGTGCAGTAGACGGTGAAATGAATTGTTAGTTTATCAAACATAGAACACTTGAGAAATGACCGGCTTGACAGCTAGTTCGTATCACGACACATTGTAAAAGACATATTATTATTTCATCCCTTAATATACGAGCCTAGAATTATATCATTTGGCCCAGTTATAATCATACAAAAAAAATTGTTTAATTCAACACATTTATATCTTGAATTCTACCATTTTTACCTCCCGCACATACATATATTTATTTTGGAAATAATACAAGTGGCAGATTATTTGAAGGCCTATCAGGGTTTTTGGGTATGTCTAAGATAATACATAAGATAGAGTATACATCATTGGAATCTAAAAAGATGTAGAATACAATATTTATTTGAATCATTTTTCTATAATTTGTTCTCATTAGATTCAAAAACAGTGTTCGTGGTACAAATCAATACCTCTTGGGCAAATGAAATCTTTATATTTTTGTTAATTTATTATTATTTCAGTTCTAATTTTACCTTAAAATATTCTTAAATATAACAGAATACAAGATACAAATAAATTGAGTACCTACAACAATTTTCCCTTTGTAAGATGAGATCAAATGTCAGCTGTGGGATTCGAACTGAGGATCTCACGATCCACAGTCCGACGCGTTACCACGGAGCTATTTACCCCTGTGGTTCCCCCTCCACTAATCTTTGGAGGGCTATGATTTAACGGCTGTTAACCGCACTTCATACGTAAAAATATATCACTTACCGAGATCTGCGTAAGCAGAATGCCACACCCATAATAGGTAAAAGGCGTGATGATATATTTATTTTTTATTTTTTTTAAGATCAGAACAATTCTTAATTGAGCAAAATGGTATTATTTTGGGCTCGTAGTATATTTTTTTTTACATATTGAAACAATACTCCAGATATAAATAGCATTAGTAGAACAAAGAATCAGAATAGAGCAGGTGATTCTAAATTAATAGCTTGCTGCGGAATGTGTTACGTTACATTTTCCAAGAAATCATCGCATCACTTCCCCAAGTAAAAAATTACAGTTACCGAGTTATCGTAAAAGGCAAGGTCGACTGCAAACCTAACACTTGGTTTGCGATCAAAATTCAGTCAACGGTGTCACGCAATGTTGCTTGAGATTGAGACCTACAACTAAAGTAAACAGAATGTCTCAAACAAATTTATTGTAAAATAAAGAAAACGATTGACCATTTCTACTAAAAAAAAATTTATATTGCACTGTATTGTAATCACTTGTTTATGATAGTGTTTAGAGGCCATAAAGTTGCGCTTCATGGACTGTGCTATAAGGATAAAGTAAAAGGGCATATTATCAAAATAAACGACAAAATAAGTTTCAATAATTCATTAGGTAAGTAATTAAATAGGAATCTCACCTTTCTCACAAATATTATTTTTATGCTATTTCAATTAGGTATTTCTTTCATAATAACAGGTCAGAATGACAGATGTAAAACGTCAGCTTGCATATTTTCTAAAAAAACAAACAATAATAAATAATAAACAATTAGGTAATTAAACAAAAAAAGAAAAGCACACTTCGAAACAATAAAATTATGTTCGCCTGTATTATAATTACTTCTTAATGAAATTGTTTAGTGGCCAAAAATGGCTATTTATGGACTAGTCCAATAAATAATAAACAGAAAAAAAAAAACAAAATTCGAAATTACCTTTTTATTTCTAAACTAAGAATTATAATTTGCAATGCAGTCAAACATACAATATTGTATGTAACAGGCACATAATAGGGTTTTATTGACTAGTCCTTTTATGTGGCTTACTTCGCTGCGCTCGCTAGGACCAACTGTCTCGTCCATAAAACCCTAAATTATGTACTTGTTACATAATTATCTATTTAATGTCAGCATCATGAGTCAAATATAAATATCATTCTAAGCTAAAAAAAAAAAAAAATTATAAACGTATGTAGCAAGTACATAATAGGGTTTTATAGACTTGCCCTTTTTGTCTTCCGTTTCGTTCAAAAAACCTTGTATTATGTACTTGTTACACAAATATCTATTTTCTCAATGATCCTTCAAGCATTTTTTAGATACTAATAAAATGTTTATAGGTTTTTAATGTATATTCGATGACCTACATGTTTATTTATTATCACGAATGCTTTGAAATTATTTGTTTAGCCAATTTCACTTGTAACAAATTTGATTATCTATTTTAGGAAGGTAGGCATCGGATGTTGTATATAATTGGTGTAATTATCTTCAGATATGTGCAAAAATATACTTTCTCGTATCTGCAAAGAGAATGTAGATGTGGGTGTAGCAAATAACCCTCCATTGAGTGTATAACTTAATATCTTCCTAACAAAACAAAACAACTCGGCAGCTCATTAAAAATCAACAAAGCACCAGCAATTAACGCACCGGTAAAACACAACAATTAGAACCAAGTCGACAAAAACTCGCCTGGTTCGTTCGCACAAACTGGAACACCACGTCGCTAGGCAACCTCCAAAGGTTGTGAGAGAATAGCACAAGCGTGGTGGAGGCAGAAGAGTGTTTTACATGGAACGAGTTATGGAAAACAATCAACCGGAGCCCGGAATGTTCACGGCGCGATCCGGAACTGTACGATGGAACCTAGGCATAGGAACTTGATGTTAATTTCGCTCTGTTATGAGTTTCTAGTTATGTTACCTATGAGTTGTGAATAGGATTAGTATTGTTTCGCGAAATACCACTTAGATATTAGTTGCGAATTTGAACATTGATTTTGAGAACTGAAATTCCTTTGATGATGTACTGAATAGGAAGTAACTTCTATTTATAGCATTAAGCGTGGTGATGCAAATAATAAATAAATATATCTACACGCCATTTACCCATTGATGGTATGGCACTCTGCTTTCTACGGTAAGTGAAATAAAGAAGGAGAAAGAGAGTCAAAACGGAAGAAAGAATAATGGCAACAATAGAACGTTCTTCGCAAATAAAAATAGTTGAATAACAAGATACCTATGAACGCAATAAAAATAAGAATCTACAGAATTTTAAATAATATAACCGATAGATATGTAAACAACAGAGAAAATAACAATGATGAAAAGGAGAAGAAATAGTTATTTGTCAAACTAGAGAGAACAGCGCCTCTTTTTCTCACTCGAGCTCGAAGTTTAACTCATGAGCGTAGCGAATGAGGCAATTCGAGCGAGAGTGGAAGAAGGGCATTTCTCTCGTGTTAGGCACATGTTTCTAAAAACGATTTGCTCGAAACTAAAATACACTTTGACAACATAATGACACGGAACAAGGAAAATAAAATATTTTAGCCGTGCTGTGTCATAGAAAAGATATCATATCTGAGTGACTGAATTACACAGTTAAATAAGTTGTTGTTGATGTAGGATGAAATAGTATGTCAGATAAGCAGAAATGTTTAATGTTCAATAAATAAAAACAAGATGATATGCAACACCAGCTATCTGTGTTAAAAATGTCCAAGGCCGGTTCTGTTAACGACATCAAACAAACGAAACAAAACAATGCGTCAGTGCAGATTCTCTGTAAGAATTTGAGGCACGTAAAGCACGTACATATATCTGCGAGCCGCAAAGCAACAATAACAGATATATCGCACGAATTGTGTTAGCATCGCGCATAGAACATGCTCCACAGCGCGACTGCACACTGCCATCAGTTTAGTTCGCTGTCGCCAGATCAAAGATGGTGAAAATAGATTTCTCACTCGAGCCGATCCTTAAATTACCCGAAACACAGTATTTTCAACAGCTTGTTTTAATTAATAGCCAATAAAATTGCGAATTATAAATTCGCATTTCAAATTATGCTACTAAATTTTATAGACATGTTAAGTTACACTACATATTATAATATTAAAGTATTTTGATCCCATTTATTTTTGTTTTCTCAGCTAGTTATGTCACAAATGTTCTTCCAATATGTGTTCATACAATTAGCAATAGCAACTAAACTAAAAGAGGTACTTGAATATTTCAAACCAATGTTTATTTATCTAATTTTATATTTAGTTTTACTGAAACATAACCATTTAAAATTTTAAGCATTGTTTAAATGAACAGCGTTCAAATAAAAAATCAGTACGTGTACAGTATATAAATAAGAAGACGAATGAATAATTGATTAATAATTACGAACATAAAAAATTTATCCCTTACAGGTACCCATGTGGAGGAAGACAAAAAGAAGATATCAACAAAATTATCAAAGTTGGTAATTAATTTCTTAGTGATTATTATAAATACTGCAGTATTATAAAAATAGCAATTGACCAAGCATGGCACGGAGTGTAAGCGATCTAAAATTATCCTTACTTTCAGCAGCAAAACAAAGATGCGTTGTTCAAGTGGAATTTTTCGCTGCATCTGAGTTCCGACAGCAAAATATATATCCCTAATTAATGTATTCAGTAAAATGTTGGTTTGCCATAAAGATGCCGCAAAGCTGAAGCGCAAACAACGCCAACTATTTTAATTAACGCAAAACTGCAAGGTTAACAAAATCATAACATTGCTAATAATCCCACGAGTCGTAGTAAAATTTAGCGAGGATGCTAAACAAAAACGCAGCGTGCGATTTTATTTTAGAGCACGGTGGTAATTTGTCAAACAAATGCCGGTTGTGGTAGGATGTTTGTATGCGTGGGGGCACTGGCATCGACACCCGGACGCGAAGTCGTGGTGCTTTGTGCGACGCCTGACGAGACGGCGTCTGGATCAACGCCTGGCGCCGTCAAGCGAAATGCATCATGCTCCACACAGGATGCGCATTCGCAAATGCTACATTACTATAGCTATGATGACTGTAAAATCATCTACTCTACAAAGTAACTAATGCAATAGCTTGTACAAAAGTGAACAGAAAAATTTAATATGGCGAACATATAACCTCCTACATTTACAACTTGTAAATAAACGGAACATATTAGAGAAAAAATTGTAGCCAATGTTGCTCAAAATCGTTTGCATAAAACAATTTGTTCTAACTCAATTATTTATTGAGATACGTCCAAAAAACCTGATAGCCTTTCAAGTAAACAACCAATAGGCCCATAAACCAATTTAAACAAAATTATGGAACTTTATTAGAATATATTACGATCAGTGAAAACCCGATGTGTAAATTCCATATATTACCCGAGATATGATTTTTTAAAGTTTGTGTGACGTCACGGGTACTCCTCCAGTGGCACTAAAACAATGATTTTTCATGATAGTAGATATTATATATTTTTTAATGTAAAAATAATATTTACATATTGTAAGTCTTTATTTACAACAATTAAACTTAATATAAATAAAGTATTAATTCCTTTTGCAACTTTTGAGTATTTTACTTGATATTCTAGTAAATAATATACGAAAGTTTGAGAACATGGGCGCTAGTAGTAATGTAGTAACCTAACCTCAGCAGACAATTTTATTCAATAGTTTTTCAACACAGCACAATAAAACTGTAGAATTATAAAACAAGTAATAGAAGCCCAACAAATATAATCTTAAATATCAACAAACAAAACAAATGAAATGAAATTTCGTAGTTCTATTTTAGCCCACAATAGGCGCTGGGCGCAGCGGCAGACGCGCGATTTGCACTTTTCATATTTCTGACCAATAGCATCAATGCGAGTACCCGTGACGTCAAAATATGTTCAATTCGTTATATCGCTTTACTGCAGAATATTTAAAAAATATATTTTACTACTAATTATTCGATAAGTGTTACACGATTTTGATATAAATTTGTCATATTTAGTTTATAGTTTATGCGCCCATTCCAGTTGATGGATTGCACCAAAATCTCAGCTCGTATTTTGAATATGTAATTTCAAAATGATATCTTCATATTCAAGTGAAATCGAATTCTAGGGAGCCTAAAACCTGCTCAAAATACCTCCCTTACATATACTCGTATGTGCGGTAGGTAAAAATGTGATCTGCCAACACAGAACCTCCTGCTAAAGCAGTAGGAAATAGAGAAAAAAGTTTCAAATATAAACGTCAATAATAATTTGCGGATACATCAATTTTAATATTTTTTACGAGATATAAAATGTAACATACTTTAATATGAAACTTATATGTTATGCAAATTATTATTACTTAAAGGAAGTATAATTTACACTTTCCATACTGCAAAAAATTTCAAGCCACGTTATTCTGTTATATAATATTCAACTACCTCGGTAGGTATGCATTAATATTCAACAAGTTTTTCTATTAAACTCAAGAAAAACAGAAATGTTGACACATTTATACATTTACAGAAAAAAGTATCAACAGGTAATAATCCTACAAAACTAAAAGCAATGTGTGAACCATAAAATAGCAATAATTCAGCGGACGCATCCAGGGCAGCGAGCTGGCACCATGCCCGACATCTCTGCGCACAGTTTGCAGTTCGCACGGTAGATATGCGAAAGGAGCTCATCCAAAGACAACATTTTAAAGGATCAAGACACACAACATAAGCACACTTAGCTCCCATCAATTCATCATTACAACATGCAAATAGAAATCCGACCATACGCCAAGCTGCGGGATTGTTTTTAAGTTAATAAATAATTAACTGGCATTGATGGATCGGAACCAGAAAATGCAAAATTGGGCTTTCGTTTTTTGTGGAGCAGTATTTTAACTTGCATCCTTTAAGTTTAGTATTTCCAGCCATTTATGTTGACATAAATAAGATTGATACGCAGAAATGGTGATTAATTTTTTGTGAAATACTTCACTAAAATTTCGTAATTAGATCAATGATATGATTATTTAATTACAGATTAATATAAAATGAATATTGCGAAAGCAACGAAAGAATGTTGAACACAATAATTTATTACAATATGCTTGTACTGATGACATCAATATTTTAAGCAAGGCAGCTCAAGCGGTCTTGATACACATAACAAGCTTATCTGGCATATTGAAAACTTTATTAGATAGAGATAGACGAGCGGAATTCAAACAAGTCAGCGTCAAACTGCTTTTTTGTTTCAGATAATTTTTCTGTTTTTGCATGAATTTTAAAGATGTATTGGAAAAGATATTTAGATATACGTCTGCCTACCATAACTTTAAACATGGGTCGGTATTAATTCTAGTTTGTATTGTCAATTAGAAAAATCTGTTGTGGCCAACACATTACCTCCCGCCGTAGGCTTTTTATTCAATTACACACCAATAAGCATTACATTTTGTAATGTTCTAGAAAAGGTATAACTACCTATTAGGTAACTAAAGAATTGTGCAAAAATATTGTGATCTGATAAAATTAGAAATAAAAATGTGTATTTACAATGAATAAAAAATAAAAATGTGATGTTAGGCACCAGAATAGATTTATTATCAAACAAACGAAAAAAAAATTAATTATTACAATAGCAAAAATGTATCTTACGTATAGTGACAACAATTTGGATATTTACAAGAACAATATTTATATTTATATTAATAATATGATATTATTTTCGATTGCTGCTACAACAATCTAAATATTATAGAATTACTAATATAAATATTGTTATTGTGAATATCTAAATTGCTGTCACTATACGTAAAATATTTTTTGCTATTGTAACAATCCAATTTATTTTTTCGTGCAATACACTAACCTATCCTACCTATCTCTCTTTGACATGCACTTTTCAATTATGACACACGTCAGTAATTGACAATTTTTATATGTTGTATTGTTTCTTTTTTAAAAAGTGCATTTCAGTACATTAAAACAAATATGTAAAATTATTGTAATTCGTAAATGGTATAAGTATGAGAAAAATTTTTCAAACCGAAATTGCATATAATAAAATTTGAAATATGATTCTAAAAACAAAAATAACAATAAAACAAATATTTACAATATTTCAAAATAACCTGAGAGGGATTCAAGTAAACTGCCATTTCTGGTCATTGGATTATCACCAAAAACTGATCAGCTTTTCCTAAAGGGATACAAATGTAAAATACAAAACATAAACATTTTTCAGTCCAGCAGTTTTTGATAAACTGTAACTCCAGAGACCTGTATCGCAGACGGCAGACATCATTGCGAAAATATAAAAATCTCTACCAAATTATTAGTATGATTCCTATACCACCCTTACATTACAGGGTGTAGCAAGAGGTAAAAATTACATTTTTGTAGATTTTTATTTTGCTGGTATCTCGTCATATCCAGCCGTTTATTTATAGAATTAATAACTCTTAATGAGAGTGATAAAATGGTTCATTAGACTTATACAAAAAAAGTGGTAGATGTAGATGTAATTTTCTATGAATGCAGTTGGACCAGGTATCTCGATAACCTACATAATAAAATAATATGTATAATTTGCGTAGCGCGATATATAGAAAGTTATGCATTTTTAATTTGTCTAAAAAGAAAGTTGAACCATTGACATTTTCCAACTATGCTGCATGAAAAATCCCAGCAATTTTTATAAATCTCGTGTTGTATCCACGGCAACTGATGACCATTTCGCAATCTTCATTTTATTATTACAACTATAATGTCAAACACTCCGGAAGACATTCCGCGTGTCAACATTCACGAATTATTTACAATTTGCACAACACGTGTGATATACGAGGCAAATTTATATTCTACTAACTCTTACACGAAACTTTTCCGTCCAAAATATATACACTTTACGATAAACGTTGCAAGGCCGTGCATTCTAAATGCATTTCTAATAAAATAAGCGAGATTAACAGCTCAAAATATCAACGGAAATGTTACATGCTGCAAGAAGCAAGATTGTTTTGTTTTAATGAAGTTACAGTACGTTTCATACATGATTAATTATAGAAAATTTATATTACAAATACAATAGCAAAGCAGCACCAATAACAAATGAGTAAGTGTATTTACAATGTACAGGGTCAGTTTATGTTTTCAAGGACAGAATATGATGAAATTTATTAGTAATTCAATCAACGAACGTTTAATTATAGCAAGTAGAACTATGGGTCACGCATTCACATTGTTCTATCGAGCAGAAAAAAGTTGAAATGTTTAAATAACAATATCATCCCGCCATTTAGACATAGCCATAAAGAAGTTAGTGGAGGGAAATTTTTATGGTGCCAAAGTCTGGCTGAAACATAATCTTAAAGTGAAATACCTTTACTTATGATCTATCATACGCTAGGCATTAATGAGTTAATAAGAGTGTTATTTAATTTATGGACATTTCCCAGAAATGCTAAATTTCTTGGTTGTCAGAAGATCTCGATTGTTGTTTCAGGACAACATAAAATTTAATGAATAGGTAATCATTACAATTTATCCTTTGTTTCTAAATAATTCTATGGTTGTAAATCATAGTAAAACAGCTAACGAAGTAAGCAGAATGGTCTTTAACAAGAGCTTAAATTAATCCTCATATTAAGTGTGTTCCGCTGGATAAACACTCCGCAGTTTCAGAAAACACGAAACACGTTAATTTCCTTTGCCTTTGCATAATTAAATAAAGGATCAACAGAGCGGAAATCCTTGTACGTCCATGTATGGCTAATGTCCATAGACGCCGCAACACTGGACTCTGTACAACATGAACTTGACGTACGATCAAGATAGACAAACACTCACGAGGAAAACTAACATGTTTCATAAGATCTGTGGAAACAACGCCGCCTACTATCCTTTGCACGGCGATAAAACTGAAGGAAAACAGTTAAGTTGCGACGACAGTGAAGTTGCAGTTGGGTTTACAAGTAATTACCAAGTAAACATAAATGAATATGCTAAATTAATTGTACTGTTACAAGTCAAAACATATACCCACAGACGTAATAAATAATCAATCTGCAATTAATTGAAAAATCATTAACAAGGTAATTTTATTCTTCGTGACCTTCTCTGTAAACACATTTTTCTCAAGTACGAATATCACAATAATTCCAATTGCATTCTTTGCCATGTACACATTCTCGAATTCATATCATTTATTTGAAACTGGAACAAAAGATTTAGGTTGTATCAGACAAACTCTCATAGTTGCTTGGAACAGTAGACGAAAGTGATTTCGTCTAATTCTAATGCCAAATTGCTCCAATCAATTTATCTTAAAGCAACCATATGCGAGTCAAAAATGAATGAAAAACAAAACCTCAAATACCAAATAGTATTTGGTAAGCCATTTTGCTGAATCTAAGTCTTTTGTCGTTTGCAAGTAAAAGAAGGAAAAGAAAGCAAATATCTCGTTCCTATAGCCAAGAATACTAGAGATTTATAAATATAAACAATTCATTTGTTTTCTTTGAAAAATTCGGGAACATTTATTTAGTTGATATTGATTTATTAGTTGTGCACTGCAATTGAAAATTTGGTAAAACCGTAGTTTACGGCAAAAATGAAGATAGCTAAGAATCGCCACTGATGTTTGGTAGATATGGCAGTTTATGGTGGCGCAAGTCAAACAACAAAAACCTAGCAAATTTGCATTCTGAAAATGCCGTTGAACTTTTGGCCGTAAACTACGGTTTAGCCGAAAATTTAATAATAATTACTTACATTTAAGCTTACAATTAACAAATTGATGGGAATCTCTAACTTCCAAGCTCTCAAACATTGAACAAAACAAACGCACAAAATTGACAGCCAATTGATACCAACCCTAATCTTATAAAATTCTCTAGTTTTTACCAGTCCAGGCCTGAAACCAAGCAGTTCCTAGAAGAGCGTTGAAATGTTTAAACTAGTGTTTTTGGACGGAGGAACAGAAAATAAATTTGAATATTCTTTATATACCACAGTGTTTTGTGTTCTTTCCGTCAAAGATCGGTTAAAGAAAAATCGATTATTCAAACACCTCCAATTCGCACTTGTTTCAGATAAACAACGTTACACTGTAATCTATTTCCTGAATTTCTGATAAACATTTATATAAAATGGCAACAAGTAATTTTTTATCATTCCTGTACTGCAAATTAATTTTAAAAATTTAAACTTTTTTGCGATAAAGTGAACGAAACCATGTTATTAAATTGATATGCTCTACAGTTCAGGAAGCTAACAAAATGGCTTTCACTTACTTATCTCTCAACGACAATTTTCTTGTACAAGTGGGAAGATATCTAGAAATATCCAAAGCAGTAGCTATTGCAAAGTAAATGGAAATTGTGACATTGCCTTATAACAACTTCATACGATTACGACAGGTTACAAGTTTTACATTTACGTTTTAATATCAAGTGTGTATGATCTTTGAAATATTAATATTATTTAAATAATGACTTAATTTGAAATTAGTGACCTTGGTGTCATAACAAATGAATGTTTAGTACCGGTAGACAATAGATCGAGATCAGGTTTCCTAAATTTTTGCAAGGCAAATTAGCTGTCCATTTAAATATTGGAGCTGAAAAAAATACTATTTTTTTTGTAAATTTCAATACAATTCCCGTCATAAATAATAGATTGCTTTTGGCAGTATAATGACAAGAAAAAATATACCCAAAAAAAACTTGGTTCATGCTGAATGATAAATTATAACTTCTGATAGAACAGCAACAATTCTCTGACAACAAAGTCACGAAGAAAATCGCTCCAGTAATAAAAATCCTTTTAAAAATGCAAATCAAGCATAAATTAACAATAAAATTCGACCTTGCACTGAAAGTGTTTTAAAATATAAAAACAACCTTCAAATTAAATCGCCAGCAATATTTTATTAACCGGAAAACACGTACTAAAATAGCAGCACCAAAAAAACTCTTGTTTGGATATTTTCAGATTCAAAATGGCGGGTGAAACAATCGAATAGTGGCTCTTTGAATTCGCCCTGTAAGGCCACGGATGCATTTTCTCATTAAAGAAAGCACTTATTGTCCCACACACAATCACGCAAGATGGCAGTTGAACGTTTTTAACGTGTGACTCATTTTTCTACTTGTCAACTAAACAGGTGTGTACAACACGTACAGTCAGTGGGTATGATGTGTACACTCCGAGGAAATGCATTCCGAATAAGTATCAACCATGTGTGATGTTTATTTAAGACGTAACTGTGAACAGTTTCGTTTTTTGTTTTAGAATAATGAAGTTCAAACAAGGATGAGTCTAGCTGATGATTTTACTCATTAATCTATTGGAGTGTAGGCTTGTGTTAGACTTCTTGGCGGTGTCTTTTATGTCGTGTTTAACAAAATGGTTTCGTGTAAAAAATATCACTTGGTGTTTGATGAATTAGTTGCCATGTTTCTTTTGCTTTGTAAGAAATGCTACAAGATGTTTAATAAATCTAGCTCTAGAATAAAATTGTTTGTTTTTATAACAAAGTCGGTAAATTAAAATTGAAATGCGTTGAAAGGCAAATTAATCTTTCGACTTATTTTATAAGTCTATTCTCTAGGCTTTGGAACTATAGTTCAAACTACACCCGAGGAAAAAAACGCAGCACTTGAAAATGCACAAAAAATGGCTAAATTTCAGAGTGCCATAACTCGGTTGCATTTAACTGAAATTGGATGATTCTTTGAGTTTTATAAACTTTGAAATGTTCTCTTCAATGTGATGCTAGTCAATATTCCTGATGTCAAAAAAATGTTCAAATTTGACAGCTCGTACGCAGTGCCAAAAAAATCGTAGACTCAAATGGCAAACAGGGCAATAAAGTTCAAACATTTTCATTTAAGTATCTGGGAACAGACCCTAGTTCATATGAAAAGAAATCACGACCATTAAGTAATATAAACGTCAACTTGCATACTCTAATTAAACTATAGGTAGCTTTGATAGCATATTTTATTTTGCCATTATTGTATCTCTTTATTATTTAAAGTTCTACGTTCAAACTCTTATCATTTAAAACAATTGACTATCAACCTATGTCCACAATACTAAACGTTCCAGGTTTCAGGTGACTTCAATGACTTAAAAAAAAAAAAACAATTGAGATCTTATGATTTAATATAAAACTATGTAGGTAATTCATTTTACTGGGGATACATTTTACTTTGTATTTCTAGATTTCTCATTATGCTATCAAACGTGTGGATCGCAAGATTCTTAATTCGAATTTTATCCGTGATTACCGGAATTGCAAATCTGTTATTTACCAGGATGTCACAATGCGAACAATAATCTGGCCGAATTACAGAAGCAAATTCAAATCAGTCGTAACAGAATTATACCCAGAAGTCATTAATTCAGCTCCGATTCGCGCACGATTATCCAATTTCTCTCTTACATCAACAATCAACAAACAAACCGTCTGCTCCAAATTCCCAGCCAACAATCAGCTTACGCCCTACGACTGTCTTTCTCATTGTTTCGCACGACAAATCCGAGCTGGGATCGATCTGATTCCGACGAAAAATTGCGACACTCGCCCACGGGCCCGGCGGGCCGTGATTAGCACCTTTCAGGCTGAGATTCGCGAGGTACCTGGGATGATGTGGGCTGCTTGGGTGCAGTTGGGTCAACGCGAATTGAAAATTAAATGAAATGTTACGCTGTTGTTATCTGGCATTTTCTCATATTTGATTAATTGTAGAAAGGCATGATTTAAAATAAAAAATGTTTTATCCAGTATTTTAGCCAGTTCAAATCAAAAGCATTGACAAAAATGTGTAAAATTTTGTCATATTGAGTGTATTTTATAATGCAATGATATAATTTTGAGTTAACATTCTTTAAGTTTTACATATTGAAAATTATTCCTCTTAACTAATTAATTTTATGAAATTTGGTTTCTCTGGCTACAAAATTATGTACTTACAATACATAGTATGTGTCATTCGTTATAATGAAGATATATTGTTTCAAATAGGGATAAAGCGCACCTATCTTCATTGCGTATGATTCATCTCAAGCCATAAAAACAAGGCGTATTGACTGAGACGTCTTTATGAATTTCAAAAGATTAAAATCAAAACGTAATCGATCCATGAATGAAAAAGTTGCCAAATAAAATATTAATGAAGCATGAACTAAATTCATATTCACTGAACATTTATTATAAGGCCCACGTAATAATAATCGCCAATAATTAAATAAAATCCAAAGTGACAAGTCTCAATTTCAGTTCGCCTTTTCGGTTGCAGACAACAAAACTCTTTTCGCGTCGAAGACACTGATTACATTGATTGGACGTGGGCTCCGGTTGGCATATTTCGTTGATTTAATATCGAACCGGGCCCAAACACTGATAGCCGATCGATGGAGTCAATTACCTCTCGCTCGCCAAATATGAAACATCTGTTATGATGCGCCATCCCACTGATGTGACGCGTAACTGCTGAGTGACAATAATGCTATAGCGAAATGTCGTCGGGAGATTGCTAATTTTTATAATTATTCTTGTCTGCCCATTAAGAGTTTTAGTTTTATCTTTGAAGTATTACTGCTCCCAATTTTGGACATGAATCACAAATTTTGATCTATAGTCATCGTCTGTTAATGTGATTTTGTGCACGCTTACAGAAGAAGATTATTACCTTTTACTTATAATGGATTCTAAATCACTTGAACTACGAGAATGTAAAACATTTAACTCTCGTTTCCTGTTGTACAATAATTTTGTTGTTGGATTGCGTATTTTTCTCAAAAATTAAACATCCTATTTGATATAGCGTTTCTCTTCTTGTTGTGTATTCGTGCGCGTTCCTAGTGATACTTATTAGAACTAACTTACTAGATAAACGGCGAGAAATGAGAAAACGTACTTGTTTTATAACGAAACAAATATTGAAATATAATTTAACTTGAAATAAATAGTTGGTTCAATTTTTCGCCTTACATTTTGTAAAATTACTATTTTGATATTTCTACTAGATCTTTGACAGTACATATTATAAATTTAAAGGTAGCGACTTTGGAGCTTATTCTGTAACTTACCTGTTAATTTTTAACAGCCTGTTAAAAATTTTAACCAATGATAACAGAAGTGACTTAATAAAAATGTAAAATTTCTTTTGACATGTTTTCATTAGTAAAAATTTCTAACAGGCAGTTGAAAAATAACAGGTAAGTTACAGAATAGGCCCTTTTATCAGCTAAAATCCAACATTTATTTATTTTTCTATCATTTATTTATTTTTCTATCATTAATGTGTTACTATGGACACCAGCTACATACATTACCATACTGTTCCAAATAAAATACAACACAGGTTATCAATAATTCACTGAATTATAATAGTATATTATGCAATGAACATGTAATGTATGCTATTACACATGAGAATAAAGTTTGCATCACGAGCGAAAGCGAGTGATATAAATCATTCAAATGAGTAATAGCTATTACATGCGAGTAGAATACTATACTTTATCCACAACATTTCGTCAAATATTTGTTTTGAAATATTAAGATAAGTAGAATTTTTGCTCTGACAAATACAAAAATTTGTTTGCTTATCAACATAGACAAATTGTGACAACCATCACTAGCTTACGTACTGTTGTAACAAAATTTTGAAATGATTTGACATTTAAAAATTTTTAAACCAATTATTCAGCTACAGTTTAAGCTTAAAAAAAAATAAGGGTATGAAAAATTACTGCCTTTGGCTTTTATGTAGAAAAAATTACTTAAAAGTTATTTTGATTTTACTCTTTTGACAGGTAAGATTTGAATTTGACATAATGAATGAATAATATTTTTAATCGAACTGTCAATATTATTTAATTCGAAACAGTAACAAAGGTCATTAATTGAGAAATAACGGTTGAATTATGGGTATAATTTGACAGTTGTGGATAAACATATAAACATTTCTCAAACTATAACCAAAAATAAGTTGAAAAAATTTTCAGAACTCATAATAAAATAATATTAGACTTTTAGATTGTTATTTAAAAATATTTTATTTAAATACATTGTATCGAATTATTATCAGGAAAACAAATGAATAACGGTTCGAATTATTGTACATACTTCGAAATATTGTAGATAAATTCAATATTTTACTTTACCAAAAAGTCATTTTTAATATTAACCAAAATTGTACCAGTAACTATTGGAATTTTCTTCATTAGTTATCATCTTTAAATTATGACAAGTTCATTTAACATTGACAATCTATGTTTCATTTTATTTGGAACAGTTCGGCGATATATAAACTGGTATCCATAGCAATACATTAATGACAAAAAAATAAATGTTGCATCTAAGCTGAAACGCACGGTATATGATTTGATTCGCATTGAAATACATCAAATGAATAATCAATGGCTGCGAGTTTCGAAATAACCTGATAATAATTAATTGGAGTTTTATTGCAATCTCCCACCTACTTTGCAGAAAACGAGATTCCAATTACTACCGATGATAAGATCACCAGATAACTAATAGTTTGCTAATTTAAAATTTCATAACAAATTACAAAGAGAATGCACATTAATTCATAGACTTGATTAGAATCGATTGTGTATTGAGAATAATAAATTATAAAGGTCTATTATTATAAAACAAAATAAAAAACAAACAGCAATAAATGATTAGTTAATAATCGATTATCGATTGAACAAATTTCAATTTATTAATTTATAGCTGGAACACACCTTGGAGTAAAAGTTTAGATTAGGATTGCTTAATTAATTGAATGTTTAAAAAGTTAAGTAAAATATTTGAAATTTATGTCGAAATATAAAATATATTAATCCTAATTTATTAACTTTAAATCTAGCGATGCAATATGTAAATTTTTTATTTGGCTACCGTCTGACATTACCAGTTATTAATAGAAAGCAATTTATAATCGGTGCTTAAATTTTTGAAAAAGAAAATATTTTTTTACATGATTACTACCATTTTGTGTGGTTACAAGTCGTCAAGTCACGAGCCCCAGAGCTAACACTGAATGTGACAGTGAAAAAAATCTAGTGTGGTTACCACAATACTTTCTTATACATATAAAACCAACTAAACACGTATGACTTGTTCCTTACGTATGATTTTATTTTGACAATTATTTGACATATAGATGTTAAAAATGTTTTAGTTTTTTTTGCCATTGTAACTAGGATTATTGAAATATAACATTTTTTCTAATATCTTTCATTTGAAACATATTTCACAGCAGATTTTATTTGTGAATAAAATTAAATTAATAGTTTTATGTGTTCCTCTTCCGGTTTTTCAATTTCATCAAAAATCAATTCAGCTCTTCATGTTTTCATGAAACCTATAACTTTTACATATCTTGTCTCGTTCATGAGATACTGCGCACACAGACATACATACATACATCCATCCATCCATCCTCACACACAGACATCATTGAGAAATTGGTCTTAACGGATACAGTGGACGCCAAAATATATATTTCCGCAAAAATCTTGTCAGCGATTTTTTTCATTTTGTGTAACAAAGTAAAAAACTAGAATATGTTAAAAAGTTTAATGATCTTCGAAATTCAAAAAGATGTGGCATCCCAGAATGGGTATCATAATTTGTGCATGACAATATTATGTGTGCGCGCATTATAAAAATTATTTATTACACAATTTATTGTATTATATACTTATTAAGAAGCCATAAATTCCGAGCACAATAATATTTTGCAAACCCACATAACCAACTTACATAAATTTCGTTTCCAACAATCACATAACAGGTATCTTAAATTTAGTAGTCTGATTCGCGACAATTACAAATACCAACGTCACACAAAATACTTGGGATGAGTTATGTGTCTCGGAATAACCAATGGTTATCAAGTAGCATTAGTCAAATCAAGATTTTGATCTCGTTAATTTGACGGTAGGCGTTCGCAATTTAAAAGGTACCCCAATTTTTCTTTCGTCATACCTTTTCGCGGAAAGAGATAATTTAGTCTGAGAAGCTAATAACTCATTGTGCAAAGTATAACTTAATCAGGTTTGGCAATTTGAGATCGCGTGTGGGTTCCTAGATGTTGGATTCTGTAGATAAATCAAAGTAATCGGGGCTCTTAGCTGGCAGGGGGCCGACGTTTTAATAGGGCGATTCTATTTCTTCAACTGGAAAATAAATAGCGAGCTGCTTTATTTTCTCTAGTTGCTGTTGCTGGCTTCTTGTTTATTTTCAATCATTTTATTTGTAAAGCTATACATCGATAAACTGATATGAAGCAGACAGGAATGAGCGTTAAACTCAGTCTATCCAAGTATACTTCAACCCACCAAAACCCGAAGAATCGTAATAAATAGTTATTTACATTTCAAGTAAGGTAAAACAGTTATCACTGTTGAATGGAGGAAATGACCGGCGAGCCTGTCACCTCCTTGAAGCAGTAAAACAATTACCTTACGTGTATTGTACATTTTACTTGTTCTTGTTACTCATTTGTAAATCAAATTAAAATTATAACCAAGTCCTGTCAGTTACACACAACTGTTCTGTCAAAAATATTTTTAAATAATTTCGCATAAGCCTTGTAAGCATTACTGTGGCAACGGGAATTGTTTACCTTGTTTACTAACTTTTAAAAATTTTACAATGTAGCTGTCAATTAGTACTTATAAAGATTCATTTTCAAAAGCAGTAGAGGGCTTGGGTAAATGGTGTTTACAAGTGAGTAACAAGTAAATAATTAAACAGCCCTCAATCTCGGTGGCGTAGTGGCTATGTCACTAGCCTAGCACGCCAGGGGTCGTGGGTTCGAATCCCACTGAAGAGCATGGTCGTTTGTGTTGTTCACATAATGAGCAATTTAGAAAAATTGGGTCAATTTCTTTTATTTATTTTTTTAAAGATATATTCAAAATCAACGTACTTGCCAAAATTATTCTATTTTAACGATTCATAAAAATACAAAAAACTTTAAGGTTATGAATATTGTTGACATTTCATACAGAGAGATAACTAGATAGTTCTAATTCAATCTATGCGTGTTACTATTGGTTCATTCCTAAACATAAACGTAAACCTAAAACAAAAGTTTGAAGTTTGCAAATTTTAAAATTAACTGTACACCGCAATTGGGTAGTGTGAACGCTCTTGTATGGTAACATGGAAACAATATTTCTTAAACGTAAACATAATTGTAAACCTCAAAACTAATTGCTTATGTGAATGAGGCTTAAAAAATGCATCATCACAAAGCAACTTAGATTAAATTTGTGAACATTAAACCAGCCAATAGCGAAAATTTAGAGATGAAAACAAAAGAACGCTCACAAATGTACGTTTTAGGAAGGTAGGTACTTGTAACAGAGACAAGAACCTAAGTAGGTTCCAGAATGCAAAGTTCCCGATAACGAATACGTAAATGGAGAATTCAATAGCTGGCCTCAAAACAAATTCTAGATACGAAAACAGCGATGTTAATTGCACGATCAGAGAAACAACTGAATATCGATTTATTCCGACGTATTGAGTTACTGGAGGAAATTAGATACAAGACTTTTTCCGAACGAATTAACATAATGCTGATTAGCAAAACGGAATTAAGAAAATGGAACAGAATGTGAATGGTTAGCTCAAATAGCTTTAACATCAAAATTGTTACAGAAATTATATCATTAGGTCTACAACTACATCAATATTAATTAAATAACCGACCTAGTGTGTATTCCAATTGAGGATGATTATAAACATATCTTTAGCCGTAGATGTTTAGAACAGATGTATAATATAATCGTAAAAAAAATTATCCAACAATTTATCGGCTCTATTTTTCCACTGTTCAATTATTTCTTTACTTGTTTCAAATTATGTACTTATGGGGACGTATTCTGTAATATACGTGTTAAATTTTTATTGTCTGTTAATAAAATTAACCAATGATTACAGATGGCACTGAATAATATTGAAAATTTACTTTGACGCATATATTTTTATTGGATACAATTTTTAACGGGTAATTAAAAATTAACAAGTTATAGAACACACCCGAATATTGGTTAATAATTCTGTTTGTGAGTTTATCATAAACCTTTCAATTAGGTAAAATAAAGTTGTATAAGCACATGAATGTTCTAAATTCTGTAATTGGAAGAGGCGTGATGATAAATATATACAAATTAATTAAAACGTCTGAAATATTTTAATCGGCAGTTCAACTTTCATAACTGAGGGAAAGGTGTAAAATATATGATTTATTAAACCATTTACACAAATTAATTCGCAGATATTTCGCATCAGAAAAATGTCGTGCCGGAACATTTTAATTTCATCATAGATTCGGTACATTCACATCAATAAAATGATTAAGATTAATCAAGACAGCAGTAAATCATGTACGCACTAAATATTATCTATTTGCAAGTCGTACATTACACAATACCAAGCTACTTCTGAACCATATTAAACAAGTGTTGCTATCAAATAAATCACAAATTGAAGATAATTTATCTGCTGCAGAAGTTAACATTACAATTTGCTCGCTCAGTAGGCTTGGACCGTGTCCGATTGTGGATTGGTTCGTTGGTGTTTATATATGTGAAATAAATTCACGTTCAATTCATAGCCAACTGTTTATTACGTGAATTTATGAGTTGGCTGTTGAAGATGCTGCATCGAATAAGCTGTAATTTCATTCGATATTATGTTTATTTCATATGACGCAATTTGCTTTATTTTATATTCATCTTCCTCAATCGTTTCAGGCATTTTATTTCTAATACGTAATTATACAATGCACATACATGATGGAGAAAAAATAGGACACAATTTTACAATTACCGTTAAATTTTCATAAAACTTTTTATGATAGTAGATAGAGAAAATTTTAAAGACAATAATATCAAAGCGTAATAATCAAGAAACAATAATAATTCAATTAATAAATATTAACTACAGTAAAACAATTACACTTATCCCTTATACTAAATTTAAACAAAACGACGAAAAAGTGTCCCATATTTTTTTGTAATAATTACTAGTTTTAATTAAATAGTTATTTTATATCAAGGCACTGAAATATATATATATTTTTTATTACGAATATGGAATTTATAAAATAGAATGAAAATAAATAAAAAATACTTTAGTGCCGAGGTATACATTATATTTTTTCAGAAATCATTAAATTATTAATTAAAAACATAATAGTATTGTATTTGCAAAACGTCAGCTAGCTTTTGCGACGGGGATGGCTGTGATAACAAAAGTATTGTCGAAGTATCACATTTGATTATAATTTTCATTATTTTTTATATATTCTTAGACGTGTTCTGTATGTGATCTACATTGAATCCGATAAATTATTGAAAGGTAAATAATAAATAAATTCACCAATAGTATTATAGAATAATTAGGTTTGTAATTCAAGTTTGACATAAGAGTCTGGAAGTAAAATTTTAACATAAGAGTCTGTAAAGTTTAACATTAGCTACTATTTTGGCTAATTTCGCGTAGTACTAAGTTATTTTACTATTTTGAATTTTTTGGAACACTAATTTATTTAGCAGTGAATGTTCAAAAGAAAAGTTAAAGGTTTGGTTCATCTATATTTGAAATATCAAATTAACGTCGTTGAAACCCATACAACTGTGTTTGTTTAATTATTGATTAATTTCTAAGAATAAGTAATTATTTACGAACCATTTGATGAAAACAAGTTTATAATTATCTCGATCTGGACATACCTGTAACAAAAAATAATTTATTAGTAAATATAAAGCAAAGTAAAAAAATTATTTGTGTACAAATACAAAGAAATGATAAAAGTTTAAAATATGACTTGCTTAATCTAAGAGAAAGTATTTTATCTGAGAAAGAGTTGGATTATATTTTTGAATAGTTTAAATGTTCCGCATTGTTTACAAATACAAACAGTCGATAGGCAAAGGTCAGTAATTCGATAGCATCAATTTTTTGGTGCTAGTCAGACCGATGACTCGATGACTTTGTCCTCCACGGTACATTTGCTTCGTTTAAATGCTATTAAATTTATTTACACGCTGTCTCGCAAATATTTGTATGTAATATTATGACGCAGATTTCACAGTAAACAATAATATGTCATATATACATTTTATAACATTGTGTTTTGTAATTTAATTACAATAATAATCATACATAGTAAATATTGTTTTAAGAAAGACTGTCATTAATATGTTATAAACTACTTTATAATCTAAACAGCTATTTCAATAATATTAAAGCTCTATAAACATCACACGAATTTAAAAGAAAATAAACTTACAAATTAGGTTTAGAAAATAACCGAACTTTATTTTTTTAAACCTGTGTCCCATTAATTATTTATTATACCTGCATCATAATCCGTGTTTAAAACACGCTACAGCGTTCGTAAACGCAAAATTAAAACACGCCGTGCTTTAAAGGTTGCTAAGCAACAATAATAGTATATTATGATACAAGTGTATAAGTAAGCTTTTAAAGCACGTAGGACGAGTTTAAGAGCACGACGCGAAGCGGAGTGCTTTTAACGTTGCTAGTGCTTCAAAAGCACTTATACAAGTGTCATACGCTATTTTTTTTATTATATCTGCATCATACTCTGCAAAAAACTGGAAAGCACATTTTAATTTTCATTCAATTCATAATTTTACGCGTGTGACGTTTGACATATGTCGTTTACATGGAGATTGGTAATTATTTTTGTTGCTGCTTAGCATCCTTTAAAGCACGGCGTGTTTTAATCTTGCGTTTGCGAACGCTGTAGCGTGTTTTAAACATGGATTATGATGCAGGTATAATAAAAAAATAATTACTATTAATATCTGTCAAAACTGTAAACGTAAACAATAAATGCTAACCAGTCTCCTTGTAAACGATATACGTCAAACATCACATGCGCAAAATTATGAAATGAATAAAAATAAAAATGTTGCTTTCCAGTTTTTTCCAGAGTATGGTGCAGGTATAATAAAAAATAGCGCATAAGACACTTGTATCATAATATACTATTAAAGCTTTAGAAAATATCACAAAAATATCGGTATACCTTGCTTAAAATAGAGAACAAAAGATAAATTACCATATTGTGAAGAATCTTACTCTAAATAATTCGACAAGTGATTAAATGCATAACATAACCTAATGACGAAATTACAAGATCTGACCCAATTCATGTGATATACAATTACGACTGTCGACTGTTCGACTGGGCATTGTAACAAATTTGAAATGCAAATTTAATAAATCGATTGTGTTCTAAGGATCAAGACAGCATTGATTATACGACAAAACAAAAAAAATGTACTCCTGCTGTGTATTAATTTACATTTTGATTAACAAGAAATCGAACTGAGTTAATCGGTATTTCAATGACTATATTTACATATACACGAGTAGAACAGCTATTGACTATTTGGGTAATTTCATGCCAAGATCATTAAATGGGATCATACTGTGAATTGTAATAAAATACTTGTAATGACTACGAATTTTGGGAACATAATTGGACTTCCTTATTGCTTGTAATTTTAGATGAAATAACTTAATTATTTTATTGAAATATTTTAATTTCCATGGTGTCTATCTGACGTGTAACTGTTGTGTTTGGATTTTATTGTTGTAAAGTTCGTTCACTTCGTAATAAGAACCATTACTGTCAATTAATATAAAATTATATTTAAATACCGGTTGGATATAAATAATTGTTATATAGGTATTATAAATGCAATTTATGATTACTAATGTATTGCAAATATTATCTTGCAATTTATAAATTGAACAAGTATAGAATAATAATTATGAATATTTACTAGACAACCATAATACTATAACACGAAAATGAAATGAAAAATACATAAATTAATAAATGCATTTCTCAACTTCCAATTAAAATTTTGCGTAATTAATTTTAAATTGCCCATTTGATACAAAATCAAGCATAAATCAGCTATCACATGAAAACTTTAGCCTAATCTCAAAAAATCTGTTATATTTAAAATATGAAATTGGTAATATTTTAAATGTAAATTTAAAATTTTTATGTTTATAATTCCAACTTAGACCAGTAAAGATTTATATATTAACATTAAAATTTTATGAATCTGAATTTGTAAATTTAAATCAGCCATGATCATAGTAAACAATTCTGGATCAAAATAGCATTTTTAAACTTAATATTTACTATATACAATTTTACAAATCTTAAAAGTCCAATGATGGATTATCTACATAGATATTAGCCCGACGCGTGCTGCTTAGCTTTGGGTAAGAAAATCGAATCTTTAACCTTTTCAGCAAATCTCAGATCTATTATCTGCTTTGCAAATCTCATCTGCGTTGGTGTTCTCGATCGTGCAAACTGAACTAAACTTCAAACCAAGCCAAGACAAACAAACGAAGAATGAAAGTTGACCTTCACTGCTCACAACAATGATATGCAACATGACATATTCATCAATATAATATACCGACATTATATATTCAATCCAAGGTTGATATTAATTCATGAAATGTGATACCTCGTACAGATAACGTTGGAACGTTTAGTGCTGGAGTGTCTTCGCATGCTAGTTCCGCATAGCGGACTTCTTGTCATTTTTAACTTTATGAAAACATATTTTTGGATTACATAATCAACTTGTTCTGGAAACTGCCGAAACCACACGCAAAACTTGACTCTTCTGATGATACACATCCATTTTGCAACTCAGATTTTGACACTCACTGCTACCAACTGCAACTATAGCAAACCTAAATGTAACTACTAATAAAAACTTTTAAGTCTTGGACACATCCATTTTACAACTCAGATTTTGACACTCACTGCTACCAACTATAGCAAACCTAAATGTAACTACTAACAGCAAAGTAATAAAAACTTTTAAGTCTTGGAGAATACAATATGATGCATTGAATTAATAAAACAGAAGAAATAAAAATCTTGTGTAAAATTTCCAGTTACTGTAAAATAAAATGTAAACCATTGTACTAGATTGTTCCAAAAGGAACATAAATAAATGCAATTTAAGATCTCATCGCCTACACTGCAAGAAACCCTGCATAACTAACCAAATATGCTTGGTGATTGTACGCAGCAGATGGGATATCAAATAACCCGTGTTCACAATATTTGCGGTGAATCCAAGGTGTCAAGTTAACCCAACATTGTCCACCTTGACACGGCCAAAAGCCACAACACACATCAGCGCACTCCAGTCAGTGTGGGAGTCTGTCTCAACTCTCAACAAACTTTCAATTCACCCGGGTGGATTTCGATATATCATTGTTATTCTTTTAACTTCTTATGGAATAGTGGTACAAGGTATACAAGTATAAAAAGCATAACAAATGTATGAAGAGATTTTTGCGGAAATGCTTGTTTTGAGGTCTTCCGAATTCTCAATACTGTTTGTGTCTATAAATATACAATAATTGATGACCAAGAAAAAAGAAAAGAATTGATTTTTATCACAGCAAGTAATACATTAATGACAGAAAAATAAATCTTAGCTGAAATTCACAATAGATCACAATTCCGTTTCTGATAAAATGGAGCATAGGTGGTCAATGCTAATTATTTAAATAAGGCGTTCAAGAATAGTATATTCTACAAGTAATGGAATAGTACATATTCCACGCGAGCAAAAAGTTTGCGAGTGTGGGATATGCCATTCCGTTACAAGTTGTAGACTATACTTTCTATAACAAGATTTTGGAAATTATACAAAAAATACATATATAAAACTGTTGAAAACGTCAAACTCAAATAAATCAAATTAAAACAAGCAGACATAACCATAGTAACTGAATCAAGATACTTCATATATCGCGCTAATATGCGACTCTAATTCGTGGAAATTATTCCATGCGCGGCGTATGGAATGATAGTTGTTCCAATACAGTTTTTAGTTGTAGAATGTGTAGTTTCCAAAATAGTGTTATAGAAATATATTTACAAACAATTCCACAGTTATTACCAGAATTGTATCATATAACCATTCAAATTTTACTTCATTACTGCACTTTTAAAGTATGATGATAAGTGATAAGTTCATTTGACATTGATATCTATGTTGCATTTTATAACTAGTATCCACAGTCTTAGCTGAAACTTAGGGTATATGTCAAACATGTGTCAAATGTAATTAATACTCATTTACATACAGATTTATATGCAGTGTGTAAGCTCACACCACATCGTACCACAAATATAAGCGATATATTCAAAAATATATAAATTGTTATTTAATTTTTAAATAAGTAGATAAATGAAGGTTAGACAAAAATTAAATTGAGTCTTTCGACAAATATGGTGCTACTCTAATCATAGCCTACGGAAATAGTACCTTGTCTTCTTCCTAAATGGTTTGAACTCAAAAAAAAAAAATGGTTTGTTCATTGTACCATGAGATTTTATTACAAACATAGAATAATCTATGTAATGATGAATGCTTCAACATACAACTTTAATCCAATATGTCTTATTATAACAATATTATAAAATCTGCCTAATTCCTTGCTTGTAGCACATTAACTTCAAATTTTCTTTAACGAGAACACCTATTTTTTTCGATCACGGAGAGCACTCTGAGTCAATCTGACCCAATATTTTTTTTTAATCGCGTACCATTCTGCAATGAATGGATAGATTAGTCTAAAAAAATTCTAAGGTATACCTAAGATCCGATAGAAATGATTTAAGCAAAATTTTATAATTTTTGATGTATTAAAATTTACAAAAAATATTGTAACTTTTATATTTTTTAAAATTTTAAGCTAAAAATATGTAGGAAACTCTCAAAGTATAAATAAACAGATTGACCTAGTGTTCTCCGAGGGTTAAAGAACACGCACTTAATTAATAACCATATTTTCAACATGTCACTTATTTCTGTTAATTAATTCAGTTAACTAAACCCATCTCTATCTCTTCTTCATCATTCTGATTCAAAATCCAGATAACATCGGTATAAAAACTACACCCCTTCTTGGAAATATTATAATCCAAATTCTACAACACCCCACGACCAACAAGAAGGAAAAATTAACCCTCTCAGCTGGACACCGAGCATTTCTGGTTATTTTTCTTACCTTCATGGACCAGCGGCCGTATCCTAAAGATGTCACTCCGATAGAATCGTCCATAGCGCTGTCGGGTTGTCGACCACCCCTGACGTTGTGATTTAACGCCAATAAACACGAATCTTTATAGATGCAAGCTTACAGCAGTAATAAGTTTATCTAGTATTTTTATAACGTGTGAATGTATTTTGCAGCTTCGGATAAATTTTTATTGCTTCCGCGTTAGATCATAAAAATATTAATGGGGAACACCAGGATTTGTTAGAAAAATGATTGGTGAAGTTTCTTCTGTTTCTTTTTGAGGAAACATTACCATGTTCCTTATATTAAACAATAAAACCGTGTTATATACAAGCGCGTCATAGAAATGATTGTATTCAACAAAGGAGTTTTTGGTATCATCGGGTATCTAATTCAATTGTACATTATAAACATCGAACATAAACAGTAAACTCCAAACTTGGAGTTCTCACAGTTCCATTATTTTAACCTCAAACACTACGATCTTTTGTTCCAAGCAATTTACATATATTTGAGTCAGGCAACGTAAATCTAAAGTACAGTTAGCCATGTGTGTAAAGTAGTTAGCACCGCACACAAACACACACTAACACCGAGAGAAGAAGAAGACAGCAATTCAAGTGGAAGTTGAGACTTTTCAGCTCAACCATACTCATTTTACCCATTTACTTTTAGCTCTATAGTTTTTTATACCAAACAGTTGGAATTGTTATTGAGGTGATCTATTTTCTTCGCTTGGTTTGGTGTGATCTCATTGAGTCACATTTAAATAATCGGGCCTATTCTCTAAAAAAATATGTTACGTAACGACTTCCTAATTGTTACAAAAATTAATTCGCTTTTTATCAGCTATGGATATTCTCCATTAAATATGAAGTTCAGATGCGATTTTGTCACCATTAGCAAGTTGCTACGATAACAACTTCGTTAGAGAATTGGACCGATTAAATGGTTATAAGTCAAGAAATTTTATCTAAGGTATTACAGAAATTGTGGAAATATCAACGTCATTTATTATTGCCATTCTCTTTATTTAACTGCCAGTTAAGTTTTCAAGCACATTAAAACCCGGTTGCAGAAAGTATACATAGTTAACTCTTTTGTTAATATAACAACATGATTAACTAATCAAAAATCAACGTTTTTTCTGCAACCAAGTAAATAGAGATAGAACCTGATTTTTGATTGGTTAATCACGTTGTTATACTAACTGTCCTTTCTGAAACCAACCAGAAACTGGTACCATATCTGATATGATTTGCACGATGTTCAAATGTTTCATAAAAATTTTATGTGCCAATATATATTCAATTTCTCACCAATTAATTCACTTTTAAAATTATTTATGAGTAATATCTATGATAGATGTTTATTCAATACACATTTATTGTTGTTCATAATCGAAGGTCAGCAGATGCAAACATAAATATTTACTTTAAGTCAAAATAAAAATTCTACATTCTTTTTAAAACAAATAAAATTTATCATAGGCAATTTATTAAGATATGTAGGGAAAGTAAGCCACCAATTTCGGATGATGGATTTTAATAATAGTAATTTACGTAACAAGATCTGAAAGTGATACTTTACTGAAGTGAAGACACTTTCAGATCATGTTGGGAGTTGGGTACAATATTTTTTTGGCGATCCTGAAAAAAGGAAATAATAATTCTTACACTTTGCAATATTTGACACATGAATGAAAAATAAATAAATAAAGAATTGATCACTATGGAAACATTGCTTTCCGATCTTTTATAGTTAATTTTCCGAACTAGCTCGGTAAAGAAGGAATTTCCGGTCTAAAAAGTGATCAGAAACAGACCATTTTCTGGGCGATCTTTAAAGTATTTGTTATAGTCATCCTATGTTGCATTTTATCTGGAAGAGTACTACATATAACTGATAAACAATTCGATAATGACAGAAAAGAAACTCATGGTTAAGTGTGGAAGGTAAAATTAGAAGCGATGCTGTTTCAATCGCACAAAACATTATGAAAATCAATTTGAATCCTTTCACTCCCACTACCACAATGCCATTTCTGCAGCGCTTTTAAAACCATCAGAACCTTGTCCAGTAAGTAGTTTGTTATTTATTATAATGAGCAGTAAGTTTTGTTCTTGTAGCCAAAGGCAAAGTAGTAAATTAAAACAAAATTACACTATTATCTGAAGTAATACATTGAAAATAATCAAATATGAAACAAAAATGGATGTACGAGGTTCGTAAATAATAACTAAGATTGCAAACTCCAAGTAGATATAATGGAATGAAAAGCCTACAATGTCATACAAAACTTATTTCCGATAACAAGATTAAACCGCCATTATTTCCCAATCAAATTAATGAGCATATACACACACGTGTGCGCGTGGATTCAGCAGTCCTTGAGCAGCCTCCCAATGCTCCAAAATCGTCTCGCGTCCGCAACATACAATTATTGATTATCAGCGTGAAATTACTTCAACAAATCGGAAATAATAACCAAACAGCAGCCATCACCGACGGAAAACACTCTCCGACGAATCCTCACGAAATTTTTAATAACGACGCATGTCGCATGGCCTTGACTTCGGAGCAAGTGCAGCATGTTAATTATTTCCGAGAGAGATGTTTAACAAGCCATGAGCACTTCTCCTCTGCTTTTATTTCTGTCCACTATGCACAAGAGCCGGATAAAACAACACTTGGGAATACGTGTGCAATGGTACGCAAACATGCATGAGAACAGTTTTTGGCTGCCAGTTTAACGAGTGTTAAATGGCTCAATAAATTTGCAGACAGTGACATTGCTCTTTATTAGTGTTGTTTCTTCACTCACAACAGCCAGGACTTTGACGGGAACTAGGTGTAAGCTTGTTAAAAATATTTACATTTACTCACATGCCGACAGCAAGCACTAAGGGAATTTACAAAACGGTTAACTTTACTTTGTTCATGAAACACACAAAACGGAAAATGAAAATGGGCATGCCTCGCTGACAATCTTTACAGATATATTCTTTTTTATCAACATATAAATTAAAAACTAGTAGGTAGTAGATAAGGTGGTTTGGGCATCTCGAGCGAATGTCAAAGGAAAGATTGGTGAAACTTAATATATTCGGGTGAGATTGAGGGTGAACGATTGTGTGGACTTGTGTGGACGTCAGAAGAATTAGTGGTTAGGTATGATTGATAGTTTGTTCTTTGTTGCGTGAACGAATCACACTATGAATGTGGAGGAGGCGAAAGTGATGTGCCAGGATAGGAATGTTTGGAGGAGATTGATTGTTGAATATATTTCAGGGGTCGTGCTACTTCACTGTGTGGGATACAGCGTGATGTTATTAATGTTTCTTCTCAAAATTGAAAGCAGATACCAGAAAATAGAAAAAAATAGGGTCCGAATATTTTTGGGAACATATTCCATAAAAACTTTGTTCGCTGATTATGATTACAATAACTTGAATTTTTTTTGCGTGCCCAGTAGGCGGCACATACCTATGGTCACACATCTATCTATACACACAGACGTCATTGAGAAAATGGTAAAAGCAAACTTAAAATTACCACTTATTGGAAGTGAGATCTATTGAAATATTTTTGAAGTAACCAGAAACTATTTCAATTATTTTATAATAAAGTGATAAATCAAGTAGTTTTGTTGTATAAACTATATAATTTATAAGTATCCCACAATCTGTAAGTAGAAAGTTTGAAGTTTGCAAGCTTCTCAATGAGTACTTACAATTAACAACTTAATTTTGTTGGTGTGAACGCTAGTTCAAAGCACAACTGTTAATTGTAATTATTAATTGTAATTTATAATTAATTTTTTTAATATTATTAAGTGGTTTCAACTGCTGAGGTTGTATGCCGCCTCGGTACCTCGTTTTCGGTGGTGTGACAACGGAACGCAGTGTTCGCTGGTATGGGTTTTCGCAAAACCGGTCACCCATCCAACTTCTAACCGCGGGCAGCATTGCTTAACTTACGTTAACGAGTGAACCGGCTTCAAAGCTAGCTGCCAGGCCGTTGCCCTAATTTATAATTTTAATATATGATGTTATTTTGTTTTAATAGTGTAAAATCAACACCACTGACGATGTAACAAAATCGTACAATTGACTATTTCATTACTAAATAAAGAAAAATATTCTTTAACCTTTGTCTTTCAGTCCATAAAGTTCAGAATGCTAAAACGAATTAGAAATTATTTGTTCCGGCAAAAACAGCATATCACTTTCTTGTTATCTATACAGCACAAAAATGACAGTTTCTAAAAAAATATTTTCTATCAATTCGCAAAAGAAAGTAAATTTGTCAAAACCTAATCTTCTAAAAGCAATAACATCCATCAGCAAATATTACGCTCAACATTTATCGCCCACATGGCAGTCAATTTCCGGAACAAATATTGTTTTCTTCGTGCATCGTTCTTCCTGTCTGCAGCAGCCGTAAAGATCTGGGAAAGTGCACCAATTAAACGATTCGACAAACATGAGTGCTTATGGTGATGGCGTCTGCAGTGGATTGTCAGGCTCTTGTTTTTTTTCCATGTCTGGTTTTTGACGAGACGTGGCTATTTTTAGTAGCGTCAAATGAAGAAAAGAGAATTTAAATGAGACGTGAAACAGAATTAGATTCGTGTTAGTTTTAATAAAACTTGGTAAGTCATCCTGACGGTTCTTCATTAAATGGTTATTTTTTATAAAATGTAATTAGACGTATTTCATTATGTAGTTGAAGAAAAAGTAAAATAAAATGATTTCAATGGAGAGAAACTTCTACTTGATGGCTGGTAAAAAACCCGCGTGAATAGATGTGCCTGGTTGAGTGGAAAGACGATGTTGGCAAATTAAATTTATTGCGAATGCAAATAAAGAGCGGACAAAGTTGACGCATAAATTAAGATTTTTAAGCACCGCTTCTCGAAAAAGTGAACACACGTTGTCGACTCGGAACATGAAATGTAATTTAACTTTTTGTTTCTAGACGCTGATAAAAATTTAAAATTACACGATGGACATACTTAGTAACGTAGTCTAAAAATATTTTGATAATATTAATGCACTTCTGCTGTATATTAATTGCTAATACGATCAAACGATAATTTTGCCAAATATCTGTAAAATAATAATTACATGATTATTGAAGGCAAAATTAGTAATGAGTGCTAAATCGAATGTGTGTTACTTTCTAATGAAACTAGTAACAAGTATTTAGACCTTAATCAAATTAATTGTAATGGGCGAAAACACGGTCTGTGGTTACCAAACCAGCAAATCATTCAATCGTGATCGAATCTGGAGTCTATTATTGCGCCCACGAAATTAAACAGAATCTAATTGAAAGAGTTTTTGTATGTTAAACGCCCAACAAAAGTTGTCGCTGTCATTGAGCTTGTTTTCGGCTTTGTAATAAAATTATGTTCCATGGAGAAAATAAAGATATTTTCGTCGAGTTCTCGCATTCACTGTTGCTAGTTTACAAATTTACTGTTAAGTCAATAATCAATAATAGTTTAGATAGGACATTTATATATATTGAGCTGTAAATAGCTTCAAGATAAGAATTATCGGGAATGTTGAAGTTTTTGGAAAAGATAAATTTAAATAAAAATAAATTAGCGTGGAGTGTTTTTCATAGGTTTTTCCTATTAGGTATTCGTTCTGGGAAAGTTATATGATTAATAGCGGCATCTGACAAGAAGGTGCTACGTTATGTTCACGTAAAAATAAACTAAAAAAGTAAATACTGAATAATGAATGCAATTAAATGCAAGACCATATTTTCTATAACAGGATTTTGGAAATTATACAAATAATACAAATATAAAACTGTTGAAAACGTACAACTCAAATAAATAAATAAAATAAACAGATGTAACTATAGTAACTGAATCAAGGTACATAATATATCGCGCTAATATGCGGCTCTGATTCGTCGAAATTATTCAATACGCGGCGTATGGAATGAAAGTTGTTCCAATACAGTTTTTAGTTGTAGAATGAGTAGTTTCCAAAACAGTGTTATAGAATAGTATATTCTACAACAAATAATAGAATGGCACATATTCCACGCGAGCAAAAAGTTTGTAGTTCGAGCCGAAGGCGAGGGCTACGGTTTGCGAGTGTAGGATATGCCATTCCGTTACATGTTGTAGACTAGACTTTCTATAACAAGATTTTGGAAATTATACGAAAAATACAAATACAAAACTGTTATAAATGTCAAACTCAAAAAATTAAATTAAAACAAACAGACGTAAGACGTAACCATAGTAACTGAATCAAGAAACTTCATATATCGCGGCTCTGATTCGTCGAAAATATTCCATACGCGGCGTATGGAATGTTAATGATTCCATAACAATTTTTAGTTGTAGAATGCGTAGTTTCCAAACCAGTGTTATAGAAATTAAAAAAAAACTAATTTTAGAACAATATGTTTAAATAAAACTTTTTAATAATTTTACAAATATTAAAAATAATAAAAATGTACATATGCCGATCTCGGTGGCGTAGTGGCTATGTCACTAGCCTAGCACCCCAGGGGTCGTGGGTTCGAATCCCACTGAAGAGCATGGTTGTTTGTATGTAGAACTCTTCTTGTTTTATTGCGTATAATATATGGCACAACGGACTTACCCGATGATCTCAGGCTAAATGTTATTAATGACGTCCCATCTCAAACTGTATCATACTTTAGTTGTAGCATTTGCTATGAAACATGATTAGTATTACATTAAAATATACCGTCATTTTGTATAATAAGTATAATTTAGTTATATGTAATAAATCTAACAATCACTGAAAGTGATTTTATCATACTATAGAGTTTTAGTTACATGCTTACATCTGAATATTTAGATGCTATCGTAGATCCTATGACAATTGAACTAATTACATTACAGTTGCACCCTAACCCAAAACTCGCATTTAAAGGCTTCCAAACATCCGACAATCAAACCTCGACAATAAACCTAACGATATTATTCGATTCATCCCCCTACTGTCATAAATGAAATAGGGAGGAATGACTGAGGGTAAATTGGCCAGTAACCGTTCAGCATCAGCGAGTAGGCCCCATATGTGATGCATAGTCTCCTGCGCATACCCAAGGCCCACTATATAAGGCGAGGCGAGCACGTGTCGCCAATTCAGACAAGTTTCTGTTTTCGGGCACGTTTAAGTAATTTAGTTTCATCTTTTGCGTATTTCATACCTGTTAATTTTCAAATCATGACGTTAGTGCGATTTTTTTCTACGGATAAATATTGAAATATGAAATTATCTTTTAAATATTCAAAAGCATCGAAGTACTCATAATTTTATTATGTAGTCGTATATGGCTAGGTATATAAATAGTTAGAAAATATGATTTCATGTTTAATTAGTCTCATGTCAGGTTTAATTAAAATTGTAATTTATACTTGAACATTACCAGTTTCAAACATCTTTAGTTACATAATTATTGTACAATATATGCATTTATGCATCCATATAATAATTATATTATGTAACAAAATGAAGCAAGAAGAATTATAAAATTAATTAATAGTAGTAATAAATACTATGAAATTAGCTTCTATAACAATAGATTTTAATTACCAATATGCTTCTGATGCAGTTATGCTAAGCAGAAATAATTAATCATTTATAACATTTCTAGAAACTCGTACCATGAACTCATAAGCACTGCACTGCACAGAGTAAACAAACATTATTAATTCGTACATAACCTACAAATTATATTGAAATATATTTCTTGTTATTTTATGGAAATTTATATATTTATACAATATAATAATTGGACATTTAATAAAATTAGTTAGGGCAGTAAGTGCTTTCTATCACACACTTACTGTCTGCAATGTTGTGTTCTTTGATCAATCAACATAATAACAATAGTTATTTGTCAAACTAGAGTGGAAAGCCCTTCTTTTTACCCCCTCGAGCTCAAAATTTGCTTCATGAGCGCAGCGAATGAGGCAATTCGAGTAAGAGTGGAAGAAGGGCTTTCCTCTCGTGTTAGATACAATTTTTTTTTCACGACATGTTTCTAAAAACGATTTGCTTGGACCTAAAATACTCTTGACAACACAACTGACACGTTACAAGTTAAGTTATCAGGCACAAGACGGTGTAGCAATGTTGGGAATGAACCAATCTTAAATATAAATTAAAGTTGTCAATTTGTTATTTAATCTAGAAAAATAAAAATATAAGGCATTATTGTAAGACAATTTAAAATATGTATATCACTAAAATAAGGATTTTCAATAAAATTAGGCATTTATTTATAATTTTTACAACATATTTTATTGTAAATAACATTTATATTAGTAACACTTCTATAATTTCCTCTCTAGAGAGGAAAAACACGTTTTTCTCACTATTTCGGGAGAAAAATGGTAGTGTTTTGCTGGCATGACGTGAAAAAAATAATAACTTAGAAATATTTGTAAAAAAAGTTTCAAAATTTCTTACTGTTAGAATTATTGCCATGTTCAAATAAAATTATGCCAATTTAACTATTTTACTAAATTCCGAACGATTATAGATAAAACTTTATACGCAATACGTGAGATACAACATGATTATCGCACTTATACATACACTCGTCTACGACTTCGTTGTACAACATTCACATGCGTGCGATAATCTCATCTATATTCCACTAATTGCATAAATAACTACATCATCATTGTTTCGTTATCAAGAACGAATGTAAATATTTCGATACCAAATATTTTTTTAGCAGAATATAATAAACATTCAAACAATCATGGATATTTCACCATTTTTACTATCGAAAGAGTACTACAACTATAAAAGTGATATGTCATGAGTAAATGGGGAAGTTTTTGAAACGATGCGAAGCCGAGTGAAACAAACCCACGAAAGAAATAAATCAATTTTAACTTTAACACGTATATTTTAGCTACGATCCTCCTAGTGTATTAGGAAATACTAAAAAATGTAGAACGATATTTTGACAGATAGGGTTATATTTGTTGATTTATTGATACAAATCGTTAACAACGTGTTAAAAGTAACAATAAAATCACTTTTAACACGTTGCTATGTTACTTTTAACATTAATCTCAGAAAGTAACACATTTAACTTGCCAAGCAACCGTTACACAATACACAAAAAGAAAATTAAATGATTTTCAAACTGCACACTTTTGAATTATTATTTTTCATAATGCCGATTAATTTTAATCTCTAAAAATTTAATAGAAGGAAGTAATCACTTATCGACTAGCAACTACTATCGAAAACAATTTTAAAAACTCGGCGTGCGAAAAATTAATATTTTTATGAGCCTTTGTATTTAATATTGAATACAGCAGGTAGGTTGTAGCACAAAGCTGCACTTGATTGCATTATGAATACAAACCTACGCATCAAATGAATTTCTAGAGCGCCCACCGAGCTAGCAAATTATGTTTTTAAATTAATGGAATTAGTCTCCTGTGACATTAATTTTATTACTTCAATATCTATTAAATACTATTTTAATTTATCAAACAAAACTGGCTTCTAGAAATAATAATAGTATTTTGTTATTGTTTAGCGCATAACCTTCAAATTTTCTAGAAAACAATCACAACTATATATGTTTATCGCAGTTGAAATTCTACACCAAAACAATGATACAATTGTATGTATATACCAAGCGGAATGATTCAAAATCTGTTTGTGCAGAATGAGTAAGTCGTCTATATTTACTAGTGCAGGTCGGAGTGGATCGAGGCCTGGATTAATCCTGGACCTGGATGTAGAAGAGGACATGACACGAACACCGGTCTCAATCCTGGGTGATTCACAGGCCACCCATTGCCAGAAGATTCATGGTGTGTACATACAAGAGTTTGCTATTATGTTGTAGTAGTTTTTTCCAAAAAGTAACAAATTCTAATAAATGGGAAATTACGGTGTGAGTCAAGTATTAAATATAACTTGCTTTTGACGTCAACAAAATTAGTTTTCCATATATGTGAAAATTGAATTTAAATAAATACATATATTATCACGCCCTTTACCTATTTTGAGTGTAGCGTTCTGCTTTCG
The DNA here is from genome assembly GCA_963942605.1 of Poecilus cupreus. Taxonomy (NCBI): domain Eukaryota; kingdom Metazoa; phylum Arthropoda; class Insecta; order Coleoptera; family Carabidae; genus Poecilus; species Poecilus cupreus. The sequence continues at coordinate 34,274,086 of OZ012714.1, forward strand.
CAGATCTCGGTAGGTGATATATTTTTGCACGTGAAGTGCAGTACTAGACGTCAAATTACAGCTCCCAAAGATGGTAGCAGAGGGAAACCATAGAAGTAAACTTAAAATGGCAACTGTCGACTATGTGAGTCGAACAGAAGATCCCATGTTTTAGAGTCTACGTTACCACGAAACTATTTAGTCTAATTAAATTTATAATAAATAATCTATAATATTATACTGTGTTATTAGGAGTTAAGTTTGAGCGACGAGCGAAGCGAGTCAGACAATTACATGCGAAGCACCAAAAGTTACATTTACTCCGAATAACACATGCTATTTTTTCTTCAAACATATAAAATAGAATTATAAATAATTAAAAAATGAGCAAAACTTCAATAAATATTCAGTAGTTATATCCCTGGCATGGCAAATACCTGAATACGAGAGAAAATATTCTGATTGTATTTGTCATGCACGAGGGATATATTAGACGAATATTTTTCGAGAAAGATTTCATTCATTATTATAAATTATTGAACATATATTTATTTTAATCTGTCACATAAACGTCAGATAATTGTCATTTGTCAAATTACGTTAAAAATGAGTCAACAGCGTTTTGAAAGTAATTATTTTGAAGAAATTGATTGAAAAATTAAAGATATTATTCCCTTGTCCTTTTAAAACGAAGAAATTAAACTATTCCTCATTGTGTTTGAAATTATTATAAATATTCGGGTATCGCACTTGTGTAAATACTCGATATGCAATATATTGACTGATATTCGATTGTCATTGGTCGAAATTCAGAAAATATTGTAACGTGATTGGTTGAAATTTTTCGAGGGAAATATTGTCTATTTTGTTATTTTTGTTCATTTGTTTCAGTTTTATTTGTCAAATTATTATTTTTCATAATATTTTACTTTGTCCGCCGCCGGAGTAGAAGTGTTGCCAAGGAGACATTTTACGCCGGCGGCGACAATATTGAACTTATGCTTGTTGAATACAAATATTTAACAACGTACTTTTATAAGGTTTGAAGAAAAAATATATATATTTTTAAAGTTTTTTCTAATTTCATATTTTAAATAAAATTTAATATGTACCATGGCACTGAAGTTACCTTTTATCACTAGTATGGTTTATTTTCCACGGGCCTTGGCAAATAAATTACATACTCGGAATAAAAAGTAAAACTTCAGTGCCTTGATACATAATACTTATTATTCTATTTGGATTCGTCTATTTTATTTTGCTGCTCTTGTCTCTACATATCCACATATCTTTTTACTCCAAAGTTTGGTCGACTATTTCGCCTTTCCACCTAAATTCTTTATGTGTATAGAATATCCACTTTTTTTTCATAATCAGTTTTTCTTATTTGTTTGGTCAATTTATTTGTATTATCATCTCTTTTCCTTTTACATATATCTCCATCTCCAGGAATCTATTCGTCCTGCTGTTCAATAAAAATAATAAATACATATATCACTGTATTTATCGATCCATTATTGATATGGATCGTTGCTTTCACAGATCTCGCTGGCGATATATTTTTGTGCGTTTAAGTGCTTGATTTCGTTATAAGATATATGAAAATATACCGAATCAGAAAAGGTAAAAATTATGCGATTCGCAAAATTACCAGAAATTTCATTTGGATGTGAGAAAGATTGTAAATGCAGTGTGCTACGTACTGAAATAGATACATTCTCAGAAATAAATCAATTCAGTCAGAATAAAGTCTTCATACAAAGAAGTAATTTATAAAATAAAGCAAAGAAAAAAATGTGGCTCAAACTATTTAATCTTTTTTGAGCACTGAACATCCTCGTGCAATTTCGCGAAACAACTAAACAAAAACTATTCAGCACATCGCATGAGTTGGAATCTCTCACAAAATAAAAACCAACGAACAAAAAGCTGACATCCGATGCAAATCCACAGCCAAGGTATCTGCAGCTCCATCCACAGCGCAGGCGGTAAGTTTCCAAGAACGCTAGTGTAAATGTTAGGCGCATTTCATCAGGAGATGAATGAAGATTCCGCGCATATTTCACACGCGCGCATCGCAGGATAATTTGCCTTTGCTCGGGTTGATAATAAACAAACGCGCGTGATCAAAACCCATTTCTCACGCCAAGATCCCTGTTCTTCTGCAAAAGAAGAAAAGAACTTGTTGCTGTTGCGTATGGTAATTCGATCCGGATTAAGAGGAAATTACCCGATTATTACTCACGCTGACGGCGAATTTGCTTGTTCCCGTGATCTCATATTTTATTTGAGGTTATTAATTTATGAACGTGTAGTATTATAGCGATTTAACGATTATTTCATACGTGCATCTATAAATCTGTTATTGAATACAGCATGGTATTGAAGCACGAAGTTCCAACCTGATTTAGACATAGTCGTTGAGAAAATGTTCTTCAATTATAGAGGAATCTGTATGCATGAAGTTCTGTTAAGTGAAATATTATACATTTGATGTGCGCTACGATACTATGGAGCAGGATAATAAAGAACAATAAAGTATTATTCACTATATTCACAAAGAGATTAGTGTTGTATTGTACTGATGGTTTTCTAATCTTCAACTACCAAACTAGATACTACTTATTTTTGCCTGTATTTTAAAAGCTGATGCAACAGTTCCAATCAAAATGATCGAATCTGTTTCTCAAGGCGTTAATCATAAAAGTGCCTTCATAATATTCAGGGATTCTACTATAACCTTTGCGAATATCTAATCTGAGGAAACTACATAAGAATGTGAAGAAAGAACGACGGCAGATGAATAAAGGAGGAAGAAGAAACTTTCAACTGTTATGCCTGTTTTACACGATACAATTTATTCGTCAATAAATTGCTCTTTTCTTGTCAATTTATAGTTGTGTGTAATACGACTCTTTCCGTCAATTTTTTTCTTCACCAATGAGTTTGTCAATCTAATGACGAATTAACATGTTCTATTTTTCGACATATTTTTAGGGAATTCTAAGGGATTTTAGTCATTGCCAACCAGTCAAATTTGATTATGTTAGATGACTTTATGTCATTTTACTGCTTTTAATAATGTATTAAAAATATATCCGTCCATACGAAACAAATTTTTAAATTGATCCCAATCTTATAAAACTTTTCGTAACAGGTTGCAAACTGCTCTCCTCTTCTTGATTTTTTATTATTTTATTTCTTCATATTTTATATATTTTACATCTTGTATAGCAAAAACAGCTGTCCTAAGAACATTAATTTTCTGTACAGCAAATATTGTGTTGGTACTACTGCAATTGTCGAAATAAATTGACGGAAAACTTGATGCGTGTAAAACGTAAGATAATATTTTTGTTCTTGACAATTTAATGATAAAAAAAACTTTGATCAATAAATTGCATAATAAATAAAACAAGCATTACTGCAGTGAATATGACACCAATAACACTTTTTTGTTGGTTGGTTTGATTAATATTGATATAAATACCAACATGGAAAATTGCATGACCAATGTACACATTAGGAATTCGTCACTGCATCATCTACATTAATTTTTTAGTTTGCTGGTAATTTAATTTTTTCAGGCAGCGATTGGATGTGTGAAATTTATGAGTTTCTAAAACAAAAGTATGTCAAAAGCGTTAGTATCAAATAAAATGTGTATTCAGTGAATCTTGCAGAAAGGTGCATTAACGCGGATGTTTTATTTGAATTCAAAGTAACACAAGGAGAAAAGTGAAATGAAGATAATTACGAAAAAAATAACAAGCATCCAACGACACATTTCATAATTACCTCAAGACACGAAACAATACTAAACGATACGATACATCCAATACACACAGCTCAGTAGATAAGATAGCATCTTCATCATCATTTACGAAGCAACCGTCTTCCCGTAACCTACATTTCGGCGCGGACATCCTTCTAGAAAAAACTCCACAAAAAACCTGCCAGTCGATTCTTTCACCGCTTACAATGCACCTCATACGCATGCATGAGCACGCGCGCACGGGCCCATGCTCGTGCGTGTCTGATGGATGTCCCGGTGACCTTGAGATGACCGCTGGTTGGTTGTTTTCACCCCGTGGCACCGGAGCCAATGAGCTCGTATCGATGATCTAAGAATAAGCGTACAACATAAATTTCATAACGTCACATATAATAATAAAAATGCTTTCACTTCAGGCGCATCGAATACCTTTTCCTTCTCCTTGCCCCGCTGGGCGAATGCTGCCCCTGGTTCGGGGATAATAAATACACCTGATAATACGTTATTATCGGATGGTTATTATGTTATGACGCAGATAATACTAGGAAAAGTTGTTAACCTGATACTGTGTCCAATTGAATAGGTCTTAGCAATATTAAGTTACATTACAGGTCATAAATTGCTAAATATAACTAATAATAACGATGCTATTTTCTCATAATCCTTTCTTCATCTATAGGATAATAACTGCACATAGAGATCTTCTTTTAAAGATTTGTACTTTGTAAAAATTGCAAATATGAATTACATCGCATGACATTGTAATCATAAACCCTTTTTACTTTTCGGTATACCTATAGGATTTAGAAATTATGCGACAAGAAAAATTATTTTTTCACGATATCGTAGGAAACCCCACCGTTCTTCCGAAATAGTGAGGAAAATGTGTTGTTCCTCTCTAGAGAGAAAAATATAGAAGTGTTACCAATATAAATGTTATTTACAAAAAATTTATTATAAAAATTATAAATAAATTCCTAATTTTATTGAAAATCCTTATTTTAGGGATATACATACTTTAAATTAACTTACAATTATGTCATATTTTTTCTTTCTTATTTAGTTACAAATTTGACATCTTATTAAAGATATTTAATATTGGTTCATTGGCAACACTGCTGCACCGCCTTGTGTCTGATAACCTAAGTTTTAACGTGTCTGTCTGTCAGTTGTGTTCTCAAAGTGTATTTTAGGTCCGATCAAATCGTTTTTAGAAACATGTCGTGAAAAAAATGTTGTGTCGTTCGAAATGCCTCATGTTCGCAGCGAGTGAGGCAAATTTCGAACTCGAGGAAAAAAAAGCGCTTTCCTCTCTAGTTTGACAAATAACTATTATAATATACATAGGTATAAAGATTTTGGTAGAGACAATTTATGGTTCGATATGGAAATCGACGAAATGATCTCATATTCCACAATTTTTATTATACGAAGTTCGTAAGCGGACTAAATATTTTGGTGAATGGATGATTGTGAATTTACGTAAACAACATAAAGGACCATGTTCTTCAGTGGGATTCGTACCCACGACCTCAAATGTGCTATTACACCACTAAGATCGGTTCCAAAATTTTGAACTGACTACTTAACTCAATATGTTTAACTTCTGACTAGAAACGCAATTGGAATTCGAAAATGAATTTCGTACAGGAAAAGAAAATGTAATTTAATTTTTATATTCCGCGGAGATTTCATAGTGACATTAATTACAGGTTTGCTTGCTAGAGTCGGCATTTTAATTGTTCCACTTGTCATTCATAATTAAGGTTACCAAATTTGTAAAAACGAGCTAATTAAATCGTATTTATGCATGTAATTGATACCATTACAGTTTGCTGTTACTATAATAACTCAGCAATTTACTTCCTGGAAAAAATCAACCTATCCAGCTAATATCCCCAACAACATTGGTTAATTTTCAAAGAATCGTTAATTAAGGCTCGTTTTAAATATACATTTCGTCTTAGTATATTATCCGATTCTTTCTTTGCATTCCTCTCGGCACAACAACGAAGGTAATTAACGAGATCACTATTAAGAGAGCGGAGAGAGAGCAAGGTGTCGACAGAGGAGAGGACAGCGATCATCTCGGGTATAAATAGAAGACATGGAGCAGTCATCGCCGCGCGACACTTGAAATAGCCCTGCTAGATCGGAGGGGCGGTTCGCGCTCTGCTATAAATACGCGGGGAAAGAACGGACGTTTTTTGTCGCTATTTGCGGCAGAATTCCTCTGCAATTAGTCTGGCCTAGGAGTTCTCATCCGACAGGAATGCCTGAGACATCGCTCACGGAGCGCCGGCCCTGCCCAGCCAGGAGGTATTGAATTATTAAGAGGTCATTGAGATTTCTGTACATACAATGTACTGATTACTAATTCGTAAGCATTCAAACATCACCCGCCTCAAATTACAAATGCTTTCCTATTTGTAATGGGAATCCATCCTTTACTTGAAATTTACTTATCCCTGACAAATAGACATTATTGGTACGATGGCAATTTCTTCGCTTTAACATGAATTTTAAAATAAATTCTTAATTAACTGAATATAGAGTTATGAATGCATATTATAAATAACTACAACATTCTAGCTAGCAAATGACTAAGTATTTACAAGTAAATGGATGACAACGAAAAGGCTTCAAAGTCCTGATACATAAATCAAATAACTTCGAGAAAGTACAGAAATTTGTTTATTTCATACTGTATAACATCTGCATGTTTATCGGACTGATTTCTGTTATTCTTTACGGTACTGTACCTGCTGATAAGCAACATTATAATAGAATATTGCTATAAATGTCAACAAAAAAAATTGGTTACTATAATTTTTTTATTAAGGCCACGACCACCTGATTGTTTTAAAGAAAGAAATGAAGAGAGAAATACGGGAAGAAAGCAAGAAAGGAAAAGAGAAAGCAAACTTTGGTCTAAAAAATGGGACAAGTATGAAATAAACTCATTTCGAAACTTATCACTAAACTTCTTCATTGCCTCGTCCGGAAAAAACTTATTCGTACCGTTAAAACTATTTTACCGGTCTTATAACGTAAATAACTATTACATGTTACACTCAAAAATAATAATGATGAAAATATGGAGAAAAGCATGCGTTGTTGATGTTTTTATAATAAAAAATTTGCTAATTGTTAATATTAAAGAAAAAAAAAAAAACAATCAGAAAAAGTTAAGAGATATGATTAAGGACCGGTTTATCAATCGACTGTTATGGGAAATCCTCCTGTTAAATATAGAGAAATATGTATTACTTATGTTGCTGTTAGGAAACATTTGATAAAGAGTAGATTGATAAATCAGGCATAAGGAAAATATTTACTGTAAAAAAAAAGACGGTGATAAAATGTTGTGAAGAATTAAAAGGAAGTTATGGATTTATACGGTAACACCTGTATAAATGGGATTATAAAATCACAAAAACTCTAGTTGGGGCACGTGATACTTTTGCAAGAGGACAAAACAGATAGAGCGAGATTAAAGGGGCGTGTGTGAACAAAAAAAAGAGGGCTAAAAGCAAGTGAAACAAGTCAAGGATCTTCAAGGCTGGGAAGAGCTGATCTATTATTATTTACAACATTCTAGCTTTGTTGAGTATGTGGACAAAACAATATTGCATAGAGGTCGTAGGAAGAAGGACCATTGCTCCAAAATGGATCCATAAATAATGGTAAAACAAACGCTATCGCAATCGTTAAAAGATTGTCAAATACAAGTATGGCAACACACATGCACTCCAAATCCATTTACGTTGCATTTTGAAGATCTTATCACTGAAACACTTGAAATACACAAAGTGTTGGTACAATAAAAATCGTTAACATTTTGTACATCAAGTCAGCAGCTCACGATTTATGTCTCCAGCAGAAACAGAACGGATCTTTTATCAAACTTAACGCAATCCCAGACGGTGTCGTTGCACCTGAACGTGAAGAGCAGTGACGTAATCGCGATGGAATTCGACAGCCCTGCAATAAGGTGAGAGGTGACATTTCTCGATCGAGAGAATCAGTTCCTGGATTGATATCGCTGGGAAATGGAATTTTAGCTTTACAATCAAATGCGATAGCTGCGATTGCTATTAAAGGAGTTCGCTCATTTCTTATCAGAAGTGGCCTCCGGTGAAATTGATATATGTTGTTCCCCTCGACCACCGGATTAAAAGTTAATATCACTTGGCCCAACTTTAGGAATAACTAAAAAAAATAATTGTTCTGATCTTACAAAGGGAAAACAGTTGTACTCAATTTATTTGTATATTAAATTTTGATATTTTTATGAATATTAAGGAATATAACAGCAAAACTACAAAAAAATAACCAAAATCACTAACATAAAGTTTTCATTTTCATTTCATACCTTTAAAGTATTGGCTGGTACCGCGAGCACTGTTTTTGAATCTGATGACAACAATATATAGGAAAATGTATTAAATAAAGATAATATTACTCTACATCCTTTTGATTCCAACTAAATTTACTCTATCTCATTTATTTACTAAGATATGCCCTTAAACTCTTTTAGGCCTTCAAAAAATCAACTAGTTAGTTACTGTTGATGAATTGTTTCTAAAATCTAATCAATTCGTAATATAAACATAATACCTCTCTTACATATTATATGTATGTGGAGGAGTTAAAAATGATAGAATTTAAAAAATAAATATGGTGTATTAAAAAATTTCCTTTGTATTATTTTAACTAGCTCAAATGATATGATTATGGGCTCATATATACATTCAGGATTTTTGCTTTGCTAGTTTTTTTCTTGATCAGATGACCCATCATTGACAATAAGTTAGTACTTGAAGGCATTAGGCATGATATTTTGGTTACAATTTTATTGAGTTTAATACGTTTTAACAGTTATCAACTGTCATTGGTTGTGATCGTTCATACCATTTGAATTTAACACCCGAAAAGGAATGAATCAAGGACCAAAAGAACACTTATGGCCAGTTGCACAAAGAAAACTGAAACTTTAAACTTGGTTTAAATAAATAAATGCAAATCGAAGTTACATATTATGTGGAATAACTTACATTGTTGTGAAACATTCGATTTGCTTTTGTCCAATTCAGCCAAGTTTAAAATTTCAAGTTTTGTTGGTACAACTGGCCCTTAGTAACTCCCAGACAACTCTCCCGGTCTAAAAAAGATATAAGCTATAAGGGTCAAGATGCCAAAAAGTGGTATTTTAACCTCATATACCTGAAAAACTATGCATTTCTTATCGTGGTACTCATGAGAACTTTTGATCCAGAGGTCCAGGGAAACAACATATATCAATTCACAGGAGGCCACTTTCCATAAGAAATGAGCGAAGTCCCTTTGACATTTATAAATTCGAGTGAGCAAACGAAATAGTAGAATACCGGTGTGGCTATTTTCGTAGCTCGTCTAATTGCTCCAGAAATGGACGAATTGGAAAACGTAAACATGAACACGGTAAGCGTCGGGCTGCATCGAGGCATGAAACTCTCAACCATTTGGTTATTACCGACCGGATGTAACAGAAGCAGAAATATTTGGTGGCTGTGCCTGATCAGCAAAACCATTTATCACCGGAAATGAGAATCGTACGCCGAATGAAATGGACGAATTTCACGCCGTCTGTGCTACGCTAATATTTCAAAAGTTAAGTAAATGTAAATATAGACAACCTTGACAAGGCAATATCATTGTGAAAATGAAATTTCTGATCCATCCAAATATAGTAATCATGTTTATAATTACTTCTGGTAGGAATTCTTTCTATAGATAGGCACAAAGGAATTTCGATGCTTTATTTGGAGTGTGTGCATCCCTTGTGTAATGCTGGCCCTAGTCCAGCGCTGACGTCAGCCAGTGCTTGAACCCGGATTCACTTTCGGTTTCATCGGTCGCAGCACGCAGTTCACGCAGCAGCACGCACATGCGTGACGCATCGTGCAATCGCGGCAATCAGTCACAGACCTCTACCGAGCTGCTGAGCCACGGGTCACCAAGAGCTTGCAGGACAGGAATTTATAAGAAATCATTTTATTGTTAATAGCTTCCTGGCGTTGTTCCGCGGGAATCATGTTGAAGGCATGCGAGGCATTTCGCGGTGGTTGACAATGTATTAAGTTCCGAGTTTTTAATTGGCAAACAAATCTATTGTTACACACAGTCATGCAATCTTCCTAACTCAAAATGTCTTGGCCCTTGGCGCTACATCGATTAGCCAATGACAAGATTTAAATAATAATCTAAATTTACCAAACGGCTTACAAAGCCAATGTAGTCATCATACCATATTTAACTCCTTTTCCGATTCAAGCACACTGAAATTTGATGCTAAATCTTTTTTGGGACCTTAAAGTTCAATTGAATGTGTCCACTCTGAGTAGTACAATATTTACAACCAACAAAAGAAAATAACAACGAAATTGTAAAATCTGTAAAAAGGTCACGAAATACAGATGAACCAAAAGGACATTTTGAAGGGGGGGTCAAGGTTTTTGCACATGCACACTTCATTGTTGCATTCTAAGTGTATATCTATTATCAAGTACTTCTGTTGGTTAATCAGTACAAAAAGATTCCTAAATTATTAATAAATAAAGAAATAAAATTAATATTGTTTTGTTCTATCCTCGCCAAAGTGGAAACTTTTGCTATTCGAATCTTCACTTTCCACGAAGTATTCTAACAACTAGTTTAAAGATTTGTAGCCTTTGGATGTGCTCTGCTTTGCGTTGGATTTCACCGCCTAATATGTCAAACTAATAACACGAGAATTATCTCTTCTCGAAATAGTTCGGAATGACTAATTATCGGATAAGATAAAATTATGACAGTATTATTATTAGCAATTTGCAGGCGATGAATTTGTTCTGGTAGACAGTTATAATTGCCTAGTGTAAGTGTGGTCTAAGTCGAGAATAAATTGGTCCATTAGGTGGTACTTATTTTGAACAAAACATTGTTGATGCCAGTCTATAAATAATCTCCAAAACCTGCATGATTCACATCCCACACCCTTTCTGAAAGAACCGTCTCACCGGGCTTCGTGAGTAGTCTCGTTGTTTTTATTCCGCGAGATCGTCGATCCCTTTCGCTGCTTTTAAAGGATACGATCGCAGGTGAAGGACAGAGATGCCGCTGTAGTAGCACGGAGGTGGTGAGACAAGGAAGAGAAGATGAAACGGTGTCAATTATGACATTCCAGACAGTACGCTGGCTGCATTTGGCATGCAGGTATTTGGCGTGCGCGATTATTTTCGGACTGCGTATGCGTGTATACGTGCGTGCATGGTGTTTATTCTAATTATAATAATAATCACTACATGCTGATTTATTTATGAAGATGTGAGGAACATACACTGAAAGAGAGTTTGTAATTATTATAGGTAATTGCAATGACGTGTATCAGCGAATAAATAACTTATTTTATGTATGAAAAAATTCTGTTCTTACTCCAAACAAAACAAACAGTACGAGCTTCCGTTAATAACACGCATTTGCATCTTGATATAAACGCATAATATTTAAACAAATTATTTAAAAAAGGAAAGTATATTCTCTCGAACCTTTAGACATGTGGAAAAATAACGATTATTTTTATTACAAAAGTTTCTTCAAGAAACTGAGACGATACGAGAATTGAGGTCTACAGATTAACACAAAAAATTAATTATCGTTGTGAACGACGCCAAAAGAGATTCTACTCGTTCCGAAAATAAGAAACGAGACGAGAATTATTCACTACTTCACTATCGTTGTGTCCTGAGGCAATTCAACTGAAGCTTGTTGCTTTCTACAAAATTTTATCGAGTTGTGCTTAATTTTCTGTTCAAAATTCGTACACACCATTATTGGTACTTTGACTGGAAGTTTATCAATTATTCGCTATATTTACTTGTATTTTATTTTTGTTCCATTCCAGTAATGGGTGAATATTTTTTGTTGTTTTGTAGTTCTCCTGATCATGTCGCATTAGGCGATGAAAGGTCGAAGGATTTATGAAAATAAATGCGTACTTAATTATTTCATACCTACTACAAACGCATAATATAATTTAATTTGATTATAATACTTTAAAACAATCTCGATTGCGAGATTTTACAAAATACTTGGTGGGCCCCTCAATCCGTTTTGACTGATATATGAATGACATCTGTGTGGATGGATGGATGAGTGTCCATTCGTACATTCAATAACTCGGGAACGAGAATAAGTCCCATGACAATGGAAAGAATTGGAAATGGAAGTATACTTGACCCAAAACTATAAATTCAATGGAGGGTTATGATTTTGACGTCACAGGCAAGAAAGAGAAAGATGAGGTAAAAGTTGAGATGGAAGTTCATAACACAAACATCCATGTTTTGACGTTTGAGATGGTGTTTTAACAAGGTTATGTTTTTATTTTTGAAGTTTATTATTTAGGAAACTTAATAAATTTAACACTGGCCATATATTCCTTATAGTAATAAAGGAAGTCACTATTGCACAAACCATACACACACTTTATTTTTCATATTTAGCATCATTTTAAGAACTGTCAGTTTGACAGCGGTTTGTTTGTGTTTCGCCCATGTGAATTTCATGGTAGTTCAATGAAAACATGAATAGATGGCAGCACGAAAATTTGCTTCTGTATAACCCTCCATTTATTTTCAATATTAAATCAACTGCGACAGCTTCAAATAAAAGAATGTTAGTAACAATGTATAATTTTTTTTGTCTTTTTCTGGTTTTGAGAAAAACTAATTATATTTTAAATATGAAATGTAATAAATATAGATTAAACCCAGTCGAATGTCGAATTTAGTATGAAATAAACTGTCTCAGGGAGAAAACTTGAACTATAATACCAAAAACTAATTATTAACGATCGTCAATTGTTTTTTAATTTGATTAATTTAATTTTGACGAGTTTGGTGTCAAATTAAAGGTCTCACAGAAGTACAGTACTAAAGTTGAGAATTACTTTTGAGCGATAGTCAATTATTTTATATAATATTTATTAGAATTCTTTCGTGTATGATATGAAATTGAAGCTTTCTTAAGGGAAAACATAATATTAGCTGATTTATGTATAAGAATGTCATGTGGTAACCCTACAAGATTTTTACCATAGAACATAAAATAAAATAATTATTATTTGTGACATATGACATAACCCTAAACCTAAATACCTAAACCGAAACGTAAGACAGCTGACCTGGTTAAAAAAGGAACATTATGAAAAGTTTAATTAAACTGAAAATACTTGTGTTAAGAATAGAATTCGTATTGGTTACAAGTTAAAAAACTCATTCATAAATATGTCCTATTTTTATATGAGAAATAAATATAACTACGACTTGTCAAAACGCAAGAATTTCAAACATTCCAGTAAAAATAGCTTTTTAATACTATTATGATACGATCTTACAGCTGCTACCAAAAAAATAGAAGTGAAATAAATTCTTCGCGATATTTTGCAGCGTGAGTCACGGGCGCAGGTCGCAGAGCCTCAACAGTGGCGCCTGCAAGAAAAATTGAATTGTCCATTTGGCACCGCGACAAGAATTCGAATACGAGAAAATATACGCTGTTGATTTTTCTGTTGTTAGTTTCAAGTTGTAATGGCCCGCAAAACATTAAGAAAACATAGTAGAAATATTCATCATCTTGCTATTTAAAATACAATAAAAATAAAATATTGTATGATTAGATGCACGGCAGAAATAAATTTCAAAACAAATGGGTTGACACGGGTGATTAAGAATATTGTGGGTAGATTGGCCAAAAATAATAGTTTTGGAAATCTGTTTTAGTAGTGACATGGTTAATATACATTGAATGATAATTACAAATTGCATGGACGATGTCGAAAGAGAAAATGGGCGCCATTAGCTAGGGAAACAAATGCGATGACAGAAATAATCAAGGAAATAGTTCACATAATTTATCAGAGATTTATGCTTCTGACTCAATTTTCGAAACATATATGAAGAAATTTCGTTTATGACTATCCATTTATTAATTTGAATATTGCAATAATTTTGAAATAAAATTTGTTGAATGTTTAAATTTTAGATCAAAAGAAAAATGTTTTGAAATTTGTAGAATTGCAAAAATGTTTTTCAGAAATACAACCAAACAAATTACCTAACTATCTAAAATATTATTTGTTTCTCGAATAGAAAATATGTTTACGTAAACTCACAGGAAATAGTTTTTTTTTCCACTTTATAAAATTGTTTTATCCACAACTGTCAAATAATATACCCATAATTCAACCGTTGTCTATCAATTAATGACCTTTGTTACTGTTGCTACTGAAATAATATTGACAGTTCGATGAAATAATGTTATTCATTCGTTATGTCAAATTCAAATCTTACCTGTCAAAAGAGTAAAATCAAAATGATTTTTAAGTAATTTTTTCCACATAAAAAGCCAAAGACATTATTTTTCTCATTTTTCATATATTTATTTTCTTTTTAAGTTTAAACTGTGGCTGAATAATTGGTTTTAAGATTTTTTGCTAAACTTGAAAATAAAAAGGTTAGATGATCACTTCAGTACGGAAATGTCAAACTTCTGTATTAATTTTAGGTTATATTTTGAACGAAAATACAATTTCATATTTAATAGTAATAATAATAAGTATTAATAATAATAAAATGATCAAAAAGAAATCATAAGAAGATACCTACAGTATCGTAAACCACAGAAGAGTATTTTATATTATTGTTAACATCAAAATAATGTCAGATGTCAGATCATTGATTCTAAAACATTGGTCTGCATTTTAAATTAATAAATTAGTTCATTATCATAAGTATTCAATATTGAAGTAATTTATAATGATACTAGCATGAAAAAAATATTGTTTCACTTTTTTTCTTTAATAAATAACTGTTAATTTGTAAGTATAAAAGTGTCCATCATAACTGTTTGAAAACCTATATGACGTCATTAATTTTCCTCCCACTATTTAAATCTTAACCCATACGAATATTTTTGATGACGTAGCAACCACCACATCGCGGACAAAGTGTATGTTCCTATTAATAGTGAGCCAAATAATCTATAACGTAATTGTCATGACATTACATTTCATCTTATTTGGAATTGCCCTGCTGAGAAATGTGCTAAAATATTCAAGTAGAAGAGATGAGAAATTCATTGCTTCATTACTGGTGTAATGTTGTCACGAAGAACCAACGAACAAGTTAGTCATGAACTTCACACGGTCTGACGGCGTAGACAATTAAAACAAATGATCTTACCGGATTTGTCACCCCATTCACAGCACCCTAGGATAATGCGGTTAATTTATAACACATGTTCTACTCTCAACTAGAATATGAATGATGAATCGACACTTACATTCACAAGTAGGCTACGGTATCTGTTAGGCTTTTTTTTAAAACAAAAATAGAAAAATAAACAGTCTTACCGGGTATTATTATTAGGAATAGGTACAGTTAAGATTTCTAGCTCTTGTTCAGTCCTGTAATCTCGTGTTCATTGTAACATTCTTATACTTTTACTATCGTTATAAAGTTTGGCTTATAAACATCATTATCACCAGAAGGTATTTGTGTCAAATTCCTGGTTTTATTATTTGAAAATACCAACAATTTTGATGTGCACGAAATCAAAACGGTAAATTTTCTACTACAAAAAAATTCTAGATCTAAAACTCATTTGTCGTCTTGAAATTAAGATCGGCTTTCACAATTATTGGGTCAAATAAAGCAACTTCATGTAATGAAATGGAAAACCGACAAAATAAAAAGAAAATAAATGATCCAAATTAATGTTAATCACCACAAATATCTCAGTTTACAACCGAGGAGTAACTTAATCCATTTAAAACTTGTACCACATTAATTTCAATCATTCACAATTTAAAATTTACATAACAAATTCCTAGTCGGCATTTCAGCCACGCCGCATGTTTCAAACACTAATCAATGTGATTAGAAGAATTTCATAACAAGAGCTAGGCTGTCAGCGAAGAATTCGTCGGGGTGCGTCGGTCGAAATAGCGTCGCGACGCCGCGTTCCAAAATGCAACGCGAAGCTTCTTCAAAACAAACATTAGTGAAATTAGAGCAGGCTTCGGCGACACTGACGCCTGACGCCGTCAAACATCATCTGTCATTGTCGTCGGCACGCCGCGCCGATTACATCGAGACTTCGGGCTTCCACTTCGCCCGTTGCTATTTCAGACACGAACAACATTTACATCCACCTTTGCCATCCAAATTATAAAGGTACGATTGAAAGGATATAATTCAGTTCCATCTTACGATCAAATTTCACTGCAATAGAATTTATACTTAACCTAGAATGGTATTACTTATTTTCATATTTACTGCAATTTAGTTTTTATTATGAAGATGGGAAATGGTCTAACTACTTCGGTTATATACCGCCTCATGAGTGGACGATTGTGAATTTATTTGAATAACACATAAACGACCAAGCTCTTCAGTGGGATTCGAACCCACGATTTTTGTCGTGCTAGGCTAGTGGCATAGCCACTGCGCCACCGAGATCGGTTACTGCAACTTTTATTTCGATTTTTATACAGCAAAAAATATTCTAGCCACGAAATAAATTACAGAAAAATATGTCAAGAATCTGACGTGCTTCAAGAATATAAATATAAAAAATGTACAAACTATACAAAGCAACTAATAAACATCCTTTAAAAAACATATTTTATTTGTGAAAAAAATTAAACTATAGCATGGTAATCAATAATTTTATTAAAAATCGGCCTATTCAGAAGAAGGAGGCAAATGTGTTGCTGAAACCGGAACAAGTGTACGGTGAATGTGAGATTGAGAAAAATGATGGTTTCGCCGTGCTAATGTCGAATGAAAGGTTGGTGAAACTAATACATGGAGGTGAAATGAGGGTGAATGATCGTTGATTGTATTTCAGGGTACCTGCTACCCCACTGTGTGGGATATAGCGTGATATTTTATATGTAAGGTATTTTAATTGTATGTGAAATTATAAAATCTTCGAAGAGAATTCGTAGAAACATTGATTACCGATGACATCAAACCAGGATGTTATTTACAGTTTTCTATGGTATTATCTGTCAATTTGTCAATTTTATTGTCTTTGAAAAAAAAATCGCTATATAAAATATTCTCTCTTCTAAACAACGAAACGAATCTACAATATTTAACAATAATCAAATATAACTGTGTTATGATTGAAAACTTAGCAAGTTTGTTTTAAACAATGATTATTTATTTCAAAAGGTCTCCAGGTGAAAATATAACCACTTAATATTAGTGGTCTAGACGGGAGTGGCCAAAATGCCTCACCAATTGCATTCTCGTGAGACCAGTAAAAGCGCAGCGGTAATATTCGTGCTTAGCAAGAAATATTAGCTCGAATTATGAATTTCTGAAATCCGGAGCAGGTCTAATTCGAGCGCACATTTTTCGTACTACTAACGAGGAATCAGGTAAATAACCTGGTTAAAATTAGTTATTGGTTGAATTCTTCACTTGAAATAACCGGTTGTAAAGGTTTATTCACGTACATGAGGCAACTAAATTTGACTGAGTTCAGAAGTCTAACGAGACACAAAGACAAAATTAATGAATTGCCATTTGATATATCAAAGACGACCTAATGCTGGAATTCGACTCATGCATCCAACAAAAGAGAAGATTAAACGATATCAACTAATTTACAAACTATTCTTGTCTCTTGTATAAATTTGGAAAGGTGCAAAACATTTTTGTTAATATAGGTTAACAACCTAGATCCTAGCGGGTTATCTAATATTAACAATCAATCATAAGATTGACAGACACGTTGACAGACATGAAAAATAGAAGCACCTATATTTTTGCCAATAACAACGATCCGTCAAAAAGAAGAATCACGTTGGCATCATGCTAAAAAAATAAGCACAGGTGAAAGAAAGACATAAAGCCCGTTTGACAAATGAACTAAATTTGAAAAAATATAAAATTACAAATATGTTCATCTTCCCATAGTAATGTATCGGACTGTGAATCATGAGGTCCTTAGTTCGAATCCCATACCCGACATTTACCATATCAACTTAATCCCTGTGGTTTTTTCTTCACTAACATCTTTGGGGATAGTGACTTGACAACTGGTAACCGCACTTTACGCGCAAACATATTATTTACTGAGATTTCTCGTGCCACATTTACGTTATGTAACTCTTCTGCCTGTTTTACACGATGCAATTTATTGATTAAATTTTCTTGTCAATAAATTGCCAAGAACAAAAATATTCGGCCCAATTCACTAACTCAGTTGTTAATTTTTAACCACTTGCTAAGATTTTAATCCAATGAAAATTTTTAACGCAAAAGAAAAAATCTAACTGTCACTTGCAGCATTTGATTTTATTTGTCAAAAATATTAGCAAGTGGATAAAAGTTAACAACTGGGTTACAGAATTGGGCCGATTGTCATTCGTTTTACAGATTTCAAGTTTGCTGTCAATATATTCTGACAATTTTAGTAGTACCGACATGAGATCTGCTGTCACTTATGCTACTAATATTTTTGGTTCAAGCTATACGCACAAAAATGACAACCTAAGCGTAAAAAAATAACAGATTAGCAATGAGTAAAATGCTCTCGAATTCCCTAAAAAATTGCCGAGAAATAGAACATGTTCTCTAAGAAAAAATTGACGAAAAAGTGTCGTATTTCACACAAGAATAAACTGACAAGGAAATTTAAATAATTCATCGGTTTAAAAAATTAGGAGTATTTTTTTTAGTATCATATACTGTGAATGCTAAGATTGTAATATTTTCTTATCTGTCGTTGTATAAATCACAGCATTATTCCTGATAAAATTCAACATAGGTTGTAGAAGAATTTGATCTAGGATGTTCAGAAAATAAGTTGGCAAACATATCCCAAAAATTTCTCAAACTATAATAATCAGTTTTGTACCAAGTAACAAATCGATTTTTTTCTTTATAGTAAACATCTTCAAAGTATGAAAATAAGTTCATTTGACATTGAAATCCTATATTATCTGGAACAGTACGTCGGTATTATATCAGTTATCCATTAATGAAACAATACTTAATTTTGCATCTGCTACCGTAACTACTTGATAATTGTGACAAAAATGAATCGTTTTTTGACAGCTATTGAAATATTCTCCATTAAACATTAAGTTTAGATGCGATTTTGTCACCATTAGCAAGTTAGAACCAAGTTCTTCTTGGTTGCTACGATAACAACTTCACTAGAGAATTAGGCCGATTGTCATTCAAAGTCACAAAAAATTGGAAAAGGCATGATGACAGATTAGGATAATAAACCAAGTAATAAAAATCAATAATGATTAATAACAACATAATTATCAAGTTTCTCAAATAGTTCCAAATCAGAATATCACCTTGTACTTTTCGAAAATTTATGGGCTGCCTCTAAACTCAATAGAAAAAGAAATCACGAAGAACGTAACGACCACGCACGCGCGTTTTATTCGTGTTTCCATCCGAAAGAAATGTAATAAAAGTGAAGAGCAGCCATTGATCGCGTCAGGGGAAGTGTCTATAACGACTCCGAGGTGATGGAGGAAGATGTTAAGTGATATTTAGTAATGACACATGCCAATAAACTTGAATCCGAAACCGAAATCTTGACAGCGTTTTACATCGCTGGCGTGTTGAACTCTGTTTATGACGTTCATTTAACGTAGACGCGTCAGTAAAAAAGCGAACAACGGCGGGAGCATCTGGTTACTTGCGTGGTAAATGCTACTAAATGGTGGTTGAGTTTCTCTGTTGCACCATACCGTTTCGTGGAGATTTTGTCATACAATTTACGGGTTTTACTCAAATAGTTCCTGAAAACGCGCGTTCCCAATAAGTAACAATAATTCTCTAAATACAAGATGTAAAAAAAGATCCTTCCTTTTTTTACATTCTTAGTTCTTAGAAGCACATTTTCTGACAGTTCAATTCACCAACCTATTACTTGATTATGTTAAAAGAATCATACTTCATTAAGAAATGCTTTATTCGTCTATAAAATAAACATTTTTTCATAATCTAATTGAATTTTATCAAAACTATACCCAACATTTTAATAATAAAGTATATCTTGTATTGAATAAAATATTTCCGAGAAAATAAATCAGATTAGCACTATTCAAATCAATTTTTTTTTGTTCCAAGAAAACATTTTTATTTTTGTAATCTTGCAATCTTGAATTTTTATTTATTACTAGTCAAGCTCATTTCTGAACAGACTATAGTTAGTTTTTCAATAAACTACTCAGTTTAGTTTACAAACTAATATTTTATCAGGATGAAAGGCAATACATTTACGTACGACTTACCACTGTGACCTCATACTCAAGCCGTTATACTTCGTTTGTACAGAAAAGTACAAAAAATGATAAAGATAATCCAGGAGTAATTCTTACCTGTAACAAAAAATAAAACATATTAGAATAATTAATCAATTCAAGTATTCCAATAAAAAATAATTTCAAATGATTGCATATTTTACAAATTCTACTATGACATTCAAACATGATGCTTAAAACAAAAGTAAATAAAACTACAAAAGACTTTTGGATTATGTTCAGTAATTAAATTTATTTATTTAAATTTAACGTTTCGAATTATTGAACATAATTTTTGATCAGGAACCAAATGAATAACATAAACTATTATATTCTCACCATAAAGATAAATAATTAATTACAGAACTAAATCCAGCAGTCTTCAACAATTTTGCAAAACAAAATTAAATAAATATTGGGTATAGCTTTCGCAGATATAATTTTCCAAGTATCGTCTGTTAAGATACGGCCCTTAGATAGTAAAAAAGGATTCGAACTGAGGATCTCTAAAACTATTCCAAGTTAAGAGAGCTGTGTATAGGACAGCGTATAATGGTGTTAGTGGAATGCAAATAGAAAAAAATATTATTTATGACCATTACAAAATTAGCTGTTAAATCGATGCGCAATTTTCTTCTCTGCCACTAATTAGCAGATAATTTTCAAGTCATAAAACAGTCTATTAATAATTTAATTATTTTGGTTCATGATTAGGTTTATGATATTTTATATAGTAATGAGAACATGTTATTTTATAAAACAGGTACATAATTCAAGAACATCATTAAAGTAGTTAAACCTACCGGTAGTCGTAATTTACCTGCCTATAAAATAATATGAAGAGCGAAACTATCCTTCACATAAATATTTTGGTCTCCGGCTAAATTATAACATTTTAAAACTCAATAAACATCTGTGTTTGTCTCATTGCCAAGTGTGTCGTATATCTCTGTTATGGTAACATTAGCATATCCACAAAAATTCGACCTGTAACTGATTGAGTGCCGATAAATCATGCAGAGCTAAATGCTCGTTACGTGTGTGAATTTAGGCTAAAGTAAGGCTGCGGTTTCCGATTGATCACGTGCGAATAGGCGCCACTCGCAGTCAAGAGAGAGAGCGACCTTACAATACTGGTTTTCTGTTATAATTATAAACAAAATGCGTGTTTTTTACTGTAATTATAGAGCTATTAACATGGTTTTCATGAAGGGTATGATTAAATTTTAATAGTTTAGCGCTGCACTGTGAATTCCAATTTTTAATGAATGAAATTCTTAAAGTTATTGCTGTACTTAAACGGTTTATTAACGAGTATTAAAATCATATTTAGAAAATTTCTGTGTAATCGCACAAGTACAGAGGAAATATCAAATATGTTAATATATTACTCATTTCCGAATGTGGCAGCTCTACTTGTAAAATAAACTAATATTGGGTTTTAAAATATAAATTAATAATAAACACCCCTTGGGGGTGGCCCTCCACTATAGTAACATCTTAATAATTAGTCATTTGTAATTAAAACTAGATTTTAAAACTTAAAATGATTATAGTATAAAAGTTATTAGGTTTTAAAATATTTTTTAAGCTCACACATTTTCTCTAACTTCTATTTTTATCTAATAGCTGTATCTCTTTTAATTTTTATATTTTCATACATATTTTGAGGTTATAAATGAATTACATCATTCTTTATAAATATTTTTTACTGTTAAAAATAAAGAAGATTAATACGATCATTTAAAATAAAGTTATTAGGACTAAATTGATTATAATCAGAGAAACGAAAGATACTCTGAGACATAGGTTCTTGAATCATGCCAGTAGCAATCTAAACTTTGACTTAAATAATCATAGTTTTCTTACTTCTTTTATCGAAATATTTATTGTCGATTAATCTTTCCAATTATTTGTCACGAAACTTTTAAGTTAAAAAATATCGCATTGAATATTTAAATATAGGTGACCACAGTAACATTATTGTCTGTTTAACAAAATATGTTTTTCACTTTTTATATAAGTATAAATTTATTTATTATTAAATATTGGTGATTTTTAAAAATAAATTATTCATTTTTTAAATTTTCCTAGCAAAATGCGAAAATAGTTACTTATTTGTGTTAGAAATAACTATTTTTTCACGATTATTTCTAAGAACGATTTGCTCGGATCTAAAATAAACTTTGACAAAACAATTGACACGTTAAAAGTTAGGTCATCAGATGCAAGGCGGGGTAGCAGTGCTGCCAATGAACCAATAATAAATTTAAATTAAAGTTGTCAAATTGTGATTTAATCTAGAAAAAGAAAAATATAAGACATGATTATAAGACAATTTAAAGTATGTACATCACTAAAATATGGAATTTCAATAAAACTAGGCATTTATTGATAATTTTTACAATATATTTTTGTAAATAACATTCATATTGGTAACACTTTTGTATTTTCCTCACTCTTTCGGGAGAAGAACGGAGGGGTTTCCTGATATACCGTAAAAAGAATTTTGTCAAGTTTCATCCGAATTTTCGGGCTGGCAGCGAAGGACACCAGCGTAGTGTGTTGGACTTTGCACACTGGCTATACAAGGCCCGCTGGCTGCGTCCGCCACGAAGTCAGTCTGAATCACATAGCGTGGCGCGGTGTGTACTCGCGGTGAGCGGCGAGGGACGCAGTGCGCGACCCTGCAAGGTCGTCCAGCCGCACGGCAACGCTCTTTCATTCTTGTTCCGGTTGCATTCACCCGGTCCCGGTCGCGACTCAAGAATCGAGACTCGTTCAACGCACGCAAGAGGATAGAGGGCCTGGCGATGCAGATACTGGAGAACGAACGAGTCGAGCGTTGAGAATACTCTTATTATTTTATTTGTTAGTTGAATACTTGTATGTAATGTACGCTATGAAAATTATTCATACATTGTAGAAGATATTATATTTCCATCTATGAATAAACTTTCGAATAAGTTATTCGACGAATAATTAAAAAAATGACAGCTAGTCTAGATCACTATATCATTTGAGCTATGATTTTAATGCGACATTTTTCAATTATTCGGCGTATAATTTATTCGGTACTTTAATCGTAAATGGAAATATCGGCCTTAAATAAAACGAAACACTACTTTTAAGTTACACAGTAAAAAATTAATAGTTAAAATTGATGAAATTTAACAAAAATTTTAGTCCCAGGCGATCCAGCGCTCATTTTTGTTAATTTAACAAGTTTCAAATTTGTTAGCAAGTAACAAATTATTTATGTGTATTTCGTAACTAAATATATTTGTGAATATAATAATTATTAACATTTATTTTTATGTGCTTTTGACTAAATATTTTATAATTATATTGAAGCACAACAATAAATCATAGTTATTATAACAAATTAAGTTGTTACAAAGGATACAAACCTCCTTTAATAATTTCAAATCAATAAGTTAGCAAAATTTACTTGTTATT
This sequence comes from Poecilus cupreus, assembly GCA_963942605.1. Lineage (NCBI taxonomy): Eukaryota > Metazoa > Arthropoda > Insecta > Coleoptera > Carabidae > Poecilus > Poecilus cupreus. The sequence continues at coordinate 34,297,665 of OZ012714.1, forward strand.
ATTGACGAGTTAGAAATTAAGAATTGCCAAAATTTTAATATAACAAATTGTCATATTTGTTCAAATTGTTAATGTTTGCCACTAATATTTAAAGGAGTATGTCAAAATATGTCAAAAAGTAGCAAATGTCTACTCTCATGTTTACTTTAAGTTGGTAAGTTGAAATTCAAACCACTAATTTTCAAAAACATCAGTATCAGCAACTAACACAAAATCTCCTAAATTTTGAAACTACGACTAAAGAGCATAAAATACTCAAAATAAAAACAGTATAAAGAATCATTTCATAATGGTAGAGTTGTTCTTCTCACAAAGTAAATGATAATTACAAAATTTGTTTTTCATATATTATTGTAACGACTACACTAACATTTTTTTTTTTTTGATTACTGATGAGGAATAAAACTATAAATAATATTAAATTATACAAATCTTGAAGAACTATTACAATCATTATCGTTTTCAATCCTTCGAGTCGCGAATGATTCATATTTTCTTTTGTCAAAAAAATAACAATTATGAAACTCAATCTTTATTGCACAATTATGGTTTTCCACGCACTTAAAACTTATATTATTCCGTTTTGTTTTTGTATCTTTACTTGTTCAAGAGCTATTGCACACATGGACTTGTGATTCCAAAATCTCCTTATACCATATATGACAGTAAAAGGAGTTGAAATTGGGATAAAATTACAGTTAATCTGTTTTTAATCTATTAAAATAATAAAAGAATTAATTTCCTGGCGCCAGCATGTTTGACTAAGCATATCAATTAAATATTGATATAATATTATCACTCCTGTTCAATAAAAACAACGAAATATTATATGGCTTTCACTTGTTATCTATTCGATTGTGTAAAATTGTCGCAATCAATATTTAACCTTTATCGGAATGTGAGCATTGCGAATTGGTATTTATAAATAAGAACTAAGCGGTAAATTTTAAATTGTCACGTTTTGTTTTCACGTTGCAGTCAGGTGATTTCGATTATTTGTAAACGTGCTCCCGTTAAATGACTTCGTTACCTTAAACACTGCCCCGTCTACGCGTTTGTCGTGATTAAGTTTCGTGGCATATTTGTAATCTGCACGTGTTCAATATTCGGTTAATGTAAGATAAAGGATAATGGAGTCCTTCACTATTTTTTTTATGAAACTGTATCTAAATTGAAGACTATCTGCAGTTTAAAAAGTCTTAATTGTTATTCATTAAGCCGCAATGATTTTTTTAAATGTTGTGATGTCAGAGTTGCCGTGTGTTGTGGATCTCAAATAGTAGAGATTGCAAATAATTATAGTCACATAAATATTTTATTTTATGCTTTAGAAAATTTTTTAAATGGAATTAAAATAACTTATCGTAATAAATAATTAAAATATATGTGAATACCATTTTTTCCAGGAAGAAACATAAATAAACCATAACATTATTATAGTCAAATGTCTGATTACCACTGATAAATTTTGCTAACCTATGTCATTCAACATGTCTTTAATTTCGTTGAGTCGACCTAACTACGTGCTTTCGTAACGCGCGAATTCCCAAACAATTGCGATTTGGTTATGAATTTAAAATAAAACAAAATTCTTCAAATAAGGTGCCAACCACTTGAAACTTGAATCTGACAGCTCAATAATAAGAGAAATACAAAGAATTTAGAATAGAATAGATGTGTGAGAGAGAAGGTTAAACAGAGAAATTTAAAGCTGGATTTATAGTTTGCATAGAACACAGGAATAATTTAACATTTAACACAGAATAACCTAAAATTTTGTCATATAGAACTATATACTTCAATAATTCATAGTTTCCATAGTGCACTAGAATAATTTAGCACAGTGCAGCTCACGAATTAAACAATTTTCAATTTTCTGTGTCTGTGCTTTACTTTCTATATTTTTCGCGTACGCAGTAAAAAAAATAATTGCGATTGTTAAGTATTTTTAGTTAATATTGACAAATTATTGTGTTAAATTAACAACTTGAACAAATATGACAATTTGTTAAATTATAATTTTGTCAATTCTGAATTTTTACCAAGAAACATTGTTGTTTTTATTTATTTGTTGGATTTATAAAATTTAACAAATAGACTCGTCAATAATAACAAGTAAATTTAGCTAACTTATCAATTGTCAAAGAAAGTTTATATCCTTTGTAACAACTTAATTTCTTATAATAACTATGATTTATTGTTCTGTTTTGTTCTGTTTCAATATAATTCCTAAAATATTTAACCAAAAGCACATACAAATAAATGTTAATAATTACTATACTCACAAATATATTTAGTTACGAAATACACAAAAATAATTTGTTACTTGCTAACACATTTGAAACTTGTTAAATTAACAAAAATTAACGGTGGGTCGTCTGGGACTAAAAATTTTGTCAATTTTGACCAAGGAGCACCAGGAGATTTCACTTGCATAGGAAAATTAGGTTCGCGTTGCGCGTGCCATCTGCCGGATCTGGCCGCACTTATATTTGCTTATAGAATATTAACGTAGGCTAAGATTTATTTAAAACAATTATCAAAATCTGTCACATCTGTCACAATTTTTCCAAAAACACAAGTTTATATTGAAAAGTTCTTAAAATTCGAATTTTAACGTTATGTGAAGTAATATTTCATTGATGTACAATGGTACGATATTGTAAGTACTTAATTACAAATATTGATATTTATGTAATTAACATTGAATATTAATTTTCAGCGGATTTCCATCAACTGGGAAGTACGTATATATGACAAGAAATATATGCCTTTCTCTGCGAAGTTAGCATGGTCTGGGTGTATGATGGAAAATATCAATGTTAGATGAATAGTGGATAGAATGAGATTGTTAAATTCACTGATATAAAATGTATCATGCAAATGGATCAGCGAATATACATTCGATATTTGTACGTTGTATTTATTTCTTAATAATTCTTTCAAAATATATTTTATTTTTGACATATGCGACTTTGATTTTTATTGTCTTGAATAAAATAATTATAAATATAAAAAAATATGTATAAATATTACATGCGGTGCCATCTAACGGTTGTGGCCGCAATTATAATTACCATAGCAACGACGGTACCATTTTTTTACATGTGAGTGGAATCTCCTGGTGCTCCTTGATTTTGACTATAAATTTTTTACTGTGTACTCTCGTTATATTTCCTAGTAACCGTCGCGAAAACATCTGACATACATAAAGACAGGTATAATACATTTTCTTCTGTAACTTCGTCATTCTGTGCATTTTATAAAACTCCCAAATCAAATGATGTTCTATGTTTTTCTATGTCAAATTAACTATAAATCCAGCTTTATACTCTGACGTCAGACTTGCTATCTTTAAAACTAAAATATCTTAATAATTAATAACTCCTATTACATATATCTAGTACGATGTTTTTGGGTTTTGTTATAATATAAACAAGTTATTTGCCATTTTGTGAGTCCAGTGAAGGTCCGGATTGTGCGTCATAAGTCTAACGCTCCGCAGTGCAAAGAATCGAATACCTGCCGGTGCAATCCGCCTCTCGATCAAGTCGGAATGTCACCGCTTGTCTATAAATACCTCATCTCGCGAGGAGCAAGAGCGGAACCGAGGCTCTGCGCGGCCGTTACCGGCTACGGCTGCATCTCGGAGCAGGCGCTACGCCCCGCCGCTAGGCGGAGGCGCCACTCGCCTCAAGAATGTGAATAGTTTCAATATTAATGTGGTGTGGGGGTCATGTTATTAGATAAACGGATGTTGGTACCTACGTTGACATATTAAATATTGCGACATTGGAAACTTGGATTGATGATAATTACATTAATACAAGATGAGATGATGATGATAGTTTATGAAGGCAAATGTGTCTGGATTATTTATAGGTTCCGACTACTGTTAGTCATAACGTATAGCTAATACAGTCGATACTGTGTGTTTACTTAGAATTATATCATAAATATTTATTCAAATTGACTGGAAAACAAGTACATTCACATTTCGGTATACACTAGATCAAGGGCAAACAATAGCTTGTAGCCTTTTAGGTACCAGATTCGATGCCAACGCTATATCCCATAGTTATACAAGAATGTCTACCCCTCATATTTGGAATCATACGGTTTCGCACTCATTCTTCTAATACTAAATAAAATAAATAAATAAATATATCATCACGCCTTTTACCCATTGGGGGTGTGGCACTCTGCTTACGCAGATCTCGGTAAATGATATATTTTGGCGTATGAGATGCGGTTACCAGCCGTCAAGTTATAGCCCCCAAAGTTGTTAGTGGAGGGGGAACCACAGGGGTAAATTAATTAATTAATTTATTACTCATTTTCTTAATGACAGAGAATTTTTTATGTTGCTAACTTCACAATATTTGAATGTCAAGTATGTTTATTTTCCAATATCATAACCAAAAATATCTACATATTTTTATTTGGATTTTACGCTGCAAATTCAATTATAATTACTTACAAATATGTTTAAAATCCATAAATATTCTGTTTTCTTGTATTGCAAGTACTCAGTTGTAGATATATTGCCATAATATTTTTATGTCAATGTAATACTTTGACATTTCTAGCGTCAGAAGTTAGCTAAAATTAGTGAAGTGATGCCAACATATAACCATAAAAAGTTAGCAATTTTTGTCGAACTAGTACGACAAAAACATGATTTCCGACCGCTTTTAGAGATATGTAATTGTATTAATGTCGTACGGCGGCGCGAAAACAATATTTTTTCTACAATCGTTGCACAATATCGACATTGTTATTCCATTTTTAGTTAGGAAATGTTCAAAATTGTCGCTCTAGGGCGACAAAGTGACATATTGTCGCACTAGTGCGACAAAAACAAAACAAAAATAAATTAGGTAAAAGAAGTAAATGATGCATTGGATTTTTCTGGTAATAACCTTGCTATTGCAAATAAGGTTGGCATATACGTACATACACTTCAACTTAATCACCATAAACGTATTCACTCTGTAGACTTTATGTCAAATGTACTCCATATGTCAAATGCACTCCATGTGTCAAATTATGATTTCTTTGAAAATTTGTATTTTGTTCATAAACGTTGTCATGATTACGGTGACATGGGTAACTACAATTTTACTGAATTGTTATAGGCGTGACCAAAGATAATTTTGAAAATTAATTTTTTTCTACAGCTTGACATTGGTCAACGATTGTAGAAAAAATATTGTGTGTATCTCGTCGGATAGAGCTTGTTCGGTGCACTTGTCGAGTTGTTGATCTCGGCTTCGCCTCGATCAACAATTTCTCGCCGCGTGCAACAAACAATGCTCTATCCGCACTTGATACACAAATAACTATTGTCACACGTAGGAGTAATGGATATGTAAATTACATTTTATTAAATTTTGACGTGATTGGTCAAAAGTGGCGAAATTGAATCAAATGATTAGTTTATTTTACATGTGGAAAATAGTCTATACAATTTCCAATACAATAGTTGGCACTACGAAGAAAACTAGCAAAACACAGACAAGGAAAAGAGTGAGAGGAAGGCTTAAGAGGTGAGAAAACTATACTTCAGAAAACTTGAGAAGGGACTGCACGAAGCTGGACAGGAAAGAGTGCAAACTAAATATAAGGAACAGTGACCCCTGAAGAGGAATGACTGGTACTAGAAACTGTTTTTGGATATAAAGAGTGAATGCACGACATAAAAGTTAAACAAATTCTTTGTGTCCCAATAGCAGAGCTTGTAGTAGCAGCTAATGCAGTAGTAAAAAGTAACTGATCATGCTTTGTGGCTTCTTCTATTTGTGACGGTAAACATGTAGCCATGTAACGGTAATAATATGTTTATATTATTGTTACGATCAGTGAATACACTTTCAATTAACATTTGACTGCTCATTGGAACAACCTTGTCTTTTATTGAATTTCATGACGTGCAAAAACTATAAAAATATATTTATAACCATTTCCTGGTTCAGTCTTAAGTAAACAAAAATCCATTTCTAGACTGAATCTTAAATTTATCCATTTCCAGATATCCTTTTTTGGATTTTCGATTTTCGACATTGTATCTTCCGCATTTTTATTATTGTCAACAGGCAAAATTCAAGGTTTGTTTTATCTGCAGACGGATGTATTTTAATACCGTTATGAGATGTGTATAAAATATAAAACTGATATATCAAAGTCCTTGCTCAAAATGGCGCTCGATTTCTGGCAGCCATTTGTCATGCGCTAAGTGTGTTGATAGTGATCGTCGGACAAGTGTGAACACTTGGAATGTTTATTTAATTACGTTTGAGTTTAATCGAGTGAATGTTTGGAACGAATGTAATTCTTTTATTATGATTTATGATACTGAATTCTATATTATTCTCCTTGGTACAGAGTGTTTTGTGGAAATTTATATTCAAAGCGATTATGGTAATCATCGTTTTGATGTTATTAGTTTTTAATTTGCTGGAAATTTTACCAAAAAAGGTGTTTAGGAATATTTATGGCAATGTTATGATATGTTTTGACAAGTCATTCTCTGGTCTACAAACTTGTTGCTTGGTTTGGTCGATAGGCGTTTTATTCTAATTTTATACAAAATATTTTCTCTTAGCTACTCGTATTTAGTGATGTACAGAGTTGTACAGCTTCGTGCGTTGTACTGCAATATTAATCTAGATATTTTTGAATATAACAAATTTGCACAATTTCAATTCTTTACTGGAATATGCTCAAGAGAAACCTGAAAGGCCTTCAAATATACTACTACTTGATGGATTGTTACCAAAATATAATCAGCTAATAAAATGATATCAACATTATATTTTGAGTTATACTGGACGAACAAACGTTGCACCAGGGCCCTGTCAGCTATATGCACGACTTGTGATAGAAATGTCAAATTAGTTCCATGGTCTTCACGCTACGTGGCAGCACACTCGTATTATTTTGAAGTTTCCAAGTGACATTTGAAATTTGAAACATTCACTTCTCTCTGATTTCGTTTCGTTTGGATCGATAATACTCTGATTTAGTTGATTTTGTATGTGATTATTCTGACTAGTGCATCTTATTTGAAAGGTAAGCCGATTTCACATATTTTCATTTATTGAAACTGTATTTGAATCTTAAAGGAGTTTGCAACTCATTTTACATCTTTATTTCTTCTAATTTGTTTTTATACATGATTATAAACGTCATTAAATTATTTTTATTTCATGCGTGGCTTCAAATGTATTGTTTCTGGCTGCAGAAGTTTCAATGAGGAGGATCTAACATTTGACGTTTTGTCGTCTACCAAATATTCCGTCTGTATGAAGAATGGACGCAGAACATGTATCTTACATATGTATTATGTATATATTTTCTGTTATTTGATGTGTATTTCATTAATTTGAAATATAACACTTTTCTTAATACATAATTATTGTTTTCAATTAATATTTATTCCTGTTCAAATTTGAAATTTCATGCTTTCCCGCCTATATACGCTATTTGTTTGTGGTCCCGACGGTAGAGGCGCAGAACTTCTATCCTTTTCAATTTTGCTGTAGCTGACACGTCTCCTTTGTCTTGTCTCTGCGTTGCACCTAGACACATACATATACAGATGTCATTATTAAATAGTGAAATCGTGTTTTAGGGTCCTATCTGTTGAAAATTCACTATCGAACATTTTGACACACTACACCTTTCTCACAAACCGGGTGGTGACTTTTCTATGTTACATAGGAAATACAATGCTGCTTTTATATTGTAGCGATAGTTAGTTCCTTATGGATTATAGACTAAAAGTGTAAATACGAAAAATATTTAGATTGAAAAACTGCATCTAATAAGTCTAAATTATATAGAAGCAAAAGAAAATTCATACTCCGCCATGACGCCATGAGAAATAAAACAAAACAGTTTTGTTGGCAGATTTATCAAAATATATTTGAATAGGAGTACCATTTAATGAATCTTTTGAGAATCCTTTAAGACCAATTTCGCATTGATGCCTGTGTGTGAGGATGGATGGATATCCGTGTGCGCAATATCTTATGAACGAAACAAGATTATATAAACGAAACTTGGAATTTATCAGTTTCATGAATATGAAGAGCAGAGTTTATTTTGAATGAAATTGAAAAACCGGAAGAGGAAGTTTACTGGACATACAAAACAATAAATTCCATTTTTTCAAAAATAGAATCAGCTGTGAAAAAATATTTCGAATATAAAATGTTATTTTATTTCTACTTTTCTTGTACATGCTTCTAATTTTGAAAAAAAAACACTAAGTTATATATTTATTACTATATTTTAATAATCTTAATACTAATAATATAATATTAATCAAAAATTAAAACTCTAGTTTGTAATTGCAGAAAATTTTAGATAATCTTGTTTCGGCCATTCTGTTTATTTGTTTCTTCAAATTGATACCTTTAGTTCTGGATTGTGTCCTCTCACATAACTTACATCTTTAGGAACCGAGATTTGACGCCTGATTTCACTTTCAGAAATAATTAAGCAATGAAATCTCAGTCTCAAAAATAGGTAAATGGTGTGATGATATATTACCTATAATTACCAAATGACTTCTTAGTTTCAATTGTAATTGTTAATTTATTGTTCCATACTAGAAATCTCCCATGTTTCAATGAACGTAGTAACCGCGGAGAAATTATTGGTAAGGTATTTATCGAGTCCAATTAAACAGTACTTGCTGTGAGGTCAAGAATCAAATAAAACCACACAGGTTAAACCTCACATTTCATGCGCTTTACGTGAGAACATAACCTAGAAGCTCACAAGCGTGCGTCTGAGTTTCCCAGGCCTTCCTACCTTCAACCTCAGTGGCATGTGACATGTACAAATGCCGTATTTGCATTCCTCCGCTTCTTGCTAACTTCGGTAGCCGCGACTTCTTAACCTGCATTAATATCTGTCTTCCCGCCATTGTTGGAAAGCGTTGCACCTTTGTGGATTTCTTCAAAAATCTACTGAAGAAAGCGTACTGCCTATTATTCGTACTAGCAAATGTCACTGGATACAAGGTGTTGGTTAACTTAAATTGTTGTTGGATGTCATTTTTCATTTGTGGTTTCAAACTTTCACGTTGATCGTTGAATCAATTATAGGATTTGTAAGCTACCTAACAGGCTACTTTAGAAAATTACATGATTATTTCGTCACATTATGTAGATTCGTGCCCTTTGACTCCCATGCAATAGTTTGGTGAAATATTAGGCACATTTTTCAAATTTGTTTCGCCAATCCTAGCTTCACAAAGTTATTGACCAATTTCGTACTTTTCTATTGAAACGGCTCATTGGCTCATAATTAATTTAATAATTTCTTAATAATTATATACGTTGCATAATAGATATTTATGTATTACACGAAAAAAAAAAAATGGATTGTTACAATAGCAAAAATTTATCTTACGTATAATAATAGAAATTTAGATATTTACAATAACAATATTACTAATATAAATATTGTTATTGTAAATATTTAAATTGCAGTCACTATACGTAAGATAAATTTTTGCTATTGTAAACCACCTATTAACCACCATAAATTAGGGTTTCATGGACAAGGTACATAAGCGGGTGAGTCAATAGAATTATTTTTCTGTAACACTGTTTTGGAAACTACGCATTCCACAAATAAAAATTGTATTAGAACAACTATCATTCCATACACCGCGTATGGAATAAATTCGACGAATCAAAGCCGCATATTAACGCGATATATGAAGTATCTTAATTTGGTTGCTATGGTTAGGTCTCTTTGTTTTAATTTTATTTATTTGAGTTTGACGTTTTGAACAGTTTTGTATTTTACATTTTTTGTATAATTTGTATAATTTCCAAAATCTTATTATAGAAACCGTAGTCCTCGCCTTCGGCTCTGACTACAAACTTTTTGCTCGTGTGGAATATGTGCCATTCCATTACTTGTTGTAGAATATACTATTCTTTCTTGGCTTCTTACAATGCTATTTAAATTTGACAGGAAAAATTTTAATTTCGAAGTGTGTTTTTTTTGTTTGGTTACCAAGTTATATATTTTATTTATTGTTTTACTTTATCAGACTAGTTCATAAAGAGCAACTTTATGGACGCAAACAATATCATAAATAAGTAATTATAATACAGTTGAATGTCAATGTAAATTATAAGCTGTAGGGATTTCATTATCGAATTATTATTATTAATTTAACCTATTAAAATTCTTTGAACTCTTTCGGGTGTCAAGATTACTTTCCGTTATTTAATTTTATTAATTATGTTCTTCTACTCTTTTCTGTTTACTGCTTTCCTTCATGCTTCTGGACTGTTAATATTATTTCTTTTCAATATTTCTTCAATGGTGTTTTTCCAAGTCTTTGACGGTCTCTCTCCTCATTTCTCTTTGATTATAATTATGTTCCAGAACATTTTTGTCTGTCTCTCTTCTGGCATTCTTAATAGATGTCCGTATTATCCCATTTGTTTTTTCTCTACTGTTTAGTACATTTTCTACTTGAAAGTTTTTCCTTATATCTTCATTTCTTTTCCTATCCCTTCTTGTTACTACTTCTATCATTCTTGGTGACTTCATTACGGTTGCTTGTACCTTGCGTTTCATTCTTTCATTCATCATCGACGTTTCGCAGCCATCCAGGTGTTAACAATATTAATTTATCTTCACCGTTCTTATATTCGGCTATAAAGCAGAATTGTCACTACATCCACAAATTAATTAAGTGCATTCGATAAAGCAGCAACATTCTTTTCCAGCTTTTGTTCAAATTAATTCAATAATGCATGTGTGAACTGTGTTGTTAGTAGCTACTGCGCATTTGAATACGATATATAGCACCTAGCAAAAAGAAGAACAGTAAACCATGAAGCAATTTTCAAAACAAAATGGTCTTGCCACAGAGTAAAATTTATCGGTCGTTAATTCAGGAATTTGAATATTTTACGAATTAATACAAAACTTAACGAGACCTTTACTCTTCCATGTTTACAGTAAATACCAACAACATACTTCGTAGCTTCTGCATTTTATTATACTTTTATCTTGTTGTTTGAACTTGAATTTTACAGCAAGCGGAAATACAAATCTCGTGCGGATTCTGTAAATTGTAAAGGTCAGCAACCGCGGCTCAAAGCTCGCAACGCAGCTGTTTACTGCTGTAACCTTTTTGCCCTGCGCATTCTGTACTCTTCGTTGAAAGAAAAACCGCGTGTGTCTTTACGCTTTGCTTGCTTTTCGCTTTCGTTGGCGCTAGCGGTCACTGTAAAGAAGACACGCGATGTTGCTATAAGCCAACTAGCTGCAGCTAATTATTGTTATTGATACTGGTTGCACTGCCTTAATGTTTCTAACGACAAATTGATTCTAAAAATTACTTATCTTTACACGTAATTTTAATTTGGTACATTTGTATAGTTTGAAAACAATGTACTTTTGATATTGTTAATTTATAAAATAAAGCTTTATTACAAGATTGTTGGAAAAGTTAAGCATATTTTGAAAGAAATTACTTAATGTACTACAATACAAATAGAGAATATAGGCGGAAATGGCGAAATAGTCGTTCAAATTTTGCGGTAAAAGGTTGTGGAGAGAAAAACAATATAAAGTTAATTGCGAGATTCAAATGTGAAAATAAAGAAAAAGACAATAAATGTTGGGGTTACTGAGAGGGATGAAAGAACATGCAGAGAACAGAACAGAAGAAGAAATTATACTACATTTAAGAACATCGTGTAGAGATTAGATGAAAACTAAAAAAAAAAGAACTATTGGACGACCACAGTAATGGAGTGATGTAAATCATTCGAGTGAATAATGACTATAACCCCGAATATAATACTATACTTTTTCTACTCCTGTAAATTCAGTAATCACTTTTGAAAACTATCGGAATTCATTGAAAATACATGTTGAAACACGTCAACGTAAAATTACACTATGACAACTGACATCACGTCTTTAAATTAATTATGAATCATAATTCACTATCCTGAATTATTGGTACAATAATTCATCGAAAAAATTAAAATAATGGGGATATATTTATGCAGGAATAGAAAAAAATATTATTATTATTATAAAACAAAGCATGAACTATTTTTTTTTATAGTAAATTTTCTTTATACATAGATTAAATGTTAATACAATTATACAAACATCCATCCTCATCCAGAACTCGAACCTGGAACCTTTGGCATACATACATACAACAAAAATGTGATTTTTTCAACAAGAAGAGTAAACTATCTTTTATTTGTAAAATTATAATAAAATATGTATAAAATTACTAGGTATGTACTCAGTAATAATATAACAAGAGAGTGAAAATAAATTGAAAATAATTTACCAGATTTTCCAAAAATTTGTTGACAGGCAATAATAACTATGAAAGCCCGTAGGACTTGAGTGGCTATTAACAACAAATTTGAGAAAGAAACTGAAGATTATTTTTTAAAGTATCGAACACTCCAATTCGATTTTTTTTATCCACAAATTCAAAACAAATTATTAGGTAACGCACTTAATATGTGTTATAAGCCACTGTCAATCAAACCTAACCTAACTATCTGACATTTGTCAAGAAAAACATAACCTATAGAGATTATCGCCGAAAATAATCTCTAGAGCTTTATTCTAACTGTAATACTGATAGGATTGGTTACAAAGCAGTCACGTGACAAACAATGACACTTTTCCTTGTTTTTAAGAAGTGTTAAAATATAATCATTATCATATATCTTAAAGAAATGTAATAATAAACATGACATTTATATAAACCAACAAAAAATGTAGAATGATGATTGCAAATCAATCTCAGATACCTTTCCACAAATGCCATTAGACCAACAGTTAATAATATTACAGCAGGCAACAATGTCGAGAATATTTCATGTCATCATTATCTCCAACAAAATGTAATTACCAAACATCTCGGTGCATTCGTTGCGCGTTGCGCCTGCAACGAAACGTGAAATGTTGCCGGGCTAACATTTCTGCGATTTCTCGCTGTAACATTTTCTTTTGTTTCTGTTCGCTTGGGTCACGTGTCTTGCGGCATATGGCTCTTTATGTTGCATGAGACGTGCGCGACAAAATATTGTTTGATTTATGAGGGACAATAATTTAAAGGGCGAACGAAGCAAACTCTAACGAGAAATCAATAGGGCACAGTTGGCGCAACGTAGAACTACATAAACTGTTGCTATTTCGTGGCGAATGGTAAAATTGAAATGTAGTAAATTTAGTGTTTGATACATTATTGTTATTAATCCTGTGAGGTCCTTATGGAACATAGTACACCAAAAGGTACTTCAATAGCAGAGAGATAACAAGGTTGGCCAGTCTTGTGATTTTTCCGCTCTTTTGGAACTTTTCCTTCTATATTTATTTCCATTCTTTATAGTAGAAAGTAGAGCAATAATAGTTATTTACTTTACAAATGGACAAAGTAAAGAATTACCCACAAGAGAAATTTTAGCTCACGAAGCCGAAGGCTGAGTGTGATAATTTTATCGAGTGGGTAATTCCACTTTGCCCACGTGTGAAGTATAACGTTTTATACACCTCTTAATACATAAAAAATTTATTAAAGAAATATTATTTGACAGTGACATATGCTTTAAATTTTTAAATTAAAATGTTAATCGAAGTAGTTACAAAGGTGTGTGTTAATATCAATGACGTCTCATCTATAGACGAGTAATGTCGTATCCAAGTCAACGCAATGTTTTGAAGCAGAAAAGGATAGAACAAATGTAGGCGAGACGGGCGTGCGGTGAGAGGGGGACTTAGAATGGTGTAATGCACGTTGCATACAGCTACTGTATAAAACGTAGCTGACTCGCCTTTCAAATATAAAAAAATTACACGACACTGCGAAAATCTCAAAATAAACTTGTCAAAGTGAATTAAAACAACAGTTCTTTCAACACGCACAACAAATACAAATGGCTGCCATAACCAATGTAAACAAAAATGTATGCAATGTGCAACACACCATTCTAATGCCCCCTCTTGCCGCGCACCTGTCTCGCCCCAGCCCTCCGGCTTCACAACAAACAGCGCTATACTTTGTCTATAGATGAGACGTCATTGGTTAATATTATTGTTATAAATAAAAATATAATCACTAGTGACTTTCCTCAAAATTATACCCACTAGTGGGTAATCCGTTACTTTCCTCGTTTAAAATCGCTATAGTTGTAGAGCATTGTTAATGTAGGAGCCCAGACATAATTATATAGCAATTGCAGTATTAATATGTTAAACAAAATTGGATTTAGCACAAAAATTGTATTGTAATGTAGTCATTTCCTGGTAGAAAAATTTCCGGAGAAATGGAATACAATCTGCATATATTTTCCGCTTGCAAATGACATTTTGCGGTTGCAACTAATATTTAACAATTTCATATACAATAAATACTCATTTGCATTGCACTTACATGACCGGTATCACAGTATCAGTAGCAGATTTCAAATTTCACAAAAAAACCACCAGGAACAATTCTTACCTGTAACAAAATAACACATTATTAGAACTTATTGAAAATAATTGTTTAGTTCATTTAAAATACAACATTATTCCGGTTTTCTCTTTCTTGAGAAAAACTCAACCCACATGAGAGATATATCTTAGGAAATAACATATCCCTTCAATTATTTCAAATAAATTATCAAGATAATCGAACAAGAACATAAACAATTAATATTATTTTATCTTGCAACAATTACAGAGTAAATGATTGGTACAATGATGCATGAGTTGTTTAAACTTTCTCATTGCACTGCATTAATACTTGTCATCAGGAGTATCACCGAGTATAATCGATGTCACTTGATTTTCTTTTACAAGAGAAAAGAGAACTGCTCTTGAAGCAGAAGCATAAAAAAGCTTAATGCCAAGAATTTAAACTCGTCGTTTCTATGGTCTCTACTGTGTAGTTTACTCTTTTGTTTGAAAACGAGATAAAATGGTATTGTTTTTATTTCAAAAGCTCATTATTGTAAATCATATACTTTAATATTAATAATATAAAAAGGTTAAGGCCAAGAATTTAGACTTGCTGTCGTTTCTAGTCTCTACTGTGTATTATAAAATGTGATAAAATGGTATTGGTTTTATTTAAAAAGGACATTATAAATCATACTTTAATACTGTATAGTTATAATAAAATTACTGTCGTAATTAATATAAGTTTCAGCATCTTTCATAATGTCATTTATCTTGTCTTCCTACCTAAATGAAACGTTCTAATCGGCAGCAATTTTGCTTGCTGCCATGCGGAACAAAACTGCAACTAACTTTACAAACTTTCGACACACTTCTCATGTTGATTTTACACACTTTTTTCATCCTACACTCAGGAACTTGGGTATATTGTATGAGAAGACCAAATTGGAAATGTGTTCCGTATTCGTAAGCATATTAAAATTTCCTACGTCTAGATGAGATGTCCACATCCAAATGGCTATATCAATATGAATTTTTTTATTAGAATTTATTGCAGATCAATGCGAAGTTCACCCATCAGGACAATCAACTCTTGATGATTGCTGTCATGATTTGATTTGCGATCGGAATATTCCTAAACAACTCTTGTTTTTTAAATTCTGCACTTCTGTATGTCATCTACTCAATGATATGGATAGCACACTACTTTCGCTGATTTCGGTAAGCCCAATGAGTTTAGAAGGATAATTTGACATTTACCCCATATGACTATGAATGTTTGTTTAAAATTTTTTTTTTTGTAATGTAGTCAGTTCACATCAGGGATTTCTCTTGGATCATTTGTAAGGTCACAACTGAATCAAATGAGTCGATGTGAAATCAGAAGTCAATGTTTTCATAACGTTTTGTACGATGGAAATAGCGGCGCTTCTATTTTTTCATCAAATAGAAGACTTATCATACAGATGCGATAGCTTAAAATTTACAGTTTTCCTTTCAATCTTTTCGTATTAACCTTATAGACTATTTTAATACCCGACTGCACAAATCTTTGTCAACTAATCACGTTATTAACTACGGAAAAAGTTGAAAGGAATAAAAAATAAATTAATTAATATCTTACTGCCGATCTCTGTGGTGTAGTGGTTGTGCCACTAGCATAGTACAATAGATGTCGCGGGTTCGAATCCCACATAAAATTTACAAACATTCATTCATAAGGCGGCATATGAACAAAACAGTTCCTATTTTCGTAATAAAAAAAACTGTTGTGGGCACAACAATACCCCCCGCCATAGATTTCTTATCAAACAATGCAGGAACACGAACCACTACTATCAACAAACGCTCATCCCTTCAAAAAATTATGAAACGTCAAAAAATGACACTTTTCAACCGTTGTTTTGTTTTTTCAAAAAACAGGTTAGCAGATATAAACGAAAATATCAAAATATAATTTTACTTTAACGTGTTGTAATTCGTAGTGGTGACAGTAAGAGGAAAATGTTTCAAACAATAACTGCAGATAATGATATTTGAAACGTTATTCTATTAACAAAATATTAATTAAACCATAATTAACTGAGATATTAAAAAAAAAAAAAACTTGATAGGGCTTCAAGTAAACTACCATTTCCGGTTATTGGAATATCACCACAAACTAATCAGCTCTTCCAAAGAGGATGCAATTGATATATACAAAATATCAAAATTTTCAGTTTAGTAGTTTTTGAGAAACCGTAACTCCAGAGATCCACACAGACTGACAGATAAACAGACACATACACTTCGCGAAACTATTAAAATCTTAAGTGTCTTAATTTTCATTAGTAATACCTATTCATTTCTGTGCAAATTTCATTAAATGAAGTAAACTAATAATCACGCTATTATCTTTTACCTAAAATGGCTAATTACAAACTGCAAATTATAAATTATGGAAACAAAATAACAAATTGTGTGAAATGTGGTGTCAGTCATCTAGGCCAGTGTTATCTTTTAACACGGTGTTAACTAACAATACGGTGAAAGGCCCTAAGTCAGCCAGAATTCTTAATTCAATCGACTGATGAAAAATTTACTATCTTCACAATTAACATTTGCTACAACGAATTATAAATCGATATAAAAACGTGATATTAATAAAAAAAAAAATCTATTGTATTAGGATTAGTTCTCCTTGAGACTACAACCCACATTCATGATTGATTCTGAACACCAGTAATTAACAAATGAAAAATAGTCTTGTTTTTTGCTACATAAGTGTGCCTTTTTCTATTTAGAAGCACAACAACTTAGCAACTACATACCAGAAGTAAAAGAAGTTTTCCTGGTGACAAGTACATGTCTTCGTCTTCGTCAACGTATTTACCACATTTAAAAATAATTAATCAAAATTCCTGTCATAGAATGCGTCAGATAAATGATCTTACATTCACTGAGAATAAATCATACATTCATATAGGTATTAAATACTTGATTAAACGTTCAATTATCAATTAGATAAACAATTATAATTCTAATAAAATCTAAAGGACATTAGAAAACCGTTAAGGTCAAGCATAAAAATAGCAAAGCCCGTAATGTATACTAATTAATACGTCTGACATATGTCACACACATAATAAACACCAAAAACGTAATATTCTAACGGTAAACCAAAAACATTGACCCTCTCAGCAACAGGATAATTTAGTAAAATGTTTAACAACAACTCTTTAATTTAGAACGGACAACGAATCATAATTGTATCAAAAGTCAAGGCCAACCAAGAATGTCCGCGAATTCCTGGATTGTTTTTGCTGAAATGTACTGCACGCAAGAGGACGTTCAGAGCATAATTCCTCAAAAGGATTAAGTGTACTTATTCCTCAATTCCGAGAAGCAATTTTCAAAAACGCCAGCGTCATGTAATAAACACTCATTAAGGAATCTTGCTGCAAAGTATAGCGTAACAGTTTTCGTCGTAAGTTATAAAAGTGTGGTGTACAACGTTTCTTGAAGTCCATCGGCCTCATATGTTGTCATTACGGTTCCGGGTTGTGAACACGTGGTTATTAAACTCTGTCGCGGTGAATGATACCAGCAATTAGACGCTTTACGAATGAAAATTAAGAATAATTATGTGCTCGTTACTTGATGTAACCTTCGGATTTAATGCAGTGTTAAATTTGATATTTAATTTGGGAAATTATATTTGAAATGTCTTGACATTAAAAGCTTCCTAAATATATTAATCGGGATATATCACAACATATTAGTTCACAAAAAACTGTGTTTAATATAGAATTTCCTCGACACTTCCTGAAAGCTTACTATTTTGAATGAAATCAGAAATAAGAAGTCAAGCAGATTAGTTCAATCCATTTTCGGATATATCAGCTTATGTATAAAATTTGACTTCAACCTTTGAATTTGTTCAAATAAAATTTTCACTAAGTACAAAGTATGCTAATACTTCAATCAAATTTCATCTGTATACGTATACTTGTCGTCATCATTCATACATGTATTAAAGATACGTTGCCACATAACTTAAGGTCCGACGAAGAAACACTGAACTACTTAACATTTCTAGTAAAAAATTTACTTATTTCGTTCTTACATGCATAACATCACGCTAAATCCCACTTAGTGGGGTAGCACGAACCCAGAAACACAGTCAACCAACAATCAATCTCCTCCAAATATTCCTATCCTGACACCACATTCGCCTCGTCTACATTCATATCGCGATTCATACATGTTCGTCTATTCTTCACACTCGTAATCATTCGTTCAGGCAACAAACCATCAATTATACCCAACCACTTATTCTTTGGACGCCCACGCAATCGTTCACCTTCAATCTCACCCGCATATATTTGTTTCATCAACCGTTCATTCGATATTCGTTCAAGATGGCCAAAAAACCTCAACTGACTCACTCACACTTTCTTAACAATATTTTTCTCAATTTCACACTAACCCTACACCAATGTATTCCGGATACGATCACGTCTCGTATACCCACACATTCCTCTCAAATATCTCATTCCAACATCAATTATACGTCGTTCATGCTTCTTCATCCACATGCAATATTCAGAACCATACATCAATGTACTAACACACCATTATGACTTGTCTTTGTACTATTGGTATCAATTATTAGAGGGTTCTGAAATCATAAATAACAACACAGCTTAAGAAATTAATAATACTATTCCCGAATTGGCAGTAGCAGCGAAAATTTTACCACTAACAAAATATTTTTGGATATCTGTTTACTTACAGATTATTTGCTTACCCTTAGCAAAGTTTGAAGATCCTCTGATTCAAAATTATATTAAAATCTAAAGTATTAAATCATTCCATAGTTCAGGAAGTAATAATACAATTTAACTTTAAAATCGTGGTAGGTCTACACAATTACTTTTCTAAAACTGTGTCAGGAAAATAGTAAAAAACTAGATATGAGCATTGAGCATTCATTTCATCCTATAGCTACCAGTAGTCAGAAGCATTACGCATTAAAAAGTGTAATAAGAAGTTATATAATAAAATTATTCAATAGGTTTACGCTCTAGTTAATGTTACTTCACATATAAATTAAAACATAATTTATATCTTATATTTTTTTCACTGCAATTAAAAATCGATAAAAGTTCAGTGAAAGAAAATTACAACGGAAACAATACATTGTCGTACAAAAAAATTAATGTGCAGCAAAATATTAATAATAGCAGCTTGTAAATTTATAAAACAAGAAAAAATTCTAGCACTACAACAATATTAATTAAGTAAGAGTATTGTGCAAAGCAGAAAAGTTCAACCATGGAAAAACAATTACCATAAAAACAAGTGGTAAAAGAGAAACCACTAGATTTATTTAGTAATTCATTGTGAATAGCAGTGGGTGGATTTAATCTTAAACATCACTTAATTCAATTTAAGTGTTGACTTTGATAACCCCTAGTCTTTAACTATAATTCAATAAAATGATTAAAAAGACATTCGGAATCTATAGTCGTAAATAAGGAACTTGTGAAATTTTAAGTTTGTAGTAATGTTGTAATAACTCAAGATACATCTTGAAATTTAGTGACACGAATAAAATTTTTGTATTAAGTAAAAGTGGATATGCTAGTATTTGTAATTCTTGATTTCATTAACATTAAACAAGCAAATTGTATTTTCTAAAATTGACAACAGAATCAATAGTGACAAACCACTTTTATTTTCAAGACAAAAAAAATAGTCATTTCTCCCGTAGTACAGATGTTCTTAAATCTACACCTACGACAGGCAAAAATAAAAATAGTTAATTACGTACCAAGCCTGAAAATGTGAAATCTACAAGCAAAGATGCAGCGCTGACCAGGCGAGTGGTAAATTAACTGCTGCATGTGACACAGTTAAATTAAACGTCAAATCGTAAATTAAACATTACTGTAAACGCTAGAAATCTCGTAAGGGCATCGCAAAAACTATCAGACTTTCGCAGTATGAATGCTTTGTCGCCTGTCTCAAATTTCCTATATGCAAATCGTCCGCTGGCATCGATTTCGCATTGCGTAAGGCGCCTAATTTCACCCGCTACCATCGAGCAGGTAACCCAAGATGAAATAGAGAAATCCTAGTGTACGTTTTGAAAGCGCATAAACGTGAACGCATCGTAGTTAATTAGTTTATGTAACATGAGCAGAGCAAGTTAACGAGAACATCGCAATGATTGCAGATAAGTTGTGTTTTGTAGGGATCGGCCTGGACAGACCTTGAACTAAATCTTTATGAGCTCGTTATTAAGAGCTAAAGTGCAACGCGAACGCGGGTGCAGCCAGTGAAATGGAACTCGTGCAGGGCTGGCCTCGCCCAGCCATTGCCACTAAATGATATTACCGCATAAATCATTCTCGAGAAAGGAAGTTCAGGTTCTCTACTCATTATAAAATGTAAAGCAACACAACATTTTACAGAAACGCAAACATCCACTCAAACTACATAGATCGATATTAGTCAAAGAGGGAGGGTTATTGTGAATAAAATAGTATACATAGTTTGGTGGGAGTTTCATTCCAGCCTTGCGCTATATCTGAGCATCTCGGTCATATAATAAGCCCATGGCTGGAATGAAACATTTTCCACCTCATATGTAATATACGAGCCCAAAATCATATTAGTTGGCCTAGTTAAGACTTTTAGAATAGCTTTTAAAAAATAGTTCTGATCGAACAGAGGGAAAATTTATTAATAACATAAATTCTGTTATTTTAAAGAATATTTTAAGCAATAATAACAACTGAAATAATATCAAATTTACAATTTGTCCCAAAGGTATTGACTGATACCACAAACACTGTTTTAAAATCTGATGACAACAAAATACAGAAAATTGTTTCAAATAAAAATTGTAAGTTATATTATTCTACATCTGTTTGATTCCAATGAAATTTTCTCAATCTCATTTATTTATTAAGATAAGCCCAAAAACCCTGATAGGCCTTGAAATAATCAACAACTTACTGTTGATGAATTGTTCCCAAAATTTAATTAATTCGTAGCATAAACAATACCTCTATTATATATATGTATGTGCGGAATGTAAAAATTATAGAATTTAAGATATAAATAAGGCGAATAAACAAATTTCCTTTTTATGACTTTAACTGGGCCAAATAATATGATTCCGGGCTCGTACTATTACTGTTGCTATAAAAAACCGTAGTATTCAAGAACTAGATAACAGATCAGTGTTTCCCAGATAATCAAGCCTTAATTTAGGATGACGCGATGACACATTTATTCCTTTATTTAAATTAAATAAATATAACATAAAGCAATAATTATAAAGCTAGATTTTCTCTTATCAATAAATACTTCTAAACGAAGAATTGTATTATGTACATTATTTACTTTTTGGTTAGAAGAAGGTGAAAACAATATTTAAAAGATCTGCAAGGCTCTGTTAGAAAATAAGCTTTCGGTTAATAATTAAGTACCATACATGTGTACCCATATGGAGATCTCGGGAGATAAACAATGTTTGCGAAAGAAGAGATTTCTCCTCATCTCCGCTGGTCCGACTCTGCCGATCAGTGAAATGGAACCCGTAACAAGAGAGAGAACAACGGAATAAAAAAGTAAAATTCCTTAAGTAAACCGTGTTCCGTGAAGGCTGGAAGATAATAACAGCACAGCCGAGTAATAACTAAAGTCTGGTGTGTGCAATCGTAGTGAAATGTAAAGCGGCGCTGGGCGATAGCACTGATAACGAAACTATTAAATTTAACATTTAATGAAACGTCAGAGCATCCACTATCACAAATCTTACAACAAATTGTTGCGCCAACTTCCAATTTCGTTCTGCGAGACCACGGTTTCATAACTCCTACTCGTAACACTCGTTTAATGTAGTGCAATTACTATTTTCTAATTTTCTGCCTCAACTAAATTCCGTAAAGTGAAATCCAGTTGAGTTAAGATATATTACATCTCTGATTGATATAATTTATATGAAAATTAAGTAATTTACTGTAATTGTTTGCAACATTTCATTGCAAAGTTCAACAGTCCCATTTATTAAAAAATTAACCATGTGAATTATAATCAAATTAATCACTAAAATACCATATAATTGTATACCTTTATACGTTTTTGCCTCAACGCAAACAGTGTTTAAAACATTAAGACTATAATAATAAACACATCAACGAAAACACCGGTAAAGAATTTAACAGGAACAGCTGTAGACAAACAAACAAAAAGCAAGCGAGGGTAAGGTCAACGCACCCTGCGATATTTTAAAAACCCCGCACTAAAGGCCATAAAACAACAAATTCCTGTCCCCCACTAATTATTTAGACTGAACAATTTCCTATTCATCTGCGTGCACTTCCTGCACCATTAAGCAAGTTAGATCGAACCATTTGTAATCAAACCATTTGTGCTATGGTGACAAGCAAGCACGAGGGTCAGAGGTCAGAGTCGTTGGCTGCTTGCTGGCCTCTTCCTGGAACTTTCTGTTTGACCCACCGTCAAAATTTCCACTCGACAAAATCATTGCAGAATAGCGAGGTAATAAATCAACATTCTTCGGGCTTATGGAGAAGAGAGAAATTTCACTTCTGTGTCGAGCTGAATTAGCTGCTTCATTTAAATTTTAATTCGTCAGAGGCAAAAGAATGTCAGCTAATAACCATTTACTATACCGAGAATGGGATTTCATATTTCCTTAAAGGATTTTATAACATCATATAGTATTTATAATTAAGTCCGTCACTAAGATTTTGCTGAGTCTCTAATTGAAATATGCAGATTTTTACAAAAACGTTATCGCAGAGAAAAACATTTTCTACCATGTATTATCCATTAATATTTAAGAGCAATTGTTAAATAAATAACTTATTGGTACCTAGCACGCCAGAGATCGTAGTTAGTCCACTTCTCATCTTCATAACAATAATAATAACTCCTTGCTAACGCATAGGACTGTGGCCAATGAGGTCCTCAGTTTGATTCCCTCAGTCGAAAATGTCGTCACTTTTAACTTTACACGCCATTAATATCCTTGGGAGTAAAATGTATCACTTTGCAAGATCTGCGAAAACAGAGCGCCACAACTCATCATCTTTAGATTTCTCAATACCTTGTCTTTTCTCTTCAACTGCCAACTTTTAACTCTTTATAGTCTTCAGGAAAAAATATGGGTCACAATGGAGAAGTAGGCTGTAGGAAACCATAATCCAACTGGGGTTAAAAAGCTAAGGAAGAAGAAGAGTCTTCAAGTACTCTATCGATACATTTACTTCTAGGTCTGTCTTTAGGAGTTAACTTAGTAGAACTTGCATTTAAAATATTTTTAACGGGCTCTTTTTCTTTTATTTTTTTCGAGTATCCTAACAAACGGAGTCTGCCCATTTTGACAGTTGCTACCAAGTCTGATTCTTGGTAAGGTTCCATGAATTATTTTTGATTTGTTCTTATTCTTCAAAGATTCTGGTTGGTCTGTGAATAGCCCTAAGTATTCTTCATTCAACTACATTTAATTGGAGTTCTTGTGCTTTGTTTAGGCCACACCTAAAACTCTGTAAGCGGATGTACATTCACCAGGCCTTAAATTTCATTATTGTGACCAATGAGTGAATTATGGTGCTAGTTTAAATATTAATACCCCGATCTGTATATCCATTGGAACATTAACTCAGAAAATGCGCGAGTTACGAATTTGAGTATACTCATAAATCTTGTCAGCACAATGGTATAGATTAGAACTCTTCAACCTGGGTTCCGTGGAATTCTTTAATTCCGGGAAATTTCCCAAAGATTCCATGAAAAATTGCAATTGAACTATTAAAGATTCCTAAGCAGGGTGCACCGGACAAGAGTTATATTAAGATCGCCGCGGTAAGCAAGTGTCTGTCTGTAGCAAAATTTAATGCAAAAATACCACCATTTTATTTCAAATGCAATAGAATTTTATCGAATATTTTGAAATTGATTTTAATCAAGAGGTTTATAAAAATATACCTCTTATTTTACTCAATTTAAATGATTTTAAATCAGGAGGGTTTCTTCAGAAAAAAGTTTCGAAGGCAATGATATGTTGAAGAATCTTGGTAGATCATATAACATCATTTTAACTCATTTCTTCGGATCGGCTTAACATATTTTACCAATCAAATTAAAAAAATAATGAAAATATTATTGTTATTTGTTCTTGGGTTGAAAAGTGTTAATATCTTGTCGGCTTAACTGTTGAATCAGATGTCAAGCAGTTAATATTTCACAGACAACATAGTCGAAGACAATAAAGCAGTAATAGCATCAGATCCCTTCCTGCACTTCCTCTCCGATCGGAACTAAAACCCATTAACCACCTCATCCTTTCCTTGCAGCGTGCGTCGTCGGTCACGCACGTCTTCATCAAGGTTGATGCGTGCGAGTGTGTCGTGCGTCATGACTGGTGCGTGGCACAACACTGCACTAAACACCGGTAGCTGCGAACGTCGCTGCTTGCTGATCGGCAGATAGTTATCGTTAACAAAGGATGCGGCTTGCATGAGCAACCGCTCAATCACTTGCAAGTGTTGCCGATGTGTGCGTGTGTTGATGGCGGAGCTTGCCTTGTGCTGAAGATTATCTTGTTGATGGTGAGGACCTTACGTGCCAGGATGTTTGCAAGGAATGTGATGCAGGAAGGAAGGAAATAATTCCCTATTTCGTCGCAGACATTTTTTATTGGTTATGAATCAGATAATTTTATCCACAGTACCTCTTTCTTCCCATAGCTTAAAATCCTGGATGTATTTAGACTTGCTGAGATATTTCCTACCATTTTTTAACCTTTAATTTCGTTCTACTGTTTATAACTTTATGAACTTCATCAGGTTTTCTATGACATTTTTTAACGTGATAAGTTTATGGAAACGAGAAAACTACTGAAACTTGATAGATGTTGAGTTATTAATAAAAATTATTGACTGAGCTCTAGTTGTTTTCTTGTTTCCTTTCTTCTTGATCTATAGTTTCTAATGGTTTCTAGATTGTTACACACTCATTATCTATCTTCAGTAGATCACTATATACCATCCAATATCTTGACTTTTAATATACGAGTATAGTACAATATTTTTTCTACGACCACTTAGAAATCTGCTCATTGTATGTTTGTTGTTGCTAGGGATATGAGATGTATTGCAAGCATCGTGCGAAATGAATTTGTTTTGTGAGTATTTCAATACAGGTCAGCTCATTTCAGTACAGGTGCCATTGCTAGGATACTTATTTAGAATTGTCAAACATTGGAATGGTGAAAGCGGTACAATTTATTATTAAAATTAAATGAATTAGGAAATAATCGTGGTCGTAGAAAAAGTATAATGTATAGTGCATGGAATGTCCATTTTATACTCGTAGGAAATGAGTACCATTCCATGCTCGTTGTACAATATACTATTTTCTAGGACCACTTATAGAAACCTGCTCATTGTATGTTTGTTGTTGCTGAGGAAATGAGGTACATTGCCAGCATCGTGAGAAATGAATTTGTTTTGTGACTATTTCAATATAGGTCATTACATTTCAGTACAGGTGCCATTGCTAGGATACTTATTTAGAATTGTCAAATATTGGAACTTTCATACTCGTAGGAAATGAGTACCATTCCATGCTTGTTGTACAATATACTATAGTACCTTCTTTCATTTCTTAATAATTCAGGTCTCAAAGTACAAGTTTCTATGGGATATTTTGCAGAGAGTAATAAAAATGCTAGTTTACAATATATACCTGAACTAATATGAGCATCGTATATATAGCCGTGTGAGCATTTGCACTTAAAATTTGAATGTTTATTAATGCATTTCTATATTATATAAAATCTTAATATCCAACCCATTTCTGAAATTTTGCATACTTATCAAGAAACAAAAACGTAAATTATAAGCGATATTTGGTAAACTGTGGAGAAAGACATTTTAGATTCATATGATCAATTAAATTGTAATTACCAATAAACTTATTATTAATAAAGCTGTCCTTCGATTAGAATGAACAGTTCTTGCAGTCACTTCCTGTATAATACAGATTTTATTCATAATGGAAAATAGTCACGCTATTCTTCGGAACCCTTCTAGCACTTATCATTACCGGAAGTGGAAGTGAGTCATAACAACAAATAGAGAAATTCTGCTTAATGCCAACGTACTACAAAAATGGTAACTTGTAACTAGTATCTATGCCAGGCGGTACATCAAAATATAAATTCAAACGTGTTAAAAGCTTGTACAATTTTCAGTTCGCACAAATGACGTATGTAGGTTCACTCCGCCAATTAGACACAAGTGATACTCATTTGTATGTTGCCGCTACAAGCAACAGGCAGCGGAACATTTCGTAACTAATTACATTGGTATATAGCAGCATCTTCACACGACATTAAAACCGCGGAATGTACTGAACAAATGATTCAGAAATGTCACAGAGCGGTGTGCTGAGTGTGCAGTGTGCTGGGGGGCCGCGGTAATTTGTTACGACAATGAATGCGGTAGTTGCCGGTCTGGATCAAGTCCAATGTGCAGCCGATCAACAAACAAGGCGCGCATTAGAGGGAATCTATTTATTGTACGCTGCAGGCGTAATGCAGATCAATAAATTGGACGGTTAACTTGGCTGTTTATCGGGCACTGGACTTGAATGCAGAAATGAGGCGTTACTTATAGGAATTTTGCTGGCAGATGGCAAAGCTTTTCCAATAAAATTTGGGGTGCTTCGGATATTTTCGATAATATACACGGGGCTTAACAAACACTGTACGACTGATGAATAAGTAATCGTATATGTTTAGGGACATTAACGTGAGACACATCTGTCTGATTTTCACTTGTTTCCAAAACTAAAATAATTTTTGTGTGGAAAACAGTTTGCAAACGGTGAAGACCTCAAAGAAGCAGTGACATCCTGGCTCAGATTTTTGGAAATAGTATAACATCGGCAGTAAAAAACTGATATGTACTACATACGTTACAATAGCTATGGCGATTACATTGAAAATAGAGTAATTACTGCAACGTTGTAAATACAATTTTGGGTTCAAATCTTTCATTTTTATTTAGTTATGCCAAATTATTTTTTACTTTCTGAATGACCCTCGTATAAATACCTATATATATTACGCATACATACAAAAATGAATAACAATATTGTTCTCAATTACATACTCCTCTCAACCTCATTTTCACTTCACAGCAGTTATACCTCATTCATGCTTCTTCATCTACACCCAACATTCAGAACCATACGATAATGTAGGCACTAACACACTACTAGATATAATCAATTGAGTATCTATAGATAAATTCGCGTTTCGAACAAATGTACCCAGAGCACCCAATACTACTCTACAGACACACGCCTTTCAGTCTCTCGATTAATACGTCCGTCCCTCAAAATATACGAAATATTCAAATTCATTCACTTGTTCCAATCTCATTATCATTGGTACTGAAATCAAATACTTATTGTATAGTTTTTAATCCCGAACCTAGAAAACTCTCTTTGAAGTTTATTAACTTTTTTACTCTTTCCGAATTATACCCGTTTCAAAAAACCTAGGTTCATTCATATTTCGAGCGGAGAACATTTTTCTTGTTGTTGTTGTAAATAAACTGTCTTTAGAAACTATAATTTTTTTTCGGAAAACTAAATAAGATAATACCACTAAAACATAAAAAAATCTTGTGGAAAACAACGGTACTGTAAAGTAATCAATACTAGGATATTCATAAAATTTACCGTAGAAATGTAAATTCTTGTAAGACCGTAAGAAATTCATTTGCTCTTGTCAATAGCGCACGCTTATGTAAGTTCTCTTAAACAGCTGAATGTTTGTTAGCATCTGCCTAGCAGGAATTGAATCCACCTGTTACAGAAAACCCTTCACAAGTCGTCAAATCAAGTGAGCTGATCTGACTTTAATGACAGTGCAATGATGCCGGACCGCTAGCTTACCGTTCTATTTGTAGGTCCATCGTAACACCTGTAGATCAGTTCTATTCTGCTCCAGCTACTCCGTTATTTTTACTTCGGAGTATTGTATTTTCACCAGTCTAAAGATACGACTTCTATCTCTTTAAATGTTAATGGCATTGATCTTAGAACTGGCAAGCAATTAAATGCTCCGTTCAATCAGAACTTGTGAACTTTTCGAGATCGAGATTGTATCGCGGATCAGTTTGAGTTAGAGGATTGTTTCTCGGAAGACATGTTGCCTCATACGTTTTTTAATCGCATGTGAACTGATCGTTTTATTGTGTTATGAATTTATAAAGGATTATTTAAATTGTTATTTTGATGGCTTGTCTTTATGTGATGCTTTGATACGGACAAATTAGTTGCTGAAACAGACGGCTTAACAATGATTTAACGGCTAATAAAAAATCATAACCGAATATTATTATATTGTATAGTTCGTTCACCTTATTCGGTTGTTTTGGGATGCCCGGTTACCAAGACCGCAACAGCAGATTTTCTTTAGAAAATTCTCAAAATAACGTTGAAATAATTTGTGTTCAATTCTAATTAATTCACTTGTCAGTAGGGGGTCAAACTGAATTTTTGGTATCCATGGTTACGAATATGACTGCAATGTGTAGTGGTTGAAATCATGGAACTAATAAAATGTATAGAAGGAGTATAGACAAAGATAGTATGTAACCATCACAGCGTGAAAGAGATACAGAGATGAAAGTCCACCCGTCACGTGACTTTCATCTCAAGATGACAAGAACATGGTTTGACGTTTGAAGTGTGCGATAGACTTTTGTGTGAGCTTTGGCTCTAATTTATAATTTTGACCGTGTTTCATTTGACAGGTAAATATGTCACTTTTAGGTTAGAACGCTGTATATATATATACATATTTATTACAGTTTTCCCAAAAATGTGGATTTAAGTAAAAAATGAATATTAACTATAAAACGAAAAAATTTTCAACCTAAAGAAACTACATGAATTTGTAGGAAACATATTCTTGATTTTTACATACAGCAGTTTTGTGCCAATATAAGAGAGAGATAGTCATATCTAAAATTACGCAATGGGAGAAGAACAGCACATTCAAACCACGTGACAGATGGCATGAAAATGTGCTGTTCTTCTCCCACTGCGTAATTATAGATATGACTATCTCTCTCTTATGATGGTTACAGAATACTGTATTAAAAGCATAGCAAACGCTCCATCCATATATATTATTAAATCTATGGTTGAAATATATTAAATATAATTTATAAATTTAGAAAAAGGAACTAAGATTTTAAATTTACGATTTACCTTCTTGGTTCATACTGAATTTATTTAACTGAATAACTGGATAAAGCTTCAGATTTTTGACATATGCATTAAAGAACAGAAAAAGGGACCATAACTTGTCAACTCTGTTTTAAATGTTATGTTCTTCAATCATTTAACATTTTTCGCTTCCATATTACATTTCTACAAAATTTTATAATGGTCGCAAATAAATCAATCTTACTGTTGTCACATTTGTATCTGTTTTCTAATCAAATATGGTTGGTTGAATTTAGAAATTTAGAATTGGAATATGTTTGGTGATATTTTAAATGTAAATTTGTAAATCGCGCATAATCCAAAATCTAAATTTGTAAATTGAATCCAGTATAATACAGCCATAAAAGCAACCTTTTAAAAATGAAACAGGAAATTATCTGAACTATTAATTGTTCTGAATTTAAAACAAATAAAACTTTATATTGACGATATATGCATACTACGAGTGTAGTAGGATTTTATGATTCCTTGCAAAGGTATGCTGGAAAATAACTTCGTGGTGTTATCATCAACCTGAATTTAATATTTTGTGGTTTTATTTACATGAGATAAACACTATCACATGCGATATCTTATCTAAAATGTATTTCGCAACATGCACATGCACTTAAGATACGAAGTCTGGGAAATTAATCAATTAATTTGCGCATAACTTTATCGAATGATCTTGACAACCAAAAAATTTTAAACATTGCCAAGTTCATAATGATGCAATCTTCACTAATTAATAATAATTCTACAGTAAAAAAAGTATTTAATACTGTTAGAAAAATTGAATATATTATCGTTGACTTTTTTATACATCATATGAATGAATAAACAAGAAAAATGATAAAAAAATATGTAATTTTAATGGGAGAAGTCACATCATGTCATGTCGACACATTGTCAAGCCTCATTCCAAACGTCTTTATTTGAATTTGTCGCAATAAAAAATCAATTGTTCACAAAACGTTTCTTTGTCGATGTCCACTCATTTACAAAACCAATTAAAATGGTGGGTTGGCTCAAGGTGACAACAACGGCAACAGAGCAACAAAGCGTTAGTTCGCGTACTGTCCACCAGGCGGTGACAGATTTCAACCAATTAAAACACATTAAGACAGCGATTAAAGATAAATATTTTCATTACCGCGAATTCCGGCGAGGAAAGAGCCGTTCCGACAAGGTCAATGGTAAACAAGATGTCGACAAAAACTGATAAATTAATAGAGAAGATGCGAAATACGAGAACGAACAGCCTGACCTTGATCTGCACGAAATGATCTTGAAATTTGTAGGATTTAGATTTATTATCGTTATTTATTGCGTTCGATTGAGCGTGTTACGTTTTTGGGGCAATGATGTCACTCTTGAAAATATTTTCTAAGATCGTTATTATTTTCTTGGAATTTTCAATTAATTCTGAAATTTTTTCATTATTTGTCGTAAGCGTATATGCGATAACTTTTGTAAACCAGTGTTATTTACATAACAATGTAATTAAATTGCATTTATGTGACAAATATCAGAGATGTTTGTGTGGAATTTTACAATATTACATTTCACAATATACCGTCGAAGCTAAAGCTACTTATTTTATTGGCATTTAGCAGACGTATTTACTTTTTAAACAGCTTTAAAAATAACGGATATACACTCCTGGTCAAAAAAAGCGAAACTCTTTTTGTGACAATTGCCGTTAAATTTTTATAAAACGGTTGGTGACATTCTGTGAAAAGACAATAAAATAAAGGAGGAATAACATTTTGATCAATAATCATAAAGTCAACAATGAAACTTATACAAAACAAACCGATGAAAATAAATTGTTGTGGACACCACAATACCTCTCGCTATAGATTTCTTATAAAACAATTCAGGAATGTGGACCATTACTCCACCATTATCAAGAAACGCTCATCCCTTCAAAAAATTTCATTTTCAATTATAACACATGTCAAAAAATTACATTTTTCAAACGTTTTTTTTTTCCAAAAACTCAGGCTAGCAAATTAAACGAAAATGTTAAAATATAATTTTTCTTTAACGTGTTGCAATTCGTAAATGGTGACAGTAAAAGAAAAAATGTTTCAAAAAACAATTGTAGATAATAATATTTGAAACATTATTTTAATAATATAAATTACCATTAAATATAAATTACTGAAATATTTTAAAATAAATTGGTAAGGCTTCAACTAAACTGCTACTTGCGGTGTTCCGGTTATTGAATTATCTCCAAAAACTAATCAGTTCTTACCGAAAGAGATACAGTTAATATATACAAAATAATGAAATTTTCAGTTTAGTAGTTTTTGAGAAACCGAAACTTCAGAGATCCACACAAACAGATAGACACACGCAGACAGCATTGTGAAACTATTAAAACGTATTCAAGGGACCTTAAAACGTTCTCATTTACTGAAAACTCATTACCGAATTTTTCGCATGATTCCTATACCTCCTTTACAGGGGGAGTATGTGGAGGAGGTAAAAAGTGCCTCACATTTTCTTTGGCGTGATGATATATTTTTATATTTATATCTTTGTCCTGGGTTTCAATCAATTTTATAAAATATCTTCTTGTGATTACAAATTGTGAATCTGTTTCGTCACTTTTTGTAGAATATTTCATTGTTTTCAAAGAATTGTGAAGTTTTAGTCGGAATGTGGACAAGGATGAAGCAGAAACAACTGAAGACAGCTAACGTTTCGATTAATTTAAAATCATCATCAGAGGATGAGACAGAAATGTTTTAATTACAAAGTAAATTAAAAACTAATAAATGCCACGATCTTAACCTAAAATATTTGTTAGTATTTAATTTACTTTGTAATTAAAATATTTCTGTCTCATCACACCTCTGATGATGACTTTAAGTAAATCGATACGTTAGTGGTCTTCAGTTGTTTCGGCTAAAACTTCACTACAAGACTTCTTGGACACAAATTCATCAATGTTTTCAAATGTACATCTTTTTAAACGAAGCATGAAAATTGTACAAACAATGGTTTTCTGTAAGCAGTACAAGATTTTTCTCCAGTTGAACAAACAAAATTAGTGTTAAACGTAGTTTAATAACTTCCAGGCAAAGTCCAAATAAAACACTACCATCATGTCTCCTCAACCACCTTCCTCTTTCCTCTTTCTTGTAGCAATTAAGCCAATCACCGTTCCGAGGTCTACCATATAGCACCAGCTGGCGAGCGCCCGCATGAAGACAACGCCACTTTTTCCACTTTGGTGTTATCGTGTCCAATGTCGTCATGTCATGGCCACCGGACCGCAGTCAATGTGCCCTCGAGCCCCGGGTCTCGACTTACTGCCGTTGTCATGACATATGATAGTGACCCGCCAGCCTGCATGGCGGCGCAAAATATGACGAGATGTAGTAAATTTACGTCGTACGAACTGCGATAAGGATAAGTTATTGAAAACATACAACAAGTATCATTAATTTGAAAAAACTTTCAGTACAGATTTTAGGAAAATTAAAAAACTTTTGGATTACGTTGTGTAATTGTATATTCTACAACAAGTAATGGAATGGCATATATTCTACACGAGCAAAAAGTTTGGACTGAAGGCGAGAACTACGGTTTGTGAGCAACGCAGTGTTGGCAACCGTAAAATAATTATTGTACAAGTAGAATAATTTTGACAGATATATGACGTATTATAGTAAATTTATACGAAAAATGAAACAATATATGCAAAAAAAAATAACTAATTAATTCCGATGAAGAAATTGAGGACAAAACACAATATGTTGAGTGTTATTTACGATAACTTCAATGTTCCAGGTTGGCAACATTGAGTGTCAGTTCCATTTGACAATTAAAAGATATACCGTGTGTCTGTCTTAAAGGTGTACATAGGTGATTCTACCGGACAACAATGATTGTAGTATCAATCGAAAGATATAATTTTTCAGAATGAAACGATGTAAAATACATTACAATTTAGTTGTAACTTGGATCCGTAAATTAATTTTTAAACGTCAAATAAATAGCTTGAAATAAATCAAAACAAAACAGTCATAGGTGACTACAATTATTTTCAATAAAAATTGAATAAATCGGAGAATTTTCAAAACTTTAAAAATAATTTACTGAGCTAAATATTACTACTAAATTGTAATGTATGTTACATCGTTTAATTTAGAAAAATGATTATCATTATTATTTCAAATAAAATTTAATATGTAGCACTGAAGTTCCTTTTTATCACTCACATGGTTTGTTTAACATAATAAATAACTATTATTTTAACACAAGTTACAGTCAAGAAGCTTAATTATTATTTATATTATTATGTTTACTATTAACTATTAAGACGGTTAAGAAAAATTTTCAAGTTATCTTGTACACAAGGCCAAACAGAAAAGATATCGTACATATAACATAACATAACAGAGAAATGGTTTCATTGAAGTAGAATTAAGAGCTATTTCTTTAAAATATTCCATGTAGTAATTACCTATGGATGGAGATATTGGCGTAGTTAAATAAAATATTTACAGAATTCAATCGAACAGTAATTTTAATTTTTTAAGTAAACACCTTGTTATATTCGCCACCTGCATCGAATGGAATTACAGCATAACCAATAACTATGTAAATAAACACTTTTAAATTACAATAATATTTATAAATATTCAACAACAAGCAATTAGACATAATAAACCGAAGTCCCCAGAGAAAGTTAAACGTATGGCCAAAGTACAAAGAATCAATTCACTCCGTGACATCACGTGATAAGGCACATTCCGCTAAACCGCAAGTCGCAAAGCGCCAAAGTGGCAAAATGTCGTAAGTTCATCGAGTGACCGCGCGACCTTGCTATAAAGGATTGAAGAAAATAAGAAATAAGTGCTTTTTAATTGCGATGCAAGTGTGATTTGGCTATAAATCAATGTATGTCCAAGTGTGTGATGTTGTTGGTTTGCAAGGTCGCCGGATGACGTTTGGTGCATGAGGAATTTTGATAAAATGGTTATTAAATTTTTATTGTGTATGAATTAGATTAGACTATCAGGCGGCTATGTTTGATATTTATATATTTGCGCAAATTCACAAAATAAATAGTTTTTGTTTTACTCACTGAACCGACGACGACAAAGAAAGACCTCAGGAAGAATTACGAAATGGAACCTTACCTGCAACAAAAGAAAATGTTTAGTTAACATCATATAACTGCTTCAATAGATACAAGTATAAAAAATCTTTGAAAGTGGTTTAAAAGGGGTTTCTTAGGTTTCAGTTTTTTGCTACACATACTCGTGCTAATTTTGTTAGGTTTTCAGTTTTCACAGAAACGAAGTTTGTTGACACTAACACGGCCAATATTCGGAAATTTTGTCTTGAGTTATCATCTGTGTTGAAATGTTTATGTATCCGGGCTAGGGTATGCTCAAGTTTTTGGTTATCTTTTAATTGGTACTTGAAGAAATATTCATTCCTCAACATCTATTCACGTATGTGATAGATGAGTGGGATTGGCCAATTTAGAAGTGGATTATTTTATGGTCTCAGCTTTTTCTCATTGGAACGAAGGGTCAGTTTTCGGATGACCAGTCAAGAGTTGGATTTGAAAATTCCACAAAAACATTAGCATGTTGGCTTAAAATAGATTGATAACCGCAGTAATCTTCGAATAACAAAACAGGGATGTGTAAAGGTACTACAAGCACACTAATGTATTTGTGGAATTTTCAAATCCAATACCTTTATTAATTTAGGGTTTCGTACAATGGGGTCCTTTACAATTTTTTTTTTATGAAACTATTTAAATTAAAGACTATCTGCAGTTTTAGAAAGTTGTAATTGTTATTCATTAAGCTGTAATGATTTTTTTAACCCTCAGAGAACAGATCTATTTTTTCGATCATGGAGAACACTCTAGGGTCTATGGTAATCTGACCCTATACTTCTTTTGATCGTTTACCATTCTGCAAGGTGCAATATTAACTCAGCCGTGTAGATTCAGCCGAGACTACCTGATTGACCCTTCCACGAAATTTTCGGTCATTTTTCACAGCAGGAGACCATGGACGTAGAACACTTTATTTTGATAAATTTTTAGGGGGACAAGATTGCTTGTAATACTCACACTTTTTGTTCAATGTATGTAAAATACATAATTTTATAGTATTTATTTAGCAATATTTATTTTACCCCAAATAATGAATATATAAAGTAGAATTAAACTATCTATGGATCTTGGTAGGCAAATAAGAAATATAAAATAATATATTAAATCATATAATATATTAAATCATAAAACGGGAGCGCATGCGTCTTCCTAAAATTCAATGAGTGCTATCAAATTTCCAATCCCTCGAAACTTGTCTAATGTTCATTTGTAAAATGTGCATCAATCTAAAATGACCGACTTAGAAAAGAGATGAACCAAAATGAGTTAATATTTATGAAAAGGTTCCATTAAAAATGCGTAGTGTGATTCGAGTTCTGTGAGCTTAGGACTTGTTTAGAAAAAGCGCGAGCGAAGCGAGATCACCTCAAAAAGAATTTTGGTTCGTATCTCTGCTAACTCAGTCATTTTATATCGTTTCTAAATATTGAAAATTGAATAGTATTTATTGAATTTTAGGCACGCTCACACCCTCCAACCAAAACTATATTTCACGAGCGGTATAAAGTTAATATTATCAATTTACTGGTAAACGTAAATGATATTCCCTATATTCCTCTAACTTAGTGACGTTACCGTTGTAAAAATACGTAATTAAGTGGCGTTAATTTAAATTATACATTCAAAATGAAATTATTTAACCCAGAATACAAATGAAAATAATATTTCGTTTTGTATAGTATCCATCGAAATTTTAGAGGCCGCTTAAATTCGGAGGACTAGGGCAGTCGCCCAATTCGCCTTATGGTAAAACCGGCCCTGTATAAAATTATGTATTTCAAGCAAGTATTACATACAATCTTGTCCCCTAAAAATTTATCAAAATAAAGTGTTCTACGCCCATGGTCTCCTGCTGCGAAAAAGGAACGAAAATTTCCTGGAAGGGTTACGCAGGTAGTCTCGGCTGAATCTACACGGCTGAGTTAATACGACACCATTCTGCAAAGACTGGATAGATTGGTCTAAAAAAAATCTAAGGGATATTTAAGATCCGATAGAAATGATCTATGCAAATTTTTATAATTGTTGATGTCTATGACAAGGTTAAAAAATCGCGAAAAAATGTATATAAAAAAAATTGAACAATATTTCTTTACTTTTCAATATCTTAAACTACAAATTTATTTTGAAACTCTCAATGTAAAAAAATAATTGTGGGTCAGATTGACCCAGTGTGTTCTCCGAGGGATAAAAATGTTATTACGTCACTTTTGTTGTGTGTTGTGGATTTGTGTTATTTGTTAAGAATTCAAAACAAAACTAAAATCTTCTATGTGCCAACCATTTGACACTTCGACAAATAACAGCTCAATAATAAGGGAAGAATATAGAATTTGGAAAAAAATAGATGTGTAAGAAAGATTCGCATAGAAACATAAAATTTTGATGTCAGAATTGCTATCTTAAGTCAAATATTTTAATAATTAATAATATTTTTCAAACTTCTATTACATCTAGTACAAAGTTTTTTGGTCTAGTTATAATATAAATAAATTTTTTGACTCTAGTTATGAATTCCATTGTAGTTCTTCATAGCACAATACTTAATAGTCATATTACTTTCAAACATAAGCATAGCACAAAGCTATGAAAAGAAGCCAAAGAACATAAAATAATTAAAACGTCAAATTTTATTCTTTAGTTGAACTATAGTTTTGCATTTGTATTTGTAGGGACAAGACGTGTCTGCACGTTTTCTGTGCGCTACAAAATGTAGCAAGTTAAATTGTATTTCATTTTTATAACTGTAACTAAAGTTCAAGAAAATTATACGTTGTCATTTGTAAATGTTCCGTTTTTTTTTTTGCTTTTTTAATGTCTTATTAAATTATACATATCACTATCAACGTGCTCCGTCTTTTCGTCTTGTCCTTGGCTTTGTGTTTTTTTAGTTACAAATATAACTTTCGCTCTATCCTTGATTCACTTTACTTTTGCAATTTTTATTCACTCTCACCAACCTAAGTATTCTACCAAAAATTTTCTTCAGAAGAAATTGTTAACTATTATTATTGTATAAAAAACTCGTCACAAAAGGCTATTCAAGAATTGGTGCTAAAAATGCTGCTTTCTGTAACTTGCATTATAATATACAATTATTCTTACATTTAAATTTGGGAAAACTTAAATTCGAAAAGAATGATTAAAACAAACAAAAAATATATGAAAAAAGTTTTGAATGTTAATGACATACAAATCTAATCATCCATCTGAATCTCAAAACAAAAGCCATCTACTAAATAATATGATATTTTAATGAGAGAAAGAAGCCCACATTATTCGACTAATTAAATACCACACGTGTAAACTTACGTAACACAACATCAAAATAATACTACTTGAGTTGTATGAGTCGTAATGAAAGGAAGATCTGATAGGACGCACCATTAGGAAATATATTATTTCTAATACGTTGATAAGATCACAATCAAACCGGATGACCATGCATTTCGCAGTCAAAATCTGATTTGTTCAACATGTTACATGATTGCAAGCAGCTCATACCATCATGAATGTAAAGATATAATAAATTACACAATGTAACAAGGAGCTGCACAAAGGCTGTAGAACAAATATCTCGTTATGCAGAAATCAGGTCACTTATTAAACAATGAACTTACAAATTATTATTATGTGAGCAGCACGAACTGTTGATGCTGGTGGCTGTTGGTATTTAACGTAATGGAGTTTTAAGTAAATTGTGACAGAATTTGCATAATAGACAATCATATGAACTTACAGAGAAAATGCTGTTCTATACTTAGAACCAACGGATATTTTGTATTATATATCATTAAGAGAAGATTAATAAATGTAACGTTCCATTAGACATTGTTGAACAAATTCCTTGAATATGCTACTAATTTTATTTTAATGATTTCAATGAAATTATATCTATGTCTACAAGTGTTAGGTTTAGAATAATATTATGATTTCTAGAATTGATTATATTTCGAGCACGTGTCATAAATTAATTGGAACTAGTCTATTATCTAAGGAAGAACAAAACAAAGATGATTATTTAAACATACATACAAACTTCTCTTCATTGTCATAATCGATTCCCCCATTTTCTCTAGAAAATTTGCCTTCAATTAACAAAGTGCCATGTCCAATAATTGGTAAATGATTGATGACATATTTATACAGTTGAAGGCTTTAAAAATCTTTACAAAGACAAAAACTCTTTTGTACCCTTCTTGTTCGATGCTTTATTAGCCGTATGTTGCAAATTTAGAAATTATAAACCTGTAAATGTCATTGTACCAAAAAAAGTTACTACCTCCAGGTAATGTCGGGTTAAACCAATAGAAACTAACTATTAACTTTTAAATGAAAGTGAATAAATGATGAACAAACAAAAATCAAATCTCCCACGACATCTGCTACTGCTCAATTGCCGTGACATACGAATGGTAATTTTCTCTGTAGTAGCAACTGGCAATAAAAACACCGTAATTTTACATGATTTTCTAGCGTTATGAACCGTTACACAATTCACAATGCCATCTTTGCTTGAAGCTTGGACACTATTCTTTAGCATTGGCGTACGTTTTTTCATGAGCCATAAGTTTTTTATTTTACTTAATGACTGCACAAGTACTTGTGAAACTTTATGGGAAATTAGAAGACGAATAGGTTGCTCATACATGAAACATGCTTTTTAAAAGTTTACTATAGAATCATAAACCTATTATTATTGAGATCTGTCTATAGAGGTAAAGAACTTTGTTTTTTATATTTTTGCGGGCTGTTATCTTAAAATCATAGCAACATACATATTTATTGTTGTGTTTTCAGACTATTTCGATCGAATAGTTTAATGTATTGTGCTGCACTCTCGAAAAAAAGTAAGATTTTAAAAATTATTTACGATTCAGTACTTCATAAAACACCGTACAATGCTCGACCGTTACTCGAACTTTATAAGCTTGAAGAATAACAAGCTTTGCAGTACAGTTCAGGATAATGGTCTTGCAATGTAAATTACTTTATCTACACCCGTGAGTTAAATGTCACTTATCCCACTCATTTTGCGTGAGTTAAGAGCTTTACTACTGCACTCGTTTTCATTAACATTATTTATTATAAATTTGGTAATACAATAACAACAAATCTTTAGATTAATAAATATTTAATTAATTAATAATTTTTGAAGCATGTTCTTCTATATCCGACGAAATACTTTCTAAATCACTCATTTTTACGAATTGCTTCAAAAATTTATGAGAAAGAAAACAACTATATAATTGTTTAATATTAAATTATTGTGGTTGTCATGGATTAAAAACATTTTTACAGTAACTACTTGGATTAATTTTCTACTTGATAAAAAAAATACAAATGAAGTTTTGAAGTGGCCCTTTCTCAAATACTATTTTTTCAACATTAAATAGAAAATTACAATGTTCTAAAGTATACCTTAAACAATAAATAAATTTAATAATTGTTTTATATAAACCAGAGCACATCACGTTTTCTAAATAAATCACTTGTGAGGAAATAACTATTTTCACCAATAAAATGAGTGAGAGAAAATGTTATTTCCGCAAGCAATGTTGAAAAAATATATACATGTTTATGTCCTTCACTTGTATTCCTAACGTAGAATTACGTGCAGTAATTCGTAACATTGAATTTTAATAATAATAATAATAATAATAATAATAATAATAATAATAATAAAACAGAACAGAAACAAAAATTGATTATGAGTTTGAATTTTATATATATTTTCGTTAGCCTGCGTTATTTTCTGTTCAATTTAAGCCCGATTAGATAATTTTAATTGCCATGTTTTCTTCTTTGACTATTTTAGACAGATAAAAGACAGAAATACAATTTTATACTTTTAGATTACTTTGTAAATAATTATATTTTATTATGTCACTTTTAGTAGATATTACTTATTTTATTAGTGCCGAAATTAAATTGTATACTGTAATTTTATATATTATAGTAGGATAGGTGGATTTAAAAATTAGATATGCTCAAATTCACCTACTTGTTAAATGATATTTGATAAATAAACATTCATAAGTGAATCAACGTAATATGTTTAACTGATATAAGGCCTGAAGTTTCTCTGCAAGTGCAAGTAATTCCAATATCTTCGATGATTGTTAATTATAATAAGCAGTAAAGGTACAGTTCGTCAATAATGGTTTGTGTCGTGGTTGTGCGATTTAATGCTAATATATTCTACGCCAATGCCTGTTTCCCTCCTATTTCATGCACGCGAAGTATAACTGTGAGTGTCCGAAGTCCACGAAAAAACCGGGAATGTCTAGAAAAACAATGGGCGCGCTAAACTCGCATGACAGTGCGCGAATCTGCCGTTATTTAGTCATTATGCTACGGACAATTAAAGAAATCATGACGGAGAATATTTATGAGCACGTCTTACACTGGACAACGGTGTATTTTACTCTTGATGTCATTGTTGTGCCGGTATTGTTCTGACGATGATGTTAGCTTTGTAATTTGTGACCCATAACTCGCTTGGGCATTCATGTGTTGACAATCGCATAAATTTGCTTGGATTTATATTCTGATGATAAAATAATTCTCATACTTAAAGCTTTAAGTATTACTCTGTTACTAGACGTTTATCATATTTATATTGAATTGTAACAGGAGGTTGAAATGTTGTGAAATGTGCCAGAAAATTACATCTCTTTCAAGGACAGCTTTATTATACTCTTTAAAAAAGGAAACCATTTGATAAAATATTCCGAAAATTGTCTCCCTGTGGCTCCTACTCCACACTTACATCTTTGGGAGCTGATACTTAGATCTGCTTTAAACCGAATATGCTAATAGGTAAATGGCATTTTAATTTATTTTATTTAATCGCTGATAGAATGAACATGTAGTGACAATTAGTTAGTTAGATAGAGACAAGAAGAACGTAGTCCCAAAGTAGTGAGATGAAATGGAGGATCACAGTAATGATAAATAGTAATAGTAAGGTGAAGAACAAAGTGATAATGTTTGACAAATGTCTACGCGACAGACGATTGTTTTGCTAAAGTTATCAGAAATGATCGTCTTTGGTATTAAATTAAAGTTCAGCAAATATGTTAAACATCTAACCAATTGATTGTCAATTGTTTTTACCAAAAGTCATCATAAACATAATTTTTGGTATCGAATAAAAGAGCATTTTCAGGAAAAGGGAGGCCTTCAAGTTGACTGTCAATTGTTTTGTAGATAATTTCAACTGAAATATAAAATGAGACCAGGTGTTTTTTTAAGTGAATACGGGGCCTATTCTGTAACTTATCTGTTAATTTTTAACGCCCTGTTAAAAATTGAACAACTGAAAATAGACGGCACTGAATAAAAATAGAAAATTTCATTTGCCACATATATTTTTATTGGTTAAAATTTTTAACAGGCCGTTATAAATTAACAGGAAAGTTACAGAATAGGCCGCTACAGCAGTCAAATATAAGTTTTCCTTTAATAAATTGCCAAGAACAAAATATTGTCATTCGATTTATACACATCAAATCTTCCGCTAATCTATTGTGACAATTTCAGTAATACTAACATAATATTAACTATTACCAATGTTGCTAATATTTTTGGTTCAAGCTGTACGCACGAAAATGACTAACTAACCAAAACATAAACAAGTTCGAATGGTTGGTAATGACTAAAATCTCCTAGAATTCCCTAAAAAATTGTCGAAAAATAGAACATGTTCCAATTTGTCAATAAATTAATCAATTTACTAATGAAGAAAAAATTGACGTCGTATTAGACAACAATAAATTGTCAAGAAATTACGTCGTGTAAAACAAGCATTAAAAACACAATCATCTTAATAAACAAGAGTAGCTTTACAATAAAATCTAACAGAATGACAAGTATATTATATAATGAAATGTGGATTAATTTAATATATGATTCCGGAACCTAAATGACCCAACAGTAGACGGGTTTCAAAAATATTCCAATAAAAAAAAATCAGTCAGGCTCAGATATATTTTTTATTTTATCGTGAAGTGAGAGGCGTTACGATTACGAATCCACGAATTCTTTACAATATTAACATTGCTCCTAAAATATTTTAAACTAATAGAAATTTAAACAATTTTACTCTTAACAATTAAATTGATAGAATTTCAACCTAGATCTGATAGATCAAGAGCAGCCAAATTAGGGCATTTGAAATTATGTTAGGCTACATACATTAAAACAGTACATTAATTATGCTGATTATGTAATTAAGTCACGCGGGATTGCATGAATAATTAATAAATTCAAATATACGTGGAATAGCAAAACAGCGCCAGATTTGGTTATCTAAATCTGCACATTCAATTTCAAGAGTAGATTTAGATAAATTCGATGGCTTCAACATTTTAAAATTTATACACTGACAAATAAAATAAATTTCGAAATGTGCAAAAACTAAAAAGAAACCAGACCAAATATCCAGTGAGCTGGAAATGATATAATGTGACGTTAATATGTTTCGCGAATTTATGTTGTGTTAATAGATACTTTATGTAACGGAGTAAATTAAAAAATAAGTTCATGGATTTGCATCAATGTTATACAAATATCTTAAACTTGAAACAAAGCCTACGCCATACTTGACCCCAGGACTTAAACGGTCCGCTGCACAATGTGAAATTACAGAAAAAAATCTTGTTATAAATAAACAACAATAACCCTGACAGCCATATATGAATATTCTAGGAGTTGCATTTGCATAAAAAATTATATTAACTAATTAATAGCGATTCAAAATGGCGGCGAGTAGGCGCAAGGGTTATTTAACACATTTAAATGACCGCACAGCCC
This sequence comes from Poecilus cupreus, assembly GCA_963942605.1. Taxonomy (NCBI): domain Eukaryota; kingdom Metazoa; phylum Arthropoda; class Insecta; order Coleoptera; family Carabidae; genus Poecilus; species Poecilus cupreus. The sequence goes on from OZ012714.1 coordinate 34,341,409, forward strand.
TGAGAATTTGAATTTTTCAATTCAGGTGGCACATTTAGTTCGCACTCGGCGCATGTAGGAGTTTAATGTGAAATCGTAACATAAATAATGTTGCATAATTGTATTTTATAGCATTAAAGTTTCTAGAAATTGGGAAATTGTGAAACTGGCTTCATTGACATCCAGACAAATTAGATGTTTCGTTTTAATTTGATCTTTAATGTTTGTCTAACCTACATTTAGCAGAATATTAATTTTGGCTTTTCAATATTTCACACCTTTTAATTTTTAGTAGACATAAATGTCAAATTATTCACATTCCTACAAATTACTTCGCAAACCAAACACATAATTTGTACAACCAAATTACTGACAAATTTTATTGGCTCTCTTTGTTATTTCAACAGAAACAGACAATTTATAATGTTTATGCGTCATTTGGATATCGTCGACAATTCCAATACTTTCTTAATAAATATATCTATATCATCATGTCATTTACCCATTTTGGATGCTTTTTCTAAAAATTTCGTGACAATTATGAAACTAAACAAGACTATTCACTACGCAATTAGAAGTATTTACCAAAAAGTATGATAAATTGTCAGAAAATATATCTTATTTCCTCAGTTCCTTTTATTCCCTAGGTATATAAAACATTGGGAAAAATTAAAGAGACCTCAAAAAATTTAAACACGTGTTTAAAAAAATCAAAATATCATTAAATAATCTGTAATATAAACCCCTTCAAAAAAACTTCTATTCAAACTTCAACTATTATAAAAACGATTGACGATCGCTCAACACTAATTTTTTATAAGTGCAGCTCTCCTCTGTTAGACTTTTAATTTGATACCAAATACGACAAGATTCAATTAAGTATTGTAAAAAACAATTGACGATCGTACAAAATGAATTTTTGATACTTTAATTTATACTGCAATAAGAAAGTAAAAATGAAAAATGTTTAAATATCAAAGAATGGTAGACATACTTCTAGTTCCTATGTTAGAAGACGTCAAATAAGATCGACATATGTTGGTATCAAAACATTACTGAAATATATGTAGTAATACTGAAACGCACATTGTAGACTTTTACGAAAGCGAAAAACTCAACTTTGTCTAACTCTTGTTGGCAGAACGGTTACTAAGCGTTTGTTGAGCGGTTGGTATATAAAAACATTATACAACAAAGACAGATAGCCCTGAACTACCTGTTTCTATCGGCTCGCATTTTCAACACTTCACTTCTAAACAGCAAAACGAATCAAAATCATCATGATTTATCAACTTGATACTCCAATTAGACTTGACTGTTGATAATCGCACTTAGCGTATAAAAAAATATCGTATAGCGATTCCTGTAAAAGCAGAAAGATGAGTAAATGGCGTATATTATTTCTTGTTAATAAACTAGGTCCTTCTTTTGTCGAAGTTTTAGATGTACTGTAACGAACAGCTTGGCGCCCAATAAACGCAAGATAAATTAGATGCCATCATTCATTCACGCGTTCATAGCAACGTTTGATTACTATCATAATGACAACAATCAAAATAAAACACAGAGCTGATTAACATGATAAAAGCCAACTATTTGTTTTCACTGAAGCATTCAAACGCCAGAGGACGTGACATAACTGCAATAAACGATCTGACTAGTGACTACAGTCACGAATACAACCATCGACGTGGAAGAGTGACAAAGTGAAGAAGCGCAGCCTACTAAATACTTTAATAGAGCGTGTCAATCATAGGAAATTCGTAGATGCAAGTGCATTTAAAGGGTCGGAGGTCACTTCTAATTGAGCTGATGGAATAATTGAGTGATCGATGGTGTTGGGATGACTGGAATGTTGGAAGAGTGGTGATGGATGGTGTTGTTGACAACACCTTTATTTTAAAGCGAGATTTGATTGTCGACGGACTGCGTTTCGCATGCTGATGATGCGATCATGAACTCGCCAAACAAAGGCTTCTGTTTCATCTAAGAGGTAAGTGAAGTACACTGACTTCAAGCAAAAATTGAAGATTCACATTTACTCATTTTAATAGCAATCATTCTTCTGACAACCTCTTCCAATTTCAGTTCACAAAACAGACTATTTCTCAGATATAAATTATTATTATAAAACTATACTTCAATATAGTCACTTCTGACCAATCACGTATTTATTACAGCGATTAAATTTAGAAAAAATCCTAGAACATTTGAAACTGACAAAATGTCCGTACCATATGTGACAAAATATTGATTCCTTATTGAATTTTTGTTTACAATTTGCCTAAATTATTATAATTTTTGGTGTTAGCTTATTTAGAAAATAGTCCCGGGTCCATTATTTTGCAGGAAAAATTTGAATTTGTTCTCAAGATTGTTGCTTTTAGGCAAAATTCTTCGACAAATGGAATGACACAATCTCGAAGCAACAATCTTTCGAAATACAAATTTTGCCGGCAAAATAATGTTCCTTTAATATATTACTACTGAACATATATTGCTGTTATTGCAATTCCTGCTCGGGAAAAACGCTTCCCTATCCCTATTTTGGGAAACGAAAGTGATTTATTTTAGGCGAATGACGTGAATGTTCTCATATCTGTCCCAAGAAAGAAAAGTAGCAACTTAGCAGAAAGAAATGATACATATCCGAATTATTTCTAACAGTTAATACAGTTGCTTAACCTGTTCACGCTATCAAGTGACAACGCACACTTGTCTGACGGCAAACTTCAGAAGACGTTTTTGTTTTCTTTGGCGAAATGTATTACTAGTAAAGTTCCGTGAAACAGTGATAAAATGAACACGTTTTCTGACTCTTGTGATGGCAGAACTCGTTAAAAAACACCGGTGTACGATATACTATTTCTTTTGGACTTGCGATATGGACTTCAGAGTACACAAGTCTCTCGTCATAATAGTTCGTCCTATGTAATTTTACTTTTTGCCTATTTTGCAAACTTAAATTTCATTGTACTGGTGGATTTATTTGCCACATCACTAACAAAAATCGGTAGGGGGACATTTTTCCTCGCCGTTTTTCCCATGGTCATTTTTCCTTTGACTATTAATTTCCCTAAGCAATCAAATTGATAATTTCCATTAAAAATGAGTACTGTAATTCAAGTTTGTTGAGCATGAATTGTGTATGGAAAAAAGTGACGTATAATCAAGTTCCTAGAATACAATTTCAATCAGTCCCGACGAAAAAATTATTGCGGGAATAGGGGAAAAACGCAAGGGTTAAGTATACCCCTCCAATCCAAAAATCCAATAGGTACTATCCGTGCAAATTTTGATTATTGTAAGAAGGCGATGAGCGATGTTTTTATCGAAGATTTTTACTCGTCTGTAATTACCAAGAAGTAATACTTGTCATGATGACATTTCATACCATGAAATATTCCAGCGTTCGAGTCGCAAATATCGTCAGTGTACCTCGCTATGTGACATTCAAGTAGCTCTCATAGTTCACCACCCCTTCTTGCACGACGGCAGAGCAAACAGACTACTATGTACGCACACAAACACACACACACACCACGCAGCAACAAAGCGGCGTCATTGTGCCTCGCATTATTTACCTCGCGTCTGCTCAGTCAAGCCGTCTGTGATAATGCACAAGTTATGAATAATACTTGTGAATTTCTTCAGCGCTGTCGCTGGCTGGAATCGTGAGAACCGCGCAAAGTTTGCGAAGAGAAGCCTAGAGTTCTTCGCTGCTATTGTGCGCGTAACTGGAATTTTTATTCTTGTCTTGCAAGATACTCGCTTTTTTATTTTTAATCCCGTGCCACTTGAATTTTGTCTGGGTTTGCGGAATTTTTCGCTGGATTTTCGGGAATGCGTATTTAAATTACTCTTACGACAGAATAACCGTTTTTGCTGCTTTAGAAAAATTCAAGGCTTGTTGCCAGGACCGGATTAACACTGGCAAATATTAAAAATCTCACTAAAAATAAAACTGTTTGCCTTCATGGGCTCTTCAAATCCAGTTCCATAGTCTTTGTGGATATAAATACATATTATACCGCGAACTCTTCTAAGTAGAGTGCCACAACAATTAGGTAAATAGCCTGATGATATACTAACATCCCTAAAAAACTATGAATAATGCGAAATCTATTACCTTAGATTCTGGACGACGTTTGAAGATGATTCTCTGGACATGGGCAATGAATTATATTGTAATACGATAAAATTTCACTCAAAACTGCTTAAAATTCCATAATTGTCAAAAATAATATTGTAAAATATCACAAAACTTTAATGCACGTTTACTTAAACACAGCACAACTCAGAATGCCTAGTTAGCAAACTAATAATTGGTTAGAACGCGCAAGCCACTATTAAACAAGTTAGAGAACATCACAGTCCAAACTAAATTGTGAATAAAAATAAATAAAAAATTGTTGCCCACTTCAGATAGCCAAAGTACTATTTAAATATTGTAAAACATAATATCATCTTTCCAGAAATTTAAGAAATATAATATTGCTCATTTCATATATTTACTAGAATACAAAAAAAAAAATTGTTAATTTTAATTTAACATAAACGCAGATACAGAGATAAGGTTCATAAGAAAATTTGAAGGAAATAAAATCCACAGACAATGTAATTAAAGAAGTGCAATTAAAATAGTGGGAACATACAAAAAGGAACAAAAATATATTAAACATGGAGAACGAAGAATAATCAAAGAGGTAGAGTCCCAGAAAAACTTAAAACAGAAGAAGTGAAGAAAGCAGTGGAAAGGAGAGGTGTGAAGTGGGAAGCAGCAAGACAATTAACTAAAGAAAGAAGAAGAATGCACTGACACAACTCCCAGCCTAACATTTGAAAGGATTGAAAGGCTTTAGGATCAAATCAGTAAAACATATTACAAATTAATTGACTAAATTCTGATACTTACTGAAGGAGTAGAATTCCTGATTGTCAAATACTTTATTAAAATTATGCACTCAAATATAAATATAGAACCAGGATCTGCATTGCTGTTACTGGTACCTCCAAAATAAGGAATGATGGAATGACGTGATGATGTATTTATATTTATATACACTAATTTTAATAAAAGATAGAATCAACATAAAACGTTAGGTTTACAAAGTGCAAAACAGAAAAATATTTATGATTTAATTTTCTCTGTTTAATGTTTCTAAATAAGTAAAAGTGTAAACAAACTAAATGAATTGTTATGCAAATTTCAGATTACATCATTTGGAAAAATTACAATAAATTTACAATTGTTCACGGTATGTAAACATACAGGATTTATTTTTTATTTGAACATTACCATAATGTAACACTACGTTTTATTTAAAATTTTATGTTGTTTCCAAAAGTAACAATGGACCAAATAGATTGTCCTTTTGTCAAGACACTCCTATGTTATAAATAAATGAATTTTATTTAATTTGTATGCAATTGCATCCTTGAATTCACTAAAAAAATACAATCAACAAGCTCTGTTTTCTTTTAACCCAGATTTAACAATAATTAATAGCAGTTGAAGTCTTTAAAATAATAATATATTACTTTTCAATTCAATAAAAGAAACTACAAACACAAATTATTTGCGGTTACAGAAATGAATGTTATGTTGGCAAATAAATCTCTATCAGCATTGATCTGTAACACCACTTGCATTAGAGATGCAACAACTCAATGATATTGTCCGATGTTTATTGCGGAATTCTACTTTTGATGAATGAGTACTTTAGTTTGACTTGTTTATCCGTTGCAAATATTTTTCTTTACTTCCATTGTCTTAAGAATTATTGCACTGCTTATTTGCATTTCGTTTATTCAGAGTATTTTAATATAATCTTTGTACAAACTATGATTTCACCAATAAATTTTATTATCTCTCACATTTATTGGGGAGGTATTGTGATCAAAAATTTTAGCACTGAGCTTTAAACAAATAAGACCGTTTTACGTTTGTGGGTCAAAATTTACGACGATATTATTTTCAAATTTTATATTGGTAGTTTACAAGGCCTATTAGGTTTTTGGTATTTTTTCAGATGAAACACTTCTCTGTTTATAGAGATGAAAAATTATTTTAATTATTAAGGTTGTCATATACAGGGTGGTTCATCGGTCTATATTTTTTATTTTATGTTATTATTTTAAATATTACCGAAAAAAACTTATTTTACATAAAAATGTCAACGTACCTGCAGCATATATTTTCCTACCGGGTGTTCCATTTTCACGCAATGACATGGAACTTCATATTTTTAAATGAAACAATCTATATATTTTTGCAAAATTTTAAAGAACATTTGTTTCTCTTTAAAACAGTTCTTATTTATTGTAGTCCTAAACCTATCAGAACAGGAACTATTCATGTTTTTATTAACATAGAATCACTTACGGAAAGTGTGAGATGTGAAATTAAAACAATAAATAAATTTATAAAAAATGTACGAATTGAACATCAATTCAACAAACTAAATAAAATATAACAAAAAAGCTTATATACTAGATTATTATTATTAAAGATCTGACAGCAACTAATCTGATTGTTTAAACACATTCATGGCATTCTTTCTGTGTACGATTCTATGATAATAAGAACTTGAATAGTTTCTGTACTAATCATTTTAGGACTTTTATAAACAAGAACTATTTTAAAGAGAAATAAAGAAGCTTTAAAATTTTGCAAAAATATATAGAATGTTCCATTTAAAAATATAATGTTGCGTACCATTGCGCGAAAATAGAACACCCGGTAGAAAAACTTATGGCCTATAGATACGTTGGTATTTTAATGTAAGATAAACTTTGCTAGAAATTTGTTTTTTCGGTAATATTTAAAATAATCGCATAAAATAAAAAATACAGACCGATGGACCATTCTGTATATTTGATATAACCGTTTCAGATATATTCATTAACAGTTTTATACTGGGTGGTGAATAGAATTATGCAATATAAGAAAATACAATGTAATTTTTTTTTGCTTCAAATAAATTTTGTAGATAATTGAATTTTAGATTTAAATAAAATTTTTTTCAACTCATATCCTTGGAAAAAAAATTGATGCACGCTATTGACAACTAGGAACTTAAAATATACAAACACATGCAAAACTATTTCAATAAATCAATTCCCAACTCGATATAATTCCCTTCAGTTAGTTTCGAATCGTCGAATCGTTTGCATAGCTACAAATCTAGATTGCTCAACTAGTTCATTTACAAAAAAACTAAATTTATAATACGAGACAATTCGTAAACAACCTCAATATATTACAGTTCCATAGCGAAAGCAACGAACACAACCATAATCTAGTGCCTTGTTGCAAGTCTCTAGCAGCGTAGTCCCGAGATCATAAACAATTCTAAGCGGTGTCTGAAAATGGAAACCCCTGCAGGTCCAATCATCCACTCCGGGAACACTTTACTCGAACTCGTCTGATTTCTCGAGTCGCGCTCGTGTCTCCCTGTTTAGAAATGTTTCGCGCCGAATTTTTTCGTATGCAAATGCGGAGAACGCTGAGAACGAAGTAGATTTGCAGATCTGCGGCTGGCGGCGGAGAAACTCACCACCGCTGGAGGCGGCCGCAGCAGCCACTTCCGCGAATTTACCCGACAAATTAGATAAACAGTTATAGTTTCTTTATGTTTTGTTGTGGAAATTTCCATATTATTTTTAATATTGCGTGACTGAGACTTCGAAAATTCTTCCTTAGAAAACATATCAATTCTTTTAATTGATTTCGAGGTGGACGACAGGGTCTACTAAGAAGCTACACCAAATATCACGCCATTTAACTATTTCTGAGTAGCATTTATATTTCGTATTTCATTAGCTATTATTCCATATTACACCAGTAGCAGTTAAGGCGTTTTCCTGAATACAAATACATTTTTATTATACCTCAATCATTATTCGTGTTTAAAATACGCTACGACGTGCTTTAAAGGTTGCCAAGCAACAACATAAATAATTACTATTAATATCTGTCAAAACTGTCATAACAAATTTAAAAAAAAAACGAATCTACATAGTAACGTAAACAATAAATGCAAACCAATCTCTATGTAAACGATATACGTAAATTATGAAATGAATCAAATTCAAAATATTGCTTTCCAGTTTTTTTTTTTTTTGTAGAATATGATGCAGTTATATTAAAAAATAGCGTATGACACACGTGTATAAGTGCTTTTAAAGCACTAGCTGCGTTAAAAGCACGCCGCTTCGTGTCGTGCTCTTAAACTCGTCGTACGTGCTTTAAAGCTTATTTATACACTTGTATCATAATACACTATCTTGTACTCACTATCTCGGAATTCTTATTTATGTATCAAGTGAAAAAAGTACATATTTATTGTTAATAGCAACGTGCAATTTTCTTTTTTAGTGTATGCTGTTCAATAAATACCTTTAATTGTCATTAAAAATGCATATATAATGGCCTACTTTGTAGACGATTGTAGAAAATCTAAATTTGATGTAAGCTATTGACAACCAGGAACTTTCAATTCGCACACTCGTACGGTAAAATATACAAAAAAAACACTGGCTTTCCTTGGGCAAAATCATCCCAAAACCTCGCAAAAACAATTGATAATTACCAATAAATTAAGAATAAGAAAAATATGGGTACAAATTGTTTATTCAACTGTCATATCAATAAATTCTGCTACTGTGAATTTAGAAGTTTTCGAGTGTTTTAATTAAATAAGCAGTTTTATTTGGTCGCAAACACGATGTGCTTCAAATACGCTCATGCGAAAAAAGAGTCTTTCCGCACATGATATGTAAATAACTATTAGTTCTCCATCTTCTATATCTATAACAAACATAGTACGTGTCTAACGTTTTTGAGTTTTGAGTGGTTATTGTGCTTTTGATAATTAAATTTTGTCCAAAGTGAACTTTGCCAAAAAATATTCCACTTTCTTAATGGGCCTGCATGTTTCAATCAATTAACAGTGTGATGTAATGTAATAATTTAATGACCAAATAGTCGATATGAACCCAGTCGTATTCAAAGTTCTTTCAGTTAAAATTATACAAAATAATCAAGAATACTCCGCGTAATAAAACATTAACATATCTTATCACTGTTGTCTCATTTCTATTCATTCCCAGTTAATAATTACACACGTAAATTAAAGTTTCCATATAAATTAAGATTTCGGTATTACCTCGAAGTCATTAGGGCTAACAGCGTGCAGATAGCTATAAATGTCACCACATAATGGATGATAACTGTTTCAAATTGCATATTGACACATACATCGATAATACTGACTAAACATTAAATATAATTCCTTCTGAATATTAAATTCTGCCAATACCATATGAGATATGAACAACAGTTGTCAATTCATCATAAACTGGTTTTTTCATCGGCAATTCTCAATACATTATGCATATTTTTTATTAGAAACGAAAGATTTATCACCAGAAGAAATTTACAGTTTAGCGCTTAGCACAAAGATTATAATCTCGAATTGTTAAAAGACATAATGTTCTCAGAAAGAGAAATGTTAAGACATATATCATGAATATCTTCAGGGAAGAAATTCATCATTACAAACTTGAGGAAAAATCTAAAGTGCAACATAATTACTAGGATGTTTGCTCATAGAATTAACGAAAAGGAAAAAGGTTAGTGCAAAACGAAGAGAAATTATCTGTGTCTGCACATGTTATTTACGTTGTTACAATGGTTACTCTTGTTTGATATGCGAGAGAATCTCACTTCCTTGACTTTTTACTTGTTTAGATAAAATATTTCCGGCATACTCGTGGTTCAAGATGTCATCGGAGTTCCTAATCTAGAACTTATCAACTCTTGATACTGACGCACTTGTCACAGCTGTTGCTACTGTGCATCAACATCATAGTAATTTTCTAACCACCATAAGTCCACAATTGTAAAGACAAAAAATTTGATGTGACCAGCACACGACCCCTGGCTTAATTATAACAGTGTATTGATGACAACAATGTATTGACTACAACAATGCACTGATTACAACAAAGTCCTGATTACAACAATGTTTTGATTACAACAATGTCCTGATTACAACAATGTACTGATTACAATGATACAAATTGTATTCTCAGGCAACTTAAAAATCAAACTGGAATTTGACGAGTTCTGGGCACTGAAATATATAAAATACTGGAACGCTCACTGACGTTGAAAATACGTGCTGAGAGAGACTGCTAGTTAAGGGCTATCTGTCTTTGCTGTACAATCTTTTTACACAGCAAACGCATAGCAACCGATGTTTTTACATAGCAACCGCTCAACAAACGCATCTGTTCTAAAAACGAGTATTTGACAAAGAAGAGTAGCCCACGAGATCTATCTGTCTCAGGCTCGCTTTTCGCTTTCATAAAAGACTACAAACGCGTTCCAGTATTACTATATTTCAATGATTCTGGGGGCTTAGAAATTTAATTGAGAATCAAATTTGCAAAATAACAAATGGAAATATATACATAAATAAATGTATCACCCCTTAGAGTTGTCAAGACACGGAAACTAAAGATGTAAGTAAGAAAAGGAACTTCAATAATTAAATAAATCTGTTTGAATCTCAGGTGATGTAGAGGACGTTTGAAAGGTTAGAGGAAAATAATACGTATGTAATATTTGACTGCACCATTTTCTAGTACAACCTATACAAAAGAATTGCGTATTATAATTCTATAAACTTTGTAGCATGATTTCTAATAATATTGTTATCGCAGCCAGATTAATACTTCAATACAATCTAATCTTGATAATGAGTCAGAACAACAAAAGATTAAGTCAAATTAAAAATACAAAGACGCAAAATGAAAAAGGAAACATGAAATAGTCAACAAGTAGCGAGCGTGATCAATCAACATATAACCAGGTACTTTTTGCGGTAGATATTCACCGTCTAGTCTAGCTCGAGGTCCATATAAAACTGCTTTTAATTATCCGGTGGCATACGCCAGTAACCATAGCGATACCCACATGGGCACAACATGAGCAGGAATCACGTGCGTGGGCATCGAACTCTCCTGGACTTCGCAAGATGCTTCGAATGATACACACATTGCAAAGTTTTTAACTAAGAATTCTACAAAACTCTAAAGAACAAGATTATTGCAGATGCAGGACGTGACGTTCGCGAATCCAGGGAAAGGTGACACTTTATTATTTTGAATGAACTAAACAATTAAGAAGTATAAGAACTCTAGCAACATTATTGGTGGAACACAGATGATGTACTCGTAGGTATATGTCTTAACCAACCACAGAAATTTTCAATAGCCCGACATGCCATCGAACATCTTCATAATAATAAATTTAAAGAAACAAGAGTTATTGATAGACCTTCTTCAATCAACAAAAGACTTATTTCTAAAGTCATCGTAATTTTGAAAGACAGGAACAACGTGAACAACTGCGAAATTCGTAGAACATGGTTGCCTATTTTAAATTAAGATTATAAAGATATAGATTCTTGGGCCATCATCATAGATTTCTTACTAAACCAAGAAGCACTATTCCCTCTTTGAAATGGACTTTTCCATTATGATTTGTCATAAAATACATTTTCCGACCACTGGTTTATTTCGTTTCAAAAAGCACAAGTCAGCAGATTTAAAGGAATATGCCAAAATTCAATATTTCTTTAACGTAGGTGTTGTAATTCAAAATTGGTGCTAGAGTGCAAGAAAAATGTTTCAAACAGATACTGTATTTGAAATATTATTCTAATTGTTAGAAAACCATATTTCAAAACAACCTGATCTTCAAGTACCTCATTGGATTATCACCAAAAACTAATACACACAGACATCTACGCGAAAATATTAAAATTGTATTCTAAGAACCATAAATCGTTTTTCATTGAAAACTCACTACCGAAATTTTAGAATGATTCCTATACCTCACTTACAGGAAATCCATCTCCTATCAAACTGTTACAAAGAAAAATGCTTCGAACAAAAGGAAACAACAAAAAGTAAGATACTGTGTACATTTGATATCTTTACTTTGGCAAAACTAGTATTAAGAGTTCATTATCTCCAATTCGTGTTTATGCTAGAAGTTAATGAATTTATTTCATATTCGCCTATTCAATACTCTACAGTCTACAGTATAAAAAATAATTAGCTTCATTCAACACTAATTGGTATATTTTTTTAACAAAAAAGAAATAATCTGAGCTATCGTCCAGCGCATGAATTTGCGATGAGAAGTCCCGCAGGTGAGTCAGTTGCCACCAGGTGCGCACCGGATCCGGACACATACACACACACGCACACACACGTACACGCGTCAGACTTCTTGTGCAGTGTGCAGACGATAACACCTGGTAAGTGCAGAATTGCATGCAGCACGGACATTGCCCACTGCGACTGAGAAAGAGCACAAGGTACGAGAACTATCACCCGTTATGAAAATTGAGCGATGTCTTCCTAGTACAGAATGGATAAAACTTCAAAAAGATTATGATTGTCGTTATTTTTCAACGAAGACAAAGAGATTTGAATAGGAAACATAATTGTATCGATGTGACTGGTGTACGCATTATATTTCCTATTCAAATGCAATTGGTTAGTCAAGATTAATCATATAAAGACAAAGAGGTTTACTGTGCTGGTAGATTTAATACTTTGTCCTATTTGAATTCATTCTGGTAACCTTCACCTGGGTGTCTTAACTTTTTGGATGTTTAATTGTTAATTATAAAGTAAAATACTATAAAGATTATAAGATAAGACGTTATGGAGTATTTCATTGAATTCTTTTATAAATGGCTATTATATTTAGACTTTGAGCGAAGGTTCAATAAGGTTGTAGATGTAGTACCTCTTGACATCATCTGGAAACTCTTGATTTAGCTTATCTGGGGAAAAGCAGATCAAATTTCCTGAAGACAAAGGATGTACTTCAACTCGAAAGTTGATCCCAAATTAGATTTTCCGATATTAATAGAGATGTGCTGACCACAGCACAACAAATCTTCATAAACATTGTTTGATGATTTACAATTAAGTTGAATAATAATTCTGCAACTCTAAAACAGTGGCTGTTTATATTGGTTGTTCAATTTAGACACAAAAATATAATAAACAGAGGCCTACTTGTTACATTACTGCTCGCCTAGTTTTGTAAATAGTGTAATCACAAATCGTCTCAATTTTAAATGCTTGTTCACTAATACAGATCGAAAGAACACTTAAAACGAATGAGTTTTGCATCCGGGGGTTGGAAACGGTAATGATTAACAGTTCTTCAAGATTTATTATTTAATAGTTTTAATTTTGTTCTGCAGCATTAACCGAAATTTCTTTTAGTATAATTTCGATTCTAGTAGTCACAATCAATGATATTAAATAATGAATTTGGTAATCATTTTATTTTGTAAAAGACTTTTGGATTAAATAAATAAAATAAATAAATATATCATCACGCCTTTTACCCATTATGGGTGTGGCACTCTGCTTACGCAGATCTTGGTAAGTGATAAATTTTTGCGTATGAAGTGCGGTTACCAGTCGTCTAATCATACTCCCCAAAGATGTTAGTGGACGGGGAACCACAGGGGTAAATTTAAATTATCAACTGTCAGCTGTGAGATTCGAACTGAGGATTAAGTTCTGTCAAAATATCCCATGGAATTATTCTACATACATACAACTAGGGAGTCTATCTGCGATCCCGATTTGTCCCAATTTTCCACAAAATGTCTCGCGTCCCGATCGGGACAATATTTGTCCCGGTTATTGAAATTTTACGAATAATCTAAACATATAATTCTTTATCAGGAAAACAAATGAATAATATAAACAAGTAAAAAGAAACAGTAACTATGTACCCAACATAGTTAGATTCTGTTTCTATTTACTTGTTTATGTTATTCATTTGTTTTCTTGATGAATTATGTATATACGAAACGTTGTATTTAAATAAATTTTCTACAGAACTTTATCCAAAAGGCTTTTATAATTTTACTATGAGTTATGAATACTTTTTCAAAATAAGTTAGGATCGCAATTCTTCGAATAAAATAATCTATTATAAAATTTGTGTCTTTGTTCTCTATGTAGTTTCTAAATTTAAGGAATTTAGTGTTGTGGCGTTTGATAAAAAAACAATTGTTTGAATTTCATATTGTTACCGTACTTTGATATTTTAGCAGAGTCACTAACCTTAAAAATATAAATTGTAGTGTACTATAACAACACTCGAATGAGCTATTACCGATCTCTTTTGGGTGTTGTAACAGCTTTGTTATAGACGTAAAATAGAAAAACAAATTTTATTTACAAAACCATTCAAACCATTTAAAGTTCAATTCTTTGGAAGAATGATAGGTACTTCAAATCTCTTCCTCCATTAGCCAGTCTCTCCCGGGGTTCATTCTTAAACAAACATCATTATCCAGTCCATTACAGATGGAATGGTTGTCGTACGACTGTTGAATGGAACAACATCGTGCACGAAACAACAACAACAACGTGGAGGACAAGCTCGTGTCACATAAACTGCTCGCGAACAGCCTCACACATGGAGCCATGGAGTATCGTCACAGCAAGACCTCTGACAACCTATGCGACATATATAGCTGCTTGCAGTATGGCTTGTTGTTGTCACCAGGTCGTGACATGGTATTGTAGGGAGGTACTGGTTATAGGGATGTGAACAGCCTTGTATGCGGTAGATGCTTGGTTGGAGTCGCCATCTTATTTATAGAAACCGAGCAGTTGTTACAGAAGGGGAAAAGTAAGGGAATCCGCAAAGGAAAAACAATCGGGTGTGACAAAAATGAATCGTTTTTCAACAGCTAATGAAATAGTCTCACTAATAATATAACAAGAAAGTGAGAATAAATTGAAAATAATTTGACAGATCTTTCGAAAACTTGCCAAGCAATATCCACGAAAGCCCGTAGGCAAATGGCAACAAGTTTGACAAAAATACTGGAGAATTATTTAGATTATTTTTTGATTTCTTCATCAGGCACGGCATAAAATCTATCTTGTTTGCTTATTTCTTACTTGTTTTTGATGATAACTATCTGACAACTGACATTTGTCAACAAAAACAAAAGCTACAGAGATTACTACACCGTTTCATGTGTCAGTAAATTTTGCATCCGGACAAGTTTTCACTTCTCCGCAGTTTTCTGCTCGTGCCAAGTTAGCAACGATTCACGATTCGAATCTCGTGATGAACTTCACGATAGATATCTGTCACGATCACCATACCCATTTATTTGCAACTTGCAACGGGGTTAACTAGTTAAACTCGATTGTTAGCTGCTCCAAGTCTGACTTGTATTTATTATAGGTATTTGTATCGTGGTTGATGAAATTGACAAGTAATGATTTTTAGCTGGATAAGGTATTGTCTATATTTTCTCTGGTGCATGGATATTAATCATGACCTGTATTGCATTTTGAGTGATGTATGATGACTCTATAATTAAATCTGTTAATTAAGTTTTAAGTGAGCACGATGCTCCACGATGGCTTCATTAAAGATTAATTTCAGTGAGCTTCCATTAATTTTTACGTACATTCCATAAGCAAGCAGCGATGAGAAAGAAGTAACGACAGACGATATAGATACAGGAAAAAGTTATGTGGCTTCCTTACCTTCACTTAGAAATTCAGAAAGAAACCAAAAAGTACGATGTACTCAATAAGTCTAAACTTTCAATATGATGCCCTTATTTGTACGTACACGTAGACTCGTGAGTTATTTCTTCCTTCTCAGTCAAAAAGTGATCCCATTTACTACCGCTTTTCATATTATATACCACTCAATCATTATATGATATATTAAACTGCAAAAGAAGATTCTCAATTCGAAGCGTATATATATTTTCTTTATAACTTTTTAAAGAGTAGTCCGTTTTTAACGATTCTTTGTTTGTTAGATAGGGTATACCTCGAAGAAGTTTCCACTTAAATTTGAAAAAATCCACCTTTAACGGTAGGAAAATAAAGTATGATTTATTGTTCACTTACTGAATTTTTACCCGTTACCCGATTCTACTATGCATAACTTTGTATTGTACTGGGTTATCCAATTTCGATAAATAGGTAAAGCAAGAACAACTAAAAAATGAAAAGTTTAACAAGAAATTAAACCGACTACACAAGAAAATGAAAAGCGAAAAATAAAATAATAGTACATTGTGTTATTAGGAGTAAATGTGATACTTTGTGTGCTGAGCATGTAAGTTTAAACGACGAGCTGCTATTTTTCCTTTAAGCATAGAAAATATAATTAAAAATAATTAAAAAATGCCCAAAACTTCAACAAATATTCATATATAATATCCCAAGTGCATGTCAAATTTTCGATTGCGCGAATGCACACGAAAGAAAATTATCGACAATTACATGCACGAGGGATATTCGAAGGACTATTTCCCGATTAAAATTTAGCCAAACGCTGTTTCTCTCATGAAAAATAAAGCAAAATTTAAAAACTTCATTTGACAGCAAATCAGAATCACATTGGTAATTTGCTCTAGTGCGAATTATCGATAATTTGCAGTAGTGCAAAAATTATCGTGTAATTCTACGTTGATTGGACAACATTCAGAAATGTCAGAATTCTGATTGCATAAATTTTATGAGGGAAATAGTCTCTCTTATCCAGCATTTCTAATTGTCATATAATATGCTGTTTTGTTATTTTTGCTTATTTATTTCATTTTTAACTGTTAAATTATTGAATTACAACCTAACTATTTTTCATAATATTTTACTTTGTCCGCCGCCGGAGTAAAAAGAAGTATTACTAAGGAGACACTTTTACACCGGCGGCGAGAATATTGGACTTGTTGGCTTGTTGAATACAAATACATAAAAACGTACTTTTATGACGTTTGAAGAAAAACCTTTTTAGTCTTAATAACTTAGATAGCTCCTAAGCTAATATAATTTTGAGTCGGCATTCGTTGATTATTTGGCGCTGAAACAAAATTAATTACTTAGTTCTTAAGATTTATTTTATTTTCAGTTTCTTTTTACGTCGATTTAATTTTTTGTTAAAAAGTTTTTTGTTCAATCAAATGTTAATTGCATAAAACACTATACTTTATGAGCGACTATATTACATACGATTAAGGATAATTTTCAGTATAAATTTCTAAAAGATATACGATATGCATGTCAATATTGTTAGTTTTGCTTGGAAATCTGAAGAAGTACAAATGGAATATTTCTAAATCGGCGATGTTACGAAACAGTGAGATTGCCCACTATATTTGCATGAAGTCAACACTGGAAAAAATTTATAACCGTTTGTATTTCTGCAACGATGCTTCAACTTGTGTACAAATAAAAATAATGTAAACAAGCTGAATAGGTAATCGTCTGATGAAATTTTTAATCTTGAAAGCAAGAGTGTGAAAAGTAAAATTAATTGTCTAAACAATCAATGGCTCTTCACAATCTGATAGCAATGCATATTCATTTATTTCGCTTTCACTAATGCAAAGCACTCATCGGTTGATGTTGATGCATACTTGTCATCGGACAACTGCTGTTTGCATTAATTTTAGTCAATGCTGTCATTAAGACTGCCCACAACATTAGTCTGAATAGTTATAATTTATAGTGTTACTGCAAAAATTCTGCAGATAGAAATTCCAGCCTGGTTTAGCAGTTCTTATCAGGAACTAGAATTCTTCTATGGTCGATCTACCTCGTGAACGATTTCATAGTTCAAGCCTCATTATGGTTTTTCTAATTTATCTGATATTTGTTTGCTATTTATAGTTATTATTCCGAAACTATTTTAATTAGGAAGTTTTTCGATAATATTGTTTTTCTGCTCTGTTATTAATGAATTTTATTAGACTTTAAAAGAACATTTATTGCTAAAAGTGAATGTTAATCGATTCCATTATCGAACTATTTCAATTATCTACAAATTAATTTGAAAGCGATAGCTAAATTTTAATTAGAACAAGAATGCAAATTTTTATATTGGAACTGTGTTTTTCCTAAAATTTAACGTGCGTTCAGTTTCCTGCTGCCAATAGCAATATGAAAATAACAATAAATATAGCATCACGTCATTTACCACTTTTTTTTAAACTGAGGATCTATGAATCCTAACACCATTCTACCCTTTTAAGGCTGGCAGTAGTTATTTGGTTATTTTGCTTGATTACTTTTCCATATATTTCTCAATTTTTTTTCTTTTCTTTAGTTATCTAAGTGAAAACGCTTGGTGGCAGATCAGTGGAAATTTTTGGACATCCTCCTTTTTCACTTGCTTTTAAAACTGAAGGAATTTTTGGGTGGATAACAGTTCACAAACGATAAAAACCTCAAAAGAAGCAGTGACATCCTGGATCAGATTTTTGGTGGTATAAGAGTCTAACATCGGCATTTGGTACCACGTTACAATAAATGCCTTGACAACTATGACGATTACATTGCAAAATAAAGTACTGTACTGTAACTTTATAAATAAAGTTTTGAGTTGATATTTTTCGTTTTTATTTACTTATGCTTATGCCAAATTGTTCTTTAATTTCTGGGCGACCCTGATATACATACCACTTTTCCTTTCAACTGTTTTTCTTCAGTTTTTCTGTCGATCAAGATTTATTGGGTTTATCTCATTGATTACCTATTCTTCGTAGTCCGTACTTCTTATATATTTCTAGTTATCTTTAGCTATGTCTCCACCATTTCAATTTCTCTTCTTTTATTACACTGTCCATGAGTTGTATATGTAGTGCTTCTCTGATTTCATTGATTTCATATTTTATCCATGATGATCCTCCCTTCCTTTTTCATTAAAACCCTTTATATGTTTTGAGCAGAAAAAGTAACTATTTTTGTTCGAAAATTTTTCGTAATTAATCAACTTTTGTTTGGATTACTTTAACAGTGAACAGTGTAACTGTTGCACCTGGTAGAATAATTATTTTATCTAATTAAAAATCGATAAACACACTTTGATTTGATGTGTTTCTTTTAAAAATCCGTCAAACTGTTTCATTCGTACCCAGTCTCCCTTAGTACAGAGTTTATCTGATGTTCAACTATGATACTGAATAGTTCAATATAATAAATACATGTACAAAAATGAGTATGCAATGGTTTAGTTTAAAATAATTTCTTTTCTTATACTTTTATGAAACACCTGTATAATACTTGCTAATATTTCGCAATGTATAATTAGATTTCAACGGTAATTATAGCATTACCGTAAAAGCATAATATTCTTAGGATTTTAATTACAAGATTATATCAAATAAAAGAACAAGCATTAAGCTTAAGGTTAGCTGATAAGAAATTTCAAATTGTTGCACAAATGCATCATTGCAAGTAAGAAACCACATTAAACATAATTATGCAAATACACTAAATAACAAAAAAAACTAAAAACATCATAATTAACAGATCCGTTGTTTTGCAAGACATGCATATTAAAATCTCTGGTTGTCCATCATCCATCAAGTTGACGACGGAAACAGAACATCAGAACATCTGAACATCTGAACAAGAGAACATCCGAAAGGCGTTGGGGTAGATTGAAATGACGAGGGCGTACATCATCCGCTCCGGAACCTCTAATTGCAATTTCACACACCCTCGCCTCGAGACAAAGTTCAGTGGGCAGGATGAACTGATTGCTGCAGACAACTCGCGCGGAATCGCTCACCATTGGCGAGAAATATATGCAGCGTTTGATCTACTGGTTTCATTCCACCAATTTAAATTAGAAATGGTGAATTCCGAGGTCGATATCGAACAGTTCTCGTACCTCTCAAAGTACTAGACGTGCTGCATGTATAATTTTAGTAAATACGTAATGTTATGTTCTGGTTCATCGCTTCGACATGAGTGGTATTAGGGTATCGGGATCTTAGTATCTTTACCGGTGCTATGATGGTATGTTTATGATAAGTTGTGGTGTAATGCTGTGTTCTGTAATGATTTAATAGGTAGGGAAATTCTCTTGAAGGTTTTGCGTTAAATTGCAAGCAGGAAGGTTCTGCTACAGTTAGAAATTTAGATAATAAGAAGATGAGAGCAATTACCTAAACGTGTATTCAGTTACATTATTGTGTAATGGGTTTTATCCATTTTATTATCAATTATTGTAGATTTCACAATCATAATGTCTAGACAAATATTTATTGTTCTTAAAAACTGCTTAATTCTTGAATAAAGTAAAGGATATGACTCGATATCGCGGAAATTACTCACTAAATCTAAAATTACTACAAACATGACCAAATGTTATCTGCACTCTTAGAGGCAATGATAAAATTTTAAACACTTATAATAACAGTAATAATAGTAGTAGTAGTATAATAAATACGATTAGTATTGCTTAGAGACTGCAAATTTATTTTTTTTACGACAACTTAGAAATCTGCTCATTGAATGTTTGTTGTTGCTTGGGAAATGAGGTACATTGCAACATCGTGCGAAATGAATTTGTTTTGTGAGTATTTGAATACAGATCATTTCATTTCAAGACAGGTGCCATTGTTGGAATACTTATTTAGAATTGTGGAAGAGGGACAAATTTATTTTTCTACCCTCATTTACTCCTTATTTTGTTAATATAAGTACATACATTTATACATAATGTATTTTTGCGGAATACATTATCACTTTTTTGCATTATCATTAAAAAAATATGTTATAATAATTTATTTATGTAATCTAACTTTCTTTGTTGTAATTGAATATCATTGTTGTAATCAAATTTTCATTGTTGTAATACAATCTTCATTGATATAATCAAATACGTTCATGTTCTTGGGTAATTCGTCGAAAACGATTTTGTATGTTTCTAGATTTGCCAATTCGAAATTTCTGACTCTGCTCCTTCGTCTTCTCGTGACTTCAGGTTCGGTAAAGTTAAGGATTTTTTTTCGTGTATTTACTTCTCATGTTTCGATTTTTCAGGCAAGACATATCGCTTGTGAAGATAAGTATTTTTAAATAGTACTCTTAAAAAAAAATAATTGTGATTTACTGTAAAAAAAAAATCGTTAAACGAATACTAATTATAAAAATCGATTTATAAGTGCAGTGTGTATTCACGATTATGTTAAATGAAGTGGAATGGCGCGCAAAAATACAGCAACAGAAAAAATGTATGATTAATGCCCTGCACACATAAAATTATAAGTAAATGAACCGTTTGCAGTGCACTAATTGTTTATAATTACAATATGACGCTGTATGCATAATCCAAGCTCATATATCATTCCACAAACGACTATAATTGAAAATCACAAGTATTTAATTAAAAGCAGGATAATCGAAAGTGGCTGGGCAGCGTCCAATGCACGTAGATCGTTCAGTGTTCATGAAGCGAACCAGTGAAGAATGCAGTGTGCACCGGTTCATTTCACATGTCCTTGGCGTTACATAATCCTGTTACAATAAACATTTGCGAAATAGTGGAGGTAATAACGGCGTGTGTCCGGTAAACCTGCTAATGTTCAATGCTCACAAAAACCATTCTTCACACAGCGCTACTGTCGACGATATATGCTTAATTAATTCAATTAATCATACGGAATTATATCACCTATCTATTTCAACGTATCATAGGGCGCAGTTCATCAGTAATTATTGAAAATACTATCTTCAAATCTTTACTGTAAGGGTCTCGCAACTCACTAATGCTCGGTTTTATAAAGAAATTTAAACTCAGGTTTATTTAATTCCATTATCCAAATGACAATCAAATTTTTGACAGCAATGCTATTAACATTACTAGCGATGTTATGAGTATTATAACAACCGCAGATGTCAGTTTGAAATCCGAGCTCGTAAAGCGAGGATTTTAAGACATCTAAGGCCTGTGACGACTCATAACATCCGTGGTTTGTTCAATAGTTTACCGGTTTTAGAATATGAAGACGTTACTGTCATTACTAAATATTATTTTTTAAAATTTTTTATGAAAAACATTTGTCATAATTTTAGAAGGTGATCAAGTAAGTCTGTTTGTTTCTATTTAACACCATGGTTACACTTCTTTTGTATCATATTTATAAAAAAAATTTTACTTAAACGTCAACTGTGTTCATAATGGCAAGATAAAAAATTGGATTTTGAGATGCTGAATTGCCTGAAAATATTTGGAACACTGCAGGTGAAGCTCTGAACAGCTTAATTCATTGTGTATTAATAAATAGCGTTATATTATCATTGTGTTTTATTTTCATTTTCTTGATTGTTTTGACAGGTCAGTATGGTAATATTACCATATAGCATAAAGTTATGACATACTTACCCTGCCTACTATTGTGCTTGTAAACATAGATTTAATCTGCTGGAACCGGTAAAGAAAGTTACAAAATAATTTGAAATGATGTGCACCTATTGAAACTAATACATTTACTTGAAAAGTTTTAAGTGACAGTTAAATTCCTCTATAATACCGGGCATAAGAAATTTAATAGTTCATAGAGAAACATTTCGATCACCAAATACAATTAACCTGGTAGAATTTTTCCTCTTTTTAAAACTTTTTTATCTTGGATAAATTGTGGATTAATCCCGGAGCTTTCTCATCAATAATACTTAAAATTAATTCCTATCATGGCAAACACAAGTCAGTAGGAGACCTATTTGCAGCGATATTTACTGGCTATTTGCAGTGTAAACATCGCATTCTCAATAGTAAAGACACATAAAAACACGTCTTTTTCTTTCTTGGCGCCTAACGATCGTGTTGTCCGGTTCTGGCGGCGGGAGGCGCCACTGTCGCCGCACGCAGCCGCCGCCATATTGTAAACACGGAGGGAATTTGCGTTAAGTTGGCCATTAAGTTAATTTTAGGAGTTATAATGTTTGATTTATATCATTACGCATGTGAAGTTATGATCTATAAAGTGGCAAGGTTGATATTATGTCATGTATAAGTGAATAACATAACCTTAATGACAAATAGGTTGACACTTTGGAATGCACATTACGACGGCTGTTTGAAAAACAAAAGTTTGTGAGATGTTATTAAAACGACGTTCATAGATTTTAATCACTGAAACAATGGAAATACAACAATAAAATTTAAAAAATGATATCGATAGTTCACGTTGGAATGATTTTATCGCGACTTTCTCACGATCAGTTATTAATATTTCTAAGCTCTTGTTATTAGTTACCTCTAACGGATTTCATAACAAAGAAATAACAATCGTATTCGTTTTACCATACCTATATAAATAAAGTAACGGCATTTAAACGTTACAATAAAACAATTCATTGTTACCCGCAAAATAAAACTAAAATAATTAAAGATAACAGTATGAACTTTTTGTACAACTCGTCATAAATATAAATTAATCGTGACCGGTAAGTTATCACGCCATAAATAATGAAATATTATCGTGGAAATTAATAAATACAAAATACAATTGAAATGTTAAGAATTTCTTCCTCTGTTTGCAAAATGGAATTATGCTTTATAGCAATTGAAACTGTAAATGGCGATAACATATATTATGGGAAACTAAGGCTAACAACCCATAAACAATAAAATATAAACAGGGATTGATTAAGAAATTAGTTCTCAAAATACCTATTTAGATTTTTACCTCCCGTCAAAAAGGATCGCAAAAAAACTGTTGTGGGCACCACAGTACCTCCCGTCATAGATTTCTTATAAAACAATACAGGAACACAGACAACCACTATCAAGAAACGTTCAAGCTGGATTTATAATTTAACATAAAAAATATAGAACTTAATTTGGAGGTTTTATAAATTGCACAGAACGACATATGAAGTGACAGAAGAAAACATACCTGACTTTGTCTATGTCAGGTGTTTTCGCGGCGGTTACTAGGAAATACTTAACCGAACTAACTCAAAATACAACGAAAGTACGCGGAAAACACAGAATGCATTGTTCAATAGGCTCATCAACAACCTTAAAATGGAACATATTTGAAACAAATTTTGATAAATATCCTTGAAAACAATGTCAAAAAATATAACACTTTATTAATTAATTATTAAAAGTACATTGTTTTTTGAGTGACGTCAGACCGACTAGTGACATATAGAGGTTGCGCGCGCATAATCTCGGCCATCTTGGCCTTGAGTGTTGTGTTCTGTCAGTTGTATTATTGTTTTTTTTTTCTTCGATGATGATGAATTTATATGAACATTACAAACGACCATGCTCTTCAGTGGGATTCGAACCCACGACCTCTGGTGTGCTAGGCAAGTGACATAGCCACTACGCCACCGAGATTATTTTTTTTATTTGTTGAAATCTTTAAATTCTTGTTAAAATTACAATTATGCTTATAAAGTATTCCTTTGTGCCAAGTTGTGAAAACAACAGCAACAAAAATTCAAAATTATTATTTATTTCAACGCTGTTTTGTCATCAGTCACTATGACGTCACGCGGTTTTATATTAATTACAGTAATTTAGAAATTAATTACAGGCTTAATTGTATTACAATATAGATGAAAACACGAAAAATATTTATACTATAAATAGAAGTACACATTTCCAAATTATTATAAATAATAATATTTATTACATGTTTAATTTCAGAGCTGAAACCCAAAATTGGGAATTAGCTCCAATAATATATTTATGTTCTTTAGTGATAGTTATAAGTGTAAGTGTAAAAATAAAAAGAGAAATGTTTTCTACAGTTTCGTAATTATTATCGGTGATAATCAAATACCGCAACATTTAAAAGCTACTTTAAAATCCGCTTAACATATTTCCTTCACTACAGCAAAGCAGCAGCCATCCTCAATCTAATTGCATTACCACCATAAAAGTAAAATCTCCGTTAATGGACTGAGGACATTAAACCATTCTCCAAACATCGTTACATTGGTTCAAACTATAAAATGCATTCGTTTCCGCAAGAATTACCGCTAACGCTACCGGTCTGTTATTTACTGGTCAACGTTCGATCGAGAGGCGAGATCTCAACAATAAAAACAAAAGTATCCCAACTGATAAATGTACAGTATTGACCATTGAGAATATAGAATGTGAAACTTACTTGAGACGTTTTATTCGTGGCGACAAAAGGAGTTATTGACCTTACCTGAAACAATCGAAAAGAATTAGTTAGTAAAACAAGTTCTATAGACAAATTTATTGATGTTATTGACTGTGATAAGAGTTTTATCTGGCTATATTGTCGGGGTTAAGTATTTGAATGAAGACATTTCTAGTAGGTAATAAAATGATATGGAACTAGACAGACGGACATTAAATTTTGCGATGAAAATTCAAATCAATATCGCTGCCATTTCATTTCTCGTAAATCTTTGAAGAATTAATATCTTCTAGCAGAAGTAAGATACATATAAGCTTTGTCGTATTGTATATATATATATATATTTGATTCAGTTTTACCAGTTTCTGTGTAGTTCAACAAGGTTATAATTACGGTTTCTGTTCAAATATACGATTAAAAATTAACAGAAAACATCAGATTATCTTCTTTGTACAAAATAAAAGATTGGCAATCCAGATACTTTATTGAGCAATCTATTTAAAACTGAAAGTACTGATGTATCTCTAGTAATATTCGGATGGGTACCTATGGAACAAACCCTTAAAAACCTTTGAAAAGAAACCTCAACCATAAAATAATTAAAACTTTAATATTATTGTCGAACAATCTTTATATCAATTGTTAAAATAGACCAAAGATTGTACAGCAGAAATAATACGCATTTTTCGCAGCCGCAAAGTAGACCGAGAAATTGAATTTCGCGGCTGTTGTTATGGTAACGGCCGCAAAATCCAAAATAATTGTTTTGTACCATATTTCGCGTCCGTTGTTAATGGTAATGGACGCAAAATAGGGCAAAAAACAATCATTTTGATACTTGAGAATTGATATTATTTTTTCAAAACTAATTGTTTTGTTTATCGAATGTCACTCCCATAGCCATTTTCTATTTACAATAAAATTACTTAAAATTTGTAATTACATATTTTTTTACGCTTGCACAAAAAATAGTGTGTACACCTTGTCCGCGAAATCCTTTATCGTCCTCGATATTTTTCTCTCGGTACGCTAAAGAGTGATTTCGCGGCCTTGGTATACAAATAACTATTATATGTTGAAGTGTTCCTGATTCATGTAGTTTCTCTTTTGTTTTTTCTTGGGTCTAAAAATCCAAGATAATTTTATAGCTATGTGTTAATATGAAATTATTTAAATTCGGGGCCTATTCTGTAACTTATCTGTTAATTTTTAACTGCCAGTTAAAAAATTTAACCGATAAAATTATGTGTTAAATAAAATTTTCAATATTTTCTCTGCTGTAAATCTGGTATTTTGATGCCTAGTTAAACCAATAACTATTTTTTGTAGTTCACGTTAAAAGTGAAATCAAAGATTCATCAAAATTATAAATTTTCTTTTTTATGTTTAGCAATATTTCAAAGTGCTAAGGTTAAAAACAAATAAAATGTTGGCTCATAGCAAGAAATACAGGCAATAATATTCCAACAAAGACACAACTATGACTAATTTAAAAGCAATAAAATTTCGAATGCCTCCATCAGCATTGAAATATGGAATTCATGGTTTGTTTGGAACAAGTGAACAGCAGTAATTAACAGAAACAATTCAAAGAATGAAAGTCACTCTTGACACAAAATTTTCTACAACAATTATATTTACATTTCATTACATTTTAAAAACCTTGTCCTTAATGAAATAAACGCATACCTAAATTGAGGACAGATTTTCAGAGAAAACACCTATTATAACAGCATCAAACTTTAACTCTTCTTATTAAACTAAACGCTCGGCCATTCAATTTGCGAGAAACTTCATTCGGAAATTTCTTTTTCTCTTCATTGGCATTCATAATGCCCACTATTCCATCGTCTTACCGTCTTCGTAACACAAACACAAGGAATATCTTTGGTGTTTACTATTTGCAAAAATTATAATTAAATTATAAGAACTATTATTGTTCACATCAATTTATCTTTTCACTGTCGACAGATATGACTGCGACATCAAAATATTAATATTCTCGGTGCAGACGGGTGTTAATATTTATTATTTAATAAAACTAGACAGTATATTTTCTAATAAAACTACTGTAATAAAATGCGGAACGTATCACATTTAATAATAGTGTAACGACAACAGTCTAGAATATTAAATTTTCCTCAACTTATATGAAACTCATAAATAACAATACTTTCTTGGTGACAGGTGACACCTTCGGAGGTTTATAATATGCTAAATTCCACTTTGTTCAAATAGGAACAATATGAGGAATAATAGTTTATTATACACCAAGATTGAGAATACAATCATTATTGACTTGACAGAGGGGAACAGGGCGTGTTCAGTAATGATTGTCTTGCTAACAGTGGTATACTATTACACTTCTTCTTAAATACTATTTAATTAATTTTATATTAATAATAGCACAAGCATTTTGATATGAATACTCAAAGACTAAGTAGGAAGAAATAAAATTCTTTGTTTTTAACATTGTTTTCATCTCACATTTTATTATGGTTACTGGTAACAATGTTTGAAGAAAGTGATATTGAGAATTGGAATCCTCCGGAAATTAAAGAAGCGGCAAAAAATGTGCAGTTAGATACATTACTGCCTGTAAAATCTAAAGCTATATAAACTGCAGTACAAAATTATTGCAGCATTCGAAGTAGACATTAGTAATGGTGTAGTTTTATGATTTTTATAATTAGTCTATTACAAGAAGTAAAGAAACATGTAAAAAAAATAACATACCTATATATCATTTAATTGGAAAACTACAATATTTATAAAAAATAATACAATATATATTTTATTTGAAATCAGCACTAAAGTGCTCAAAAATCGTCATTAAAAGTTCAGAAATCGTCACTAAAGTAACCCATTATACGACGATTTTGAGCAACCCAGTGCTGGCAACCGTTAAATAATTATTGTACAATTAGGATAATTTTGGCAGATATATTAACGTATATTATAGTAAATTTGGACGCAACATGAAACAAAATTTGCAAGAATAATTAACTAATTAATTCCGATGACGAAGTTGAGGACAAAACACACAATTTTGAGAATTATTTACGATAACTTCACTATTCGAGGTTGGCAATACTGACAGTCAGTTTCAATTGACTACTGACAGGTGTATAAACTTAACCTATATTGTATTTTTTTAGTTTTTTTCGAATTTTAGATTTCAAATAAAACTTTATATGTACCTCGGCACTGAAGTTCCTTTTTATCACTCATATGGTTTATTTTCCTCGGTCCTACGGGCCTCGGCAACTAAATTCCATATTCGTGATAAAAAATTGAACTTCAGTACCTTGATACATAAATAACTATTTTCTATTCCTGTATAAATATATTCCCATTATTTAAATTTTTCACTTTTCTCGACCAATCACAGAGCCCGAAATTCTTAATTCACGATTATTTTAAAGACGTGATATGTATCACCAAGCAACGGCCGTCTGACAGTTGACAAGTAGTCAGTTGTCAGTGTGTATTTTTATGTTGAAGTTTTTCAACGTGTGTTTTCAACGAATTTCGATCATTTTCAAAAGTGAATTCCGTATTTACAGGAGTAGAAAAAGATTGATGTCCACCTAAAATCTAAAAAAATGTGCTCCTAGTATACTTCCAAAGCAAACACATAAGAAGCGTGCTTCAATTTTATGGGCTAATTGTTCAAATTGGCTTTTAAAAAAAGAGAATATACACATTTAAAAACGTTGTAAGTTACTTGCATTCTTAAAGTATCAAAATGCTTCATAATAAAAATATATATTTTACAGGTCAATAATAATAAATTATTAACCTCTTCCCAGTAGTATGATCAAGCGGTTGTGAAATACAAACTTTTAACTCCAAAAGGCGATAGTAGTGAAAAAACAAAAAGTAATTTCTATTTCATATTACTAAAAAAAATTGCTGCACCAATAATTAAAGGGTAACGATGTTCAAAAGTCAACGGCATTCGTCACGTGGTTGGTTGAGAGTAGGTGGTACGCATTCCTGGCGGGGTCGCATATCGGTTCAACTAACAAAATTAATCAAATTTGCACCCATGTTCACATATATTATTATCCTCCTTCTGATATAGCGAATGTAAACCTACGACTGTATGACTGATAAGTTGGTAACAATGTGCAATACATAAACGTCAAGTTTTACACGACAATGAATTAAAATTATCGGGTTGTAAATTAAATAGCATAGGTCACCTACGAGGTATAATGAGCGATAAATTAAGCCAGTTTTAAACGACAAAACTAACTGTCCTGTCAATATGTCCGGGTTTTCTCAGACTGCAAGGAGAACCACTTCCGGGTAGTTTAAAATTTAATATGTGGCACTAAAAATATGTTGATGGGTTTTATTATAATGTAGATTTAATTTAATTTAGTTTTAAATTATTATTTATGTTTCCTGCTGTAAACCTGGGTGGCAAAACTTGAACTATTAGCTGTATAACTGTAGTTTGATAAATGTTTTCATTTTAATTTCAAATATTTTAATTTCTTCATATATTGACACTTTTAGCTACATAAAGTATAATTAATGTATTTATAAATAAATTTAGATATTTGAAAGTACAAACATTAAAGTATTCTGAGAATTGAAACATAATTTAATGTGAACAAGTTCTATTATGTGCTATACTAATACTTAAGTCCTTTTAAAATTCTTGAATAAAATTACGATTACTCTACAGTTATGCTAAAGGATAAAGGTCTCTATGAATACATTTCCATATGTAATATATTAATTATATTAGCAAAAACTATAATGCACAAACTTGGTCCGTTATCCATTCTTTTATGGACGACAACTAACTAAGCTTATCTATAATATATTAATTAAAACTAAACAAAATAAAGCGAGGAACCCACGCTCCCCTCATGGTGTCTATCAGTGAATATGAACGTGGGCATATATGAAAACATTTAATTACTACTTTTTACCATTAATTAAAGCTTGAAATTGTTGCGTTAGATAATTGGTACAGCTATTTAACAATCTTTAATCTTTAATTTGAAAGCGGAAACATTAAATTGGTAAACACGTGTTACATTTATGTATTTGAATAATTACAGTTTTTGATTGTTTTGGCAATTTATTATGTCACACTGAATTAGTTCAGAAAGTAGGTTTAGCATTTTTATTCTGATTTTATTGTCTTTGCAATGACATTCTGATTTAACGATCTTATTCAGTCAGGTAATAAATCCGTGTACAGTTATCAATTCGATTCGTTATTACATTTACTCTTTAGCTAATGGTAAAATCAATAGCACTGTTTAATAGCTGATATTGTCTAATAAAAACGTTGAAAATACCTCGTAAAATAAAAACGGTCTAACATTAAACACTAGTTCCATACAGAATCTTTTTAACGATATGAAATTATTGGCTGTTATTTAGAATAGAATTCTATAATTTATTTATTTTTTAATTCAAAGCGGAAAATTTAAAGAATCTAAAAAAAAATGGAGAATAACTTCATAACATATGCTTAACATTTTGTTCCGCAAGTTTGTGGAAAATAAATCCATACAAAATATTATCCATGACAAAAAATTAATATATAAATATATCATCACGCCTTTTACCCATTTTGGATATGACACGCTGCTTTTACAGATCTCGGTAAGTAATCTTTAACAGAAGAAATTTCTGCTAGGGCCATACGTTAGATTTTGAGAATAAAATTACGGGTTATATTTGAACTCCCCTCGTATATTGATTTAAAAC
Source organism: Poecilus cupreus (assembly GCA_963942605.1). Lineage (NCBI taxonomy): Eukaryota > Metazoa > Arthropoda > Insecta > Coleoptera > Carabidae > Poecilus > Poecilus cupreus. The sequence goes on from OZ012714.1 coordinate 34,372,140, forward strand.
CATACATCTGATCAAACATTGGACTATGTGTGATCAATCGATAAAATATCGAACTATAAATCTAATTGTTTGAGTCATCCTTTAAAAATAATCTTTTATCGAAAATCCTACGTAGATAGAATACTCTGACATATTGAGTATTTCAATGTCCAAAATACATGTAAATGTTTCCATTACTGCCAATGATTCTACGACAAAAAAAAACTAAATCTATAGCTTAATTTATGAGGTATGGAAAATAAATCGTCTGTACACACATTCATTTTAATTACGAGCATTCTTCGCTCGTCGAAATGAAGCCGCAGAATATCATTTTTCACAGCCGCACATTAGTTTCGGCGGCGCGAGATATTTCGCGATAATGCCCACTCATATATCAGCGCAGCAGTCTTACACCAGCCCGACCCTTATCCCCTGGGGTACTCCGTATGGCACGTCCACGTCTTTCTTCGTTCCCAATATATGCGGTCGGTTTCTCGGTTTGTGTCCGTGCCTGATTCGGATTTTACGAGACGCAATACGATGACTTTTGCTTTATGGCACAGCGCAGACGGTTTATTATTCAGTTTTGTAATTAAAGTTCGCTTTTGCCACACATCGGTCTGTCGGTTAGTAATGGTAATGGCCAACTCAGAGCCCATTGGCGAGGTGATTGTTATTCTTTTGTTGCTTTGTTTTATAGGGCTTTGCTTTTGTTTCTTTGTTGAAGACACTAAATGTTTGTGGTTCGCTTGAACCAGATGGCTCGGACAACTTAAATCTTTCACGAAAATACTAAGACACTTTTGGACAAAGTGATGTGAAAGAAAGTTGAAATGGACAAATCCTGGCACCAATATTGCCTAACAACAACTTGATTGAAATCCATAGGGAAGTAGTATAGAAGAGGAAGACCTTACAACACTTGCAGAAGATCCATTCTACAAGAAATTATTGGCGGATTGGGGTAAACTTTTCCTCTTGGCGTTTTCCCCGATCCCATATTCGCTTGTCCCTTTTTCCTGCAATGACGGCGGGGGAAAAATATCCACCTACCTTATATAGGTCCTATTGTATGTATACTTAAACAATTCTTTTAAATAATAATGCTAATGAAGGCAAATGCAATAATGAATTACTGAGGATAAAGATCGAAAACTGACGACCTGCAAAATTAAAAATTGATGCCCACTGTTTTCAATCCAATCTTGGTTTATTGATAATATTTCCATTTCCTATTTGAACATTGATATAAGTGGCATAAAGAGACATTAAAATGTATGTATGTAGGTATCAACAAATGTAACAACGTTGATTTAAACGAGTTGTAAGTATTACGCATATCTTAAATTGCATAAATCTAAAGGTGAACTCTATAAAGTAATAGGATTTCATTATAAAATGCCGTTATCGTAATTATTTACATATGTATATAAATAACAATTGTTGTGTCAATACATATGTAGAATCGTGCTGTCAAATACTGTTAAATCATTTGAATATTAATTAGTAATACATGAGGCTTGAAAGGAACCTACAAATTACCACCCATCACAATGGAGAATAACCATTTTATCATGATTGTAAAACAAATAAGGCAAACTAATAAAATTGGGTATATTTATGTTTGCAAATATTTCCATTTAATTTCATTGAATTCGTTCCAGTTCCATAAATAAACAAACTTAGCAACTTTTCTGGCAGATCAACATGAAACCAGCCAAGTTGCCTTAGCAAGTCAACAAAACAACAAACAAACAAAAAAATAAAACAATCGCATGAAGTCGAGAAACAGCGTGCAGTTTATCAACGGTGCCGTGGACGAAACAAAAAGCGATCAGCAACAACATCAAACGCACATCAAGAGACTTAACTTTCACCTTGCCGAGTTGCTGGCTGTTTTGTTGTAGCAATTGCAACGGCCGATCGCCATTGTCGATAATTGAGAAATCAAACGGAGAAAAATGCGTTGAAAAATACGACACGATCGCGTTGTTTTCAGCACACTTGCACGTATGTGGAATTCTTAACAAGCCACGATTTTTTATTGCTTATTTTATGGGACTCTTCACTAGCAAGTACAACACAATATACTTTAGGTAATGTAGAAGGAAAAACCGTATTCCCGGGTGCTTCTTATAGCTGGATGTTTTTGTTAGTTTCTCGTTATAAAGTGAAACTTGAATGATCATTACACGCACATGAGGATAATAATTAAAACTGAAACCATTATTTCTGATCTTAGCAAACAACAAATTATTTCAATCAGCCTCAAAATTGTAAGAACAAATTAGATGAAGAATTAAGAAGCTTCAAAATACATTTTGGGCTAGTTTTAGCAACTACGGCTAAAATACCTGGTAACTTAACTACCAAGTTAATAAAAAATATTGCATCGAAATAATTACACAATACTTATAATAAATAAAAATATCATCAATTAATCATTTAGAGTGTGGGACTATGTGTCTGTAAGTGATATAGGAAAACAATGTAACAAAATAATTTTACTTATAAACTTTGACAGTTAATGAAATATTGCTTTGGTTAACGGATTAATTTTTGTGAATGTTCATGGAGGAAAAACCAGAGTGGTAAAGTAAAAAATTGTGTCAAATTGAATTTAATTGAAATATATCAGACAAACAAAGAGATAAGGAGATTATGTTCTAAGTCTTTAATGCAATATTAGTATCTGTATTTAATTAAATCCGACAATTTGCAAATAGAAAATGTGTGATTATAATTTGATTGCAAAATAATGTTGCAGCTGTGCTTCTGTGCAACATAAACTGCTTTTACAACATTTTTGCTATAATTATTATAAATCAAAAGTTGCAGAAATTTATGAAACCGCAGAAAATTAATGTCATCATTTATCAATAAAACAACAAAAATATTACCCACAGCAGATAATTTTATACTTAAACAATACCTTATATAACAGTATGTCCCGTAATGGTTATTATTTATTTACATACATTGCGTGCATAGTAATATTTCTTAACTTGTATCCAATTCCATTGTTCAAAACATTGCACATAAACTAAAATCCCCACAAGGAAGTTCGCGAAAATACATTCGTAGAACACACCGAACAATTACTGAACCTCGTGTTGATAAAATATAGCTCAATACACCTTGGAATTGTAGCATTTTGCAAATAAACTACTCCATTTCAGAATATAAATTACCGTTTACTTGTTTCAATGTCACTTGTTGGCCAATGACCGGCTTCGCGAACCCAAAACAAACCCGTATAAAAAACGCGAATAAAGAGGGCGTTGTGCGAATTCTGATCGGCGATGTCCCGAAATATTTTTGAGGTCAATGTTTGAGGAGAAACACGCGCGAAAATAGACCCAAGTCATATTAAAAGTTTGTATTATGAATGGAACGATTTATGTTTGTGCTATTTTAATATTTTTAGCACACGTTCAAGAAGAAAAAGATTGCAGAAAAACTGAATCATCTAATAAGAACAGAATTTATGATAAACTACAACTGTTTTAACTACTAATTAGTATCAAATTATGTGCAGTTCAAATTGGCAAACTAGATGTTTGGCAAAAAGGTCAGAAACGTATTAGGAGTAAAATCACACACTTAAGCTTTTTATGCAATCAATTTTGCGAGTAGGTCAAAGCAAGGCCACCAGAATTAAAATTGCATACATGTAGTCGAATACAACATTGAAATTTATTTGTACAAATCTACTATTATCGTTTAGAACAGCTTCACAATTCGTAAATAATAAATATTTAGAAATGATACATGATGTAAATTTGCATACAACCTTAGCATAGAAATAATACAAACATCGACATTCATACATTCCTTAACGCTACGGAAAGATAATTGTTGTGATGGATCAGACGACTATAATAATCTTTTTCAGTATTATTTCGCGTAACACAAAAGATGATATCTTTATCCTACTGTGTTGTATGCGTGTGTGTTCTGACTCATTGCTGAAATATTTTTATTACACAACAAAGGTAAAAGTCGAATCATAAAACTGGACATTTAAACAACAATTTCTGATGCTTGTTGTTTGTGATAATATTTCTGTAATAATTCTTAGACTTGTTTGTATCTTCAATTTTCGTTCTCCAGATCATCAGTAACAAAGGTCTTCTTCGTCGTGTAGCTCTATTGGGAGCATTTTGGTTTCTTCAGATAACTATTGGCATTGCTCTTATATTTAATCTTGATGCTCCAGTTTTAATCTTTAATTTTCTTGACTAAATTTCCCAAAAGTTTACCCATAATTTTTAGTATGTTCACTGAATACACAATATACTCACTGGTATGTTACACGCTCATCATCCATCCTCAATCCATGAGCTATCGTCCTAATCTTTAACTCTTGCTCTATAATACAATATCTGCATCAATTTATCTGACACTTAGTACATTTTCATTCACATTAAGTCATCTTTTCTTAAGGTTGACTTGAGTTAAATCTATCGGATAATCAAGCCATGAAATTGATTCCTCAACTCGCCGGCCTACCCAATAGACTGCGGGGTTCACGACAAACATTAGCAATTGGCCTTACTAGACTAGAAACGTACCCAAGTGTACCTACTAAAATAGTCAAGTTGTGGAGCAAAAAAATTGGTAGTCGTTTTTTTATGTATCATGTGTATGAAAATAATTAAATTTTTCGTTCAATTTTTTTTTAAGCGATCTCAGCTGCTGAGTTTATATGCCGCCTTGGTAGAGTGACAAAAGCACGTAGTGTTCGCGGTCACCCATCCTAATACTGGCCGCAGGCAGTTTTGCTTAACTTGCGTTATCGAGTGAACCGGCTTCAACGCTTCCTGTCAAATTGTTTTATAGTTGAAGTATTTATTCAAAATGTTTTCTCCAGATATCCATCCAAATCCTAGATTTAAAAATAGCAGAAATACACTAGCAAGCCTTCCTTAAAATATATGGCATACTAAAGTACTTGAAAGACAGAAGGTTATCTATATATCGACGACGACTACTGTCGATTTTGTATTAAAATAAAAAGTGAGAAAGACTTAATGTGAAGAACTGGAAAAAGCTAAAGAAAAACTGTTGTAATCTTATGGAAATCTCGATGCTTAATAGCACAGAGATAATCGTTGAAGATGAAGATAAACAAAAATACCAAAAGTAATCAAATACAATTTAAACTTGAACATCTTATGTGAAAAAGTATTTCTATTTATTATTGAATGTTTATTTTGCTTGTAACGTAAGAAAATGTTTCCTTGTTTTATTAATTTATAAATGTTATGGTGCGAAAATAATCATAAAGTAAAGCAAAAACAAATATGTACAAGTCCTTGAATGGGTAATTGAAAATACCTGCCAATAGCGAAATATATAAAAGTTAATTACATTTATAATTTGTCAATAAACCAGTTAATTTTACCTGTACCATCACAAGTATTTTATTAATCCGCACCGCTAATTAGCACTAAAACATACATATTGGCTAGAAGGCACATTCCACCCCACTGAGCTGCTCTTCTTTTTGTTATTAATTCCCCTGCTATCGCTCAACCCTGGGGAGCCATGTTTATGACGTAGGTGCTAGATGCCCCGCCAACTTAGAACATTCCGCATTTTGTTCGTTTTTTCGTTCATTTCTTGGCTCTTTGTTGCTGATCCTCTGCTGCACTTGTCGAGGAATTCGCGGCTTTATGAAGAGGTGGATTTAGAATTAGATTGGGTTGAGATTGCGAGCAATGTCGTGTGCATTATGAACGATCGTACACCATTAACATTCCGCGGAGGATTTTTCTGATTGCTGCCAGCAGTCTTGCTCGTTTGAAAGCGAGACTCTTGTATTAGTTATAATAAATGCATGGAAAGCATTTGAATAAAGACTTTTGTAGTGCTATTCCAAGAATTCTGTATCTGCTCTTGCTCCATATCAACGAAAAATATTCTCCGACTTGGAATGAACTTGAAACAATATATTCTGACCTTAATGCAAAATATATCAAGTTCATTCTCTTGACGTTTTGATAATATCTTCCATTGCAGTGCTTGTGGAAAAAAATCTTATAAATTTTACATCGCTTTTTTTGATATTACTTTGTTTTTTCTGTATGCCCACATGAAATATTTACTGCATATATCGCTTATATTTGAAGGTAAACTGTAGTTTTTATATGCGCGTAGGTAGCAGCACACGTATAATCGTCGTTAACTTCACAAATATCTCATATATTTTTTATATAGTTTTAAAACTGTGTTTACCGAAAATATGTCACATTACTGTTAAAATATTATACAGAACAACAAAGCTGTCGAAGGCGTTGAATCAGATATTAGTTTTAGACACTTTGATCTCTTCAATTTGACATTTCTTAGTTAACCTCAAAAATGATAGTGTTTAGAAATTAAATCAAGTGTAAATAATAATTATTATAATTAATTGTGGTTCTATTTTTGCATTTGCGAAAGAAAAATGAGTGCAATAATAAAAGATGATGGATAGGTCCAATAAAACAAAACAGAAGAATTCTAGAATATTGGGAAAATTTAGTTCAAGAAATTTAATTAATTATTACAACTCGTGCTTGTTTTGCCATTTACATACATAGCAACAAAATCAAACACGCCATATAACTTAACCAAAACAATGATCAAAATATCACTAAATGTCAAATATCTGTCATAAATGCCTAACGATTAGTGCGACATCTGTCCAAACGCTTTACAAAATTCTTAAACGTCAGTCTATATTACCAACAAAAATTAAGCAGAAAAAACCATAATTTTGTGCATTGTGAACGCTATTTTTAAGACGCTACCCGCTTAACCATAACCAGTAACCATAACTACTAACGATAACCACAAATTTACATTGTGAACGAGGCTTTAATGTTTGAGTTTTTCAGTAGCTGGAATTAATCGGCACACTTGACTTACCAACGGTCACACGAATCTACATATTTCTTAGTTAAGGAGATAATAACAATTGGGGTCTTTGTTGACCCCACTGTACCAGTTACGTTGATTTTATAATTAACATGTCTCGGTGTTTTTTTTTTACTGAAAGTGAGTTGTATAAGATATTAATTATCGAGAGCGAAGATGAAAATGACGTGCAATCGGAAGACGAAATACAAGAGATTGATTTTAACATTTCTAATGCAGAAAGCAAATTCACATTCATTTCAAATTAAACAGATTCAGAAAGACGTGCAAAAGTAAGTAAAAATCACTCCTGTTATTTTTTTGCTGTTGTCTTAACCCTCTTTTGCATACTGTTCCCGATCGGGAACATAAAATTTAAAATTCTTCTTTTCTTTTCTTATGCAGTTTACATTCATTGCAATCATGTTGAAACATTTGGGAACATTATATACACTTTGTCAATTGCCAATTAGGTCATTCCTTCCAATTTGACCAACATAAAATAAAAAATTTGAACTTGAAAAAGGATAATTACAGAAACTGAGATATAAAATGTAAAATTTGAAGGAAGCAGCTTATTACCTGCTGATATATTACAACTAAATATACCTTTACAAAATTTTCAAAATTTTTCTTTATCTGATGTTTTCCTAGAAGAAGTTGTTTATTAAACAATTATGATAAGTGCAAAGACGACCCAATAGACCAAAGTTCTATTGTAAGTTGAATTTGTTCATAATGTTCCCAATAGTGAACAAAACTTAAAAAAAAAATTTATTTTTGGAAAAAAGATTATGTAACACTTATTTTAAATATATGAATATTTCTTTTGTAAAAAATAATGTTTTTGAGCCATTATTTGAAAAAAATAATTCATGCAATAGAGGGTTAAAATATAAATTTTATAGTGATGCTAATTTGTAATTTTTTCCGTTTGGCCCCTGAAAATTATTTTTAGCAGTTTTACGTCCCAATAACCAAGAGGCTGCAACACAAGTTTAGTATTTTTTCTACATTGTTTATTTGTTAATTTTGTTTCTTTAGTTTTATGCATGTTCTGTTTAAATAGATGTAAATAAAGTTTTCTCGTAAATTTCCATGTTTTACATACATTTTGCAGTGAGGTCAACAAAGACCCCACTATACCAGTTACGTCATAAAAAATCACTATACCAGTTAAGGGTTAACTCAAATAGTGCTCCATCCTATTTAAAATGCAACAGCAGAAATATACTTTACGAATTTGGAAATAAGGAAAAGTGTTCCATGTAACGCTACTGTAGAATTCATGGAATGTAAACAGTGTGCGAATGTTTAGCATAAAATTACACCAATCTCACGATTGAGTGAAATAGCGCAATTAATATCGCGCGTATTATCAACATCAAGTTATAATGACGAATCCGTGGCGCCATGCACGACTTGATCGTTTCCGCCGTCGACTTGATGTCGTCCAGCTCGCAGTGATAACGGCGCCGGTGGCCGCCATCCTGGAGATCGCGTATCGAGAGCGAGTCCGTGACTCCGTGAGGCATTCGCTTTGTTCGTGAGGTACTGGAGGTATTCAGTATGCGCGCGTTGTACCCATGCTAGGCGCCGAGCTGCTCGCAACACTGCGTGTTTACAATTCCTGCTTTGTTGCAGAATCTATTCGCGGACGTAATTCAGTTTGTGAAGTGTTTATGTTTACTGGGAACATGGAATACTAATTTATGGGGATGTTATGAAACTTACGCGCAATAAAGCAGCCTTCTTGCATTCTTTGCCTAACCGCAAAAGGTGAAAATCTTGCAGTGGAATTCAGCCACACATACAAAATTAGAAGCTAACAAATCAGAAACGAAACCCAGGCTGTAAAAAATATCTTAATCTTACACAATTTTCGTCTACTGTTTCTTATTCATCCTGTACTGTAAATTTCCGCTTCTTCAGTCTTGTTCCCAGGTGTCTTTTGGGCTTCCACGATCTCTATTTTCCTTCACGTTTGTCAACCAAAATTGCCGCATTGGTTTTCATTACTTCTTATCATATGGCTCACCAAGCTAGTTACCTTGTTTCTATATTCCAAATTGTACTTTTCAAACTTTGCCTCGTGCTTACGTACGTATATGATGGACAGTTAGGAAAATTACATTTCAGACGTTGTTTAGGCGATGTGTCAACAGAAAAACAATGTACGCTGCTGAGACTATGTCAATGACAGAAAAAAAAATGAACTAAAAATAATGGAACGTAAAATAAGACTAATACTATAAGGACCAATTAAGATACCAGAAAACGAATAAAGAGCAAGACTTAGTAGAAGAAGACATAGCGAAAAAGATCAAGCAACAGAGAGTCAGATAGCTTGGGTATATATGGGAAGCAGAAGAAAGGGATCAGTAGTATAATGGACACCAAGAGAAAGAAGAAAACTGATACAGATCAACATGGCTAAAGGAAGTAGAAGAACATTTAAAAGCAGCAGAAATTGAAAACTGGCAAAGCAAAACACAAGTTTGGAAAATGAGGAGAAACCTAACTATAGTGATTTAAAGGGAAACGGAGATTGATCCAATCCAACAAAATGATCTAGAGAGCTTCATAAGTTAATTGCTCCTTTCAGATGTAGAAACGAAGAAAGAGACAATATTGGTTAACGGGAGATGAAAGAAGATGCAGATTATGCGGAAAGAAGTAAAAACAATACAGCATGTAGAGAAGTTTGATAAGAAATGAGAAAGAAAAATGAGCTATTGGACGACCAGGGCACTGAAGAGAACTTGAAGATGACTGGAAGAATGTCATCGAAAGAAGGAAAACCATTTTGACATGAAAAACTATAAGAACCATTTTTGTAGATTCTAAGCCCAATAACAAGCATAATGATAAATGAATAACACAAAAAAAATCTGTAACCTTGTCCGGTATATGTATTTCATGGTAAATATTGCCAAATCGCGAAAGAGATAGGAAGAATAGAGGCAAACAAAGAACAAGAGCATCTGCTGGATTATTTATAGAAATGTCCTAAACAGCCCGCATCTAAAGCAAGGTAGTTTACGAGTATACGCCAACTGTTTCCAAATCACCAAACAATGCACTAGAGTAGCAGCGTTCACTTTTTCCAAGACATGTACAGAAAAAACAAACAGCAAACGGTACAACAACGCGTATTGACTGAAAAACAGAAATTTAATCACGAAGACGCATCAAGAGGCCAGGCACGCGTTGTTTCATAACAGCCTTTTAGCTTTGTGCATACGGCGATATAAAATGTAGCATGGCACAATGTACAAGGAATAATAATACATAACCAGGGAAATTAGCGTAAGTCAGATGAATGTATGATTAGGATGCCATGAGAACTAACAGCAGGATGCATGTAACCGTTCGTATTTCATTGGAATGTGCAGTTTATTTAGTTATGTAGAATTGTAGACTATTCCGGTTACTTAGATCTAGTTTATCAAATTGAAGGAATGAGGAACGTAATTAGTCACTCGTATGTTTTTACGTGTGTCATTATTATGTTTATGTTCAATAATTTCAATATCCATCTATAAATAACGCAGACACAAATAATGAGTGGAATTAACTAGATTTATGATCCAAAACTTCCAATGAAACAAATTATTACAATGGGGTCTTATTTAAAGACACAATTCAATAAATAAGTAAGTTAATCATTCTTTCATTTCATAATAAAAATAAAAATTACATGATAATATTACAATTTTATTGCATTTTCAATTTAAAATTTTTATTGACAACAGAATAAAGGTAAATCATAGTGCTTTGAAACCGACGTTTGTCAGATGTCAGATTTTATAACCAATATTTTACAAGTACATTTACATATCATGCAAAAAATTTCGAATAAAACTATAGTTTGCAGAATTGAAAATTATTTGTATAATAATAATAGAAACTTACTTACCTCTAAATATACAATGTATCAAATTACAACAGATGACTTTTATGTTTATTTCTTTTTCTCTAAATATATCCATCTTTCTTCTACCAAAACTTGTCACATCCCTTCTCCTAATTTTTAATAATGAAATTCTCGTAAATTATAAATAATTCATTAATTAAAAAACCTAGTGCTTTAGTAAAATTATAAAGACGTTAGGAAATATTTTAGATAAATACGACGTTTTGAATTAATCATTTGTTTCTTTGTTGAAGAATTCTGTACCAATTCGAAACGTATTTAAACGAAATATTAAAAAAAAAACTTTATTCGCAGTCTTTATAATTTTCTTGTTTAGGATTATACATAAAAAATCCAAATATACATATATAGCACCACTTCTCCTTATAATAATTTTCGTTTTCAATCATATACAAATTAGCATTTGATCATAAATCCTATTGTGAAAAATATATTTTTTTACTCCTGTATAAATATATTCCCATTATTACAATAATTCACGACAGCGAATTATGATTCATAATTCACTCTTCTCGACCAATCACAGAGCCACAAACCCAAAATTCACGATTATTTTAAATGTGATGTGGATTACCAAGCAACGGCACTCGGATGATTTGCATCACTCGCCTACGGCTCGTGACGCAAACTACATCTTCATGAATGATAACTATCATAATTACTTATATAATATAATATAACACTCCCAATTTGACATTTTCTTTATAAAAACAATTTTCATTTGTTTCTTACCAGTGCAAGAAAAACAATCGAATAACGAATTATTTCTAGAATTTTAATGAGAAGTAACCATTACCAAATGAACATAACATTGTTTTCTCAACATTGATATTTCAATTTTACACCTAATACATTTAAGTCAAATTAAGCAATACATGTTTCCCCATTATTCAACTTTTTCTACAATATTGGGGGATTACCCTTCGCTTCAACTAACCTCAATGGGTATACAGACAGCTGTTGCGATAATATCTACGCATCATTTTTTGTATAATTGCCACACCCAGAATTGTGTAAAATGTGTGAAGATACGATTAGTTTATTTAGGTCATGTTCCCTGAAGAGAGCCAACAACAAAGATACAGTATTTGCTGCAGATAAATTCTAATTTGAATGCAAAATCTCTTGGTGAGTAATTATAAATGAACTAAGTGATAAGTTACTTGATCGCATAAATATTTATATGCTAAATGAAATAAGAAATTAAAGTTAAAAATAATTGCGAGTAATTAATCGGTAGACGGTCTCATAAATCTCAGGATATTCCATAATACTTCCACAATTAACATAACACGCAGAATCGTAATAACCTGCATTTATCTTTCTTATTCAACCAGTTCGCCAGGAAACGAAAACCAGGATATCAGGTGATATCTCCAAGAATGCTTAAACATGCTTTGGAGTAGAGGAAATACTTTCATCTAGTGTTCCTGGGATGAAGCCATTACATAAACCAGAACTTATTAGACATTTCGGAACGCTTCAAGCAGATAAACAAAAAACCTAATACAGTTTAATGTCTTCTTAAATATTCGAAGGAATTTAAAGAGAAATTTCCACAGCACGCAGTTGCAACATCGGTGAAACAATAAGATCACTTTCAGATATTAAAATCCCTGTGGTATCACGATCAAAAGACAACGTGTCGCGAAATCCAAATAGTGGAGTCCCCTTCCGTCTGCAGGGGACCAACAATATGTTCATTGTAAAAACACGATGAGTACACTACGCCGTTGTGCATACAATCAACGGGCGTATTGTGTTCTCCATTCCGTCCGTTATTTTACGAACGCGGAATGATTTCAGAATGAGGCACGAAATGATCGAACAATGTTGCTTTCTATTTCATGACGGGAATTTCCCTTTTTGTGGTTGATAAACAATGAGGTATTAAATTTCCTAAAAATATCCTGTCGGTCATTATTGACATATGGTGAGGGTTTTATTTTTTATTTAGGGTGTGGTGTATTTTTGGCACAAGATATGGCCGAGAGCTGTCTAACACACGCCGGTACTTAAGTTGGAAATAGAGGGCGAAGATAGATAAAAATGGTCCTTAATGTTTTGACATTTTTTCTGCAGAGCAGGCTTCAACCTTTGCCCCTTATTTAAACACAGCTGTAAATCCTCATTTTTGAACTAGAGGTTAGATTGTGAGTTACTGATAAAATAAGACCACTAATGGTGAACTATTTTTCTCTTTTATTTCTACGACGATCTAGATAAAGTATATTATTTTGTACTGTATCACACTTAAATGTTTACCGAACTGATTTCAATTCGGCAAATATGACTTTACCGGATTGTTCTTTTTTAAGGTATTGTATCGTTGTTAAGCAATATTTTAACAGGATTTGGTCCACAATATCGGTTTTTGTATTCATTTTTGAAAAATGTTAGAAATATCAGCAAAACAAAATTGGTTGCTTTCATTATTTATTTTGTTTTATTAAGACCAATCAGATCAATTATATTCTAGAAACAAAAGAAAATTTTTATCCAAATATACGACAGGTAGGTATGAAATAAACCACTGCACGTCATACGTCCGTTAATAATTTTTATCTACATCCGTGAGTTAAATGACACATCCCACAAATTTTGCGTGAGTTAAGAGCTTCATTACCGCACTCGTTTTCATGAACCTACTATTTATTATAATTGTTGATAATACAATCTTTACAATTCTTTAAATTAATTAATATTTAATTAATTAGATTGTTCTTCTATATCTGACGAAATACTTTCTAAATCATTCATTTTCACGAAATGCTTTAAAAATTTATGAAAAACAACTACATAATTGTTTAATCTCAAATTGTGGTTGTCATGGATTAAAAACATTTTTACAGCCAGTTGGATTAATTTTCTACTTGTCAAAAAAAAAGTAAAATTATTTTGATTTTGTAATTTTGGGCGGGCATAGATAAAATATTGTACAATACAAGTGTGATAATGCATTATTAACATACTTATTTGATTGCGAAGCCACAGCCTTTCACATACGTATCTTATTAATGCTCTTATCCCACTTATAACGTAAATATCTATTAATGTACTAATTTTGAAATTTCTTATTCCTACCGTAAAAACTCATTTACCGGACTATTTTATGCGTAAAATGCGGTTACCAGAATTTAAGGCATAACCGCCAATGACGTTAGCAGAAGGGGAATAAGAGGGGTAAAGTTAAAAATGACAATTGTCGGTTGTAGGATTCGAACTGAGGATTTCATTATTTATAATTCAATGAGCTATTTACTCCAGAATAAATCAAAATTTATAACTAGAAACGTGAAGAAATTAAACAATATTTTGATTATTATAAACGTTAGTAACTTTAACATCATTTTCCGAAAAATGCCTTTATGGCTCATTTTGGTAAAAGATGAAAACAATACTTCACTTTATTGAGTACATTTTGTTGAGGATACACTCAATATGTAAAAACATATTAGTAGTATTGTAGATGCACTCGTGAGATATGAAATATGTGATATGAGTAAAATTTTGTCTGAATATTTATGGCTATTTAGAAGGATGAAAATATTACCTTTGGAATGTTAGTAAAGACTGAGACAAAATATGGCAGCAAAGAACTAATAAATTAGTTTGTTGTTAGAGCGTTAGAGACGTATTTATAAGCATCGTAGAGACAAATTTCGATGTCATAATTCTTGCCGGAGTGAAGTGAAAAGTATATGTAGCATAATTCATTCCGCTGTGCGCTGCATATATTTGTGCTAAGTAATGAAGAGTTTGCAAGTTGATCGGTGCAATAAGCAGCTAAAGAAAGCCACTGAAGGAGTTAAGAAGCACAGAAGAGTGAATAATGATGTGCGTAACCAGAGGAGACGTTACGAGTAATAATTGTACTAAATAAGGAGTGACATGATATATTTATTTTTTAATATTTATCGCCTGTTTAAGAAGATATTAATCTCATAATTTAGGTCATATCCTAATTTCGTAATAAAATCTGCACTGTTGCATGCTGTTGAACAGACATTATATCAAGAGTAAATAAAGGTTATTTAAGTTAAAGTCTGGAATAAATCATTATTAAATCGCCTTGTCATATACTCATGTTGCAGACGCCACCTCGCTGGCGACATATCGCAATGGAATCTTGGTGAATTATACTTTGTTGCACGGTTTACCTTAAGCAAGATTAACAACATTTAAATCTTCGTAAGATACACGACATTTTCATGTTTTGTTTTCGTTTACTACAAAAATATCGCAAATAATAATAAAGATAAATGGACGCGTTCAAAACAAAACTACATGCATACTTATATAACAAAAACCATTAAAAATTTACGCTCGTGTCTCATGGAATTATTCCAAAAATATACTTACATGAATCATCCTCCTATACTTTCTCAAATATATCTACACTTACGAGTACATTACTGAGGAATTACTAAATTCCATACCTCTTCATGAGGCTCTTTGTTAAGTTCATCAGCAGTAGCAGAATAGACATTTTTGTTCGACAAGAATTTAAAAGTTGACATTATAGTTCAGATTTCTGGTTATTGGGATTCCAAATTATCAAGAGATGGCGTTGATCACAATTCCCAAAAGGTAGATGTCAAATTCATCTTGTATGATATCTTATGATGGTGAATGCTTGCTTTAGTATTGGTAGTTTGCTTTTATTGGCAGCAGAACTGTTGCCATACACACTGCAAATTTTCCTGTTTTTATAGGATTTTTTTGAGAAAATTCAATCTTAACCTATAACCTACAAATACAATGAACCTTTCATTTTTACATCTTACACCTTTACAAATTGGAAGTCTCTTTTACTGTAGGTAGTTAACAGAATAAATAAGCTCATTTATTATCATTTCATACAGTTGTTTAAAAATACATTTTTCAATGTTATATAGTTACAGTTTTAACATTTCTAAAGATTGTAAACAAACAACACTGAAACATAGCACTGATATCACGGCATATGAATCACCATTATAAACAAACAATAAAAACTAAACATTGAATGAAACGTCACAAAATTCAAATCACGCCTCAAGGTACATGAATCACCAACCACACATACGATCACACCCAAACATTCACTCACAGACACACAGACCTGTTGGAACCTGCAGGTTCCCACAAATACTCTTTGACTCTTCACCAGGTACGAATTCCTAACGTCTTCGCAAAGAGCAATGACATCAACATCGCCGAGCGAAGATAGGAGCGCCGAAATTCAACCGGACGCGAATTACGTATTCGATGCGAATCGCTCGTGCGGTGGAATTACGAAATACGCCGTGGTTTGGTTTTGCCGATTGTTAAGCCTGTTTTACATTATACTTTTTTGGATAGAAACTTTGACAAGTTTCGTACTAGTCAATCCAAGTTTCGTACTGGAAACGTTTTTAAAAACTAGGTTCGGATTTAATTCTGATTCAGGTTTCACGCTAGAACTGTGCACAAAACACGTATTTCGTGTTTACAAACTTAAATGCAATCTTATCTGCTATTTTATCTGTTTTTTGATGTTTATATTTTTTATATATTTTAATAATCTTAAATATTTTTATTTTAAATTAGCATTTAAGAACGCCAAAATCGTCATTAAAGGCACTGAAATTGGCACTAAAGTAATCCATTGTACTTTGATTTTGAACAACGCAGTGTTGACAACTGTACGAAAATTATTTTACAAGTAGGATTATATTGGCAGGTGTATGATGTACAATAAAAAATTTGTACGTAAAATGAAGCAATATGTGCAAGAGGAACGAAATAATTAATTCCCACGAAGAAATTGGGAACAAAACGTATAATTTTGATTGTTCTTTATGATAACTTCAATGTCCAAGGTTGCCAACATTGATTGCAAGTTCCAATTGACAACTGACAGATGCGTACAATAAACCTATAATAGTTATTTATGATATATTGTAAAAGTGACATTTTATGAGTAAGTGGAGAAGTTTGTGAAACGACGCGAAGACGAGTGAAACAACCCCACGAACAAAATAAATCACTTTTAAAACATGTATCATTCGCAATTGTATCTACGATCTTCCTAGTGTATTAGTAAATATTAAAAAAATGTAGAATGTTATTTTAACACGTAGGGTCATATTT
This sequence comes from Poecilus cupreus, assembly GCA_963942605.1. NCBI lineage: Eukaryota > Metazoa > Arthropoda > Insecta > Coleoptera > Carabidae > Poecilus > Poecilus cupreus. The sequence continues at coordinate 34,389,076 of OZ012714.1, forward strand.
GTTGATTCATTGATACAAATCTTTAGCAACGTTTTAAAAGTAACAATGAAATCACTTTTAACATGTTGCCATGTTACTTTTAACATGTTGCCATGTTACTTTTAACATGTTGCCATGTTACTTTTAACAATGGTCGTAGATAATTTTTTTAAAGTTTTATATTTCAATTACAAAAAACTCACAACGTCAAAACCTCGGCCAAAAATATTTTTTTGTTGCTGAATTGACAGCATTGCTTGATGAATGATCTTGTAACTACTACAAAAGGTAGTTGTGATTTCTAGACAAAAAAGTATCTAAAATCTAGTTCAAGTTTTTAGCAAAAAAAAAAGTATAATGTAACAAAGGCTTTAGGCTTTGCACAAGCAAGCATACTAAGCAAAAGTTAAAATTCTGAGTATTAATTTTTAGATCGAAAATATGTAGTAATTGAGCTTGCGGTGATTTTATCTGAAGAAATAGCGAAATAAGAGTAAATTAAACTAGTTGCAACATTGTAATAATTTAATAAGGCACATAGTTCGAATATTTGCGACTCATTGAGAAAGGAAATATGCTTTATACAGCGAAGGAGTTCATTTTCAATGTAAATTGTTTATGACAGTGCATTTTTTCTTAATTTCACAAGAACATCATTGTTCACATTTTTCCATGATTTCTCAGAATGTCTTAACGCAGCAATTTTATGAAGAAATGCATTTATATGCAATAAAGAGCAAATATTTAACATGAACCTTGAACCTTGCTGCAATTGGCATGTAAACTCGTAATGTCATTTAGCGAGTTCTTGGGAAGAGGCCATTACTTTAAACCGGCATCGTATTTGTGCGACATACGATTAAAAACAGAAATAAATAAATATATCATCACGACATTTACACATTTTGAGTGTGGTACTCTGCTTTCGCAGATTTCCGTAAGTGATATTTTTGAGGGATTCCGCTTGTAGTCACTCCCTCAAGTGATGTCAAATGAGGATTTTTTAAGCGGTCTCAACCGCCTTGGTACCTCGTTTTCGGTGATGTTACAACGGCACGCAGTGTTCGCTGGAATGGGTTTTCGCAAAGCGGTCACCCATCCAACTACTGACAGCAGGCAGTGGTGCTTAACTTGAGTTATCGAGTGAACCGGTTTCAACGCTACCTGCCATGGACGTTGTCGAGGAAGATTCTATCATCCACAGTCCGATGCGTTAACTACAAAATTATTTATGAAACTAAATCATTGAATAAAAATTTCTTACAGAGTTCAGCAATCATGTATTTGAGTCACTGTTGTACAGTTCTGGTATGGAGAATATATGGAATAAATGGATACATGATAGATGATTTCAAGTGAAGAATAGACGTACTTGTACGAAGTGGTACGACAAAATAGGATGTAAGAATAAGATTGATTGTTGGTTGAATATATTTATTTTTGCGATCACCTAACAGGAGGATACCCAATTGTATCATAGTTTAAAATTATCTGTTAATTAATTTGGGACATTTACAATTTAACTTTTATCTACTTCTGCTACATTTACACACCGGTACATGCGAGTGTTACTGTTCGAAACAGTTCTACAGCTCTTCTTGCCTCAAGTCAAATACTACTAATTCGATAGACGTCAGAACAAAAAGTAATGGAGTTAGCTTAAACATTATGTCAAAGATAAAACAAACATCAATGACAATTGTTTGAAACCAGACCATAACACTCTTGATCGTTGCGTATACGAGCTATCTCATAACTTCATTGTCAATTGTCACACCTCGTATGTATATATAAGGATCTTCAAGAAGATTGGCCTTTTCCTCCCTCTCAAAATCTGCGAGCATCTATGTCATTATTAGCTGATTCCATACTAAAAAATAATCGCATTACTGCACTCGTTCATTCTTCTCTGCTTCAGGGTGACATCCAAACTCAGTCACAGACAACCAAACACCAAAAGCAGCATTGAATGTTCAGTGCCAGCAATTCTCCATCGTGACAATATGAACACGACACGAGTAAAGAGATTCGCGGCCGCGAATTGCTCACAAGTGACTTCGTCGGTGGGCGCTGCTCCATTCGGGAAGGTCGCGACACGCGGTGATTCACCCATCACGCACGCACGAAGAATTCCGCACGCCGTAAACGTACAAGAAAATTTTTGATACTTTTGAAAGGCTCACACTTCGTAAGTCCATAAAGGTATAACTGTAAATCTCAGAGGTTGCTTCTATCAAGGAAATCGGCGGTGGTAGTTTATATTATATTATCCTGCGGTGTAATCAAGATAGCTCGTGCGTGCGTAGTTCAACTGTTTCATGATTGGTAGTGTTCTTGAACGGCCAATTTGGAGATTTTTAAATGTCCGTAATTATTGTTGAAATTATCTAACTGCATATATACGAGTATAATACAAATTAATTATAGTTTGTTTTGCTTTTGAATGTCAAATCTTGAAGAAACTGATGTCATTTTCATGTTATCCGGTGTTATCTATTCAAAAATAAAGTATTCAAGGAAAACTTCTTTTTTTCATGACAGGTATAGGAATTAGGTTTCTATGACACCAAAATAATTACAGAAATGATAAATTTTTACCCGTCACATTCTCACTTATCGTTAACTATAACGACGGAATTAAAATATTTTAGTCTTGCACTAAAGGAAAACTAAATCGCCTATACTTTTTTAAATTCTTGTTCTCGTATTTTTTGAAAGTAAAGTCAACAACTAAATGATATTTGTTGACTTGACATTTGATGAATTCTTTACAAAAAAAGAAACAAACAAACAAATGACAATTACAATATTACAATTATTTATAATTCACATATTTACATTAAAACATCTAATTTATTATCATACGGAAAAATCTACTTAACAAGTAATTGAATATTGTTTTTAAATATTACACATTCAATATTATAAATATGGTTGAAAATAATTTTTTTCTACTCCTGTATAAATATAACCCAATTATTTCAATTTTTTCGATGAATTGTAGTACCCATAATTCACTATCGTGAATTCACTCTTCTCGACCAATCACAGATCCAAAAATCCATAATTTACTGTAAGTTTAAAGACGTGATCTGGATCACTTAGCGTCTGACAGTTGACATGTAGTGAGTTGTCATTGTGTATGTTGATGTTTGAACTTTCAAAAGTGATTTCCAAATTTACAGAAGTGGAAAAAGTATAGTATTATATTCGGGATTATTTGCATCACTCGCCTACGGCTCGTGACGTAAACCTCATCTTCAAGAATAATGACTATCATAATCCCTCATATAATAATATATTATTATTTTGGTCCGTGGAAGGGCGTTAGATATGCATTTACGAAAAGTATGGTGATCCCATTAAAAGACTAAATATTATAAATATCTATCAAAAAATTATCATTTACCTGAGTACTGTGCAAATACATAGATGACGTAATAATTTAGTCTTGTATAGCGTCAATAACAGCAAGTAAAAAAATACATTTAATTATAGCATATTTTTCAGGTGGTACGAATATATCGGTTTTGGGCTGGTAGTAGGTACTATAAGTAAATGAACAGGTGTAAAAAGAACATAGAAAATGTTGCATCTTCATCTATCATAATCATAAGAAAGTAATTACTATTTTTCTCGCATTGTAATTGAAACAGATTTGATTCACATTTCACATAATGATGTGAAATTACCCTTTTTGTTCCGGAATTTTGATGTGTATTGATGACGTTTTTATGGAAATTTTCTCCTCTGATTCTGTGAATTTAGATAAACCGAAGTTCACGCAAATCTGCAGATTGTCACGAGATACCATTTAAAATTACAAAAAGCATGTTTTTATAATTAGAAATAATTAAAATAAATCAACAGTTTTTTGTCCAACACTTTGTTCAATAAACAAAACCTGCTTCGCCGTTTCACTTTTTAAATCAAACAATGACTATCTCAAGCATTATCATACGCCATCATGTCGGTCAAGATTCCTCCTCTTCTCCCTTCTATCACTGGTCAATCGCGTGTCACCAACGAGTCGTCTGAAATTACACTCCAAATCCGCAAATAGGTCACATAACATCCATCGACTCCATTGCGTTTTTCTCGCGTGCTCAAGACCACAGATCACGTCTGGCGGAAGAAAAAATCTCTTGAGTCTGTGACCCAATTCATGCACTTGGCACAGTTTTGATTTGTTGAGTTAGGGTGCTCATTGTAGGCTGCTGAAGATGACCTTGTTGCTCGATTGCTTCTGTTTAAAGATGAATTGGTTTTTTTTGCCGCGGTTTAAAGTCTGTTGTAACGTTGTAATGTTTACACGGTTTTTTCAGTTTTGATAACCTTCTGAATTGAATGATTGATTTTTGTGTGAGTTATACCAGCACACCTAGATGTGATTCAAAGTAAATACAAACACTTTCTATGAAGAGGAAGACTTAATTGATAATGATAAAACTACTTGGCTAACTGTTATAGATAGTTGTATTGAATTTGTCATTGAAATTCTTTTGAAATGAATAGCAAACAAAGTGGACTATCCAGCAATTTAAGTTAATTAATTATTAGAAAATGAATCGACGTCACATTTAACGTCAGAGAACTCATAAATCTATTATTCCATTTTGGAAAACTGTAAATGTGCGATTGCCTTGTCATTTCTAACTTTACTTATTTGAAGTATTCCTATTATTCCTTTTCAGAAGCATGTTTTACTTGCATTAGCGAAGTTGCTGATGGTCAGTCAACAGACAATTGAAAGAACTACGAATCATAATTATTTTTATAATTCTTGATATATCTGAAGTTGTCTTTTGGTCGTAAAATATTCTAATCAAATCGTGTACGATACCTTCATTCGATTTTCAATCGTACATCCCCACAACAAAATCCTGGATTGTAATTTGAATTTTCGAATTGCTTCAAAACAGCGATCGGAATGCAAATGTCAGTTTGTATGCCTTCTTCCAAAAACTATTGTTCTTTTCTTTTATGTAAAATTTAAATTAAAAGAATCATAAATATAATGGTCGCCGATCACTAGCATAGCACACCTGAGGACGTGGGTTCGAAACCCACTGAAGAGAATGGTACTCATAATGCGGCAGATGATCAAAGTAGTTAGTTCGCTTAATACCTTAATTACAAAAAAAAATGAGGGAACATCCAGAAATTTATTCTAAGTTCATTTTAGTATCGGCCCAAATTTCTAACGAAGTTATTACGTAGCAACTTGCTAATGGTGACAAAATCGCATCAAAACTTCATGTTTAATGGGGAATAATTCATTAGCTGTCATTTTTGTCACAATTAGCAAGTTGTTACGGTAGCAACTATTTCGAAAATAGGCAGGAATCTCTTGTATGATTTGCGAGGTTATAGCAGCCAAATTTTTCAGATTTCTATGGATAGCAATCTGGTTATTTTTCGGTTCTTTTGAATCACAAATTCAATAATTTGTGACCTCATGCAATCGAATCTGTTCAATCAGATCATATTAGAACCTCTCACACGAGGCGCGAACCCAGACCGTTAGGTTACAATTGAACACTCTTAACCTCTTGACCACCAGTGGCTGTACTGGAACTATTAACTTTGTATATTAAATATTAATGGTTATATTATAGCAAAAGTATATACCAAAGAGTCTTATCTCGAGTAAGCGGCAGGTTGAGAAATTCCTTATAAAAACAAAGGCCGGTGCAGTATTTCTGCAGCGTGTTTAAAGTATGCCCGTATACATTCCCAGTCATAACTTAGGGGTTAAAAATACCCGTCATTCTGTCTGTTATGGTTGGTATGGTAGCCAGTTGCAGCGCTCGGCTCGCTGTGCCGTCTCGGGATTATAAAGAACGGAACGAGCGCGCATTGCATTGCGCCCAGACCTATGCTCGTAGCTCGTATAAACATCCGTTCATTTAAACGCCACGACTCTAAGGCTCACGGTCACCGCACGATTATTACTATTTTTGTCAAATGGTACGATTTATAGGGTTGTTACCAACAACAGCTGCAGGAATCAGAACAGTGAGCTCGAAATGTGGCGATAGTTCGGGATTATGGATCCTGCAGGAATTTCAACTTCGCGGAGGAAAACAAACAAATTTCTATTAAAAAGGACTTACTAAATTGGAACTAAACATCGTTGGTAGACTATTTACGACTACATCGCAATCAAACTATAAAAATAGTAATATTAATGATGAAAAACTTCTTGACTGGCAAAATTTTAGGTGAAAGAAGCAAACTGCTGGAGTTCAGTCAAAAATATTTAATTCAACTCAACCTCGACCGGTTTCGAGCCCCACCTGGGTCATATTCAGGAGGTGAGTAGTCAAAGATTTAAAAGTATAAATAACATAGTACAAGATAAAACAAAGTTAAAATAAAATGATGCACCGACATGGATAGTCGTCTCATTTGTAAGTTTGACAATTTATAAGATTATTTAAGTAATATTAATAATTACTTCTTCATGCACTGCTCTTCAAAGTTGTGACAGAGTAAATAGATCTTTAAGGGGAAAATCAACTAAAAATGTAATAAAATTTTACAAGCAATGGTATTAACATGATGAAACCTGTACTCCATTTGAGAATGTGAGAGACATAAATCAAATTTACAAGAGTAGTATTGAATCCACCAGAAAAATAAGATATAACTTTACTAGGATGCTCATAAAATACCGCTAGAATGAAACTTCTCCAACAACCAACAATAAGCATACCACTAAAAATGTTCCGATAATCTCTTTTGGACCAAAACATACACTTAGAATAGGATTTTTCAGAGTGATCTGTTTAAGTATTTATATTATTATGTGTACTCTCACTTGAGTCTACACTAATTCAGTTAGATTGAGTTTGCAGTGACAGGGCGGTAAACAAAGTACCATTTTACCGAGATTCGCTGCTATATCGTCAGTAACATGATGAACATATTTATGTATAAGTAATTTAGAAGTAGATCTCTATCTAATTAAATATTTAAGTAAACAGTTATTGGCGTGCCATTGGAATTGTTCTGACAGACAGATTTAATACTATCTATCTCTCTCATTTCCAAGTGGAGTATACAATAAGTAGAGTCTTCCAAAATGAAATTCCCAAGGACTGTGTGAAAGGTTTGTACCCAAATAGATAGAGTAAGCAAAAAGATGTGACGGAAAAACTCATTAAATAAATAAATAAATAAATAAATATAGGTGGAAGGAAGCATGTTACGCAAATATCAGCGCGAAGGATCTTTAATCTAGCTATGGACTACGAAACAACTAAAAGAAAAATTTCGAAATAATATGGTAATTGGAACAGTCCAAAGATAAAAGTAGAAGTAATTGAATGGATAAGATTGACATTATGATTTCGAGAGTGAGGAATAGATGTGCTTGTATAAATGTAGACGGGATGAAAGTGGTATGCCAAGAAAGGATGTTTGGAAGAAATATCCCAATTGTTTGGTATATAGCACCATGAAATGGATATATAAATTAATTTTGCATTCTATTCAATGTTTCTAGTTATTTACATTACAAGCAAGGTAAAATAGTTTTTACTGCCGAATGGAGGAAATGACCGGCAGCCTATCAAGTGATCCTGTCACCTCCTTGAAGCAGTAAAACAGTTACCTTGCGTGTATTGTACAAAATTTTACTTGTAAATCGAAATAAAAATTAAAAAATTATAACCAAATCCTGTCAGTTACACACAACTGTTATGTCAAGAAATATTTTAAATTATTTCGAGATTTCGCATAAGCCTTGTAAGCATTACTGTGACAACATCAGGGGGAGGCAACTTGGATGACAAAAGTCAGCACAAAGATATGATTAGTGGCACACCACGCCACGAAGTTGGGAGGCGCCACTTTATGGAGCACATATAATAAAACATGTTATTGGAATCGAGTTACTTTGGAAAAAGAAGAAGAAATCAGAGTGAATTTACTTGTCAAAATTTATGTGTCTTGACAATTCGTTCTCCTTGCTGTTGTTGTTAATTATTATTGTGCAATAGGTACTTCACAACGGGTAAGTGTAAAATTTAATATTCTGTTTATCCATTATGTATAATCCAATTCCTTTATTTCAATCATTTTCTCTCCTTCCTATCTTAGAACATTACAATTATTGTTGTATAAAGAGATGCCTAACGGAAGGAAATGCAACAATTTTGGATGGATATACTTGGGTTAGACGTAAAGTTGCATAAAATACCTAAGTGCTCTGAACACATCCGTCTGTCCTGATTCATGCATCTTTTAATGGTCCCAGTGCTTCAAGCTCTTCGACCTGACGCGATACCATCACCACCAACCGGACAATATATAACAAACCGACCAGCAGAAAAATATGTTTCAACCCAACGATGAACAAATGGGCATGACCATGTACAAACTAACATTGAAAGACCTTTTAAGAAAAAACGTGAGACATCCTAGCATTGTATAGTAATAAATTCTTTTTACCTCCCGCCTACCTCTAGGTAAGGGAGGTATTGTTTTTGGTCAGAAAATTGGGTAGTGAGTTTTCAATGAATAAGCACGTTTTACGGTCCCTACAATACGATTTTACTATTTTCGCGATGATGTCTGTATGTATGTATGTATGTATGTATGTATGTATGTATGTATGTATGTATGTATGTGTGTGTGTGTGTAGTCTGTGGCAATTTTTTCGTCTCGCATAACTCAAATACTATAATACCAAAAAATACAATTTTTTGAATTATTGCTTTTTATATTTAAATGAAGAGCTTATTAGATTTTGGATAAAATTGGTCGACCGGAAGAAGCAGTTTACTTGAAGCCCTTAACAATTTTTCGTGAAAAACACGGTTAAATTTCCTTTTTCAACAATTTATGTTATTTTGAAAGTTGAAAAATATTTAATTCTACATTTGTTTTGATTACACTAATTTTAATAATTATCATTAGATTTAGAGATAATAAAATATAAAGAAATTAGATTTCACAAATCTTGCATTCCTAGTACACCATGGAAAATTTTTCAATTTTTTACGAAATGTGACACATGTCATTGTGATTGTGAAGCTTTTTCTTAGTGAAATATATGTCAAAAAATTAAATAAATATACGAAAGAAAATTAAAATTCTCAAATATAAATAGAAAATAAACAAATAAGAAGGTATGTTTCTGTATCATCAAATACTATTTTGTACCGTTTAAGAGTAGTATTGGGCGGGAGGTTATGTGCTGGCCACATCAGATTTTTTTTTTTAAACATTATTAATAATTTAAACTACTGTAGGTATTTTGAAAAAAATGCGGTTACCAGTGCCTCAGTTGAGTGGCCGGGAATGAACATTCTACGACAAAACTGTAAAGAATCGGCTGAAGATTGTGACCGGGAACAGTACCATTCGAGAACTTAGGACCAGGCTTAGCAGTATTACAAGAAAAGACCGAGTGCACAGACTGAACTATATAACTAATTGTTTAAAAAAGGATTTTCTTTTTTCACCAATACAATTGACTCAAAAAAAATTAGACGTTTTTCGACACAAGACAAAATGTAACACTGAAATCAAATATAAGAATATATAAATGTAGATAATTGAAGGGGAGAGATTACGAAGAACGAAATGAATTCATACATTTATGGACTCCAATGTTAACCAATTTGTGAAGATGAATATCGATGATGCGAATCTACGGTATACTAATTCTAGAAGTAATAAATTTCATTTATATGAAATAGGTATATTTGTTTCAGGATGAACAACAATATTTGGTTATCTCCACCACGTTGAGAAGTATTAATGTAACACAAGTATTTGGATGTATCACAGGCGTCGGTTAATCATAAAGGAATAATGATTAGTGCTGGTTATTAAATGGAATTTGACAAGATAATTTTTGCGAGAATGATTACTGTACAGTTTGATTATTATTAAGGATAATTCCTGGTTTCTCTTATAAATTCACTTTTACAATTTAAATATGTTTATAGTGACACTTAGTTAATAACAAATTTATTCATATAATCACAGATAACAATAATAATCACCACCAATCAATCGTTCGGCTCTAACTACAAATACTTTGAAATTCGTTGTTAATTGCAAGCACAAATGCAGATATTTGTTAAATGTGAAAAGTTGGGTTAGAGTAAAAATATTGTTAACATAATCTGTTAAAATTCGTTCTTAAACTTGAACATCATATTAAAAGTGGTAATATACCTATTTAACTCTTATTTTATAGTAAAGATAAAAGGTTTCTAATAATTATATTAAATTCTCATTTTTAATATTTTAAATGAAGCTTTTCATAGTAAATTTATAAACTTTCTTTTTTAAATATTAAATTAAATTTTATTAGGAATCTTTAATAATATATTTTTTGTCTACACGTTTAAATGTATGTAAACAGTATTTAATTGAATAAATTTATTCCATACATTTATTGTTATAATTTCGAAATAATAAAAATACATTTAAATATAAAATAAAAAATATCAAGGAGGCTAAAAAGCAATCTACTATCCTTCTATTGTAATCCTTGTCTAATTTTAGTGGCACACCACTCCCACGCGGGTGCAGCACTTATGCTCAAGACTCGTAACCATAGAGAGGGCGATCTGATTATGTTTCTAATTTGTGGACAACATGCATTGTTTACCTTGTTTACTAACATGTAAAATGTTTATAATGGGACTGTCAATTAGTAACTTGTAAAGATTAATTTTCAAAGGTAATAGAGGGTTTAGGTAAATGAGTAAAATTGTTAATACATTTGAAAACTTGCTTCTTTAAGCAGGTAAAGCAACTAAGTTGTTGTTGATTGAAATCTGAATTGTTTTGTTTCTTTTCTATTGCGATATGAAGTCACGAATATTTCGAGAACATAAAGAGCAAACGTTTACAGAATAAAAGCTCATTGTTCCACAACCAAACATTAGTTTATAGTAGCCTGTTGTACTGTACCAGAATTTTTTTGTTTTAGTATCGCTAGCCTTAGGGTTTAAACATTGCTTCTATTCAAAACACACTCACAAATCATGTTATAAGTATTCAAAATAAAAATAATTAATGTGGTATTTATAAGACTTCAGGTAAATATAGGGCGTGTTTTCGTCTGCATTGTAAAGAACAATTAGATTTTATGAGTTATGAAACAATAAAGATTATTCTGAAAGTTAAATTACACGTGTCTACCTACATGCATACAACTATGTAAAAACACTTTTCATTTGCTTGGTCATACTTCTTTATTAAAACATTTCGAATTGTTACGACATTCATTTACCTGTGAAATGTCAAAATTTCTTGTTGAGAGATCAGAGCTACACCCACCGTTTGTAATGAAGGAAATAAAAAATGATGAAAATGTGGAGAACACCTCCCGGCAGGTACAATGCAATTAATCATCGATTTATTCAAGTAGGAGTCAAGAGTTAGATATTTAATATTTCTCATACAAGCTTGCGTAACAATAACAGCAACAAATGCGATCTGTGATTAGTATCATTCTAACAATTACCCAACCGTTAACAAATTACCCCTTATCTGAAATCGAGGTACTATACTAATTACCACATTCGTTTAACTTTTATTTATAGTCACAAAGAGCTATTAGGCATTTTTCCCCGTAACAAGCTGCAAATATCAGATACAGGGCGTTCGTTTCACGCGCGATAATTAACAAAGCAACACGTAAATTACCTGACAGACGACGTAAGTCGTTGATAACACCGCTCAGGAATGATTTATACAATAGTTTCTTATATTGTTATAAATAAGCATAATATACGTTGGATATGTTGTAAGCATGTTCCAGAAATGTCAGCGTTCGAGTGTCTGTAATGGGAGTAAAAGGGAATAAGAAGAGATATAAACACATGTAATTAACGAGATTGTGGGATATCATCATGGGCGGACGTCGCTCGGGGCGCCTTGCTACCAGTGTCGGCGACGCTGGAGTATTACCAGGATGATGTGTGAACTTAAAGACTGATAATAATTACTCATTAGAATTATGTTGACTACCCCGAGGCAATGCTAATTCAGAGTCAACTCTATTTTTCGATACATGGAAATATGTAAATAGGCAAGTAATTAAAAACAAATTGTAGGCAATTACATAAATTATACCACTATTTTGCAGACGAAAGATAACCACTTAAATAGTAAATTGCATGTAACACGAAAAATGCTGAGCAAAGAATTATCTTATTAAAAATGGTGTAATAGTGGAATAGCACCGCTTTCCAATCTGCATCGGACACTCCAGGTGCTACCGCACGCCTCAGGGGAAACTAAACACCAAAATACAATTTGTTGGGTGCTATGCATACTTTTAAGAGCAAGGATTAAAAGTTTTATAATCGTACATCTATTACCATCAAAATATAATTGCTTTGGAGTAAATTATTTATTAATCTTGTTAATTTTTTAAGGAACATAGGGCACCAAAGATGTTGCCAGCCTTGTTGTGTATTTTCCTCATTACTTGTAACTTATTTCTTCTACAACTTTTTTCATTCCTCTTTATTTTGTGTTCTCATTTTCAAGTTATTCCATATTTCTTCTAATTCTATCTATTCCTCTTCCATTTGTCTGTTATTTCCTTGTATGCGGAATTCTGGCTGCATAAGTTTCTGAGCAGTACAGTAAGGTACTTCTAACATTGCCGTTAACAATTCTTAGTTTTGTTTTTCTAGTTACTCTCCATATCTCATTCAACGTATTGAAGACCTTCTGTGCTCGTCCCATCCTTTGTTTAATATCATTTCCGGATTCTCATTTCCTGTCGTTGCTTCCAAGATAGCAAAAATTATCTACTATTTTTATTTTTTAGCTCTAGTTTCTAGCTCAATGTCATTTTTACTATTAATATTTAGTAGTTTGAGAGCAAAACATAATCATCTATGGTACGACAATTCTGAGTGAATTAGGGGCCTTTGCTAATGGGGTCGTTCACCATTTAAAAATTTTTTTTATGAAATTTTATCTAAATTGTAGACTATCTACACTTTTAAAAAGTCTTAATTGTTATTCATTAAGCCACAATGATTTTTTTTAAATGTTGTGACGTCATTATAGAGTCATTTGTGGATCTCAAACATTGATTTAAATAATTTTTGTCACATAAATGTTCTATTTTCTTGTAACAATAATAATAAAGTAAGTGAAAAAATATATGACTACAATTATGTACAATCTGTACTGTTTTAGATCCAGCAATACCTCTACAATGACGTCACAACATTTTAAAAAATCATTGTGGCTTAATGAATAACAATTAAAAATTTTTAAAAGTGTAGATATTTTATAGTATTTTAAAAAAATAGACATATTTTGTCATTGGTATTATAAAATGGTTCAATTATGAGAAAATCATTTGTTAATTTTTAAAATTACTTATGCCCGGTTGCACCAACGTTAGTTAAATTTTAAACTTGGTTTAAATAAATAAAAGCGAATTTAATTTTTGCCATCAATGTCAATTACTCCATATGACATATAACTTTGATTTGCTTTTATTTATTTAAACCAAGTTTAAAATTTAACTAACGTTGGTACAACCGGATATTAGGAAATCAATTAATTTTTATATCTAACCTATGACAACAATACTTCTTTTGCTACCAAAATGATTGCAAGTTTGATTCATTACAACAGTATTTTTTAATCAGGATATACTGAATTCGAATCCCATAGCAGAGTTGTCGTTTTAACTTTATCCTTATTCCCGTACACTAATATATATTTTGTTCGCAAGATTCAATGATTCTAACATCATTTAAATTACCTTAAATAGTAAATTTACACTTGCAATAACTATATATTTCAGTTGAAGTATACAAATAATGAAACATAATAAGGAATAGGTAGAAGTTGTGAAGTCACATGGATCAAGCAACGTAACAACATACCCACATCGCAAGACGTAACAATAGACAGCTGCATTCCTGAGAAGGCCGTTTCGCCAGCAAGTAACGCAACAGCGCACACAGAACTGCAGCCAGAGCCACCACGAGCAAAAAGTCCTCCTCCTCCGACCGATTATCTGCCATCTTCATCCGCGTCTCGTCGACTCCTCGAGCCCGTGGGTGCCGATCCGATGCCGAGCTATTAAAATCGTGCCTCGCCGGCTCTATCAGGGCGTAACGTTGCCAACACAAGCGAAAAATGCTCATCGCAACAATCGAAATATTAAAAATGCGACGTAACAATAATTGGATTCCAAACAGACCATGCCGGTGATTTTTTAAATGAGGGTTTAATAGCTTCGAGAACTTGCGCTTTCGTGAGCGGTCAAACGAAACGGCCTTTTTATAAGTTTTGTTCTTATTATTTATAAACTGGTTGTTCATTTGCTTAGGGCTCATGTTATAGAAAATATTTTTAAGAGAGGACAATGGATGCCGGGTATTGTTACACGAAGAGCTTCTTCAAGATCTAGTGATCATGTTATTAAATGCAACACCAGAAAAATTGCATTATGCTAGCGAAATTCTTCCATTAACTCTACAAAAATATTTTAATATGTATTTATACTTTGATAAGGGGAAACAAAAAATAAATTGATGTGTACAACTCAATCTAATTCATGGTTCTTGAGGAACGTTATTTTAGTTTCTGAATACCAGATAGAAACAAAAGAAATCCATTCTAGTACTACAAGTACTTATAATCCTGGTTAATATGGAAATAATTATATAAAGGATGTCATTGCCCTTTTAACCAAATGTCATTTAAAAACTTTATTTTAGTTTACACCATTTGATTCTGCTCTTTGAAATACATAAATATAAATAATTTCAGAATATTTGGTCAACGAGTTAAAATTTTAGAACAAAAATTTTGAAAACAGTCCAAAATCTTAACTCTTTGGATTTTTTCAAATTTCGACCATTTTCAGACATTTTATAATAATTAATTAACGCGTTGATCAAATATTCTGAAATATTGCATACTTATATATGTTGACGAAAATTTGGAAAAAATTGAAAAACAAGAGTATTTTTCGATATCTTGTACAAGTTTAGAGTTACAACCTCTTAAAGTTGCACTCCGAGAAACATAAAAAATCGTCATATCTCAAAAAAATATAAGAGATATAACAGTGCGCTTTACTGTAATGAGTTTCTTAGGGTTTAGTTTATGAAGAAATGCATTAAAAGATCATTCAAATTTTAAGTGACATCCTAGGACAACCAGAAGTTTTCCATTCCAAATCAAATCCTTAATTGGCAAATGCCTGCATGGTATGTGACAAAAGGTAAAAAGATAGTTTCTAGTATTTCGTAACGCGCAAACGATTCAAATAAACAAACATTTTTACCCAAGCTAGCTGCGATACGTAACGGTTAAATGGGAAATTATCTTTTGATCTGTTTATTTTGATATTGTTCTGTCTAGTCTGTATTTAGAAATAGAAAATATTAGTCTGGTAGTGGGCGATGTTGAAAATTACCAGTGGCTATCGCGGAAAGGGTGCGGTTTCTAAAAGCAATTTGCAGAGTTACATAAATTTGAAACACCGTCTATCTTGATTATTTCCTAGAAATAGTTGCAATGTTCGGCTTGATACCGTTTTTGCTCGTTTTTAATTTATATCTGGATGTAATTAAAGGTTTCTGAAAATGATGCAATGGAAATAAAACGCTTTATTAATTGCATCGTCAATAATTTATAATTGAAGTAGAAAGGTCGATTATGAACATTCCATCTAAACTATATTTTATTGTATACACCTTTCAATTATTTCGATGTAATCAACAGTAATTATGTTGCTACGGATCATTTTTAATTAGCGGTAAGATTCTTGCATTATCCTTCTATTGGTAATCTCGCCACTAACTTTGGGGATGTTATAGTGCTACTTGCTTAGCACCTCTATGGGGTCTCAATCTCCATTTCTTTTCCATTAAATCCTTGTAGCTTGATTTCTCCATATCGTCCTATACAAACTGGCGAATTGATTGACGTCATATAGCGTTTTTAATGCTATTTTGAAAATGTTCAATTTAATTATTGGCTTTCCTAATTATTTTACATCAAAAAAGTTAAATAGCTTATAATCTTAAACAGTACAGATTTAAATAATTTTTGTCACATAAATGTTCTATTTTATTGTAATAATAATAAAATAAGTAAAAAAATATATGACTACAATTATTTACACTCTGTACTCTTTAAGATCCTGCAACACCTCTACAATTACGTCACAACATTTTAAAACAATCATTGTTTCTTAATGAATAACAATTAAGACTTTTTAAAAGTGTAGATAGTCTTCAATTTAGATAAAGTTTCATAAAAAAATGGTGAAGGACCCCATTATTGAAATACGATTCAAGATGATACATGCATAGACTGATGCTAAAAGAATGAATAGTAATGCTTATTGTACATAAAAACATGATATATATTTCTCCACCCCAGCACAAACCACCACTAGAGGGTTGGGTCAGTGGGGACGCGTAAACAATCTCTATTGGTAGTTCTGACTTATTTGTTTACACAATATAATTAATGCGCTTGTAATATAATACCATACGATAAATAAATAAATTGGTAGTTCGTAATATTTTTCGTTTCATTATTCTTAAATCTTCTTCATCTTTCCTTGTCATTGTCATCATCTCAACAGCGTACATTGTTATTGGACTTAAACTTATTTTTGTATCTTTTTTGGTTTGTGTTTATTTCGCCTATATTTGTCAGTAATGCCGAAATATTTAAATCTATCAACTTGTTAAAATTTGAATACCTGTGGGGATATTAAATATGTAAAATGCGTCGATTTCGTCGTCAGTAACTTAGAAATCCAGAGCATGATTTGCAACGAAATCGAAAGCAAAAGTTCTTCACGACCACTCCCAGAATACCAATTCAACCGAAGGATGATCTAACATCCATACACTTCAACTTTCGTTAGATGCGTGCTCCAAATAACAACCAGAGCCAACCAAGTCATGAGCTCATTATCCAAACAGTTCCGTTGTGACCGCGCTTCGATCGCGACCGATCGAGAAAGTGGGAAGTCAAGAACATTGCCATCGACTTTGTTGCACAGATACACAGATGTAAATAAGAGGCAAAGGCAACGGTTCATAGCGTGAAATGAAGTGGAGCAATCAACAGACGCCGTCACGACATTTGCGAGTAATGGAATGAGAATTGTGTCTGTCCATATGGGCCCTGTACCGTTACGAGTGATCTTTATAGGTTGTTGTCTTGCTGATAGGTAAAGTTCCAGCGATATAAACTAGATCTCGTTTGGAGAACTTCAGGTCGTTATGACTGCAAAGTTTCCATCGATTTATGGCTTCTTTCAAGCTGTTGTTTTATTGGAAACACGTTTTTAGAACAAAAGCTTAACTGTTTATCCGGTTATTTATTGACCATAACTGATGCAAACTAAATATCGTAAGCCATCGCGCAGAAAAATGACGACCGCTAGAATACAGACACATCGACAAAGCTAATAGCATCTGTATGATTTGTGGGACATTAGATAAAACAAGGACAATATCTGCAAATGATTTTTCTGCGAAACATTTGAATCAATGCTGTAATACTGTTTTTATATTGACCAAATAATTGTTTATTGAACATTGACAGACAGACAGACACACAGAAATCATCGTATTCTAGGGACCCTAAAACGTGCTCATCCACTGAAAATTCACTACCGAATTTTTAGCATGATTTCTATACTTCTCTTACAGGATGTGGCAGAACAATGAGACTGGAGTTGCAGAGTGGTAAAATAGATAATATATAGAGCACACTTACTTTATACATACAACAAAATGTTTACCAATGGGGGTTTTTCAACATATTTTTTTAATTTTTTTTTTTTTATGGAACTTTATCTAAATTGAAGGCTATCTACACTTTTAAAAACTCTTAATTGTTATTCATTAAGCCACAATGATTTTTTTAAAATGTTGTGACATCATTGTAGGTGTGTTGCTGGATCTCAAAACAGTATAGATTGTAAATAATTGTAGTCATATATTTTTTTAATTATTTTATTATTATTATTATTACTATAAAATAGTACATTAAAGTGACAAAAATTATTTAAATCTCTACTGTTTGAAATAAAAATGGTGAAAGACCCCATTGTATAGTTTCATTTAATAATGTTAAATGTATTTAAAATTATTTTTAATAATTGTACATTTTTGTAAGTATACAGTACAATGCATTATTATTGTCTTTCGATATTTGTAAAACATTAAACAAAAAATTTGATTAGGGCGAACTCATGTGAATTTGGGCTCGTATTTGGGTTTTATAATAGCTTTGTTAGAGGCGCAAAATAGAAATAAAAAAATAGGCTTTTCTAAATGTAGACTGTGTTAGAGCAGATCTCTATGCATGCTTTTTTGTGTGAAATACGGTTACCAGGCGTCAAATCCCTGCCCCCTAAAAATGAGGAGGAACAGCAGGGGTAATTTTATCATCATTAATTCTTCACTTTTTAAAGAAGTGTTTATTAGAATTTTTAATAATAGCTGAATCACTTTACACTTTTTAAATTTGAATTGAAAGAAAAAGCAGTTGAATGATTTTATGCCAAGGTCATTGCCAAATTTGTTTGTGTCCTGCAATTGTTTCGTTTGACGTCACAGTGTTTCTATTATATATTGATCCACTGATAACTAAATAAATTCTACTCTATCTATCTCGAGAATAAATGTCAATCTGTTTTACAGCAAATAAACTATTATTAACTATGTGCACAGAACATTTCATAATAAATACATATTACAAAACTGGTGAGCGTAATTAGATCGTCGTAAAATTAAAACTTATACTTCATATATTTATCTTTAAAAAAATAAACAAATTATTACAAGTAGTAAAAGTATGTATGTTTACTTTCATATTTCCAAACAGATTACCGCAGCTATCAATTCGACCTAACCTAACTTCCAGTCTCGCTGGATTACAAAGCGCAAGATTACGATCACGATTACGAAACGTAGTGATCTGTGCAAGTCACACATTTTCCGCCGATAAAAATCACAAACATCGAAAGTTCGAATCAACAACGTTTGCGTTTCTTGCGTCCGCTGAGAAGTAAAGGGCAACTCGGCGGGTGTTGGTCGCAATTCGTCAGGTAAAGTTCGACATGGCAACATTGCGAAATGTCTGTTATGAATATAGGTATTAACTCCTCTTCCGTGTTACGTTTACGTTTGTGTTATGTCGATGTAGCGGGACAATGATACGAGTTATGTTTGTAAGGAAACGTATTTCTAAGCGGAATTGTTCTCAGCGGGACTATAATTTAGTTGCATGGATGTTTATAGAAAGAAATTTCTCGCATTTCAGATAAAATTAATCAAATTTATTGATACACTTTTTAGAAATGTGAAACTTTTCTACCTACACAAACTTTTTGAATTACTCTTGTGAGATTTGAAATTGAATTGAGTATTATATATTTCTTATAGACAACCTGGGAAAATTTTTATTTGTTTACATTACCATCAAAGAAATCCAAGAATAACAGGAATATGTCACGTACCTGTAACAAAAGAATAACACAATTAATAAAAATTCCCAATACATACTTAGTAAATTATTATTATCTGTACATAACTTAACCCCTAGAAAAATCTGATGTAGCCAAAACACCAATAAGTATCTATCAACAATAAAACTGTTCAGAAGGAGAATGTCGTATTTTACGATTTGTAATTTTCTAGAAATGGCATATATACCTGCCTATTTCGAATAAAAATTATGATACTATATCTTTAAAACAGAAATAAAAATGTGTACTTAATCTCGGAATGAGTAATGAGATAAAATTTGTAAATAACTGAAGTGGGCCATTAGAATAGATTTCTAATCAAACAGTACACCCAAAAGCACCTATCCCACTTTAAAATGAACTTTTAAATTATAATACATGTAAAAATTATATTTTTCATGCGTTGTTTTGGTGCTTTTCAAAAAGCACACGTTGACAGATTTAAGCGAATATGTCAAAATACAATCTTTTTCCTACCCTTTGTCCAAAAACACTAGTTTTACACATCTCAAAATCGTCCTAAAACTAATTGTTTCCGACCTAGGCTAGCAAAAACAAAAATGTTAGGATTGTCATTAACTGATTGTCAATTTTTTGTGTAGCTTTTGTTCAAATGTAATTAATTATAAGTAAATTTTCAATTGCTGTGCACATACCTACTAAATAAATGTCACCAAATTTTTCAAAAAAAAAAAAAAATGAATTGTTTATATTGTTTACGAATGTTACCAACACAAAATTTTCTAGTATTTCATATTTGACAAATATTTTGAGAGTGCTCGTAAAAGTGCAGTTTCTGGACTAGTGATACAATAACTAATTTT
Source organism: Poecilus cupreus (assembly GCA_963942605.1). Lineage (NCBI taxonomy): Eukaryota > Metazoa > Arthropoda > Insecta > Coleoptera > Carabidae > Poecilus > Poecilus cupreus. Next base: position 34,409,395 of record OZ012714.1, read on the forward strand.
TAACGTATTTGATTTCTTAAATGATGTTAGTAAGAGAAAAATGTTTCAAACCGAAATTGTAGAACGTAACATTTGAAATATCATTTTAAAAATGCAAATTGCTATAAAACCATTATTTACTGAGATATTTCAAAATAACCTAATAGGACTTCAAGTAAACTAATTCTTCCGGTTATTGGATTATCACCAAAAACTAATCAGCTCTTTTAAAGGGGATATAAATATTAGAATTTTCAGTTCAGCAGTTTATGTTATCCATTGAAAACTCACTGCCGAATATTGAGTATGATCCCTTACAGGGTTACAGGATGTGGCGGGAAGTAAAAATGAACAATTTTAAAAGCACAGACTTCAAGGTATTCTAAAACTAAATGCTTCTAGAAGTTTATAGAGAGCTCGAAATATTTTTTGAATGTTTACACCAGGCTGTATATCTTTCCCCAAGTTAAAAATTGTAGATAATAACTAGACTCTGGCTAATGTATGTCACACTGTTAGCTTCAGTTCAGCCGTTCTATTCTCATGCGTAGCTAAGACTCTTGTTTGTAATACACATGAAAATTTATTACCGATTAGTATGTGTTGTTATCTGCCGCGCATGCGCGCTTACCACCGTTGCTTGATATATAAATGTACTCTGGATTTCCCACTTTAAACAATGTTATCTTGTTATTTATGACTTTATTTATGAATGCACGTGACCCCGTAAATTTGTCATTATAATATGCTGGGTTAAATTGTTTTAAACTTACGGAAGCATAGTTTTGTTGCGCAGTTCTAAGTGGGTTTATCGCGGAGCATGGGCGAGATCACCAATATTTTTATGCGGATATATTGACTGTTTGACGTCACACGGTACAACAGCTGAATCGCCGCCATCTTGTTAAGGAAAAATTTTAAACAATGTTACTTGTTTATTTTTGTTCTGATGGCGTTCTGGGCACTAGAATGGAAAGAGAGTTGTGGATAGATCGTTGTCTTATGTACGAAAATCTGAGCGTTCAAACCTTATTCATTTCTACTCATGTGTCAACGTAAGTTCCCGTAACATAGATGTTATTTCAAATATAGGATGCATAATAGCTGTATTCTTTTTGGTCAAAATCTCAGTTAGTCTCAGCTCACTTCAGATAAACTCAGTAAAGTGTTGTTCTTTTTGTTTCAACTGAACTGAGACAAACTGAGAGAACTCACTTCCCCCCTTACCGATACTGCACCACCCGTGAAATAAACTCAAAATGATCTACTCAACTCAGTTCGGCGGAAGGGGTAATGTTTGGTTTGTGTTGTCTGGAGAACTGTCATATTTATTAGGTTATGTGCACCAAAATGCTACAATAACCAAAATATGTCGATCTATTTCATTGTTATATTAAATGTGTAAACTTATAGTAAAATATTTTCATTGTCATTAATTTTAATAGCAAAAGTGTGTATATTCTTGTTCAAACCCACCTTTCTATACATAAAATGCTGTTCTTTTTGGATGCCTTTCAGCTCAGCTCAGCTCAGTTCATCTCAACTCACTTGTCAACTGAGTTGAGCTAAAACTTTCCAAAAAGAATACAGCTAATGTTTTCATTTTCAAATTATATTTTATTTGACCGCTAGAGGTTCAAAGTTTTCAGAATTTAAACGTCTTGAAGAAGGATGTATAGCAGACATTTTAATAGTATATTGAGCGCCTAGGCACACTGGTGTTTCATACGAGTCAGAAAATGTTGGGTCCGTGATGAACACGGCAGTTGTGAGGAAAATTATCGACAATTACATGCAGGAGGGATATTCGAAGGACTATTTCCCGAATAAAATTTAGCCAAACACTGTTTCTCTCATAAAAAATAAAGCAGAATTTAAAAACTTTACATTGGTAATTTGCACTAGTGCGAATTATCGATAATTTGCACTAGTGCAAAATTATCGTGTAATTCTACGTTGATTAGACGACATTCAGAAATGTCAGAATTCTGCTTAAATTTTATGAGGGAAATAGTCTTGCTAATTTTCTTTGATATTCGGTTTGTCATTTTTTTACGGAACTTTACATGTGATACATTCCGTCAAAGAAAACAAAAACATCTGCTGATAAGTATGAATATAGCTGCATTAGTGTTAGGTTAAGGTTAAGGTACTCTATTAACTATTAGTAAAAATGGTTTCTATGGATATGCTTTATTTCTGTCCTAGGATAGATATGAGAAGAGTTCCGTTATTAACCTGAAATCTGTCACTTTCGCTTCCCAAAATAGGAACAGGAAACTGCCTTTTTCAAGACAGTTAACTGATCGTCAATTGTTTTTGGGAGAAGACACCAAATGTCTCTGGAAAACAAGAGAAATTTTATGACCTATATAGATTTTAGTTTGAGAGTCATTTTTTAAATTTTATTATAATAATAATAATACTAACCTTTATTTCTTTACAGGAAACACCCAAAAAAATAAAATGAGAAAAAATATCAATATACAGAACAGTACAAAATATTCAAATATTTTGAAGCTTAATTGCTAAATCTAGATCCCAGAGGTCGTGAGTTCGAAACCCACTGAAGAGCATGATCATTTGGGTTGTTCACATAAATTCACGGCACATGACCTAAGTAGTTAGTCCGCTCCCATCTTCATTAAAAAAAAAATCAAGATTCAAGTAAATTATGTGATTCATATATAAAATGTTTTGACACTAAAATTATTATTATTTCAATGCCGTAGCTTCCAGGAAGGTTAAGGACAATACTGCAAAAAAATTATAAAAAGCGATGTATGTGAGTGATAAAAAGTCGCATGCTTCCTGTTTTATCATACCATACAACCCACACCCCGGCGATTAAGATTCATATCTGGCGGTTATCTATAACTTTACATACTTGAGAATATAAAACGCAAGGTTGTTGGTATAATTGCACACACCTATGATACGTTGATATGATCTCAGTGGATATCTGTATCACGTTGCTAGTTGCTCAGATATTTCCACTCGAAGATTTTTAATTTTTCCCATGTCAGTAAAACTGCGTACGTAATATGTAACATGCAACGGTTACGCAACTGGCTGGTAATTGTAGATGCCGGAATAACGTATGAGAATGTGCATGCATTGTGTTTAATCGATTTTATAATTATCTAGTTCATTTAGGTGGAAATTATTGTTTACTTAAATCTTAATTAATTTTAAAAATATACGCCCCGTTGACAGAATTGGAACTACAACAATATGTAACCGTATATTATTGTCACCAGTTATATAACGATAGAAAATTATTATTTACCGGAAGGCATCCTTGAATAAGATTGACTAGGTTCGTCGCTACGCTCCTCACACCAGCGATAAAATTTCATGACAACGGCCTGGAATCATCCCTAGTTCAAATATCATCTCACTGAAATATTTGAGGCTTTCGTGAAAGCGAAACACGAGCCTGAGACAGATAGATGTCATAGGGCCACTCGTCTTTGTCTAACTCCTGTTTGTAAAAAGATTATAATGTATTTGTTGAGCAGTTGCTATGTAAAAACATATTGCACAGTCTTATCCAAAAGTAACAAATAATATTTAACCGCGATTGTTCAATTATTTAAAAATTTCTTTAAATTCACATACATAATACTTAATTGAACTCATTTGTATTAATGTATTATTTAATTTTTATAATAAACGTTTTATTTCAAAATCATTGAATGTTAATTCCTATCTATTTTCTTATCAACTTTCTAAGCAGAATGTGCAACAAAGACAGGTTGCCCAATGAATGGCTGTCTCTCTCGGCTCTCATTTTCAACGTCAGGTGGTGCTCGAATATTATTATATTTCAATGTGTCATCTGGGGAGTTCTATTTTTGTTTTTAAGAAATTTCATTTATTTGTGCTTTCCACTTAGAGGAAGTGACATTTATTGAAATTTTGTTGAAGTAATAAGAAACCATTTCAATAATTTCATTATATAGTGATAAATAAAGTAGTACTTGATGAATACACCATATAATTTGTGTAAAAGTTATTTTAAAAATTTCGTGTCTTGCTTTTTTTCTCTTTGTATAAATGTACGATTAGGTTATATGCTGTTTAATGGTTAAATGCCACAAAAAAAGAAAGAAATGATATCTCTTTTCACTAAATTATTGTAATAAATATTTTGGAGTTTATATGCTTCCCTAACAATACTTCTAATTAACGTTGTTTTTTTTTACACGAAGATAGGAAACGGACTAATTACTATGATCATGGTGATTGTGAATTTTATGAACAACACAAACGACAATGCTCTTCAGTGGACTCGAACCCACGACCTTTGGTGTATTAGGCTAATGACATGCCACTACACCACCGGGATCGACTATTCAACGTTTTATTTTTGTAGATGTGAACGGTAGCGTTGGTTTCCATAAGTCAAATTGATAATTGGGTATCTCTGACCGCAGCTTCACAATCAATAACTTCATAATTAACCATCAATATTTGACAAAGCAAGAATTTAGAAAGGAATACTGATAAATGTGTGATGTCAATTGCCAACTCGAGTATGCAAAACACAAATAACTTTCAGGCCTAGTTTCAATAAAATTACTAAATTACTTAGCACCCAATTTGCGTTGTATATCCATCGGTATAAGTTAATTAATTTATAACAATCTGCGTGACCCAATTCCAGGCGCACCACACAAGTTTTGCAAAATGGAAGAAAAGGGTGAGAACACTTCTGGTATTTGGAGCAGTATTTCGATAATGAAGTCAACTTGGTCGGTCTCCAAATGACATCTTTTAGTGCGCCCGTCTTCCGGGAACAGCATGCGCATGCTAATGTTCAAACGCACTGAGCAGCAAAGTGACACAATTGTTACATAACGCCACGGGGTCAAACATTCATACGAGTGCGAGTTTATAATTAACGCGCATACAAAATTACAACTCATTCTATTATTCTCTCCGAGGCGTGTGTGAGTGGTCTCAAACAGAGAGCGAAGAGCGAATCCTAGTAAGTGGGTTGTTCACTACAGAAGCGGATGCAGACTCGTAATAATTATAACACGCTGCTACACTTCGATTTAATGTGATAGATTCATCGACAGGTATTTCATTACGAACGGAAACTTCCAAAAGGTTACTTTTGAGAGAAATATTTTCAAATAGAGAAACTTTTATTTGTCTTAACTACTTGACAACGACAAAATGTATATTCAGCAAATTATCTTACCGAATACTACTCAAGATTCTGTTTTCTAACAGGCTAAACATTAATTTCTGGTTGCTTTGAGGTTAGGGCTAGTGACATAAATAAATTGAGATTTTGTCCAATAAATTGCTGAAGTCGTAAATAAAACCTTTTAATATGACTGTTTAACTAGGGGTAATATTTTCATAATTTACAATATAAACCTCTATGGCAACATTGTACTGGGACACAAGGTATTTATTTGAAACTGATATTAAAGACTGTAAGTACGATTAAGGAAATGTATGCCTAAAAATGTATCCTATCCATTGTTATAATTACATTCCTCCATTTTGTTCTATTTAACTCTGAAAATAGCTATAATACACCTTATCAGTGTTTTGGTTTAATCACTGCTATTACAATATTTGATACAAATGATATCGCTAGAAGAAATGAAAGCACCAGATGCGTTATCTAGGTACTACGAACACATTGGCCTAGTCTAGTCTGATTAGAAACTCTGTAATTTCATAACGCAGGTGACAATCAAAAGAAAAGTCGGTTTTCTCATTTACATTGTGTGTGCATCACATTGTTTCAGATAAATGCATTCACAAAGCGCTGTGTGCTCTTTTATCATAATTTCTTCCTTTATCTAGAGCACTGCGGATTTTACCCAATGTAAGCGCTTCTATTTTTGTAAAATAGAACAATATAAATGCAAATTATTGTTGTAGGAGGCAAAGACAGCACCCACTGATAAATATAATAATAAGTATTTGTGTTCGTTTGGTGAAACTTGTCCAGAGCCTTACTAAGGCATCAAGAAAAATATTCTTAGTTTTCCCTTTCTGAAGTTCATTTTTCCTTCTTCGTAGGTACTCATCAAATCCTTAGTTTTAATGAGACAGCCAACAGTTGCCATTTTAAACTTATCCCAATGATTTCCCTAAGATTAACACCTAGGGGGGTATAGCTTGGCGGCTAGTAACTGCACTTACCGAAAGTGTACAAAAGGAGAGTACCAGATCCAAAATAGGTAAATGGCATGATAATATATTTTTTCTACGACCACTTAAAAATCTGCTCATTGTATGTTTGTTGTTGCTAGGGATATGAAGTACATTGCAAGCATCGTGCGAAATGAATTTGTTTTGTGAGTATTTCAATACAGGTCATTTCATTTCAATACAGGTCATTTCATTTCAGTACAGGTGCCATTGATAGGATACTTATTTAGTATTGTCAAATATTGGAATGGTGGAAGTGGAAGTTTATTATTAAAATTGAATTAATTAGGAAATAATATCGTAACCATAGAAAAAGTATGGTGTATAACTCGCATGGAAAGTCCATTTGCAGGATAAGCCAAAGGCGAATGCTACAAACTTTCTAACTCGTAGGTTTCTTTGTATAGGTTTTCATAAGATTGTTTAAAATTACTCCACCAATTCTGGATTAGAAATATGAGCAAGTCTTTCAAAAATATACGTCAAACTACAGTACCTGAATTCTTAATCTTTTATCTTCCAGATACTTTTATAGTCAACCGCCTATTTTATGCAAGACCTGTTCCTGTTGATGTTCTTTTGTTATTTCAAATTTAAATCTAGTATCAGAAAAACCCAGAGAAACATATGAATATACAAACCACAACCATGAAATAATTTAATCGACAACTTTCATACCATTGTCGAAGTATTGTAACAGGGATTAAATTTAGGTAATTATTTTAAGGCTCTTAGTTGAAATAACCTGATGTACAAAATATAGACAAAAAATTTCAAATACCTGTAAACCCAATTATTTACTGAGATATGCCAAAAAACCTTACAAGCCTTCAAGTAAACTCATTTGCGATTGATGAATTGTTATCAAAATCGAATTAGCTCTTAACTTAAACTTAAACTAAATAACGCTATTATAATTCTTTCCTTACATTTATATGAACTTTAATTGTTCTTCATTTGCGAAGTGGCTCGTTTCAAATCAATGAAAGTAAAAATTTCGCAGCTCCAAAACTCAGTTTAAAACTATAAATAGTCAGCCAAAGACGAGTTACAATTTTGTCCTATTTGCAAGGCTACTACGGCCCAACGAAGCATGTTTTCTAAAGTAAATATTTGGTAATCTTGCTTGGAACAAGACAGGAACAGCTGTATAAGTTAGCATAAAATATTAGCATCATTAATAAAATGAAAAGTAAAGTTAGTATGTCATTCGGCTTTGTAATTTAAATCGAAGAATATCTGCCTACTTTGCTGAAATAAAAAAACAAGTTGTAGGTAGAAAGAACAATCAGCAGCCATTTAAATATTCATTTTCATTTGGAATAATGTCTTGAGAATTTCGTTTGGTGAAAACATTTAACCTGAAAATTGTAATACATTTTTAATATCTCCGACAGAGAAAAATGGAACAGCGTAGCACTAGAAGTCCATATAACACATTTCCCGAAGGCGTGAATGAATTAACTAGTCGTAAACAATATTAACAGTTAAAATACGAAATAAATAAAAAAAAGCGAAAAGAAATGATAATAATCAACGCCATTAGAAAGTCCATTCGAAACGGAGATTTTTCACAAGTCTCAAAAGAGAAAAAAAGAAAAGGAAACTAGTACATCACTTGGTCGTGTCAAATTCTATCAACACCAAGATTAGTTAGCAAAACTGTACCATTGGCACCTTTATTTAGAAACTTGACCAGGTTTGGGTAGTAAATAATTTTCGATGGGTAATTAAAAATAAGAATGGAAAACCACAACAAATTAATTTCAACATAAATGGAATGTGAAACAATTTAAACAGGATTCTGTGTTGCTCATTTTTTGTTCGCTCAAAGAACAAAATAAAAATAAGGAACTAAATACATCAGATTGTTGAGACAGTGCTGAAAAACGCCTCTTGTGTTACAAGTTGTTCTTCCGAAACTGTGCAATTTTTCACAAGAGCTGGAAAAGAAACAAATACAAGACAACTGAGCATTACTTAAACAAGTGAGTTAGGTTTGAAAAAGCTTGCTATTCTCACTTGGTATGGTTCGTTTCTATTTCTAGTGAATTCCCTATAAGGGCCTATTATTCCATTAGTCCAAAATATCGCTGAAATTTCATTTATTGAAATGACATATTTTCATATATACTTTTAATTTGTTAATCTTTGGAGGGGATCGGGGGCTTGACGGCTGGTAACCACAAGCGTTAACATACATATATCACCGACCGACTACCAAGATACACAATTTGGATAAATGTTCTGATGATACAGTTATTATAAATTTATTTCATTTGGGATAGATACAAAACAACGATACAATAGTAATATACAGCTAGTACAGAAAGGTATCTATTTCACACGAGATATGCGATTTTCAGCACGAGATGGTTGTGCAAAATAAGCAACTTTCTAGCTTTGTGTAGTATGTATAAACGTGCAATATTCCATAGTGATCAACGGAATTCATTTAAAATTGTTAGTCCCAAAACTTAAACAAGTGAACATCTGATGGCGCTAGTTAGTAATTTCGCATTTATTTATCTGCAGTGTGAAGGGTACTGAGACATACTTCTGTTAAAGAAAAAATCCATAATTTCTTTGAACTGATATAAAACTTGGTAGGTACAATCTTTTGGGATTAGTAATAACTGACATGGCACATCCAAAAGATGCAGAAAATCAATATTTCAAGCTGCTAATATATTGGCAGCAAATAAGTTCAAAGCAACAAATAATAAAGGAACAGTTAATAGTTTGTCATGACAAATATAAGTTCTAGTTCTAAGAAGGGCGTATAATCACTGAGCTTCAATGGAGGGTTATGATTTTGACGTCACAGGCAAGAAAGAGAAAGATGAGGTAAAAGTTGAGATGGAAGTTCATAACACAAACATCCATGTTTTGACGTTTGATATGGTGTTTTAACAAGGTTATGTTTTTATTTTTGAAGTTTATTATTAAGATAAATTAATAAATTTAACACTTGCCATATATTCTTTATAAAGGGAGTTACTATGCACAAACCATACACAAACTTTATTTTTCATATTTAGCATCATTTTAAGAACTGTCATTTTGACAGCGTTTTGTTTGTGTTTCGCCCATGTGAATTTCATCGTAGTTCAATGAAAACATCAATAGATGGCAGCACGAAAATTTGCTTCTGTATAACCCTCCATTGTAGGAAGATATCTTCGCTAAATAGAGCCACCTTCCTAACTTTTCCTTCCCTATTCTTCTCTCTTTACTCAGCGAACTTCCAGTCACCGGTGAAAATGAGCCATTCATCTACATAATTTCCTTTAAATAAATCACTGCAAATAAGACAACAACCACTGCTGAAGGACCCAGTCCGTAAGCAATTGGACATTTTCCTTTATATGATGATGATTAAGCAAGAGTGAATAGAAACGCATTAGTTTTCAAGCTGCCAATATATTGGCAGCAAATAAGTTCAAAGCAACAAATAATAAAGGAACAGTTAATAGTTTGTCATGACAAATATAAGTTCTAGTTCTAAAAAGGGCAGGATAATCACTGTGCTTCATTTGTAGGAATATATCTTGTCAAACAAAAGCCACCTTCCTAACTTTGTTTTCCCCATTCTGCTCTTTTTACTCAGCGAACTTCGAGTCCAAATAAGACAACAACCACTGCTGAAGGACCTAGTCCGTAAGCAATTGGACATTTTGCTTTATATGATGATGATCAAGCAAGAGTGAATAGAAACGCATTAGTTTGTCGATGGCTAGCGTAGTTTGTTGAACGTGGAAGTCATGTTGGAGGAAATGTGCTGCATTAATGAGTGCGCAGCGGCCTTGTGACATATGCGAGTTGTGGCTGCGAGTACCGCGTGCGCGCTCGCGTATCGAGTGGGCCATTGCGACATACCTGCACAGTGCCACAGTGCGCCACACGCCTCGCATAATGATCAGACTCACGCCGAGCACAAACTCATTGTTATACACTGCAGAGATAGTTCTGCACACTACTCCCAGAGCTGGAGGATAATGGCTTTCATTATGAGGGAATTATAGCAGGCCATGAAGTTTGGTTATCTGAACAACTAAGTGAGCTGTATGAATACGATACAATAGGTAGCCAGATAGTTTCAAATAACCAAAATTACAACTGTTCTAGTACAATGCAAATATAATCATTATCTTGGCTTCTACTTCAATAATCCTGGCTTCTTCAAACGGCTCAATATACATGGCTTTAATAAAATATGGATTGATGTTATACATATATTAGCATGACCTATTATTTTCGAAAGTTATCTTTTGTGAAAATTAGGGAAATTAATTAAGTTCAACAAATATTAATCACGTTTGACGTTCTGTTCCGAATTTTAATTACAAATATATTACGTTGGTGTCCTACTGACTCAGCCTGATGAAAATTTATGGCCCATCAGTCTAGATATATTCACAAAAATAAGTCTGTATTTTTCGTCAGTTAAATCATGAAATATTATATTCTACAACAAGTAATAGAATGGCACATATTCCACACGAGCAAAAAGTTTGTACAGTTTGCGAGTGTGGGATGTTATGCCATTCCGTTACATGTTGTAGATTATACTTTCTATAACAAGATTTTGGAAATTATACAAAAAATACCATTGAAAACGTCAAACTCAAATAAATAAAACTAAAACAAACAAACGTAACCATAGTAACTGAATCAAGATTCGTCGATTTTTGTTCATACGCGGCGTATGGAATGGTAGTTGTTCAAATACAATTTTTAATTGCGGAATGCGAGTTTCCAAAACAGGGTTATAGAAAATAATTTGACATCAGAGAAGCTAGAGAAGAAAAGGTTACACGGAGGCAAATTTAAAAATCTACCAGTTATTTATCATTTTGCCCTCTTTGCGCTTGTTTGGCATTTATTTTATTTTTGTATTTCGTTTATACTTATTTCAATGTGTATATACAAGTGGGATCTGCTAAGAATGAAATAATGAGTAACAATATATTTAAAATAATCTTAAAACAATATTATAATTGCACAAGCAACTATTCAGTCTGATTGTAGATTTATAAAAATAAAGAATAAAATCAGTTATAAAAATATTGTTTATACTGATTTTAAAATATTCTTTTTGTTTCGTAATCTAAACATGTCCTACCATTTACTCTTAAATTTGGGCTAGTAAATTTTACTTTTAATGTTTGAGGAATTTTCAAATCCAACATTTAACTGGATATGTATATTATTACCTATAAAAGAGCACACGTTATTTAGGATTTCTTAGAATTGTAGTTTCTTCATGGCAAAATACATAAAGCTCATATTACTTTAAAATGTTCTTTAAATAAAGTAATACATCAAGTATCCTGGTACACGATATATTTTACTTTTTACAGAAAAAGAAACCAGAAAAAGAATTTGCCGATAATGGAAATTGAATGAATGATGTTATACTCGTACGAAATCAAAGTTTGGTTTACAAAGAGACTATTTCTCTTGTGGAAGTTATGAGGTTAACATTTAATTGTAACAATAAAATGATGATTGCAGAACATCCATAAACACGTCATAAAATTTGTCAAGCAAAATCTTTGTTAGATCAAAACAAATTTACGACGTAATAAATAACACTTTGATTTATTCACATTCATACGAGTACATTCTTATGATTTTGAGTGTTATAAGCACAAAATATAGCGAAAAAGATGACATTTCAATCTAGCAATAAAATTAAAATTCCACCAGCATTTATATAACTCAAGACCAGGAGATTAGAGCTAAAGTGTGAAATAAAATTTATTGTACGCCCACATACAGCTAAGTTTAGTTGCAAAGCTGCATTCCATAACAATGGGTGATAGATTATATTTGGCCTTGCGTTTGTATTGCAATGTATGCACTCACTATTGACCTATTGCGGTCTCTACGTGACAGAACTACAATAAGAATAGCTAATCGCGCTGTTCTGAGCCGTTTTGTCACATATCTACCTGGCTTTAACATTTGAATACTTTTATAAAACGCATAATATGCTTATCCTAATATCGTAATCGTATGTGGTTCGTGATTGTAATAGTTCAATTGTTTTGTTTCGAAAGTGGTAACTGATATGAAAGTCATTGTTTTTTTCTGACATTCGTCATAGTCTACTTGACTGATATGTGACAGATGAATCGAGGTATTGTTAAATTGTTATGTATGTGCGTAATTATGACTGAATTGTTAAAAGCCAGTGGTGGACTCATCACTCAAAACGTTGCGTAAGCCGCGTTCTTAATTTTTAATTATCTCCACAATTAAAAAGGTTTCCCCATTATATTTCTTCCCATCTGCTCCAGTTTTCACAAAAACAATGTTTTTCCGAAATTGATACTAAATTATATTAACTCAACTTTAATTACAAAACTAAAATAACAAATTATTCTAAAATACTATTGGTGAATTTATTTATTATTTACCTTTGATAATAATTTTTCCGGATTTAATGCAGAACGCTTCTAAGAATGCATAAGAAATATTGAAAATTATAACCAAATTGACACTTTTACTGTACTTTTGTTATCATAGCCATCCCGCTGCAACAACTAGCTGATGTTTTACAAATAATACATATTGATATTTATTTATGTTTTTAATTAATAATTTAACGATTTCGGAAAAAATATAATATATACCTCGGCACTAAAGTATTTTTTATTAGTCATAAAGGTTTATTCTCCTCGACTAAATTCCTTATTCGTAATAATAAAAATTATACTTTAGTGGCTTGATATACAAGTAACTATTTTATTTTAGTAAAAAACATCTTTGGCAGACATGATTAGACGGCAGGTAGACGCATTTTGTAATCCGAAACGTTGTATTTAAATAAAATATTTGTACAGAACTTAATCCAAAAATCTTTTTTAATTTACTATGAGTTCTGAAAGTTTAATATTACAACAAACGAATTATGAGTGCAACAAAACAAGATGGCGGAGTCTATACAGCTTCACTTGAGGTATTTCTAGTTGTCTAGTTATATAGTTCGTTCGGAAATTAGGTGGAGTAATAAATTAATCCATAAAAAAGATTCAAGAGGCGCGTAAATAATTGTTTGCTAAAAAGTACTTTAAAAAAACCTAATTCAATAAAGATAGATCGTTTCAGTTCCTTGTTACCTTTCAGAAGGTGTTTATGTTTACTGCACTATTTCTGTTGTTAAAGAGGCAAGTATTGTTCCAAGTATAAAACAAGCCACCTTAATAACTTTATATATCATTTTTCTCGTGGAATTATTTGCCACATCCCTGGCAAAAATCAAATACTATTCTTGCAAATTTTGATTTATTACTCTAGCTCATTTCAGGACGGACTATAGTCTGTATTTCACAATAAGAAACTCAGTAAAATAATTCAATAGTTGGATGGGTGACCGCTTTGCGTTGTTGTTGTCACACCACCGAAAACGAGGTACCGAGATGGCATATAACGTTAGCAGTTGAGATCGTTTAAAAAAATAATAACAATAAGATATATCATCAGGCTATTTACAAATGTCTGGCTGTTGCTTTTACGCGTGAACTGGGATTACCAGCCGTTAAATCAGGCCCCCGTTAATTAATAAGGAGCAACAGGAGTAATTGTTATTCACCTACTTCCATTTAATGACTTCTAAGAATAATAAATATCAGTTTTCACTGAAACCCGTTCAGCTTCAATATTCAATCAATATAATAAAATGTATTTATTCTGAAATTTCACTTAACAATGCAGGTCACACAGCGAGTAAAAACGGAAGGGAAACCACAGCGGAAACAGAAACCACCACAACTCACGCTCACACGTATTCTTTCCCGTCCAAGCCATCTGGGATCTCGATCGCGATCAACGATCAACCTTCGATGGTACGTATGCTAATGATCCAGTGGCCTTAGCGAGCAGAAGCAGAGCAAAGACGTAAATTGACCACATCGGACGTAAGTGAACTTTTCAATTGGTTATTGGCGATAAAGTGTGAAGAAAATGGAACTTAAATTACAAATTATTGATTTTGCGTCAACGAGCATCGGGTAGATACTACCGTAAACAAGTGCATTAGTTCGCAAATCAAACTGTCGGATGTGGACGTTGGTTATTGCTTTGCGTGTAAAAATGTTTTATAGTTGAAATGTTAATGGCTGTTTAACTCACTTTTTATTAACACAATTCTTTTATGTTATTAAATATAAGGCAATTAACACACGCCTGTTGATATTGGATACAAAGTAAACAATTTCCACAAATAGGAAATTACTGGAAAACCACAACATAAATATTATTATTAATTGTAGTAACCGGATTTGTTGTTCATGAACCAAATATAAATAGATATTTTAACAAACAATACTGTTTGAAGAATAATGATTCATAACAGGTTTACATGCCAAACGCACTCATGAAACTTGAGATCTTCAGTTCGAATCTCACAGCCCACTTTCAACTTTACCCTCAATCAAAAATGGGTAAATGGTGTGATGCTATATTCAATTATTTTATTCTGTATCACATTTGCATGTTTATCGGATCGATTTCAGTCCAGTAATGGAACTTTACCGGATTGTTATTTTTTACGATACTGTATCGTTGCTAAGCAATATTTTCATAGGATTTGATTCATTTTTCAAAAATGTTGTTAGAAATGTCAATAAACTAAAATTGGTTGCTATGATTATTTTTATTAAGATCAAGTCGACCTGATTGTTTTTAAGAAAGAACAAAAGCAAACTCCCGTCCAAAACTGCGAAATAGGTATGAAATAAATCATCGTTAATAATTTTTTTCTACGACCACTTACAAATCTGCTCATTGTATGTTTGTTGTTGCTAGGGATATGAGGTACATTGCAAGCATCGTGCGAAATTAATTTGTTTTGTGAGTATTTCAATACAGGTCATATCATAAGTACAGGTGCCATTGCTAAGATACTTATTTACAATTGTCAAATATTGGAATGATGAGAGCGGGACAAATTTATTATAAAAATTAAATTAATTAAGAAATAATATCGTGGTCGTAGATTTCATACTCGTATTATTTGCAGCATTCGTCTTCAGCTCATGCTACAATCTTTTATACTCGTAGGAAATAAGTACCATTCCATGCTTGTTGTACAATATACTATTACGTTACTAGTACGTTAGGTAACTATTAATTCATGCTTGATAATAATTTCGACGACTTTTTTTATCAAATGTCTGAGCGACAGGCAATTGTTTTGACAATAATTTCTTTAAACAAAATAGATGTCTCGCATCAAAATACAAAACTTGAAAGCAGACAACAGCAAACTGATTGGCAATTGTTTTTACCAAAAGCCACAAGATTCATAATGTATCAAATCAAAAATAATCATATAAATAAATTAATGTCTTCACGTTTTTAATCCATTTTTAACGCGTGCAGTGCAGTTACCAGCCGTCAAGTAATGATCCTCAAAAATTGTAAAGAACCACAGGGATAAAGTTAAAATGGCATTATATGTAAATCCATTGTTATAAATTTATTTACGAATGTATGTTACAAAACAGCGCAGTAAATGAAGTTTGTTATTTGCACTTGTCTCCAAATGCCATTTGCTTAAACCATATTCATGCAAATAACATATATACCTAGAACCTACGTATATGTCCTGATTAGATCAGGTACTACCAAATACAGAATGTTACTACTGCGAACAGTGTGAACTAATACAGGAAATGCATAAAATACAATTTAATAAACGGTATTCACATTAAACTAATATATTGATAATAAAGTTATTGTATTGTGACAGCCATAAATAATATCAATACAAATCCGGATTTAAATTCTACTGACGTTTACCGTACAATAAGAATTGTGATTGCTATTTATTATAAAAAAAATGTTCCCGGTATGAAATAAAGGACATAATTAATATTTCAATTTAATCGTTTTTTGCAATGTTAATTGCAGATATAAAATATAAACGCCTGATAATAATTCATAATTATACAATTGAAATAAATTAAACACAGTTTTATTGCACAAGTTGTAGTACTTACATATGTAGGGACTTGTACATAAATTACTCTTTGTTATCGAATACTACTAGGTAATTATTGTAAATTAATGATTATTGCAAATCTTCTACAAGTGTACATTGAACATTGTCAATTTCTTCTGCATGCAAACATATCCTGGACTAATTAAAATTACTAACGAACTAAAAGAAACAATATAGCATGATTCTAACAAATTGCACTGGCTAAGGTCGCGGATAATAATTATCTATAGCCTCCTTTTGTGTGGAAACTTCTTGTCACTGGAATATAATAAATAACTTTGTGAGGAGAAAATAATATTTGCTTCCTAACAATGCCATATATGGGAAACTTGATTTTTATCTTAAATTTAGTCAATAAATTCTACAAATTTATTCATTTAATTTCATGGTTAATTATCACGGATTTCTGATTTAAAATTTATATAAATTTAAGTTCCAACTTCATTATGTAAACAGGTGAACTAGAGTACTGGATAGTTTAAAACTTATTTATTACTAAAAAATTAATTACTTTTGTAAGGTTGTTTATTCGTCTTTGCACATGCGCTGGATAAAATAAATAAAAGTATAAAATGTAGGCACAGCGGATCTTATTTTAAATAAGTAGGCACTATAATTTAAAATTTATTTAAAAAATTTTATGGTAGTCTTTTAGCAAGATGCTTTAAAATTTTTCCATGAAAGGTAATTAAAATCGTAATTTCAAAAATGTTAATTAACTTTATGCAGCAAAGCAGTCGGCACCACGTCCACAATTAATTTTACGGCAGTTCGAAATTACCGATTGAATACTTTATGTATCGATTTTAAATTTTAATTAACCAACGGCTGTAAACGTGAGAATCCGCCGAGAATTAGATCGAGTGAATTTGGGTTATTGTCGTGAAATTAGTTCCTCTTTTTTGTATCTTTTCCCTTTTGATGGCACACACCTGATGAAAATACTGGTTTTTTGTGTAGTCATTTCTTTTTTTTTTTTTTTCATAGTTCTTTCGGTAAATGGAGAAAGTCTCTCTACCACTTTGATTATGTGTGTGAACATTGTAATATATGGTCGTCGATTAATATTAATTAAAAAACACTTTTACGAAACAGAAATTTCAAGGTTACAGCTGAAGATTGTCATATTGTCGTTTGGTTTTGTGTGCGACTGATTTTTGGGTCAAGAGAAAAAAGTTGATGGTGATAAACTAACACCCACTAATCTACAAACATTAACAATATTTAGCAACATTTTATTTACACGATTAAAAATTTTTTCGCAGAATTTACAATGCGAATGCAAATTTCACCTCACGTGAATCATCGTCGTATACAATTATAACTTGATATTGCTAAAGAGAAAAATATTATTTAATAAAAATTTGCAGGTTTCTTATTTCAAATCAAAAGGAGTGAGGCAGCATGTGTTTTATTTGGAAAAAGGAATTTTACCCCTGTGGTTCCTCCTCTCCTTATCTTATTTGGAGGTTACGAGAAAGCTAATTTCATGCGTAAAAATATACTATTTGCGAAAGCAAAATACCACACAGCAGATCTCAAAAACAAATATTGTTTAATCAATATAACCCTTTCAACCTTTAAAACAGACACACGGTATGTATTTGTATGATACATTTTCTACAGATTTAACTTGACAACCCTTGAAAGGGCGAAACAGAAGGGCGAAATTCATTAATTTGACATTGGCCCGTCAGTTTAATAGCAAAATATTGTTTTGTGTACATTACCCTCAAAGAACATCAAAAGTTTGTAGGTTTCTGCGATAGTAACATTTGGTACATACCTGGAACAGAAATAAAAATTAATAAACAATTCTTAAAGGAACAAAAGAAAATATGTATTGCAAACTATTGACATCTATACTGATATTTCCTCAACTTTATAATAGTAAGTTTTTTCGCCCACATTGCACGGCGTAATAAATGCCATATTGGTTTGATTCTAAAACAAGACAATAACCCAATTATTTTTTTAAATCGATAACCTATTTATAATTTACGAAAAATTTATTATTATAAATTATGAGAAGGTATACATGACGTACTTTTGGTAGAAGAAAGATGGACATATTTGAAGAGAAAGATATAGATAGGTACAAATGTAATCTGTACTTTACACATTGTATTTTTCGAGATAAGTAAGTTTTAATACTGTTCTATTATTATCTACATAAATAATTTTTAATCAAGCGAACTATAGATTCATTATAAAGAGATGGAGTTGATCACAATTCATGAAAGGTAGGTACATGTCAAATTCATTTTGTATGATATCTTATGATGGCGAATGCTTGCTTTAGTGTTGGTAGTTTGCTTTTATTGGCAGCAGAACTGTTGCCATACACACTGCAAATTTTCCTGTTTTTATAGGTTTTTTTGGAAAAAATTCAATCTTAACCTATAATCTACAAATACAATGTACCTTTCATTTTTACATCTTATTTGAATAATACGGCTTAAACAAATATAATACTTATATTGGGATACTCTTAAAATAACTACTATTGTTATTAATTTTTTTAAATAATAATTAATTTCAAAATAGAATGAAATTTATGTATCTTATGTTTAGTTCAGCTTTCTACCACTAGTTAGCGCAGTCTAATTTTGGATGCCCAATACTTATGAAATATAAGACGTATGTCAGTTTTACAGCGCTATGACCTACCTCAATTTAGGCTCAACTAATTTGTGAATTTGATTTCAAAATAAAAATAGCTTAAAATTCTAAAATGATATGTAGTATTATGACCCCATTACCAAAAGTGTTAAAATTTCTTGTTGGGATATCAAATCTTCGCGAATCAAATTAAATAAAAAGTAAAACTAATTTGCATATTTAATATGAAACACAGTACTTTCGTTTAGTTGTTGCTCGCTAGAGTGACCACAAATGAAAAGTAAAAACTAATTAATCAAACCGATTAAAGTCAAGTCATAAAAAAATCGAAATCGACAATTCTCATACATGTAAAATTTGGGACAATTCGTAAATACTTCCTCTGAGTTAATTCCTCTATATGTCAGTGTGTGAGAACATCGCTAGAGGCGCTCAGAGCGCACCGGAAACAACTAGGTATCCACTTTCATCCGAATCTTCCACGATTGAGACACGATTCAGAAAATCTCGTTAGTGTTGTTTATATATCGAAGCTAGCGCAATGTGATTTGAGGTAATTGGGAATTCCCGGTGATGTTCTAGGTCTAGTAATGAAACTGGCTGTAAACTGTCGTACGATGCAAGTAGGCAGAAAGTGAAAATGGAAGTGATGGGCTGCAATGGCTGCCGTTGCACTGATAACGAAAACATTGAGTATTTGACCTGGTTTCTTTCAGCGACACATTCTTGACACGTTTTGGTTTGCAGATGGGAAATTACTACTCGATAATTAACTTCTAAATTTGTTGCGGTAAGGCAATTATAATTACAATACGTATTATATTTAAGTGCTGGAAAATATATCCGTATTGAAGTTGTTAAATTTAGTTTTTGTGGTATCATGTGATACACTAATGTTTCTATTTCTTAATTTGGATAATACATGAAATGAACTTGTTAGTCTTGAATTAATCTATTCGTCCAGTAGTAGTGGAACGACCTACAGGCATAAAATACGACTCGTCATGTGAGCCGTTGCAAAATTACCTATTTCTAGATTTGATATTTCTAGCAATTTCTAGCAACGTCATCAGAACAAGTAGTTGTTCTTTCTAGAGTATTCATTTTGCAAGCGGCACCAGAGCATATTATTAGCCGAAAATTATCCTAAAACATTGCAAGATTGAAATACATTCTGCAATATGCGATATAATATATTGCGTCATAAGAGAAGCTATGGGTATATTGCATCCCGAAACTTTCTGATGTACGAGCGAACGTATTGAGTGAGGGTAACAATAGTGAGGGACGTAATACGTTATTACATTCCGGTAGGACATAAGACATTTTTTTACATCTATGAGAAACATGTATCATATAAAAAATAGTTAATTGTAATGTGGAATAAAATGAGTCGCTTTCCTGTTCACAAATGAAATCATGGCAACAAGGAAGAAAATACCTGATAAATAAAAATAAGTAATTCTGCTATAGGTATTTATAAATGCATGTTATAGCAAAGAGTGACAGCGAGTTTTATAATACATATATTATTTATCAAGATTTTCCAATCTTTTCTGTTTCTTGTTCTCTTCGATATTTCTTGACACCTAACCTAATTTGGTTCCTAGTATTTTTTTGTATTGTTCCACCGTATCTTTTTTCGCATTTATTTTTATTTTTTTTATTTACTTTCCACAATACTTTTGTAGGTATATGTTTTCAGGCAATCTTGTTAAATGACCATACAATACTATTTGTTTATTCTCTATAACATTATATATTTGTAAACTATTCCTTATATGTTTGTTTATTAATCTATGTATCCTAGTGACTTATTGCGAAGAATACAGAGTAAAATATCTTTTTTCAAACACCTACTTGAAAACTGGTATTTTATCCACTGAATTCTCGATACTAAAATAATACTTTAATAGTAAGAATGGATAAAGTATTACACTATCTACTAGTAGATAAGGAAATGTTGCTATAGTTATGAGATAATGTAGATTTTAAGCAAAATTACATAGCAACTTATAAAATATACAATAAGCGTTGGTAACAAAATAAGATGAAACATAATAGTTATTTGTGTATCAAGTGCGGATAGAGCATTGTTTGTTGCACGCGGCGAGAAATTGTTGATCGATTGTTGAAGAACAACTCGACAAGTGCACCGAACAAGCTCTATCCGACGAGATACACACAATATTTTTTCTACAATTGTTGAACAATGTCAAGCTGCAGAAAAAAATTAATTTTCAAAATTATCTTTGGTCACGCTTATAACAATTCAGTAAAATTGTAGTTACCCATGTCACCGTAATCATGACAACGTTTATGAACAAAATAAAAATTTTCAAAGAAATCATAATTTGGCACATGGAGTACATTTGACATATGGAGTACATTTGACATAAAGTCTACAGAGTGAATAAGTTTATGGTGATTAAGTTGAAGTGTATGTACGTATATGCCAACTGTATTTGCAATAGCAAGGTTATTACCAGAAAAATCCAATGCACCATTTACTTTTACCTAATTTATTTTTATTTTGTTTTTGTCGCGCTAGTGCGACAATATGTCACTTTGTCGCCCTAGAGCGACAATTTTGAACATTTCCTAACCAAAAATGGAATAACAATGTCGATATTGTGCAACGATTGTAGAAAAATATTTATGTCAATTTTTTAAATTAATGTCATTTTAGTTTTATTCAAAAAGAATATTAGCAAGTGTTGGAAAAAATATTGTATGTAACACGTAAATAACTATTACTTAATAACAACAACAATTTAACTACGATTCTTTGATGCAAACTTCTAGAGTTGTACCACTAAGTTTAACTCTTTAACTCACATATATATTTAAAATACTGTTTCAAAATGAAGTCTATTTTCAAAATATAGGAAATAAACTAGAAAGACTATGACCAGGTCTGTATTTACCATTCCTAAATCATGGTTTGGTTTTCTCTATACCACACTGTGATATACAGATTTCTTGGTTATCTTTAAGATCAACGGTTCTTCAAAGCAACAGTGTTAATTTTTTGTTGAGCAAAAGTGTGATGATTACGGTGAGTTTAATTTTAAAAATATAACAGAGTAACAATACACAAAAATATTAACAATGCTTGAAATAATTCCTAATCTAATCGCTGTGTCATTAGCAGATAATTTAATTTTTAAAACGCGTCATTCGAGAATTACCACCAGGAAAATAAAAATTATATATTAAAATGTATAAGTAAATAATATAATAACAGCAATTAATAAATACTGTTATCTTATTTTGCCGTCAAAATCATTATTTATCGTCCATTGATAGCGAAATTCTAAGAAATACAGAAATTAAACGGTAAACAATGAAGTTTGCATTTCCTTAAAAGTTATTACCACTTCAAAATTAAACACATTCGATACAAATTGTGAGGCAAACAAAAACATCAAATCTTAATAAATTTGGGAGAAGCAACAAAATAAATGCATGGTTGCATCATAAGCACAATATATCATGATCTAAAACCTAACGTCTTGATCAAATTCGCAAAAAGGCAACGATTAGATAAATTAAAATAATTGCTTGCTTTCTAAACCAGCGTCCAAAACTTGTGCGTAACAGTAACCAAATTATACTCGGTCGAAAACAACAAAAGTAGGTTTATGACTTATATAAGCGAAATGATAATTAAAGTTTGCCGTATAGGTTTTACGAAATTACAATTAGCTGAGTTCATCAAATTACAAACCCGTTATTATATGTTATAAAAACAAATTGGCGATGAACTGCCAAAACTTGCCACGTCAAAAACAACGAAATTGCCACAGAATGATTACTGTAATTATGGCTGCACTAATCTCATAAATAGTGTAATTCACGGACTATCACATGATATTTAACTAATAGTGCATTTTGCATGCTTAGCATTTACTCGAAATTTTAATATCACATTGAAAACAATAGTTTTAATGACCTATATTGTACAATAAGTACAAATATTACAATTGTTCATGTATTTACGGAATTTTGATTTTTTTATGAGCAGTTAACTGCTACTGCTTACAAAATAAATTTTACATCTTTGTAACTAGGCAACTTGACAACTACACTTTAAAAAATCCCCAAAAACAGTTTCACATAGTTGAACTTTATAACACTGTTTTGACAAAAAACAGTTGCACAATGTTCACAATGTGAACGGGATATAGGAAAATATTTAATATCACGGCATTAACCTATTTTGGGTTTTGTGCTCTGCTGTTACTGATCTACTGGGTGTAAAACTGAAATATGGCGTAGCGAATATTTCAATGCTATTTTTTAATACTTCTGTATCTTTTTACCTTCCCTCCACAGCATATATGTAATAACAATTGTTGTTTCGAATTTAAAAGTACATACAATAACTCCTATTATTGTTTTAAATATTGCTGTTATTTTTCTATTAACTTTACAGCAGATATGTAAATTAAAAGTTGTTTAGAATTAAAAATGCATGCAATAAGAAGCATTTGGTTACCTATAATATTAGTATTTCGCATTATATTAATCAAATTTAAATTAATATTTATTAGAATAATTGTAACACGGTCATGGAAAATTAAACAAAACAATATTTGAAATTTCATAAAAAACTTTTTGACTTAATTTATTACAGTGTATTTTCTGTAGGAATGTCGTAGAAGATTGTAATGATATAATGGCGAATATAACAGTTCATTTCTTTCTGTTAAATTAATAAAAATAAACTATTTTACGAAATGTCGAAGATTTTTTCAAAGTTTAATTTTCTATCGCCGTGTTACAATTTTTTAAATATAAATATTAATTTTAATTTGATTGTTATATCGTGAAATACTAATATATATGTAACCAAATGAGTATTATTACCTGTATTTTTAAATTTTGAACAACTTTTGTATTTATACATTTGCTGTAAAGTGAATAGCAGTAATATTAATAAAATAGCATTGAAATTCCTATACACCACAGTTCAATTCTACATCCGGTATCTTCTCTAAAATAGGCAATTTCCGCTGTACAAATAACAGTTAATCGTTAAAAAAAAGTTCATTTGATTTCTAATAATGTTAATTTCTGCGTCTTAATCTTCATTGGCATTTCAGAATGTTGTTTTTTGCACTAGCGAAAAACTTTTGCTTACAGATTGTTAATCTGTCTATCTAAATTTTCCGAAAAGCTTAACAACCAATCTTTCCATTGATATTAACTGAGAATTGCTCACACAAAAAAACCAATCCGTCAATTTCATTCAGCCAGTCCTTTCGATCATCTCACTAATTTAATCAAGCGACAAAATTATAAATCTGCATGACAAAAAACTATCGTCTGATCTGAAATGCGTATTAGCTAAACGGTGAATCACAAATTCTTTACAAATGAACTCATCCGTTTAAATGTATGCATGTATTCACCGTTTTACGATTAAAAACCTATTAAGATAGCTTCTGCTACCTAGCCTACAGTTCTTTGAAAAACTGCCCAGTAACGTGCTATTAAGTTCGTCAAAGTCGCACTGAATCCAGATTCACTTATACGAGCAAATAGATGTAATTGAATAATTTCATTTTCATTACTTCCGCGTATTTGATAGCGCATATTACGCACTGCGAATATAATTTAATTCACTTTAAACGAAAATTAAGTATCTTACTTCGACTGTTATTGCTAGGAAATAAGAAACTGTTCATTTTAACTATAAATTATTTTGCTATTTATATGAACACGTATAAGTGTCATCCTACTTTATGTTACAAGACAGACGATGTCTCAACATTAGGAAATTATAAAACATTTTTCAACTCATTTCTAGATGCGTTAACTCGCCTGATCTGCAGTTGTTCAATAGAGTATGAAAGTACATACTCTGTCGAAAAACCTGTAGTGGTTCTATTTGCAGTGAAATGCGGTTACCAGCTGCCAAACAATGGCACCCAAAAGTTTTAATAAAGAGTAAAGGCCACAGAGATGCTTTGTATATGTGTTGCAAAGATTTTCACATGAGATGAGATCAAATCCAAATCATTTATAAATTTAGAGCATGTCACATCTAACGACAAATTTTTAGGTTAGTTTAAAATTGCTCCTCACTTAAACTGCCATTTGCGAAGAAAGAAACGCACTACAAATGTAAATATGATCTATTTGCAGATAATCTTAACGAAACAAAATACCATGATCTCATACGTTTAGTGTTATTTTCGTTAAGCATAAAATAATAATTCGTTATTATACTGAATGCAGTTTTTTTTTTATTGTAACCACAGACCTATATTACTATAATGATTTAGGTCTATGTTGCAACTTAAATTAAATTCAACGATATAACATGTTCCAATACCTAAAATTAAATTCACAAACTGCAAAGAAACATTAACATTTTAACTATGGAAAAAAAAACTTTAGGTAGGTCGTTGAACAAAACAAGTTGTTGTTTATATTATTCATAGTCCTGTCATCAATTCGTCAACAATTGTTGTTAATATAAAGCCTTTGTTGACAGGAGTAGCAAAAATAAAACAATATCTTGTTTTTTTCTAAAGTTATTAGTTAGCCAGTAAAACTGATTGGTTGCTTTGAAAAACTTATAACAATACGTAAATTTATCGGAAAATCTTAGGAAATGGAATTTGGGAATATTTAAAATTAAATAAGCTCTAACTGAAACTCTAGTTATCGTCCATAAAAAAAAAATTAATGTACTGCCACAATTTTAAAATTTATAACGGATCAAGTTCATTTATAAATATATACTAGAAATTAATAAATAAAATAACATCGTTCCCATATTTTCACGAAATAAATGGCAGGAAATACCTCAGTAAATCGTTTCTCACATGAGTTACTCAACAAATAACTGAGTTCCTAAATGTTCTTGGGGCATTTTTCCTATAAATTACACCTTTTCCACAAAATAGCCCCGTAATATATTTAGGTCTTTGCTATTTTTCCACAACAAGGGCAGACAAATCGGTTTAGATCAAAGGCGTTTGTATCGCAAAAACAGACCGGACTATTTCCTTTATGTGTGTGTTGTGTTTTGTGTTGGATTACGCAACAAAATTTACTGTTTAGTTGACAGGTATGACAGTCTGTCAGATATACAATAACCTTTTGGTGGATATGGAAAGTGCTGTGCGAAAAACTGGGTTAAAGTTCAAGAGATTGGAATACGAACTAGATATTCTATCAGCTTTCACGATGTCTATAAAACTGGAAAAAAGCGAATTTTAGAATACACCAGATCCTCAAATTTTTATTAGTTCCCAGAGTTGTCAGAGATTTCTACACATTTTATGATAATATATTGATTTCGTTAGAACTAATAATATTTTGCGTAAAACGATCGAATGAAAAAGTTTACCTTGTTCCAAATTTGGGTCTAAAACAAGCGTGTCAACAAATACACTACTGAAAATGACCAGCAGCAAAAAATTAATATTAATGTCATTTTTTACCGCTATCTTTGGCCACAATAGTCCATACATCCGGCCTCAAAATTCAAGTACATCTTACGGCAAAAACGCACATTCTAATTGAGCTCATTGTATTTTAATTTTCATTTTCCCATACGGTCACAAGGCCTGGCAAATGCACGAATTAGCAGCGTTGATACGCGGACTTTTACTTGCAAGCAATTAAAAGCAAATTTTATCCGGGTTTCCGTTTGAAAAACTCATGTTGTGGCGTCGATGCAGCCGTATCCGATTTCTACGTGGGCGCTAATTAACGCGCAATCTCTTTAATCCGTATTTAATTACATGGTTTGCGCGGAAAATCGTACAAATGTTCCTTATTGCTCGTTATACACTAATGGCTATGATTTGATAACTAATAATTGTATCATTTGATATCCTTTCGCAATTATATAATTAAATGGATTTTTAATGCTACCGGGTTTACTGAAATCATACTGCGAAATTAAACTAAATTAACTAATTTTTTTGGATAAAGTTTGCATAACAGTAATTATAATGAGATTATCAATCAAATAAATATATCATCCCGTTGTTCATCTATTTCTGGGTTTGTTACTCTCCTTACAGCAGATTTCGATAAATCTTATAGTTTTACGATGGAACTGTAGTTAACAGCCGTCAAAGCATGTTCCACAAATATTAGTGGAGAACAACCACAAAGGGACCTTTTGTATCACCCTACCGGAGAAAAAGAATATAACAGCCGACTAAAAAGAAATTTCATAAAATGAACTTCACATAATGATATATTGTGTATCTAGTACGAAAAGTGACATATTCCCGAAAGATTGTGAAAATTGTAGGACAAACCGTATAACACCAGGAGTCCGGGAAGTTTACTTTTCCAACGTGATGCACATGTTATTATTTTTTTTTTCCGATGGGTTTGTATTCAATAATTAGTTATTTTATATTTCATTTATAAACGTCAGACAACCAACAAGGCTTAAAAATATTGCGTTGTTTTGATAAAAATATTTGAGGATAGTGTATCCATAGTTTGTGTATTTATTTTCATAAGCGTCAAATTTATTTGAAAAGCTAAGTCGTTCCGGAATACTTTGCTAGTGTCCGGAAACCGGAATTGTACAACGAGCATGGAATGGCATCTACTTATTATTTCCTACGATTATGAAAGTTTGCACACGAGTATGAAATGGACATTCTATGCGAGTTGTACATTATATTTTTTCTACGACCACGATATTATTTCCTAATTAATTTAATTTTAATAATAAATTTGTCCCGCTGTCACCATTCCAATGTTTGACAATTCTAAATAAGTATCCTAGCAATGGCACCTGTAATGAAATAAACTGACCTGTATTGAAATACAAAACAAATTCATTTCGCACGATGTTTGCAATGTACCTCATATCTTTAGCAACAACAAACATACAATCAGCCCAATTCTCAAACTCAGTTGTTAACTTTTAACCACTTGCTAATATTTTTGACAAATAGGAACAAATGTTACAAATGACAGTTGAATTTTTTCTTGTGTGTTACGATTTTTTATTGGATTAAAATTTTAGTAAGTGGTCAAAAATTAACAACTGATTTAAAAAATTGAGCCGATTGAGTAGATTTCTAAGTGGTCGTACAAAAAAGATAAATAGATAAAAGTTAACAATGATCTGCAGTTGCAGAGCTGCACATTCAAGAATTATTTCATTAAACAATTTAAGTAAACATTATTTGTAATATTTACCAGTTACCGGCCGTCAAATAACGAACCCCAAAGATGATAGTAGCGAGCAAACCACAGGGGTAAAGTTGAAATGGCAACTGTCGGCTGTAAAATTCGAACTGAAGATCTAATGACCCACAGTCCGATGCGTTACCACGGAGCAATTTCCAATTATCAATAATCGTCTTTAAACCAAAGACAGAAACCCCAATAAAGGAAATGCACAAGATCTAAAATAAACTGCTAAAGAGAAGAAGAGAAGAAGAATCTGTCAGTCAATTTTTTTCCTAAAGTATTAAAGTACCCCAACCTATTTACATTCGTTTTTAGGGATATTTATCTATCGCTAATTTGGTTTGACGAGAATTTAGCTGTTGACATTTACGCTTCTGAAACGAATAGTTGGTCAAACTACATAGTTGCTTCCTTGCTACGAGGAACATAAGTAAGTGATTGAGTTCTTTTGAACAAAAACAAAATATATTTTCCTGCATAATCGTTATATTATTTCCTCAATTATGTCGACAGGTAGGTAAGCGATTACCACACATTTCCAGTACCTATAACAATGTTTATTTCATGTGCGACAGAGCAATTTTAATTACACATCACAAAGATAATCCCCTCATTTGAATTTCCGACATGGCAGTCAAGCCATTTATCAATTCCTGTAAGTCGGTGCGGTGCAGTTGGAGCGGACAAAGCGTCTCGGGGTGTTTGCCGCTTGGTTGCGCCGGGGTCAGGAAGTACGTTTCTTAAAATAAAGAGTTGCAATTTGTGAAGTTTCCGCTTATAAAGTGTTATCCTGCCGACGGCAAGATCGGCCGTTCCACTTGGTGCATTTGACGGTGCAGAGTGCATTATCTATCTAGTAAGCCGTGGTTAGTGCTCTGGGCCCAAGGAATGCATGGGAACCGACAGATATTCGTTATGTTGGCTGAGAAATAGCGTAGAACTCTCTTCCTAAGATTTTTCAACAGTACTCTTCGTAATACTGGATATAAAAATACCGGAAAAACAGTGTAACAAAGATTTAGAAAAATATATAATTTGTTTTTATTTCAATAAATTATTAAAGAAATTCAGTACTAAATTTTGTTTCGTGTCAGACGGGCTTTGGAATTCACACAATATTGGGCTTCCAAATTATCAAGAGATGGCGTTGCCATATGCACAGGAAATTTTCCTCTTTTTCTAGGTTTTTTAGGAGAAAATTCAATCTTAACCTATAATCTACAAATACAATATATCTTACATTTTTGCGTTTTATTTAAATAATACGGCTTAAGCAAATGACATTGGAATACTCTTAAAATAACTATAATTGATATTAATTTAAAAAAATAACAGTTCATTTCAAAATACAATAAAATGTATGTACCTTGTGGATAGTTCAGCTTTCTACCACTAGTTAGCGTATTTTAATTTTGGATGTCCAATAGACACTCAGGAAATATTTCATGATCCCAATATTTAAGTAGTGTGCTACCGAGAAGATGGCCGCTCAGTTTCCACTGTAGTAACCACAGAAAAGAGAGTATAGTATGTCGGTGTGAGTTGTATCCTGTCAAATTTCTCACTATTTCTTTTAAGTTAAAATTTTCAGAAAATGCATTTTACATCCTGAGTTTACCGAAAAGTTCGATATATTCTAAGGAACTGTTTTCGTGTAGGTGAATAGACTAAAAAGAATAGATATTTTTTGCTGTCAGTCAACAATGAATTTTCATTGGTAAAGCGTTACAAACACAATTGATGACAAACAACAAAGTATATTTTCGCATAATGCATTTTTTTTTTAATTTAACAGAAATATAAAATTGCCTCAATAGAAAAATTGTATAAAAAAACACATTTCATAAGGCCTGTTATTGCACTTGTCTTTAGACTGTTTTATGATTATATTTTGTTTATTTTTCAAATATATTATTAGTTTAATGTATCTTATTGAATTATTAAAGGTTAGAATATTCAATTAAAAACTTTAATACCTATTTAAAATACGTTTTTGCAACCAGACCCTTTTGACTAGAAGTGTATATTTAAAACATGTAGAAGTAGATAATAATGTACATTCGTTATGCATCTAGTACTACGCATATCGGTTTGTCGACAACTGGTGCATAAGTACCTATTTTCATTGGTCATATTTCATATATTATAAACGATCTGAAGATATACTTTAGTTCATATATCATTCAACTGCGCTATACTTCTTGGTCGTGTTAAATGTGCCATATCAACGAACAAAAACTAGCGACATACTAAAAACAAATGTAAACATAAATTGCATTCCCGTCAGTCCCACAAATTTTAGTTTATTCCCGACTGAAGTATAAATTTTCTATTTCTGTTTTTATTCTCAGATAAAAATAGCATTGATCCAAACAAACACATTCAGTTATATTTATTCTCACTTGACAGGAAATCGTAGTACGCGACATATTTTTAGCAAGCACGTTAGAGCATTAGGTTGTAAAATCGATCTATTTTCGCTTCATTCAGTCTTCCGATTCCAGTTGGCAAAGTGCCAGTCATTTTACTACAGGTAGCCACTTAACATATCTTCATTTACGTAAACGCACGCAAGCGACTCATTCATAAATATAAATCTACGCTATTGTGAGATCTTCATTGGATGCTATTTGTGAATTGTTAGACAAGTAGGTAATATACGCGTAATAAATGTTACTTCATTGTTTTGTAAGCAAATAATTCATCTTTTATGAAGCAATCTTGAATGAATCATCTTTTATGGTTCTTTTAGTCATTTGCGGTTCCAATTCATGACTTAACATTCGCATATTTACACTCTTCTACAACCTATACATCTAACTTAATTCTCTGGTCACAAAAATTTGACAATGTACGGTAACAAAGTTAATCAAATAATTTGCAAGAACAAAAAAATTGTATCTTCCAAATCAGAAATCAGAATTCGTTTCACTCTCAATTTAGAATTTTCAGTAGTAATAATAAATATGATTTGATATACAAACAACACATACAATAAATTAAGTTCAAAAATCAGTGATCTTATTGCTAATATTAAAGAAATATTCCCTCTTTATTGTTCTAACATTTATAAAATTTGTGTACCAGTGCAGTAAAGTATACATTGATCAAACTGGTAAAAATGTAGTAACAAAAATAAAATAACACAAATAAAAAATACTCGTAGGAAATGAGTACCATTCCATGCTCGTTGTACAATATACTATTGTATTACTTAAAAAAAATTATTTTGATATAAGTACGGTTAGATACTATGTTGTTTCATATACCTAACAAAAAAAATAGAGATGGTATGATCTTTCTATCCCACTAATTGTAAGTGAAAAGTTTCGAGTTTGCAAGCTTCTAATTCCGTATTTATTAATACTTGAATTTTGTACAGTTAATTCCACTAGCTAATTATAATTATTAATTGGATAGTTCTGAACGCGGCTTATCGGTATACCAACCAAAAACTAATTCAGTACGTGACAAAAACGCATGAATCAGACCTCAGTGACGTATAACAATAAAGTCTGCTATTGTTCGAAGCAGAGTGTAGGTAATCACTCGAATTGAAATCGAAGTTATTTCTAGGTATTAATAATAATTTCTTTTCTATACGTTCCAATGTCCTGAGAAATCAGTTCTTGAATACTTTTTAAATTATATCAATTATTAAACCACAACACTGTTACGTGCATTGTTCTATTCGTCGTCATTTTATTTCGTGTTATTTTGTTCACTAAATAATTTCGATTTGTCAGCTGATGAATGAGTTTGTTTATAATTTAAACCACAATTCTACTTGAAATGATGAGCTCAGAAGATAGAAATCGTCATAATAGTAATTAAAGTTTACTGCAATATGCATCAAAATTAAGAGATCAGAATCATTTCATTTGGCCCAATAAAAAAAAAATTGTTCTGATCTTATAAAGAGAAAATTGTTGTACAAAATTTATTTGTATCTTAATTCAGTTATTATTAATTATATTTTAAGGGAAAATAACAAATAAATTAATATCAAATTAACAAATTTATTAACATAAAGATTTCATTTGACCCAAAGGTATTGGCTGGTACCACGAATACTTTTTTTTAAATCTGATGACAAATTTTGTTGTCATCAAATTTAAGAAATATAGAAAAATGTTTCAAATCAAGGTTGTAGGTAATATTATTCTACATCTTTTTGATTCCAATGAAATGTAATCTATCTCAATTCTTATTTACTAAGATATGTCCAAAAACCTTGATCGGCCTTCAAATAATCTAACACTTA
Organism: Poecilus cupreus; assembly: GCA_963942605.1. Taxonomy (NCBI): domain Eukaryota; kingdom Metazoa; phylum Arthropoda; class Insecta; order Coleoptera; family Carabidae; genus Poecilus; species Poecilus cupreus. The sequence continues at coordinate 34,441,641 of OZ012714.1, forward strand.
CTGTTGATGAATTGTTTCCAAAATCTTATCAATTTGTATAATAAACATACCTCGCTTACATATATGTATGTGCGGGAGGTAAAAATGATAGAATTTAGGATATAAATATGGTTAATTGAACAATTTTCCTTTGTATGATTTTAATTGGGTGATATGTTTCTGGGCTCGTATTTATTATAAAGGTGATCCGAAAGAATATAATTTGAAGAGAGTAGGAATGGCACAAACCATGTCGCAATAACATGTTCGCATCAAAAACCAAATTCCTGTGTCGTAAATACATCAACCTGATAAAAATATTCACCAACACAGATTTCAAAACATTCCGCTGTCTAACCTACACTTATGTCCATATTCCGAGCTGCTGCATTTTAAAAGGCAATGCAACTTCGAGATTTTTCGCCAGTTCAATTTAAACTTCGCACTTTCGAGTCGTTTTCACGAACAAGTGAATTACCATGAGTGGGTTGTCAATCCTTATCTAACAACTTGTTTTGGGGCCTGTCGTCGTTTGTCAAAATCAACCAAAAATAACCTGACTGGACTTTGATCCCGTTGATTTACAGGATTTTAAAGTTTATCAGGTGTAAAAAACTTGTAACCATATTAAGATACTGGTTGAGAGTGGTTTCGCTGTTTTAGAATAGGTGGCATTGAAAGTATTGTTTTTTTGTGAAGCTTAAAAGTGAATTAGATAAATTTTTATGGTTTTAACACCGTTTCAGGTAAAAATCGTTATCCATACTTATCGCAATTTAAAAACACTGTTGACAAGACAGATTATTTATCTACGTTGTTTCTCATTCTCTATTTTATTTATAATCATTTTCAATTCATACTTTATTTATTTTTTTGGGTACATATAAATTAAATATTTTTAGGACGCTAATAATGGAAAGTTGTGAGTGACACAACACAATCTAGAAGTGCTTAATAAAGAATTGTATAAACTTGACATCACTATAAATACAGAATAAACAAAAACTATGATCATTAGTAGAGGAAAAAGTACCACAACATAAGACAACAAGGAGAAAAAGTACCTTAGAATTTACCGAACTATTTGGTAAGCTAAAGATTCATGAAGAATTTTCTGAAAATTTACCAAATTTTTGTTTAGTAAACAGTCGTGTATAGTTTCTAAATTGTTATGATATAACAAGTCATTTTTCAAAAAATACATCTTATATCTTTAGTTTACCTAATAATTCGGTTAATCTTAAGGTTTTTTTTGTGTACTTGATACAGAACTAGAACAAGTATGCATCTTCAAAATCAATGAAGTCGATTTAGCATAGACGACATAATAGACGAGATAAACAACAAAATGAGAAGTGCATACCGCCTGCTAAATTCTAAACATTTCCTTAAAGAAAGAAATGTCTGAAGCCACTAAAACGACAGTAATAGTAAATGTATATGTACTTACTCTAACTTACTCGAGCGAATCAAACAAAAAAGTAAATTACAGGCAACAAAAATTGAATACCTCAAAACAATGAAATATAATACTTGAACGTAAACTGACGTTTAAAGGTTTAAAATGCAAACCCAGAGAGATAGTTAATTGTTGGGCTCTGTGTCTTTGTTGTACGATGTTTTTACATAGCAATCGCTCAACAAACGTATGGCAACTGCTCTACAAACAAATGTTAGACAAAGAAGGGTGCCCTTACATCTATCTGTACCAGGCTCGTTTTTGGCTTTCATAAAGGACTACAAATAAACGTTCCAGTATTACTATATTTCAGTGCTTCAGAATGGTGAAAAGTAAATCTGAAATAGACAATATCAGAAATGAAGATTACAGAAAAGCCCTTTCACGTTTTTTGCTTTCATAAAGGACTACAAATTAACGTTCCAGTATTACTATATGTTATGTTAGTGCCTCAGAATTGTGAAAAGGAAATTTAATATGAGCAATATAAGAAATGAAGATTTCAGAAAAGCCCTTTCAAGTTAAACCTCTACAGGGTCATGAAAGAAATGCAACCTATGCAGAATGGATGACTGTAGAATTGCAATACAAGCACTCTTCTGCAGAAGCCAAGTCAAAAGACCTAGAGGGCGTCTAAAGAAGATCTAACAAATTAAATAAGACAGCAAAGCTTAAGAAAATAAACTAGGCAGAAGCAACAATACTAGCCACCAGAGAAACATCTACAAAAAGATCTTCGATACCATTCACCACAACCCCGAAAAGTAGAAGAGTACCGATTATACATCTAACCACAAATAGTTCAGCTGACATTATCAACAATCACCCAACCAAAAATCTAAAGAACTCGTACGCCATCCATAAAAATTCCAACCAGTAATGAATGAACACAAGCAACAGTCAACATCCACACATGCAGTCACAGTCCCAGTCTCCTAACCATTCATACGTAGCGTATTCGTGTTGCGTTGCATTGCGTAATGCTACGTTAACGTGCGTAAATGGGGCGAGTGTGGGTCGGGCGAAGCCCTGGGGCGACCAAATACAAACGGGACGCGTCGCCCAAAGCGCGATGCATGTGATGATGACCCAGTCTTATTGTCGGTGCTATTGGATGAGTTATGTGATGAGGAAATAGTTTTAGAAACACGTATGGCAGGAATTGCATGGAGTGCATTCTGGGAAGTAATAATTCTGATTCACTTGGTAAAACGTAAATGCGTTTTGAACAATTAAGATAATATTTCCAAGTACATGACGTTTAAATTATGCAGTGCGACTCAAAACTTCAGCATTGTGTTAAACACTAAGGAAGGATGGATTAAATAAAACAAGAAATTATTTATCACCCTCAATATATTGTAACAAGGCGAACATTCAGAATACGATTTATTGTTTTTACTATCAAAGCGATTTTAAAATATCAAGTTTCAAACTGCGTTTGGGACGTGAACGCATCGAAAATCGCTTTGACAGGAGTTCTTGTTCTCTTGAGGTTAATTTATTACCACACATGTGTGTTAGATTTTTGTTATCCTAAATTGTCATTTGAGATTATCGCGGCAAATATTCTGAAATATCGGCTTGAGATGCCATCTGCTGTTGACAGATTTACAGATCCTGGTCGAACCCTAGATATGGTTTTAGTTTTTAAGTGTTCTAGTTTTTATGTAATATTTGTGTTGGTCCTCAAAAGATTTCCTACCCCCGCGTTCCCGTTTATGGGGAAGATGCGTGTGTTTGGCCAGCACAAATGAGAGTTAGTTGTTAGATTTTGAACAGAGCAGACGTCTTTTTACGTCTGCAGTGCTCTACCAAGATGTAGAATTTTCATAATTTTGTTTTGCTAAATGTGTTTTGGTAACTGTAACTTTTAATCATATTCATACGTTGTCGCCGCTGTAATATTTGTATTTGTTTCTAAAATTGTTCAATTCAGCATTTATCAATTTATTAAATATAAATTATTTTTATCATCTTTTAAAAGTGTTGTGTTTTATATTTTGTAAACCTTAAGTTCAGTCCCGCCCGCCGTGCTACATTGGCAACAGTCGGTAGTATACCGCGTTAAAGAGTTTTAATTGCGGTTTAAAATTCGCGCGGTATAAAAAGTTCTTGCGTTCCCGTTCCTTCAGTTAAAGTGTTTTTGTTCGCGATGATAAGTGTTTAGTGTAATCAATCGTGATTACTGGCGCAGTCATTTTGTTTAAGTCATTTTGTTTTAGTAATTTTGTGTTAAAGTCACTTTATATTTTGTTCAGTCATTTAGTTTTGATTCGTTTTGCGTTTAAATAATTTTGTTTTGTTCGTTTTGTATTTTCGTTTTTTTTTCCGTGTTCAGCGATGCAACGTAGTGAATATGTTGGTTCAGTTACCAAAAACATTTAGTTCAGTGCATAGTTCAGTGTGTGAGTAAAAATGTACGGGAGTCCGAGTGTTGTTGTGCCGCCACATCCGCTCGTAACCATGTTTCCAAACCTCGGTTACGAGTTGGATCATACCTTGCCTGGGTACGACAGGTATTTGCCCTTTCCATTGGGTTGTGCACCATGTCGTTTTTGGTGGAACGGCTGTCCATCGCCAGCTCCGATGCCGTGGAGTTCGTTTGGACAACAGCAGCAGCAACCTAGACCGATGTCGGTCGCAGGGGATTCGACGCGCGGTGGAGTTGGTGTGGGTGGTGCCACAGTGTATCGGGTACCACCACACAGTTATGGGTATAACCTCCACCATCGAATCCCAGCTCAGCCGGAAGTAGCACGAATCAGCGCGGCTGATTTTGAGGCGTTGCTACGTGCTGAGCGCGAGGTTGCTGTTGTTCCTGGGAAAACGGAGACAGCCGAAATACGGATAAACGACATGGCAGCGAAGGAATCAGAAGTAAATACCCAGGCAGATAGCAGAGAAGAACAACCGGAACCGTACATTGATACCAACGTCACTGAACCGGTAGAGAAGACCATCGATCTACCTGAAGGGCTGTTCACAACCAGTGAACAGGGTTCACAACCGGTGAACGTGGTTTCTGTCGGAGGAATCAACCAGCAGCAGTCCGTCTCCACCAGGGCACACCAGGTGAGAGACCAACTTCTGTTCCGGCCCGGCAAGGTGTTGACGTCATTTCAGCAGCGAGGGATCAGCTGGTTCTTTTGTCTTTGGTTTTACCAGAGTCAGCTGATCGTAGTGAAGTGTCTTCGACCCTTGTTTTGTGAAGAACCACCCCCTTGTACCCCCTTACCCCCCAGTGATGTGACAGTGACAGTGGTGTGTAGTGGTCATTATGCCCTCCAGCTGTGTGTCCCTACCCCGCGCGGACACGTCCCTTGCCTTCAGACAATTTTATTTTTATTTTTTGTATTTTTATGGTTTTATGTTTATGTGCATGTTAGAAATTAAGTTTATTTTTACGTTCGATAATAATTTTTTTTATAGTATTTTTTCGATTATGTTTATGTATGTGTGTTTAATGATTAATTTACAGATTTTGGCTTGTGTCATTCGTATTTCGTTAACTTGTGCAGCTTGCAAAGCGCAATGCTGATTAGATATTTTTAATTCGGGCTATATTGCTGTTATAGTTGATTTAAAAGTATGTTATGTTTTATTGTCCAGTAATTTAGTTATTTTAGCAGGTACTGCATAATTAGTAATGTAATTGTTGCATGTCACCTTGTTTTAGGCTAAGTTAATTATAAATTATATCCATAGATATAATTGTATTTAGGGCGCGGATGGTGTAACAAGGCGAACATTCAGAATACGATTTATTGTTTTTACTATCAAAGCGATTTTAAAATATCAAGTTTCAAACTGCGTTTGGGACGTGAACGCATCGAAAATCGCTTTGACAGGAGTTCTTGTTCTCTTGAGGTTAATTTATTACCACACATGTGTGTTAGATTTTTGTTATCCTAAATTGTCATTTGAGATTATCGCGGCAAATATTCTGAAATATCGGCTTGAGATGCCATCTGCTGTTGACAGATTTACAGATCCTGGTCGAACCCTAGATATGGTTTTAGTTTTTAAGTGTTCTAGTTTTTATGTAATATTTGTGTTGGTCCTCAAAAGATTTCCTACCCCCGCGTTCCCGTTTATGGGGAAGATGCGTGTGTTTGGCCAGCACAAATGAGAGTTAGTTGTTAGATTTTGAACAGAGCAGACGTCTTTTTACGTCTGCAGTGCTCTACCAAGATGTAGAATTTTCATAATTTTGTTTTGCTAAATGTGTTTTGGTAACTGTAACTTTTAATCATATTCATACGTTGTCGCCGCTGTAATATTTGTATTTGTTTCTAAAATTGTTCAATTCAGCATTTATCAATTTATTAAATATAAATTATTTTTATCATCTTTTAAAAGTGTTGTGTTTTATATTTTGTAAACCTTAAGTTCAGTCCCGCCCGCCGTGCTACAATATTTATTAAACAACCGCTCCTTACAAACGTTCAACCACCACTGAATCTAATTTTACAAAATATTACCAACAATTATGATTAAATAACATAACCAAATTAAAACATAGTTAAATAACCTGTAATTATTAAATTAACTCCCTGTTATTTCATGATTTCGTAACAATTGTATCACGCAAGAAATAATATTTGATTCGTTTTTCGCAAATTTATTAAATAGAGATGAATTTGATCATTTCCCGAAGCAAAAACAAAAATAATGACACTCTGAAAAACCGTTTGAAACAGAGAAATAAAGATACATTTCAAATTTGAGTAAGTAGAAAAATTTAAATATTTAGGAATTTTGCTAACAAGCAAATGAGAAAGAGAAGCAGAAACCAAAGAAAAGATAATGGCAACAAATAGAACTTTTCAAGTAAGCAAAAAAATTTGTAGAAAAACAAGATTTAAAAATGAAAGTTTTCCTAAATAAGACCAATTACAATGTACGCTGCTGAAACTATAATAATGACAAAGGAAGATAATGAAGATTTAAGAATAATGCTACGAAAAAAATTAACAACCACACTAGGCAACGGCTTGACAGGTAGCGTTAAAGCCGGATCACTCGATAACGCAAGTTAAGCAATGCTTCCCGCGGTCAGTAGTTGGATGGGTGACCGCTTTGCGAAAACCCATACCAGCGAATACTGCGTGCCGTTGTCACACCACCGAAAACAAGGTTCCGAGGTGGCATATAACCTAAGCAGTTGAAACCGCTTAATACTAATAATAACAAGGCGATTTCGACTGGCACCGGTTAGTATTTGGTCACAGGAATGGTTAGAAAATAGAGTAACCAATTGATTTCGACTGGCGTCATATGTAACCAGTGACAGTTTTGGTATGTCAAATCAGTAACATGCTCGAGAGCTCGGTTCGTCCAACGGTTAGTATTCTAATTGGTTGAATTTCATTCGTTATGATTTCAAACTAGTACTCTGTCATGTTTTTCATCTTTTATTATTTAATTCATGTCAAACTAGTACGCTGTCATATTTTTCATGTTTTCTGTCAAATTTGATTCATGTCAAAATCTACCGCGCGTTTTCAGTAACCGTTCGGTCAGTATGACGTCATTGATCGCAACCAACCAAACATGTAACCGGCAAGTAACCAGTGCCAGTCGAAATCGCCTATAGTTAGTAAATAGAGTAACCAATTGATTTCAACTGACACTTTTCTGACGTCCTATGTAAGCGGTGACAGTTTCGGTATGTCAAATCAGTAACGGTTAGTATTCTGATTGGTTGAATTTCACTTGTTATGATTTCAAACAAGTATACTGTCATATTTTTCATGTTTACTGTCAAATTTGATTAATGTCAAAATCTACCGCATGTTTTCAGTAACCGTTCGGTCAGTGTGACGTCATTGTCAAATAGAATAAGAATGAATTATGAAATAGAACAAGAGTTGGTAGGAAAAGATATAGTGAAAAAGTCGAAAAAGATCAAGCAACACAAATGCTTTTGGACATATTTGGAGAGTAGAACAAAAGGATGCAATTAAATCAGTAATAGTATGGAAACCAGGAGAAAGAAGAAGACGAGGCAGACCTCTAGCCCAATACAGCTAAAGGAAGTAAAAGAAAATTACAAGCCGCAATAATTAAAAACTGGCAAAGTTCCAGCAAAAGAGAGGAAGATGTGGAGAAACCTAACTACAATAAAGAAAAAGGAAAAGAAACTGAGATTGATCCACTCAAAAAAGGATCTACAGAACTTCATAGGAAACGGTGTTAACCCACTATACATACAGTAACTCCTTGGGGGTCTTGACTTGACAGCTGGTAACCGCACTTTACGCGCAAAAATACATTACTTACCAAGATATGCCAAAGTAAAGTGCCACATCCACAGATAAGTGACTACGCTGGTTATTTATTAACTAAATTAAAAATAATACGCTACAAAATCCTAATTTCTTTTAGAGGTTAAAAGAAATAAATCACCAGGCGCATTGAAATCTTTTAAGAGTTAAAAATAACAATTGTCATTACATAAGAATTCATTGATCTCTCGGTGATCGGGCAACATACCGTGGAAAAAGTAAATTAAATCGTTTTTTCTCAATTTCGTTTGATTCACAGTTAGTGAATTCGCCAGCAGAGTCGTAGTATCGCAGCATGCGTTGGAATTTGGGTGAGACAAAAACGAATGTGGTCACGTTCTTTGTTTTGAACTAACCAGATTTGGTCTTGATCTTGTTTTATATGTTTTGCCTAGTTTCGGATTGGACAGTTGTGATCAGCGCTTCCAGTTTGGTATGACTCGGCGATTTTCAAGTCAGAAAACGGTAAAACCGTTGAATTTTAAATCTTGTACTTGTTTTTTGAATGAATTTACGTATTCAGAGCCTGGAAATGAATGAATGCAACTGGTTTCATTCTTTGTTTTAAACTCGTTCCGTTCTAGATTCGTTTTTATGGCTATTGACTGTTATTCTTTTTTAAAAACTTTACTGTTTTAAGTACTAGTCATATAAGATAATACAAATATTTTGTTGGCTTTATCAGCTGACAAGTGGCTGATAAAAATATTAATTTTAAGTATTATTTGCTCTTTATATAATAACGTATCATATTTAAAACAATAAAAATATAAGTACCACGGTACATACAATATCTAATCATACATTTTTTTCAATTTAGTTATAATCTAAGTAAAATATTAATTATTATCGGTAGTATTTATAGAACGATAATCATATTTTTTGCAAATTATTGTACTCAAGATAACATTTATGCTCGTATATCAGACCACATTCAAATAAAATTATTTTTTACACTGATAAAAATTCAAAATGGAGTCTCAGATATGGCAAAATTTTTTAACCAACTTATCGAGATTTACGGTAGAGACAACAAAAAAGTATTACTATTGTTGTAATTTTTTAACAGGAATACACTGGACTAGCACTTGTGCGGTAAAATAAACATACTTTTCATAAGTGATTTCCGAATTTACAGGAGTAGGAAATGTATTGTATTATATTCAGAATTATGGTCATTACTCACTCGGGTGAATAATGATTATCATGATCCCTCATATAATAATATTCTATTAAAGCATGTGCTGACAAGAAATTTAAAATGAACCAGTATTTCATGTTATACTACAGTTAAAACTTAAAACCCATATTCGTTATATTACCAATACAAGATATCCTAATTACAATAATATGAATTTTGGTGTATCCCTTAGTTCGAATCCCACAGTCAACAATTTCTCAAACTAATTTTCAACCCCTGTGGAAAAAATGAGATTCCCAGTTCGATTCCCACTTTTAATTTAATCCCTGTGATTCCTCCTCCATTATTACTTTGGGAGCGAGTCCTGACAGCTGGTAATCGTACTTCACGCGTAATAAAATATCACTAGCTGAGATCTGCGATAGCACCACTGAAATATAGCAATACTGGAACGCCAACTTGTACATTTTTATGAAAGCGAAAAACTAACTTGAGACAGATAGAGGATAGAGTGGAGCGGTTGCTACATAAAAATATTGTACAACAAAGACTTGCATTTTCAAAGTCAGTTATCGTGCCATTATTAAATTTGAGTGAATCGCACCCAGAATAGGTAAATGGCTTGCAGATATTCCTTCTAACGAAATCCCCAAACCCAATGGAATAAACCCAGCTCTTCACATTTATGTGCGGAGCGCGGATCAACACAAAGGAAACGTCAGACATGGCGGGGTGTGGGGCGCGGCGATGGTCGGGCAGGGCACGCGGACACCGCGTTGACTCACAGCCCCGGGGCTTGACCGTCTGACCGATCTGCAGCTCTGCGCGCTGGTTGCTCGCTGCTGCTGAGTCTGTGTGCAACGGCTGAGCCCCCAGCGCCGGTTAACTGTAAACGCACTCTTCCAGGTGATTTTTGTGTCGCGCCAGTGGTACCCAAACAACTGGCAACACCGCAAAACGCTACTGAAGAGGAATATATTCGCAATTGGACCGTGTGGTCTATTGATCTGTATTTTTTAATTTATGCGATTATTTTTAATATTACCGAAAATTATTTCAAAGTATATTTTAAATAGAGGGTTATGATTTTGACGTCATAGACAAGAAAGAAAAAGATGAGGTAAAAGTTGAGATGGAAGTGCATAATACAAACATCCATATTTTGATGTTTGAGATTGTGTTTTAACAAGGTTATGTTTTTATTTTTGAAGTTGATTATTTAGGAAACTTAATACATTAAACACTGACCATATATTCTTTATAATAATAACGGGAGTCACTATTGCACAAACCATACACACACTTTATTTTTGATATTTAGCATCATTTCAAGAACTGTCATTTTGACAGCGTTTTGTTTGTATTTCGTCCACGTGAATTTTATCGTTGTTCCATGAAAACATCAATAGATGGCAGTATGAAAATGTACTTCTGTATAACCCTCCATTAAAATGTCCTCATATCAACAATATAAGTTTTTCTACTTGGTGTTCCACTTTCGCGAAATGATATGCAATTTTATATTTTTGAAAAATTTTAAAGATCTTTTGTTTCTCTTTCGTCATTATAAAAATAGTAAAATCATATTCTAGGGACCCTAAAATGTGCTCATCCGAAAATTTTGACCCGTCACAATACCTCCCTTACAAATATGTATAAAATAATAAAATATTAATATATCATCACGCCATTTACCCATTATGGGTGTGGCACTCTGCTTAGGCAGATCACGGTAGGTGATATATTTTTGCGTATGAAATGCGGTTACCAGCCGTCAAGCCATAGCCCCCAAAGCTGTAAGTGGAGGAGGAACCACAGGGGTAAATTTAAATTGGCAACTGACAGCTGTGGGATTCGAACTGAGGATCTCACGATCCACAGTCCGAAGCGCTACCACTGAGCTATTTACCCCATAATAAATACAAATATGTACGGGAGAAAAAATCAAAACATGAGTAGAGTGCAAAGTGTCTTACATTATTTAAAGCTACATAATACTAATAATAATAATAATATTCAGTTGCTGGAATCATCTAACAATCTCGATTTATCCCCAATCGAAATTTTATAGAAACGAATAAAAAAAAATTGTGAAATAATTCCGCAGAGACAGTCGAAGTATTGAGAGACGGACTACAGGAAATTTGGGATTCTTTCTTCATACAAGACTGTCAAAGAATTGTGAATACTAAGCAGTTTTAAAAAGTAAAGATGGAATTACAAAGTGGTAAAGTAGATAATATTAGATAGAGTAAACTTACATCATACAACAAAAAAAAAAAGTTTGCCAGCTGTACAGTTTATTATCTAAGTTTCATTCAATGTAAAAATATTAGAAATTAAATGTAGATTTTATAAGATACTTGTATTTCGACTTTGGTGAAACATTAAAACGAAAAATTTGAAACGAACGAACTCATGTAAATTTGGGCTCGTACGTTGTCAACCCTTCTTTAATCATATCTTTATTATAATTTTATATACAGTAATAGTTTAACTGATTTAACAAGGTAAGGTAAATATTCTTAGGGTAAGAGTAAACCAAATGGATTAAAAATAATTATGACTAAACAACAAACTAGTTAGTAAATTCGTTAGCAAATAAAGGCACAGCGAACTGCCGTGTTCTCGGTCTGTATATTGTTTACAATAAAGAAATAAAAACAAGTTTGTAAACAAAGAATCTGCCGAGAAGTTTGCTTATTACAAAACTTCCTTGTAAGCATTTCCTCTTTGTAAACTAGCCGCATATGTTTATAGCAGAGATAGAGAATGTCTAAAGCGCACATGTTCAAAGTACAAATACGTGTACCGCGAGTGGGTGTTCGAAAAAATGTTTTATGTATTCTAAGGTCAAGAAGAGGATTATTTGTAGAAATTGATTTAACTTGTGATGAAACTAGGAAGTACATTGATACTTCTTGTTAAGAAACAATCGTAGGTATGCGGCCAGTGATTCACAAAAATAACGTAGGCATATAAATTGAAAATTGCTTCATTATTCGAATACGCACAATATCACTTATGTTGTTCCTATACCAACATCTTTGAGGAGCTTGATTTCACACAATATAACAAATACAGAGAACTGCTTTGAACTGAGGACAACCCTAAAATGGGTAAATGGCGTGATGATACATATTTTTTGGGGTAACTAGTTTTATTTGAGCACTTAGCATACAGTGTTATAGCCAGGGTACAGTAATAGTTATTTACAGTTCTTTAAGGAGTTATTTTGATAATTGTCAAAGTTGCACTATAAATATAAACACAAATTAATTTGTCTAATATATTAGAAAACAATTAAAATATTTATAATATTTACCGTACTCACTTGTAAATTTATTATATTTCTTATTTCCGTAAAACATTCATCTTACTCATTTAAACACAGTTCATATGATGTACTTCATGAAATATCACTAAAAATTGGCATATACTTTTATTGTATTTCTATATAATATAAACCCTAAAAAACTCACTGGTGTAGAGCGCATCATCATATCTCTTAAATTTTTAAAGATATGACGGTTTTTGATATTTTTCGAAGTGCAACTTTGAGGAACTGTAACTCAAAAATTACGCAAGATATCGAAAAATACTCTCCAGTTTTGTGTTATTCGTGCATATTATAGCAAAATAACAAATTTTTTTTAAATTGAAAATTTAAGAATTTTTTTTTCAAAATTTCGATCAGCTATATCTCAAATAATAAACGAAATACGAAATTGCAGACTAAACCATCGGATTCAGCTCATCGAAATATATAAACCCTAAAAATTTCAGAACATTCGGATGGTGGGTTGAAATTTTAGAGCAAAAAGTCTGAAAATGGCCTTTATCAGGCCAAACGTCAAGGGGTACCCTTTGACGTTTTTCGCCAAAAACGGCATTTTCACACTTTTTGCTCTAACTCTATAATGCGTAAAGCAATTTTAATGAAATTTTATATACTTATGTATTTTGACGAGCTGGATCGAATGGTCCAGTCTGCGAGTCTGTATTTTATATATTTATCGAGTTATCGCCTATCGAAATTTGGGGGAAAAAATCGAAAAATTTCAAAATTTTCAAAATTTGCTAATTTGTAATAAAATGCATAAAACGCACAGAACTGAGTCTATTTTGCAATATCTTTAATAGATTTTGAGGTGCAGCCACTCAAAGTAGCATTTCGAAAAACATCGAAAATTGACATATCTCTATAAATTTAAGAGATATGACGATGCGCTCTCCAGCATTGAGTTTCCTAGGGTTTATATTATATAGAAATACAATAAAAGTATATGCCAATTTTTAGTGATATTTCGTGAAATCTGAAATTGTACAGTACTTTCTTAACATGTATTTGTTGTCAATGAACTTGTATTAAATTTTCTTACTTATTATAAACATTTTTCAAATTATAACTACAATCCTCGTTTAAATAATTGGGCTATATTGTGTAGTTCCAGATAATGTAAAAATTTACTGATCTACAGATAAGTTATCCTCAGGAGTGAAGCATCAATATAAAATACAAAGTAATCTTTAAAATGTTATTAGTTGTCAAAAAAATAATAAAAAGCATGTCAAAATATTTTTTTTGACAACTGCATGTTAAACATGATTATTTTATTTAACAGAAAGAAATGAACTCTCAAATTCTTTTACTTTATGAATTACGAACTTTCAAAAATTACTGGGTGTTGCATTTTGCTTTTACAAATTGTGAAAAATGATGTGAGTTTACCAGCCGTCAAGTAGTGCACCTAAAGATGCTAGTGGAGAAGGAAACACATGGGTAAAGTTAAAAGGGTGACTTGTCAATTAATGGAATCGAAATGAGAAACTCATATTACTTGGCGATTACAGACCGTCAAATCCCGGTTCCTCAATGTGTGGAGGTCGAATTCCAAAGACTGTTGGATTATTGTCGAGTATGAGAATCGAACTGAGGATCATTTGTTGCACACTCCCAATATCCAAATGTGGGCCAAAATTGGACATGGTTTTACAAAGTGAGCAGTCATGCCATATGTATGTGTTTGAAGTCGCCGCGGAACAGTTTAAGAGTCGCTGTTCACAATGTGCAACGTGAGATTGTGACCCTATGGCATCTGAGTGCTCTTTGTTACCTCCGATCACTGCGAAATGCCACCGCCACCGCCTCCACCGTCGGGTCGGCGTGACCGCCTCATGCTTCACGCACTCGCCACGGATACCAATACTTTATAACATAGATCCATACATAAATCGCCGCAGTCGCGGAGATCGCGATAATGGTATAGTTAAGTTAGACACGAAACTGTGCTCGATACGAGATCGACCAATGGGTCACACTGTTACTCGGAAAGATCAAGCCCCAGACGCGAGAGAATGTTCTTTATTGGATTCCAGACGCGGCGAGCGAATAGGACACGAGAATATCATTAGAGAATAAGATATTCATGCCACTGCAGCTCCAGTTCCCTACATTTGCGGATTGTTTACATTGCTGCTTCTATCACTCTGATAATAACATAAACAACACTCTATTACTGTATTTGCCTCACTAGAACATATAGTCCGACAAACCGATATGTTTGTTAACCCCGTACACCCATACATACAATAGTTATTTATGTATCAAGGCACTGAAGTTCAATTTTTTATCAGGAAAATAAACCATGTGAGTGATAAAAAGGAACTTCAGTGTCGAGGTACATATTAAGTTTTATTTGAAATCTAAAATTCGAAAAAATTGTAAAACAATTACAATATAGGTTAAGTTTATACATCTGTCAGTTGTCAATTGAAACTGACAGTCAGTGTTGCCAACCTCGAGAAGTGAAGTTATCGTAAATAATACTAAAAATTATGAGTTTTGTCCTCAATTTCGTCACCGGAATTAATTAGTTAATTCTGCTTGCAAATTTTGTTTCATGTTACGTCCAAATTTACTATAGTACGTCAATATATCTGCCAAAATTATCCTAATTGTACAATAATTATTTAACGGTTGCCGACACTGGGATGCTCAAAATCGTTGTATAATGGGTTTCTTTAGTGACGATTTCTGAGCTTTTAATGACGATTTTTGAGCACTTTAGTGCCGATTTCAAATAAACTATATTTTTAAAACACATTTTAACTATTTATTTGTTTGCTGTATGTACCATATGATAATTATTTGATTTTTGAAACTGAAACATATCTATTTTGTTTATAATACATAGTCACTTTTGCATTGTTTTTGTAAATGTAAGTAATATTTACTGTAGCGGTTAGATGGAAAAGCAGCTAGCAGAACCTCGCTGTTGGCTTTAGTCAATACATTTTATATATTTACTTAAATACACAAGAAATAATTTTCAAAATCATTACTAATATGCATGTGTATCAATTCAATTTTTATTATTATTATCGAACAGAATTAATTGGACAAACATTACATTTTATTTAATGCAGTGAGTCATCCTATGACGCCAGCGTATATAAAAAAAAAGTCGATTATTATTGATGAAAATGCTATTAGTAGGTCTTCTGTATGAATTAATAATACTAAAATTATCCTGATTTAGCGTCGCCGGTTTTAGCGACGAAGTGTCATTACTGTCATTACAATCGGCCCAATTCTTTACTTATAAAATTCACTTTTAACACTTCACTTATATCATAAATAATTATATTGTTGCAGTCTTTATACTTTTACTGTACACGATAAATTTTACAACAGTTCTTCAAAATACTATACAAAATAAATATAATCACACAATACGTCAAAGTTATCTTATTTTTGAAAATCTATTGTCACGAATTCACACAAAATCACAGGTAGATAAATTCCAAACATTACAAACTATATTCTTAGAAACCACATTAGATTGTATTATAAACCGGGTCGTACTAATAGTGGTTTAAACCTAAACAGTAGTACAGTAAATCCAAAGATACAGTAAATTGACATTGACAATTCTTTGATCAACAGTCTCTTAGATGCAACATTTGTTTTATCTATCGCTTGGACATTTATAGGATCTGATTCCTTGCATCAAACGATTGTAGGTCTTCCTTTTCTGTCTCCTGTCGATCTTCTGCCATTTTCATCACGTGACCATACCACATTTCACATTAATTGTCTATCCACGTTCTTGCTCGTCGTCTAATTTCTTCATTTGAGACATGCTCCAAATTTGGTACTTTACAATCGTTACATATGATATTCGTTATCCATTACTATCCTCTCCCAAATGTATAAGCATTAATATATTCACCGAAGTACAACGAGGATGGAAATGAATTTACGCGCAATAAAAACAGTCTATAATTTACCGACTTCCTCGGGTCTACTGTGCCGGCCGAGCATTCTGAATTCCATTTTTGCGATCACCAATGACCGCATTCTGAGAGCGTATACGTGACCCTCGATGACGGACGACACTGGTCTGGTGAACGACTGAACGCGCCCCAGGGCAGTTCACACGTTATGGAAATGGAGAAGCTTTGTGGTTTGAGATTGGAGGCGTGGCTTTCGATTTGTAGCTTAATTACGACCTTTTGTTAGAATTTTTACTCTGGGCTTTTGAACAGGTTTCAAACAATGAATTTCAATCAGATTTCAATTTTTTTAAAATGAATTATTGATGCGATTTTTTATTTATTAATAGGTAATAATTTTTAAATTGAGAATTTGTAGATTTGACTTTAACTGGCCTCAATATTTGACTCAAAACTTGTTTTTAAACAATGGAATTTGAATTATAACAAAATATATTATATAATTTTGGCAAACATGAATGTCGTAATTATATTTCAACATTTTAATTTTAAATGTATTATTCGCATAAATTTACTAATTTTATTATTACATTTTACATTATAAAGCTACAACTACAGACAGGTTTATTTTTTAATGTGAAATATTACCAAATGTTTTAGAGAAAAATTCTCGAAATGAAAATGATAGAAAAATTGTATTTTTTACAACTTGTACATTTTTCGGCTAAATAAATTAAGCAGATTAAACAGCAACGAAAATAGTCAAACACTTTTTGAATAGCAAAAGTTTATAAATAAGCTAGACATCAAATTTAATCGATTTAATTCTTTAGCACGAGGGGTATATGTCAAGATTATTTCATGAATTTATAGTATAAACTTTAATATTTGCCGAGGAAATTGTACTAAAACGTTGATTTTAACACATTTTCACATAAATAAATCGGTACACATATAAACAAAAAATACCATAAAATTTTGTTGTTATATTTAACTACAGCAAATTGTTTGTTTTTCTTTTTATTTGTCAAATAAATATCAAAAATTAATAAACAAAAATAGCTGTAATTGAATAATTCAGCATGTTTAAAGATATAGAATACCAGTAAAGATAAAAAACAAGCAAGTTTTTTGCTTGTATAACTAATTATCCGGCTAAATATGCCTTCAAAATGTTCAAAATTTGCATATAAAAGCTAGCCTTAATTTAATCGCGATTAAACAGCATGGTGCTGTTTAATCATTTATCTAAAATGTACAACAATGGAAAATGAGACATTTTGACTGGTCAAATTTGTAATGAGTGAAATAATCATTGTTAACTTCCTAGTTCTATAAGATTTATAACATAAATTAATATCTGTAAGTATAAATAAATTGAAATCAACACAGTAACAAGCAAAAATAATAATTACAAGTGATTATTTCCCGACTAACACAATTTTAAATAAGTACATTTAATCTGCAGTTAATTGAATAAATGACATTCGTAAAATAAATTCCGTCGCAAAATAATTACCAGCAACTCTTAACAAGGTAAATATTTTCAACTATTAAAAATAATTGAAACAAACAGTTCTAAAAATATCCACGTTTTTTAAAACAATAAAAAATGCGCATTTATAAGTGAAACTGTTAACAATAACAATGTTAATTAGAAAATAAATCAACATACCTATGGAATAAAAAGTCAGAACAAACGACATATGGAATCAATCATTCCCGGAGATAATTAGGAATTCATTTATAATAAATAATAAATTATCTGTCATATTGCACTATATTTAATGATAATACCATAAAAATATCAAACTATCTTCGTACATATCTGTACGTGGCAATGGGTGGAGTGTCTGTAATAATAAATATTTAATATTGTGTGTATTACACAATTTGCTCAAACACCGAGAAATTAATGTAAAAAGTAGTTTATTCCGCTTATGCGAATAAATTATAAATGATTGATTAACTTCAAGATGGAAGTATTAAGTTGTAAAGGTCGAGCCGTAATATTTCAAACAAATAATTACAGGTGGATTAGCTATTTAAAGTTTGCAATTTTCACGAAACAGTTTGTGGTAATGCTTCTTACAAGGCTAGTAATTTGTTTAAATGCAAAATTACTAAGTTTACTAAAACATAATTCTTATTGCACTAACGTTTCAATTAAATCTGACTTTTACTAATTGTTACAAATTATTATGCATAATTACCTGATTTATGGTAAAATTAATAATGCTAACTTTTCATCCAGTATGAAAATAGTATATTACAGGCAGGTACGACAAAGTGAAATCTTACTTTTTGTAATTTTCAAGCTACTTTCAAAGCTATCAGAAAATTGAATAAAGAGAAGAAGCATGTTCTCAAATAATATTACTAGAATAATGACGTCATTATATATTACGTTTACATTGCTGCAAGCACTGTACTCTTAGGTAAATGAAATGATAATCTTTCGATCAATATTTATAAGATGTACTGTCTTAATGGAATCACAATACTTTTTCGTAAATCTGCACCTAAAGCACTTCTACGGACCATAATGAAAATATTTTTCAATCATATTCATAATATTGAATGAGTAATGATTAAAAATAATATTTAATTACTTGTTGACTAAAATTTTTACATGGCTAATAAATTAGATCTGTTTTAATGTAAATACAAATATTTGACGCAGGTTAATTATTTCTGAACCTCACATAAAATATTGTTATAATGATAAATTTATTTATTAATTATTCATTAAAAAATTTCTCATTGTTAATAAATTTTATGCGAAGTTCAGAAATAATTAAACTACGTCTAACAAGCATACATATTCGTATTTAGTTTCTTTTTTAAAATTTCAATCAAATTTAGTACTAATTTTTTATTTTATAAGATTTTTTCCAGGTTGGTGATGTGCGTCTTCTGCTTATTCATTTTTACTATACCCAATTATCAATTATGATCAGCAATTAGAATTAACAATTGCAAATTAGCTTATAGGAACCAACACCTTCAAAATCAAGACGCGTTAATTGTAATTACTGATTGAGAAGTTTGCAGACTCCAAACTTTTCACTTGCAATTAATGGTATAGAATTATAGAGGTACATTTATCAATGAATATGAATTTTTTGAAACAAATTTTACACAAATTATTTAGTTCTACAACAAATACAACTTTAATTATCATTGTACAATTAAATTCATCTACATTATTTCAATAGATGTCAGTATAATTCATATTTTAAATCGGCAGTTTTAAGCGGTAATTGTAAATGAAAATTGAATCGATCTGAACGCAGCTAAGAAATTATATGTTGGATTGTCACAGTCGTCTTCTACAAACACTTTTTCTTGTTTTGGTTTATTCGAAATGGTGATATCTTTCAGAATAGGAAAATCATAAGATATTTTCACTGATAAAGCGCACGTTTGTTTAACCCAGATATTTCAGGCATCAAATATAATTTATTACAGAAAATAAAATTTAATTGCTACCGACTCGAAAATAAATCAATCTTCCAGCAAAACTATAAACATCAACCCAGACAACTTATTTATTAAATCAATAAAAACATAAGCAGACAAAAAATTATCACGCTATAAACTCAGGCCAGAAGCAAATAAAAAGTCTCAGTCTGCATCGTATCGCATCTATAATTGTAGTGAAGACGTTGATTGTCATCTCTGTCGGGACAGCTTCTTGGCACGGGCCCCACGGCCAAGTTTACGGCGATGCGGGGGCGCTACGCACGCGGGGCGAGGGGATTTCGCGGGCGGGAACGCAGCTAACGTGGCATTTTTATCAGGTTACTGAACCGAAACGCGAATGCCATGTGCGCGATTTGCCGAGCGTTCATTAACAAATTTGGCGAGCGAAAATTTTATCAACTTTATTTTAAATCAACCGTCAATTATTGTGGATTTTTGTAGATTTTAATAGAAAAGCAATAATTACAAATAGGTACACAAAAACCTAGAAAGAAATGCGCGTGAAGGTCTACTTGTACATGTTTAAATTGCAACACAATACAATTTTGAGTGAGTTGAAAAATCTTTCAATTGTTTTCATGATAAAGAATTATGAAGAAAAATTCGACATGTATTTAGATAAAATATTTTATCTACGACCGTTGTTAAAAGTGACCCTTTCAACGGTTGTTTATCAAGTTATAAATGTCACTTTCTGATACTAGTGACAAAAGTAACATAGTAACGTGTTAAAAGTCATTTTATTGTTACTTTTAACACGTTGCTAATGATTTGTATCAATAAATCAACAAATATAACCCTACCTGTCAAAAGGTCATTCTAAATTTCTTAGTATTTACTAATACAGTACTAGGAATATTATAGATAAAATTTTGTATGATATACGTGTTAAAAGTGATTTATTTCGTTCGTGGGGTTGTTTCACTCTGCTTGGAAACGTTGTATTTAAATAATAGTATATTCTACAACAAGTAATGGAATGGCACATATTCCACTCGAGCAAAAAGTTTGTAGTCCGAGCCGAAGGCGAGGGCTACGGTTTGCGAGTGTGGGATATGCCATTCCATTACATGTTGTAGACTATAATTTCTATAACAAGATTTTGGAAATTATACAAAAAATACAAATATAAAACTGTTGAAAACGTCAAACTCAAATAAATAAATTAAAACAAACAGACGTAACCATAGTAACTGAATCATGATACTTCATATATCGCGGCTCTGATTCGTTGAAAATATTCCATACGCGGCGTATGGAATGTTAGTGATTCCATAACAGTTTTTAGTTGTAGAATGTGTAGTTTCCAAAACAGTGTTATAGAAAATATTTTATCTATGACCCTTTTATCGGATGCTTAGCAAGTTAAAAGTATCACTTTATGACACAGTGTTAAAAGTAAAATAGCAACGTGTTAAAAGTATTTTTTTTAACTTTTAACACGTTGCTAACGATTAGTATCATTAATACACTAGGAAGATCGCAGATAAAATTTTATATGATGTACGTGTTAAAAGTGATTTATTTCGTTTGTGGGGTTGTTTCACTCGGCGTCCCCTCGTCCGCAAACTTCCACACTTACTCATAAAATGTCACTTTTAACGCTTATATCATAAATAACTATTTACATACACTTAATTTATTACTTTAATATTTGCGTGCATTAATGTCATTGCTGATCTTTTAAACTCCCTGATAACGCATCGGTCTGCGGATCATGAGATCCTCAATTCAAATCCCACAGCTGACAATTTTTAAATCAGAGCGCCACAGCCAAAATGGATAAATGGCGTGATGATATATTTATAATTATTTATTGCCTCCAGCTATAAATATTTACCTATTCTTTAAAACAAAAGAAGACACATTTGGTCACCTAAATATTAGTATTACGCGATATATTAATTAAATTAAAAATAAACAAAAATTGACATTTCAGAAAATAGATTTAGATTTATTTATTCTAGTGTTGTATTATTTTCTGTATGAATTTTTAAATTCTAAATAACTTCTGTATTTACCTACATTCTTTAGTGCTTCGTATTTCGTTTGAGAGCAAAATTTCCGGACGTAAAATTTATGTCGGTTTCTTGGTTTCACGTTTTTCGCTGTGAATACTTTTTATTTGTCTGACGATGCGGAATACTTTAATAGGTAACCGGATGTGATGTAAAGAATGAAACGATTCTTCAATTTAGCGTGTGGGTGGTTTGACTTATTCTGACTGTAAAATTGTTTGTTTTTGATGTTGAAATTATACCGCAAAAGCATAAACGTGTTTGTTTATTTGTACAACGTAATAGTTTTTTATAATTTGTTGATATTTGAAATGATTTGTATGGTGTGGAATTATGTAAATTTAATGTCGAAATTCTCTTGAAAATGTAAGAATTTTTTATGGAATAGTACACGTTAAATTTATGGCGAAAACTAATCCAGCAAAGTGTATATTCATGTAAATTTAAAATATGTTTATTTCAAGTTTCCACATTTTACATTTGGGTTAAACAATATTATATAATAAAAGAGTAACTACAAGAAAGAAATGAATATGCTACGTTATATGATGTATTTACTTATAATTAAATTGAAGCGCCCTAATTCTTACCGCCTCAGAATTCCTCGTAACCCAATTCCGAAAATTATTAATGTAATATTCCATAAATTAAATTAGTTCATCTCGCTAATGAATTCCATCAAGCGGTTCAAATTACCTCCAACCCTAAACCTCGCCACAACAATTTGCAGCAGCCTAATTCACACCTCAAATATTCTCAGAAGGATACTTGAACGGTGTAACGAGTTATTTCGCTGGTTACGGCGAAGACAACGCGCAATTTAACGAACGTTGATGTTGCTGAAACATTGAAGAGCGCCTGAGAGACGCGGCAGAGAAAGTAGGCTAAGGAACACGAACAAACACACACATACGCAAGTTGCTTAGCGGAGATGAGAAACTCACATTCGAAATTGATGAATTGCAATGTAAACAAAATTTGGTTTGCTGAGCTGAGATTTGGCTGTTGTGCTTGATTTTAATTTCAGAATGCAAACAGAATTATAGCAACTATTTTTATACACTGCATTATAGTGTACATAACAATTAACTCATTTTCTGTTTACTTTCATTAAACTTAATAAATATATCATCACAGTTTGCTCAGATTATAGGTACGTAAAACAAAAATTTCTTAAAATTTGCCAAACTGAAAAGTATTGGAATATTTTTGAAAATATGTCGGCTGTGAAGATCGAACCGAGGATCTTATGATCCACAATCCAATGCGTTACCAATGAACTTATTTACCTAATAATAATAATAATTTCCTTTGTAAATACTTTTAATTGCATAGTAAATAATCGTGTTTAGTTTATTAGTTGTTATGGCATGTTTTAGAAATGCATATTGAATTCTTTAGTTACCGAAAAGGTTGGTAAATTCTACGGTATTTTATTTCCATGTGTATGATATATTTCTGGACGTTAATAGTTATTTACATACCAAGTGCGGAAAAACGTCCTTCCCGCACGAACGAGTATGCTATTTTTTTAATGAACAAAATTATTTTAACAGAATTAAAATTAGATAATATACTCGTAAATTTGCAATAAAGTAATTACAATCACAAGTACACATATTATTCATAAAATTATTGGCAATTATCGATGGTGTTTGCTGATTTTGAAACACACAAACATTGAAGTAACATTTTAAGAACTAAATTTTGTTATTTTTAAAAAATTTTTGCTATAGAAGACCCGAGGAAAGCTAGTGTTTTTGTATATTTTACTACTTGAGTGTGCAAATTGTAAGTTCCTGGTTGTCAATAGTGTGCGTCAAATTTGGTTTCCTATATTCAGCGCTAATACCATTTTAGACTCAGGTTTAACTCAGTGTCAAAAAAAAAATAGCTGAGTGCTACGCTAAAATGGCAAAATACTAATATGACGCTTGATGAAATAGATAGTGAGAAAATGTATTTTTTTGTTTTTATAAATTTCCGATCCTCAGTTCGAATCCCACAGCCGAAAATGTTGCCACCTTTAACTATCGCCGTGATTCTTCCTACATTTACTTGATGGGTAAAATGTGCAGAGATCTGCGAAAGCAGAGTGCCATACCAAAATGGTTAACTGGCGTGATGATATATTTATTTTATTTATTATCTTAGCATAATCCTGTAATTGAGACTTTTAGTTCTGTTGAATTGTAATGTTAAAATAAATAAATGTAAAAAAAATTGTTAAAATTGCAAGCCACGTGTGTAATCAGTGGCCATTAAATTTTTCTCGTTTGTGCAATAATTTTTATTAATTATATACAAGGGCAGTTGAGTGAGATAACCGCAATAATGGGAGCATTTTACTGAAATTATCGTACAAATCTTCATTACTCAACATATTAATTGTTTTTTCCAGTTCCGTAATTTTTCTTGAAGGACTTTCAGTTTTAAAACAATTACAGAACAGTAGTCGGCACTTAGTTTCTCCCCTTTTGCCGAGTTTAATTGCTGCATGCACTATTTTGTCTAGTTAAAAGTAACAGTTGCCGACGTCTAGTTAACATTGTTTAACACATAGCAATGAGACATCATGCTCAATTAAATTAATTAATAGGTTTTAGAATGTTGATTTGATAGAAGACTACATAAAATTACGCTTTAGGATTTATTAAATTAATTGTGATGATTCGTTTTTATGCTGGCAAAGTGTAAAAAACAAAATTGAAAATGTATTTCTGGATATTAAAATTTCGACAGATGAAAGTTTAGTTGACGTCCTTGCGAGGTCAGAGAATTTCAGTTCTTGTACAAAGTTTAACAAAGAATGAATCAGCGAAATACTGATTAAATTTCATGATTAGAATGTTCGCAAATTCTTTTTTTGTTTTATTGCAACAACTACTTATTATATTTTCACTGTTTACAACTTTTTGCAAATGTCTGCTTGACATGTTGAAAGTATCAAGTAGAAACTAATGTACAGATATTTTCACTATACCGTGTTATGCATAGTTGAGGAAATAGTATAACCTTGGGCTTTGGTTAGAATAAATGGCGTTAAAACAGCCAATCAAAACTCGAAGTATTGAAATTGTACACCGGAAGAAACCCAGCCACCTAAATGTAAATCAATTCTAGAAAAATAACATACATTTTGCTTTATGTATTCTTATCATAAGCAGAATTATATATTTTAAATAATTATCTCGGTTTAGATTAAACCTAAGTTACACGCAATATCCCAAATGATAGTAAAGTGTCGTATGATTAAGTACAGTACATTTAAATCGAATTGAATTATGAATAAATTGTACTACTATACACATAATTACGCGCGTTAAGAAAAGACCATAGTTCATGTTCTCGAGATATTATGATTCATCGAAATTAAAATTCATATGGTGTAGAATTTTAAACTACAAAGCGTAATTTTACGGATATTAAATAGATAGGCTTGAAGCCCACACAATATAGTTCTTTGAATTTTTGCCGTAAATTTAATTATGGTGAATTTGCATTTCAAAGTGACGTAAATTACGAATAAGGTAAATTTCTACCTTGCAAACGGAGTTTGTTCCACATGGTAGATATCGTAAATGGATTCCTTCCGAATCAGAAGTCGAAGACGATCCTCTGCTACGTTGAGGAGCCCATCTCCAGCACTTTTAATGTCTTTAACAAAGTCACCACCACACATATTTAGATTCATTTTGCGGGTTATTATTTTTACCAAATACAATTAATAATAAATTAAATAAGAACACAGCACGTATAGAACAAATTTAGAGTCACTTTTTCATAGTCTGTCAAAAAAACTACGTGCAATGAAAGTTTATTCAAAATTGCCTGTAGCCGTTGTCAGATTTGACAGTGTGACAGTGATATCTTGACACAGTCGTGTTAGGTTATAGAGCAAACTTGTTGAGTCCTTTCACAGTCATATGCACAATATTCACTACAAGTTTATAAAATGCACTGCAAAAATATGAATCACTAGTCCTGAACAGCTGCTTTACATCCGCGCTGACAAATTTTAATGTTCCGGAGGTTAACCGTTCAACTGTTTTTCGTATAATTTTTTCCGGCACTCAAAAAACTGACAAATAATATAAACTCAATAATAAATATAAACGGACAATATTTGAATAAATAATAACCGCGTTATTGCACAAAACATGAACTCATGTAATGATGCACTAGTTCAACCACATGCGCCTGCTATACACGCTAGGCTGCCGTGATGCAACTGACGGTTGGAGACCGTTGCCTTTCGGTATTATTTACCTTCAAATTGTTGAAGCAAATACTACCAGCGCCATCTCTTATTCCTCTGCTCAAGTAACTAGCTGCATAATTCCATGGTGCCATTATGATTTATATTTTGGTCAGTTTTTGCAGTATTCACTATTAATTTTGAAATGTACCGAATGGCAAACAAATGATGATGAAATTTGAAACATTTGTTTTGCTAGAAATATTTATTAGCATGCTTTATCTTTCTTATCTCCAAGTCTTGAGTTTGGAATACTGAATTTCATAGGTTTATTTTATATTAAATCGCAAAAATTTGTTGATTTAAGAAAATCCAATTTTTAGTTACCTTTTAACCAAATAATGTAAATGTTCCCAATTCTACTAATCTTTTTTCACTATGAATTTTGAAATGAAATGTATGTATTTTAAAACGTATATTTTACTAGAATTCTGCAGAATGAAAAATTTAAATTCAAAGGTTCATATATATTAAATCGTAGATAAAAATAAAGGTTTAGTGCAAATCAAAAATAAGATTAAATATAACAAAATGTTTTTCTGAAAATGGCATTTTACGAATTTCTCTGAATTCTTTCTTAGCTTTTTACAATTTGTATATATTTGTAATATTAATAACAGGAAAATCTTGAATAAAAAGCCGAGTTAAACAACAAATATTATATTTGTTTGGAATGTTACAAAACAGTTCAATTATGAACTAAAATGTTATTACATACATTACAAAAAAAGAATAATTACAATAAATTATTTATCTACATATAATTAAATAAATATACAACTATGGTAAACATACATTTCTTTTAATGCATCCATTCACTCGTATCAAGAAAACCCATGTGTTCATGCATTCCAAGCGGTTATAAATTTGTTATAAAATCAGTAAATGAAACACGCTGATCGAGATATATCTAATGACTAGTTCACTGTGATCACTTGTAGCTAATCTACGAGGTCAATATTTAAAATATTTTACAAACTAACGGTAACATATTCTGCATGAAACAAAAAGCAATTCTTTTAGGTAAACTTACAAACTCCATGCACATATTGTCACAACTCTGGATACAAACCAAAGGACGGTTTTGTTGTGTTACGAATTACTTTTAACTATCCTTACGTTATGTAAATTATAATTTACTGGCAACCCGTTAATTAAATCAAGTAAATTGTGCTCTAATGCTCAATGTGTGGCTTATAAATGAGTATTAGTGTAAGTGGGCTCATAACAAATTTGATTAACTTCTACATTTGCTTATTTGACACATTCCTCCAATATGTGCTAAATACAAAGTTTAATTTTAATTTGTTAATAATTTCGCGCATACTTATAAGATTAATTATAATTTTGGTATAAAATCAGAATATGTCAAACAAGTTTGTTTATAACTATTGAAACATATTTCTTATCAAACTAATGACTATAACATCTCACTATAACATGAAATTTTATGTACAAGCCCGTGCGATGGCAGTTGACCTTATAAAAATTGTATATACATTAAAACAAATAAGCAATGACGTTATGTTTAATTGCTGCAATTCCTTATTACCGAACAATTCAAATAACTTCAATTTTGATCGAAGACTTTCAGATATCCTGAAATTTTCAAATGCCCGGAAACAAGTAAACTTCAATTTGCTTTTTAATAAACTTGTGCTCAATCATTTACCCTGATTGTAATTTCCATTATTATCCATTTACGCATTAATAAATTGCACATGTACCATATTTTAGGTTATATAAAAGGTTAAGTACAACTTAATAAACAAAAACAATTTTGGCAGATAGCTTTTCAAAATCCACAATTAGCAACAATCTCACCAACCGTGAACTTCGAATTTAATTGATACCAAACGTGTTGGTCTCTTCAACAGCCAGCAGCAGTTTTTCGTACAAGATTTCGGGGGTCGGATACGGGGGTAGATCGAGGCGGTTGAAGCATGTGTGGGCGCGAGGGAGGCTATTTGGTTTGCCCCATTTCTCGATGCAGAACTTTCTGGGGCCTGTAGAACCGCGGAGGGCAGAGAAGCCCTCGTATGGGATGCTGGATGTGCCAGTTACGAACTGCAGGAATCGTAATCGTTGCTCATTTGAAAACCTTGAAAAGAATATGAAATTAGTGCTCGTTCAATGAAGACAAGGATTGTTTACAAACAATTAGCATTCTTCAATAATTAAAACAGGATGTGTTTCCACTACTCTATGCAATTTATTTTGTACTAGTATTAATAGTAATTGCACATATTGCACAACAACAAATAAATGCAATAATTATAAATCTCCTAATATTTGAATTACGAAGTTACAAGAATTAATTGTAAAATTCTGAGGCTAAGAACAATCTAAATATTAAATTTATCCCCTAAGCCTTAAATTTATAAGAAAAAATCTATATACGTATTTCGACAACTAATAGTCGCGTTTGAGAGCATTAATATATTTAAAAATAAACATCGGTAGATTAATTCTGACCTGGGTCCCATACCTAATAGTAGATTGTTTAACTTATTAGGAAATTAGTTCTACTGATGATGACAACTTTAAGGCTTAGGGAATAAATTAAATTTTTAGAATTATAATACAACTATGTCAGATCTGTACCTTTCTATAGCTTGCCAGAACCAATGTACAACTGGATGCTGATCATGATACCCTGCTTGATATTCAGTGTTGGAACGCCAATCAGCTAAATCTATTTCAACAGTTCCAGCCATAACGAGCTCTAATTCACGAGCATCGAATACGGAAACCAATCGTGGATCCACAACTTCGTAGAAACCACGTACTAATGCTTCGGTTTGCTCAGCGACTCCGCGTTCAAGACGCCATCGCACTACTCGCTCCAAATATTCCTACAGAGAAGAAACAAAACAAAACGAATTAAATACTGAACGTACAAGAAACCATAAAAAAACACAAAATGTCTTTAAACCAAATACGTTGGTTATTACTTTATTAGAAGTAAGAAGTAAATAGTGCCTTACCTTTTTGTTTTTCTCGGTGACGGGAATATTGCGGCCACCAGGTTTAAGTTCCCGTTCGAGAACTTGTCCAAAAAGTTCTTCAGTAACAGCAAAAGTTAGCTCCAGTTCTCCTTGCGTAGAAACATCGTGTTCTTTAATCCATTGCAGCGACTGATGAAACTCGGAATCTAAGCTTTCTAAATCGGATAAAGCTACTGGTAAACGTAACAATGCTTTATAAAATGGTCGCGTGAAGAAAGCATCGAGCAGGTATTGATGAACCAACGCCAGGCCCAATACGCGGCCGCAGAATCTGAACCTGGAAATATAAACAAATCATTAATAATCTTTCCCTGAAACACTATAACAATTTTTGTAAAAAATCATATGAAATTCCATTTTATTTATTATTGTAATTAGTACATTGTTGTAATCAATGGATTGTTGTAATCAGTACATTGTTGTAATCAATGCATTGTTGTAATCAATGCTTTTTATTTATTTTGTACTGTTTAAAAATTAATAATTGCAGGAGGTTATGTGTTGCCACATTAGATTATTTTAACTTTAGATTTGAGGATGATAACGTTAACGGTACTTAAAGTATTTTTCAGCTTCCTTATCTTCTTCTCGTTTATCAGATACATTATAATAATGTTCCTTTATTTGGCGAAGTTCAGAGCCTGAACTGTTCTTACACTCAATTTTTACAAAACTTAACCATTGAATTAAATTATTTGAAAAAGGAAACAAACAAAAACTAATACAAATTATATGCTAGTATGAATTTAAACTACCCAATTAATATAAACAAAAAGAAAAGAAATACATAATAATGTAAGTGTCTCACTCACCAGTCTAAATGGTTGTCAACAAATGCAGACATGGGCGAAATCTGGACAGTGTACGTATCATTTGCAGAATATTCAAATAATCCATAGTATGGATTGAAAAGTTCGCGGGAAAGTAGAAAGAAGAATTCTCTTGATAGACCACCGTAGTCTAAACCTTCTTCAAGATCCCACACAACAATCAGTCTTCCTTTTTGAAGCTCTTTTTTGTTTGCGGACATTATTCTACGGAACGCATCTTCCAGTAAGTGATCTCTTCTAATATGCAACCTACAACAAAAAGAAACAAATAAATATGATGAGCTAGTGTATTAGATACGCTATAGTTTTAACAAATAATAAACAATATTTAATGCGTATTCCAATAATTATATCAATTGGATCATAATTCGAACGCAGAAATAAATGTTTAATTATTGATCAAAATATCTTCCATTTTTTTTTTATTTGTGCTAATATCTTATCGAGTATGCCTGGATGAAACAAATAAAAATTGTTGACATGTCAAAGTAGTACGATTGTTATAAAAAATTCTATTGTTTCTGCTAATCAAAATGGGCTTCTAGGCATCAATTTACAAGTATTACTCAAGAACAAGAAGAAACATATACGTATTCGTTATTCTATAAATAATTTGTATTAAATAAATTAAAATTAGTTGAATGTAATTTTAATTCATGTGGATTTGTAATGTTGAAATAAATAGCATCTAAATGCCCTAGACTTTATGCAGCAAACTATACACGTCTGCGAAGATTGTTGTCTGCATTACTCTTACTTGTTAGGTAGGCAACGCTCTTCACAAATATATTATGAGTGTAGCATATAATGTATGGGCAACGAAATTTATATTTTCTTTAAAAAAAATTGTACTCACTTGAATCTTCCGGGACCTTGTCCATATCCCTTGCTCTCTAGTTTCCGGTAGAAGTTCCGGAGTTTGGTTTCGAAGTCTCTACGGTAGGGGGCGGGTGCGCGATGGCGACTCAACCCGGGTGAAGCGACAGGCGATGGCTGTGGTGAACCACGGGGACTTCGCCCGGGGATCCCACCTACGCCGACTCCGCTACCGGCGCTTCCGTTCGTCGAAGACACCGCTGGGACATATGACATGATCTCCTGCTCGAACAGGCTGCAAAAGAAAGGAAGAAGACTTTAAATTTAAGAAAATAAAATACTCTTTTAGCCTAAGCATAAAACGTATTTCAAAATCTAAGTTCTCATCTTCAGTAGAAGTAGCAGAAATCAATCAAGATTACACGGTTTGTTGCATAAGATGTTTTGTGACTTTTTAATTGCCAAACGTTTCTAAATTATTTTATAGCAAACTGCTCAAGTAAAACTTGTTGTTTTAAATTGTGTTCAACAATTGAATAAACTTGTGGATATTGAAAGAAACTTTTCATATATAAATAGCTCAAGAATTACGTGGAATTGATTTCTAAACACGAAAATTTAGCAAAATAAAATAACTGAATGTGAAGACTTATTAACTTTAATTTTCTGTTTATTAATTTGTATAACCATTGATCTATGTTAACCCTTACTTTGCAAACACATTGACTGGTAGTGTTTTAGCCTCGGTTTTAGCGCAGTACAATGTTCTACAATTATTTTATAAAAAAAAACTTCAAATAAAAGAGGTAGATAGCATATTTCTCTGTAACTTTTATTTGAAACATTCTTTTATAAAATAATTTGGAACACTGTACAGCGGAAAACCGAGACTAAAACACTTCTCTTAAAACACCCAAAAACAGAGCTCGTGGTTACCAACCAGTCTTGATTACATATTTATTGTTTTGAATTTTACCTGATAAAGGCAGCACTTTGCTGTCGAAACATGTTGTTTTAATAAAAACTTCTAGATAACTATACCCAAAAATTGTTTTATTTATTTTATGTACTTGTGGTATAAAATAATAACTTTTGTTTGATGCAAATTTGTTGTATTATAACAATTATGCCATATAAGTATTAACGTAATTATACCTCATAAAAATGTAAAATACCAACATTATTGTTTCAGTAAAATGCATCTCACACAATTAATTAAAATTAAAAATGAAATAAGCCCAACCCACCGCACTGCATAAACACAACATTAACTAATTTATTATTCAATTTTATAATACATGCCTGTTTTCCACTTATAGTATTTATAGGATTTTAATTTAATTTAACGCGCTTGTATTACATTTTACAATAAACCAGTTTACAATTTTTCTGTAAAACAGGATTATAGAAAAATGTAACATAATATGCTGAGCAACAAATGCGTATAAAACGGCTACATCGGTGGTTTGCAAATACGCTGAGCATCAAAATATTTACAGCAAAAGAACAAGACGATATAAAACGCTTTTATTGTAATTGACTGACGATTTCATGTTGTATTTTAAGAAACAATAACATTTGAAGAGCACTGTAGAAGTCATAACTAACGCTGACGTCAAAAGCGAATTTAAATTTTACTGCATAAACAGAGGAAGTTAGAGATCTGTTAATTTAATTTCGAAATATTGAGAAATAAATCGTATTAATAGTAATACATTGAGTAATTAGGTCAATTTAACATATTTTTGAATTATTTTTTTGTTATTGTTTACTTCAAAGAAGTAAGTAGAGCATAACTTTTATATTCAATGCAGAAATCTTGAGATCTTCCCTCAGGGTCAAAAAAATTGAATAACATTTTTAAATAATTAGTGAGGCGCATGACATAATGTTCTTGAATTATTTTTAGACAATATAAGTCTACACTTCGTTCAGAAGTAAGTCGTAAACCCACAAAATCCATTGTTTTATTTATTTTTAAACTGCAGCGTGTAGTTTTATTGTGTAGTCATGTCTTTTTATCGTAACACAGTGCTACCCTCTATGGGAAAAATGGCGAAACAGATTATGAGACAATTTATGATAAATGCAAATCATGACTTTCGTATTTCATTCTGAAACTATATAATCAAATGAACAAGAACGCTATAATTTTACGCGCTATTACAAACAATTTAAAATCTAAATGTGTCATAATTTATTCGCAAGTAATGTCAATTTTTTGTAAAATTTCTATAATCCAAAATTATTACCCACCATTTTTGCAGGTATAAATACTTATTTACGGTTAATTTTAATTTACATTTCTGTAGATAATTCATAGCAATTTTCAAATTATATACTGCGAACTGTATAGATTAGCCAAGTGATCAGTTTGAGGAAATATCTGGTTAATTTATTATATCCGGCGCAAAAGGGTGCAGGTGCTCAGTGTACTTGTATATAAAATAACACATGGTAAGTGTAGAAATAACCAAGATTATTTAGAGAATAACATTTTGGTTTCGACATATGGCTAACATCTTTTTCAACACAAATATATATTATCTATTCTTAAACGTATAGATACAAAAGAATATTTTCAAAACCACACATTTGGTTTGTTCATAGTGCAACTGTTTCATCCATCAGACGTACACTCAGTGTCGTTCAGGAACTTTCAATTCGCAAATTCGTGCGGTAAAAATATACAAATAACAAAATTTAGTTCATAAAATGTTATACTTAAATGTATTTTCGTGTATCAAAGCCCCGCAAAAAACATCGATAATTGCTAATAATTAAAAAAAAAAAATGTGTACAAATTGTTTTTTAACTGTCATATCATCAAATTCCTTAGCAATCGGTGTTTGTCATGACTTTGCTGTTGTGAATTTGTATTTCGATTAAATTTTAATTCCATTACAAATTATTTAGTTTGTTACAATAAATCTCTTGCGGAAAGGCGTTAAAAATACTGTGAAGGTGGAAATACAACTTTATATGCGACACGCTTGTAATAAATCTTTACTGGGCTCACTCCTTGTGAAGATTAATTTATTACACTTGCCACGTAAAAAACTATTAAAATTCTACCAAACTGGTATTTTACTAGTATTTCTTGTGCTATATTAATAAATTTTTACTTGGAATGTACAATTTAAACTTGGGTTAAGTGAAATTACGCAAATCACAAGTACTATAAACATAAAACTATTATCAAAAAATAACAATTACTAGCCAAATAAAGAATACGTATTCTAAACTAGAGGCAAAATTCTAGAATCTATAACAACACAAATATATAAATTAATTTTCACCCATTCTCGGGTGTAGTAGCTCTGCATTGAAGACAGCAACCGAAGATTTTTGAGAAGTATGTTACAGCTAACGCGTTGAAATTTGGCGTAGGTTGGAGTTGAACTTTGATCTCTTGGGTCACAACCCAACATCTAATACCTAACGACACACAATTTCCAAAATCTAGTCCACATCTCAAAAGCACAATACACCCGGTAATAATTATCAGTAAAAAAAAATCAGATTTTCGTGAAAACCATGAGTAATTCTCCGCCGCCATGCGTGAACACATCGACGTAAAATATATTAAGGGTAAAAACATCCCTTATAAAATGCATCCGCACGCAATGTCATATTTCGGAAAAGCCCTCTCACACGTAATATTAGAATTGGTATTATTTATTTTAGCTGTACACAAATTGTTTGCAAACTTATATAACAGATTGCAAATAACTGATATGTATAGCAGAAAATATTTTGTACCTAATAATTACGAGAGCCTAATTGGGAAAGCAATTTCGAACATGCAATAAAAATTCGAATCAATGAAATCGATAGGTAGATGGCTGAGTCTAGATAACAAGATTAAATAGAAATGTTACTGGATTAGTTTCATGTTACTGGAATGTTAGGTTTTAGTAAAATGAACTAATTAACTGCATGGCACGTTATATAATTAAGTTGAAAGCTTCAGCAGACATATCAAACATTTATACAAAAAGTGAATGTCACCATTCTAATTGTTCGCCTAATACGCAAATGAACAGTTAAAAATAACCAGTACTCGACAAATAATATACCGCCGTTTTTGTCTGTTTTGGATGTGAAAGTTGTATTGCTGCGAATACCAACTGTCAAGTTGGGACACACATAAATGGTTCTATAAAATGAGCCACGGGGAAAAAAGGGATGACCTAAGGTATATTCTTTCGACTGTTGTTAAAAATTTCAACTTTTGAAGTAAAATATGTTATTTACAACAAATATTACAGGAAGCTGAATCGAAGACCAACCCACTGCGTTTTCAATGCTATTTTTAAATGTTCAATTGTTGGCTTATCTAATTATTTTTTACACTAATATTTATAATTTTACTGTACCTGAAACCGGAAAAATGACGGAAATGTTTATTGGCAATTTTCTTAAAATCATACGGAATGCGTAGTGTACGAAGAGTATAAAATTGAAAATAATGTTAGAAGAGTACATGGTTGTTTAATAATCGACTACTTGTAACGAATTTTGAGTATGGATGAAGAAATATGAACGATGTGTAACTGCTGTGGAAATGAGATTAGAGAGGAGTGTAATTGCGAGTGGAATCCGTGGTGTACGAAGAGTGTAAAATTTAATGTAATGTTGTATGAGATGATCGTCTGTTTGGACGTCCGAGGAATATATGGATGAGTTTCTTGCGTGGTCGAAGGGTTCTTAAAATAGTTTATGAAAGTGGACTACCCAAAATAAAATTACAATTAGTGAAATATGGCAATTGAAAATAATGAATATTTGTAGGTCTTCTGATAACACCTTTTTTTACAGAGTATTTAGTACATACACCTCCATGTACGTTTCAGTTTCTTCAGCTTAAATCATAAAGTGTAAAATGCGAAATAAATAACAGACTTTATCCAAGACAAATTGCCCTATTAATGTTAATTATACCCAACGTAAGTCAGTCAAGATTACACAAAAATTATTTTGCATATTGAGTATCTAAAATGGCACAGAAAAATAGTATCAAACAACGAAAAGTAGAACAAATATCACACAAATATATTTAAAATGAAACTGTCATGTTTAATCGCATAAATTGTGCATTGTTTGTTGACCTTTACATTTGCAACAACTGAAAATATCTGTTATTGAATGAACATCTTTGCATAACCAGGCTACAGCTGCATAAATTAATTGCAAGATTTATATTTCACATAGTTTTGAATATGCTTATAAGGAGAATTGAGTAATATGGTGAGCTAGGCAAGTGCATGCAGTGATAATGGGGCGAATGACAAATATAAATGCTTGAGCCTTCAACGAAATTGGAACCAACTTTATAAATCTGCTGGTCTATGCTCCGCAGCTATAAACTAGTTTCCATCTCTACGATCTTGCTTTTATGTTTTCTCTGGAAAATAATTTTTGTCATGAACGTTTCAAAATGAAAAATATTATCGTGGATAAAATCTAAAAATAGCTCTTTCCGAGAAAGAAAATTACGAAATATCATGCAGGAACACACCCATGTTTGCTCCCTAATGTGTCTTTTAATATTACGAGCTTTTATTAAGCACAAAAAAAAATAAGCGATTCAATTACTGTGTAAGTGAAATGTTTTAAACTAAATCAGGGATAATACTGTAATTGAATTCTACTGTCGAACTAATGACTACATTACAATCCTTTCAAACTCAATTAGTACCATTTTTTAAATACCTTCAAGTTTATAGCAATAAACAGTTAGTTTCGAATAATAAAAGAGCAAAACAATCCTCTGAAAAATAAATATAGTGCCAGAATACATTTCCAAGCTATTCAAATTATTATACCACGCGTTTCTTTGGCAGCAGAAATAACGGGTGTAATAGGAAAATTAATTTTGAGAAATTCTCAATTTTTAATACATTATGCCAACTTCTAATTTAAACATACGTATCAAATAACCGTGAAATATTTTGCACTAAACATCGTTTACAGGGCAATAAATTATAACCTTTGCAAAATGACTATATGCTTTTCCTGCAATTACAGCTCGAGAATTATAAAAACTATGTTATTTTATTTAGTTTAAATAGTTAGATAAACTATTCTGGTCACTCTGTCATAATTAAACAATAACTTTTCGAACTAGATAAAAACTAGATTGGAATTTTAGTTGGTATGTTCGCCGCAAAGATATTGTTAATTTGTTAAACAATATTGACAGTTAAAATGTTTGTGAATTGTTAGAAATATCTATAAATGCCATAATGGAAAACAGTTGACGAGTCAAGTGTTATTTATTTAACGATAATGCACATGAAAATAGATCGTAAACATTGTCACAATCCACAAATAGAGCATTGGAAAATGACAAATAAGAAACGGCCTCAAGTGCTCGTGTACTTGCAAGAACTATTCAGCCGGAAGCTGCAACCATTTACCTGATCCGGCTATTGCAGAGAGCAACATCAACTGGTGCTGAAGAACCTGGTGAGCTAATATTTTGACCAATCCCAATAGGGTCTATGACCACGGTCGAATTTTAAGAAACAATTTATATATATTTTTACAATTTTATGGTATATTCAGTTTAAAATTCAAATAATGCAAGTCGCGACTTGGCATGACGTAGTTTTGGTAGCGCCAATGATGTCACGATCGACAGGTAGTATAACCTACAAAATACAAGTGCAGCACAAAGTGAACCTTGCATTTATCTCTTTCTGTTCTTATATGCCCATCTCTCTTGGACCAAAACTACGTCACGTATTCTTTCTCCTAATTTTTAATAGTTAATTTCCCGTGAAGTTTAAACAAATTATATATTTAAAAAAAGGACGGGTTTTTATTTTCTTGTCTAGTACTCTGAAATATAACAATACTGGAACGCTCACGGACGTTGAAAATGCGAGCCGAGAGAGACAGCTAGTTGAGGGCTTCTGTTTTTGTTGTACAATGTTTTTACATAGCAACCGTTCTACAAACAAGAGTCAGACAAAAAAGAGTGGCCCACGATATCTGTTTCAGGGCACGTTTTTGGTTTTCGTAAAAGACTACAAGTGCGCATTCCAGTATTACTATATTTCATTGGTCTAGTACCACAATTTTTAAAAATCCAAATTTGGTTACACAGTCCAATAGGACTCGGTCTATTGGTACTTCTTTCTATCAACAGATGGCGCAGAAAGCATACACAATTATTTTCGTTATTAATTATTTTACTGGTACTAGAGATTATAGAGTCCAAAATACTAATATAAATAGTGAATCCTGTCAATTTATTTTCCATCTGAGATTTTTATCATCTGATCAAATGGTACAAACTTCTTGGCTGCCAAGATAGAAATGGGCGAAGTGTGTCCATACTACTCCAGCACCAGCAGACAAACCGGTAAATGATGATACATTTTTAATTACAGTGCACGGTGAAAGAGAGAGAAGCCTAGCCTAGCGGGCCGCGGCCGTCGTGGTCAAGGTCACGTGGTCTCGTGCCGTATGGGACACTTTCACTCCCCTCCGCTCGGACGAGTCCATGCAACGAAAGTTAGGTTAGCGCTCAATCCACCAAAGATGATGATGTTAGGTTTGCGCGTGCGATTGGCGAATGTTTTGTTTCACCGGAGGGGTGCCCGGAAAAAGATTGATATGAGTGCTAGATATGACTAATGTTGTTAATTTAGTTTCTTGTTTCATGTACATTAATCATACAAATAATTTATGAATAATATCACATTGTTTTTTTTTTTAAGTATTCGCAAATTGCTATAAATAAATATTTTCAGTTCTACTTGCAGAGTCCTGAAAGTAAATATTTATATTTCAATTACATACTTGACCGCAACCAAAGATAAGAAACAAAACAATATCATCATGTGCTCTAATTGCACAAACCATTAAAACTGTCATTGCTTTATAAAAAGTCATATTTGTTTATATTTATCTCAAGCGTATTATTTATGTAATTTTCATAATACATGTACAATTAAATAATTAAGTTCAAACTGCAATCAGAAACGAATGTAAATAACGGATGACTAACACTATAAAGAAATCGAATCTTTCCTGATTATAATTGGCATAATTATTAAGTGCAGATAAATGCAAAATACAACAATTTTGCTTTCGAAATTTAAACAAAACTCGGTCAAGCAACAACAATATTCAATGTCAGGATGAACAGAAAGCTAATTAACAATGTATATCGAAATTCAAAATAAACCGGAAACAAAAGCGAAATCACAAAAAGTCGCATCCGGAGAATGTAGACATTAATTTTAATAATTTAAGGCACTTACAGATTAAACAGTATCCCAATAGTTTTCGTAACTATCCCCATTTTCACTTAGCGGCGTATCCCACGACGGTTATTAATCACTAAAATTAACGAGATTAGTCCAACCATGAAGTTCAGGTCATGTTTATGTTTAAGCTTCTTAAACCGATAAGAAACTTTAATTACTTCTGTCATTTTAACGGCTATTATCAAAGTCTTCCAACGTATAAACTGCTAAGTTAACAATTGTTTAGCCTCATCGCAATCACTCGAGGAAATCCTCTGACAACACTTTTATAATCTAACCAAAATGAAAATCCACATTGGAAACCACGATAAAGTATTCACTTGATTACAACAATAGCTGAGTAAACAATGAGGGACTAGCCGGTAAACAGTGACTGTTAGGCCGGGTGCGTTTGTACTCTAGCTGCGCACTCAGCGATATCCGAGGAACTGAACTGGCAAACGCTAAACAACTCGAACAGCTTAACTGAACGCTGAAGGTGCAGTGATGGACACTTGCTTCGCCTATACCGCAGGCTAGAGAGGGGATAGTACTTACACATTAACAGGTAAAGAATATCACTTGGGGTTATGGGGATATTTTTAACTTTTTCGAAACTTTATTGCCCTATTGTGGATTTGTACCCGGCTCGAACATGCTTTTGGTTTTAGGATTAAAATTAGCAGAAGTTGAAAAAATGTACTTCTGTTAATAATAAGCAACAAACTCATTTGTCGCATAGCAAGCTTCCAAAAGGCTCTGCTAGGTGGATATCAAGACAAGCGAGTTACATCAACTTGATATTTAATTTAAAATAGGTTCTGAGTTTTGGGTCGTCATCATTTTGGAACTACAAGTACAAAGCTAGATCTAGAACAAATATGACTTAAAAATGAGTAGCATATTCCGTTGTAATAAGCCAAAATAACGATTTTATTCCATCTGAATTATTTTATATTTTGTTTTTTAGCTGAAAATTAGGAACATATTTTTATATTAGTTAAATTAATTAACGGGAAAATCGTACAGAGCAGAATAACAAATCAATGGTCATTGTTAAAAAAATTATAAATAAATCATGATTTTTTTGACTAGTTCAGATTAAATCAATGTTTACCTAAGATATGATGTAAAATTTCTACCAGATTTGTTTGTAATATTTTTGAACAGCAAATTATCTAGTTATTTATAAATATATCAATCTACGTTGGTATAGGTTGTTGTGCAATTAAGTGAAATATGGAGAGAAGAATTGGAAACAGTTTAGCAATAGCAAAAAGAAAGAAATAAAGGAATAAGGTCCATTTGTAAAATATGTAACACCGAAATGTAGGGAATTTCTGTTCGCACGAAAAACATTCTATTTTATTTTTGTAATGTGATACGTTTCTGTTGATAAATAAATTAAAAAAATTAGTAATACTGTTGCATATCGTTTATTTTATTTTTTATATTAGATTTACGCAGATTTTATTGCAAATTATATTTAATCACTTAATTAAAATTGTAATTAAAATAATAATAAAAATCTTGCGATCAAAATTACATATACGCTGCATTTATTTGATACCTACATGTTCTTCTTTCGAAATATTTATCTTTTAAATAATTTCAAAAACAAAATTAATCAAAACATGGTAAAACATCATTAGTGGTAATTATTTTAATAATCAAAAGAATGAGTTAGCCCTTCAAAAAATGAAATAGGTATTGTGTAATGTATAGTTATAAAATTTCCGGATTTTAGAAGAAAAGGCAAAGAACTTATTTTTGAATGGTGACTAGTGACATATATGACTCAAAGTTAGATCATAATGTGTGCTTTGTACACATTTAATAAAATAGTTATTCGCCAAGCTAAATTGTTTAATTAGTGCAAGAAACACGTCACACCAATTATTATTATATTTTTAAATAGTTGTAACTGACCCTAATCGTTTTTAAAAATATACATTTTTTATAATATTTACTAATTGTAAACAACAATTAAACCTATTCATTTTTTTTTTGTTTTTATTTGCAAAATTTAAAAGTAAATTATCATTTTAACAAATTACTCCTGAAGAAAAATTGATGAGCAATATGTCAAAAAAGTTATTTAACACCTGTTTTTGATAATTTTTTCTAAATGTAAAAATAGTAAATTAACGTTATATGATAATGTAATAACCTGCGCAATTATAAAGAAAAATATACATAGTTTTTGTTGGAGATCATAGATTCAACCTATATGTCTTAATGGAGCATTTATTACCATATATTATATTAGTATTAAGATAAAAAAAATTAAGAGCCGTTTCATGTTAATTCAAGGCTTCATATAAGCATGAAAAAACTTTATTATTACAGACACAATGCGTAATTATTATGAATATTACTTCACACGTAACAGATTGCTTCATAATTAAAAATGCAAGTGTATACATTACTGTATTTTTATTCCATGAATGAATGAAACAAAAATGAAAACGAATATCTCTTAATAAGACAAATTTCATATGTGACTAAATTTCGTAATGAAGATAATTTATCATATATTAATATTTTGAATAATATTAGATTCTCCCCAAATTGTAAATTTAAATAAATTTATAAAAAAAAAACTAATTAATTAAAGAATACAGTCGGTCTGGTGGTTAGTGATACTATCAGTGATGGCGAAATTTTAATTATAAATTTAATTAAATTAAAAGTGATATATAAAACTCATAACTCAAATAAATGTACCAGTTTATAAATTAAAAATGAAGAATTAGACAAAACATCAAATAACATATCTGTTACTTCTATAAAAAATAAATTACATACGATGAAAACTATTTATTATAAATGCATCAACACATTTGTAATATGGTAAGTATAAAATAATTACTACCCAATACTGTTATTTCAATTGTCTCTAATAAAAACAATTAATTTACGCAGATAAAACCCCGAGGCAGAGAACGTAAACAAATGATTTAAAATTATCACAACATCCGTACAATACTAGGAATCAAGAAAATATAAAGAAAATCATTCAGTCAGCATAAGACAATACACTTTTCGCTTTCCAAGTGTATTTATAGAACTTTATTTTCAACAAAATTGCGTGCAGGAATAACAGTTCACTTAAAAACAAATTTACAAAACAACATTTATTTATCACCGTTGTTTTTGTACATATAATTCGAGGAGAGTATTCAAATTTCTTTCTAAATATCAACAATATCAATTGTTGACACTTTAACAATGTGGGTTTATAACAGTAAACATTACATAAAGGTTTTCGTAAACTTACTGCTTTTTAAAATTGTTTCATAACCTCAATCTTTTTAAACGGTAAGCTGTCAATCAATTCCAAAAAAAGTAATGAAGAAGTTCAACTGAATTTATTTTACCAGAAAATAGAAATCAAATAAAAATATAAAATCGTACCTCCCACAATGAAATACAAAATGAGAAAATAATAACTTGTTAACTAACATAATTTAGTTCAACGTAAATAAATGACAAATTTTTAGTATTAGGTATTTTGTTATCTACCTAATTCTTTCCAAATAGCTCGGTGGTAATGCTTGAAAATCAAAAGATTTTTAGTTTCCTGCAATCGAAGAATTTTCTTCAACACATCTTATAACTAGTGTAAGATGCAATCAAAATATCTAAAATTAATTAAACATAAACGTTTCGATTGTTATTCAGTTTGCTTTAGGTTTTTAATTAATAAATTATACATAGTACATGTTATAATTGATTAATTATCACCCTGAAGAAGACTGAATATCAGTCGAAACGTCGATGTTAAATTTTAAATATACTGATTGCATCTTCAACTTGTTGTTTTATTGAATCCAGTCGAGAATATTTCATTCATGTAATGACGTCTGAAAATAGCATTTAAGTGCAAAAATATATACCAAAATCTGTTTCAAGCAGAGTGCCACATCCACAACTGGATAAATGAAGTGATGATATATTTATATATTTCTAAGAGCCGTATTTATCTAGAATATTGAACAGCGATTAAAGTAAAATACGAATAGATCTTAAGAGTTAATGAAATATTTGTTCGTCTGGCCAGAAGACACTCCGTGCTCTTAAAATAGTTTTCACCGCTCCAAAAACGAAAACCGCTCTGGAGCGAGACGAGACGAAACGAATACCGGTAACCGCTCAAGCCCAAATCTTCATCAAGCAATATACATCCGAACTGTACTCAAATTCTTGCTGATTTGCAAAAATCTTACAATTGTTTTGCTTTTCTTCAATAAGTGAATGTCCGGTATTTGTGACAAATGACGAATACGGTGACATAAACTTCGTTTTATAAACAAAAACAATCTTGCAAAGTCATCCGTGTAGAATTAGTTTTGTTTTGAAATGTTTTATTGGTGTGTAACGAAACTTACATTATTTTAGAATTTATCAAACATTGATAAGAAAAATGATCAAAGCAATGTCATAAATAATTATTTCTGCAACAGTAACGCTAATGTAATGTAGATAAAAAAATACATTTCATTAAGCTACCAAGGTTGAATATTAATAATAAATATAATAATAATAAAAGCCTAAACGAATCGATAAATAACATTCGCATACTATCGAAATAATTCACCTAGACATATAATATATCAAACTACAATATAGGTAACCCAAAACTGTCGAAAATGAAATTGATACTGCTATACAAAGTACAGTTCTCAAGAAATTTACCGTTTTCGCACTGTTCTTCCAAACCGCTACAATGAAATTTACTAATTACCACTAAAACGTACATATTAATTAATTCACTTACTGCCTATTACGAGAAGAAACAGTAGTATAACGGACGCAAAACGAAATGGATCAAAAACAAAAGTAATATTTTTCTGTAAACCTGTGGCTAGTCACTTCAAGACTAATATTAAAATTGACAAAATAGAATCGAATATTTGACAGACACTTCGATACATTTCTATTTATTTAAAACTAATTTATTGAAAATCAATAATAATAATAATAATTTAAACTATTTATTCCAACACAAATTCAATGCCAAAACAATTGACTTTCAAGTATAAAGCTATTTCTACATGTTACATGTAAGACAATTAAAAGAAGCAAAATCTGTCAACATTTTAGTACCATTTCTAAATATCAAATTTCGTTCATCTATCAAATTCCTTGACTGATAATATGACAATGACAAAAGAAGATTTAAGAATAATGAAACAAAAAATAATAAGAACATTGTTAGGACCAATACATATATCAGAAAACGAATACAGAATAAGAATAAACTATGAATAGAGCTAGAGTTGTAAGGAGAAGACATAGTGAAAAGATCAAGCAACAGAGAGTCAGATGGTTTGAACATATATGGAGAGCAGAAGAAAAAGATGCAATTAAAT
The DNA here is from genome assembly GCA_963942605.1 of Poecilus cupreus. Classification (NCBI taxonomy): domain Eukaryota; kingdom Metazoa; phylum Arthropoda; class Insecta; order Coleoptera; family Carabidae; genus Poecilus; species Poecilus cupreus. The sequence goes on from OZ012714.1 coordinate 34,485,801, forward strand.
CAGTAGTAGAATGGAGACCAGAAGGAAGAAGACCCAGATCAACATCACTAAAGGTAGTAGAAGATTTAAAAGCAACAGGAATTAAAAACTGGCAAAGTAAAACAAAAAATAGGAAGATGTGGAGAAACTAACTACAAGGATTTAAAAGAAAAGAAACGGAGATTAATCCACTTCAACAAAAAAATCTAGAGAGTTTCATACCCCATAGGGGTGTTAATTCCTTGGTTCATCTAACGATTTTAGTTTTTCTTTTTTTTTTTTGGTATGCCGACTAGTAGAAAAATAATTAAAATTTCTTAGAGGTCTAGGGTGTATTTGTACAAGGCATCATTGTATATTTTTTCTACTTGACTTTCCAAATTCTCGTAGAAACGGAAAGTATAAACGTTGAGGTCATAAATCATGAATTGTTAGGTTTGACAATATTGGGAACCTAAAATTTACAAATATTTATCTCTACAATGTCAATACTTCGGTTGGGCTAAAATCGGTAGTTCAAGAGAAAATTCCAAGGAAACAGTCATAAAGCAGTTTTCTTTTATGATTATTGCCAAACCTTCAGGTCTTGTCCTTTCCCTTGCTACTTTAAAAACATAAAGAGGTATAGGCATCGCGTAAATACTTCCAAATAAATTCTGGAGTCTATTTGATATTTTTGATAATTTACTAAAGCGCGTCTAACCTCATTATTTTGCCAATTGCTTTCAAAAATAATTGGTTTTCCTGATCTGTTGTTCGCGTTGCATAAACAAGCATTCGCATTGAACTATTTATTTCGCTTAATTCATTTATTTTTCTAAGCTGCATAACAGGAAGTTATTCACAATTACAGAGCAGCAGATCTACAACTTCGAACTGTTCGAACCACTTGAACGCAGTTGGACTTTTTATTATTTTTCTTATTACGCATTTATCCAGCGCCAGAATTTAACTCGTACTTCCGAAAACCATTTGATTACAAAAATTTATATAATGTTTAAAATATATTACTTTATAAGATATACACTACGTGTACACGAACGGAAATTTACTTCTACTTGACTATGGAAAGGCGACTTTTGAAAAGTAAAATTACTACTACGTTTATACATCAAGAACAAATCTACTTTACTTTAGATTATTGACTTATTCTTCACTTATCCGATTGTTGACAACCAGTAATTTGTGTGGATATGTTAAAATTTGTGTACAAGTTATCAGGTACATAATTTATTTAACTGCGTAAAAAATTACAAGTCAGTGTTTACGAGAGAAAAACCATGGACAGTAATTTAAAATTATATGTATTAAATACTAGCGTGATTTTTTTTCACAGTGCAAATGCAGTCAAAATTTTGATGTAATATAAATTAAGAAAACAATGGCTGCCAAATTTCAAATCAAAGTAAAGTCGATATGTGTTTACACGAATCTTTCAAAGGCACTTACACGAATCAAATCTGATTTACTATACATATATTTATTTTATATTAGGAAGAGAAGTAGTTACTAGTTAGTCAATAGTATTTACACAATAAAAGTTGTCTTTTCAAAACAAAATCAAGTCAAATTCTTAACACGTGTAGATGTAAACGTAGTCACTACCGCAGGTCTTGATAAATGGGTAACTTGCGGTAACCAGACGTCAATAAAAACCGGTGCATTATTTTACATCTTCGGCTGAATAAATTTCACTCCGTCAAACTTTCAAGATACAAAAGTGCATCAAGTTAACACAGTAGTAAAAATAGCATAACTTATTTAGAGTTTCGCGACCTCCCCGAAGTTCAAAACACGCAACTAAAATTTCTCATATTTAGATTCTCTCCAAAATAGCTGTTCCTTTCATCTACTATATTTAGCCAATGAATGTATATAAAAAACAAAATAGTAACAAAAAATATGAAGGGCAATGCGCATTTGTTTTTAAACAAAGCAATGAAAATGTTTGGATGCTTCTATTTATATTGCGACGTTTGTTTATTTTCTATATTTTATCAAAAGCTATTACTCCTGATTCTTACTCATTTATACAAAAACGCAATGTATATTTAAAAGTTGATATTTTGACAGGATAATGTACAAATTTGTGGTTGACTCACGTGCGTTACTTTGAGTACTAACAATAGCAATAATTATAATTAATTGGAATAAAAACAATTTATGGATTTCAGTCACAAATTAAAAATTTTATTCCAACCTCTACCGGTTTAAATAAATAAATAAAATTTTTAATTTGTGACTGAAATCCAGAAATTGTTTTTATTTCAATACAAATCACAGTCAAGAAGCGTACATATTATTATAATTAATGTTCAGTTCTTGTACAATGAGTAATATTTGATAAATATTGCTATTTGCTAACGTTTTGTGTATTGAAGATTATTGTAAAATAAGTAGAAGATCGAAATGAAATATTAAAAGTTCAACATTTTCTTCGTATGTTTGTTGACTTTCAGTTTTCCGTTGGTCGATCGCCAAAAAAATTCACGCTGTTTTTAGAGGTAACAGCTGGCTAATACGACGAACTTCTTTATCGCCAATAATTTAATTGAAGTCTGTTTATTTATTTCAAAATCCATTGTTAGGTTTTCAACAAAACCAACATTATCAAATTGAAGGAATAATAAATAGTGTGATTCAGTATGCGTGCTATTTTAATACCAAGCTGTTGGTGCCCTAATTTGACTTCTAAATTAAAATTCCCCTTTTACATTGCGAAATATAAGCAGGTGACACTAAATAATACGCACATCCTGAATTTTGATAAGGCTACTAACTTAGATCGTATCAATATGTCCCCTTTTATTTATAACCTAGATAAATTTACATTGTATTCTTATCTGGCAAATACAATTTATTCATTCTATAACTGTCAAAAAATGAACATTTTTCCGAAATGAACACTAGAGGCGATTTCGACTGGCACTTGTTACTTGCCGGTTATGTGTTTGGTTGGTTTCAAACAGTTACTGAATTCGCGCGGTGGATTTTGACATTAATCAAATTTGACAGAAAACATGAAAAATAAGACAGCGTACTAGTTTGAAATCATTCAACCAATCAAAATACTAACCGTTGGACGAACCGAGCTCTCGAGCATATTACTGATTTGACATACCAAAACTGTCACCGTTTACATAGGACATCATAAAAGTGTCAGTCAAAATCAATTGGTTACTCTATTTACTAACCATTCCTGTGACCAAGTACTAACCGGTACCAGTCGAAATCGCCTTAAGTACACGATACTGTCAAAGTGTCAAATTTGGTTATAATATTATTATTTGTATAGAATAATTTGTTTGTTATTTCAGATTTGTAGTTCAAGTTTTACGTAATAGTCTGTAAAGTTTAACTTTAGCTACCATTTTGGCTAACTTGAATTACAAATCTAAAATAACAAATTATTCTGTATTATTGGTGAATATTTTTATTATTTGTCTTTGATAATAATTTATCGGATTTAATGCAGATCACATGCAGAACACGTCTAAGAATATTAATGTTATTTATTTATAAAAAGTGCAAAAAATACTCAAATTCTGTCATACAGCATTTATTCTTCTTACATAACCGACGTTTCGGTTTACACTTAAACCTTCTTCGAGTTTGTAAGATCTTTCAGCAAACTATCATGTAACAAATACTTTTGTAAACAATCATTAAGTTTGTTAAAAATTTGAAACATACAAACGCATATCACATACACATTCATAATATCAATACTGAGAATAGTCCAAATTTACTATAGTATGTCAATATATCTGCCAAAATGATCCTAATTGTACAATAATTATTTAACGGTTGCCAACACTCTGTTGCTCAAAATCGTCGTATATTACTTTAGTGACGATTTCTGAGCTTTTATTGACGATATTTTTGAGCACTTAAATATCTATTTAATCCTTTGTGTCCGGAAAAAATATTGTTTAAGAATTGCGCACTTGATACAAACATAATTGTTGTTGTTGATTCAGTATCAAACAACGAATCTAAGATATATTTTTATCTTTAATATCCGGAGAAAATTATTGTTTGTATCTTCAGACGCTTGTTTAAAAAAAAATTTACCCTAATTGCACACTTGATACAAAAATAATTGTTGTTGATGCAGTATCAAATAATAAATCTAAGATAAATTCTTATCTTTAATATCAATTTAAAGTCAACAACTTCAAATTTTTATCGAGGACAGGTCAGTAACACGAGGAAATTAAAAATATCTACAGGAATAAACTCTCATTGTTATGTCCTGTTTACACTGCCAAAATTTAGTTTTAAAAATACCTTTTTGTAAATATACTTTATGCGATATGTTAAGTAGGTAACACAAGCTAGAAAATTGAAAGATTGGCACAAAAAATAACAGAAACTAAATATTTAGAAACGCAAAAATAGCTAGCTACACATTTTAATAAACCATCTAATACTCCAACCAGCAAATCGCTCAACCAGACTGTCCACCCTCTTGTGCTAACAAAAAGCAAAAATTCGGAAAACCGCACTGGTTTTGAAAAGAAACTAACGGGAATTCTTCAAAGACATGTGGTACAAGTGTTCATACGACCCAAGTACAAAAATATCTTCATACACGTGGACTAGGACAGGTATTGTTGAAATATTTAACATGGTTTTCAAATTTTAAGCAGGTAGAAACCATGTGTTGAAGATTACCTATTGTCCGCTTTAAGAATGCGACGATATCTTTTGCCGAAGGCGGAATTTTCTCGAAAAAAATCTATTACAGTTTTTGTGCTTCGAAACTAAAATAATCGTAATTGAAATTTGGGAATTCCGATTCATCAGTTTTCTATGGCAATTCTTTAATAAAACTTGGCAAGGATACGCATATTTTCATTTCCAAAGAAAATGATTACTAATTTTATTTTATTCGAATAACAAAACAAAAACATATGCCTAGTTAAAAGTTTGGTTCTTCTACTTGTTCTACAATTATCTAATTAGTGTTGACCAGAAATTGAAGGCTTGATTAAGGGTTGACAAATTTAGGTGACAACAAATATAACATTTTATTTCGTTTAGAAATTTAGGAAGAAATAAAACCTTTCTTAAATTTTTGGAAATATAGTTTCATTGTTCTAAATATAAAAAAATAATAATAACGTTTCGAATATGTGTCTCCTCAATATTAAAAGAATTTCAATTAATACATTTTGACTCAGTTTTGTTTTAGGAATACTAAGAAAATTGTTTCAGCGCTGTCCAAGTTCTAAAATTATGTTATAGAAAAATGCATCATACTCGTTTAGAGAGACAGAAAAATATATTTGAAGCATCTTAACTAAGGAACGTAGTGACGACCTTTCTCTGTCAAATTCCCAAGTGACAAGCAATTGTTTCTTCAAGAGTGAAATCAGCTTCAGAGTAAAAAAAGTCTTGAGAACAGACCTATGAAACAAGTTTTAATTTAAGTATATAGAAAATTTTGACAGGTAAAGCAATTTTCTCGTACAAAAAAAAAAATAATTGGGAAATGTTGCCTCATCATCATACATTTTCAGTTTTATTTATTTTAGGTAAGTATGTATAAAACTGTATGTTAGATCATATTTTATGCCTCACAAATGTTTAGTTTACGAAATATAATTTTTCAAAAACAGTATCAAATTACAAATTTGCCTCGATGTACGTCAGAAATACGTCATTTATTCTCGGCCAATAAACAATAACAGCACTCTAGTGAGCACATTTGAAACTATTTTTGAATGTTTGTTTCGTTATCGTCAACTGTTTTCTTATTTCTTGACAGCAACAGCAACATATGATTAAATAGAGAACACCGCAATTTAACATTCATGTTATCTAAATTGTGTATTAATATGTAGATGTTAGTATTTATATTATACATATATGTGTTTTGTACATATCAATATTTTTAGGTTAGAACACTGGCGTTTGACGTTTCAGCATTTAACGTTTCAAGCACAGACAGAACTCGTGAATGTGTCAGTGAAAAGTATCATTGGATGTGTAGGAATAAAAATGTACTAAATTCTGTATTTATGTAAAAGAAAATATATAATTTTTAATAAATGACTGCATTCTGAATAAGCACGAGACTCAATCGGGAGTTGAACCTAGATCTCTCACTGTCGTGGTGCATACTCTATTTGCCTAGCTATCAAGCTTACGATCTTTCGCAATATTTAGGAATTCAAATTTATCATTTTGTTGTTTTCAAATTTGGCAAGGATTATAATAAACAAATTTTGAGAAAACTTACCATCTATTTCAGACGAAAATGATGCACGGTAATTAATTAAATTTGAAGCAATGCATGAAGTGAGTTCAATTAAAATTGTGTAATGTGTTAATTTAATTGAACTCCAATTGAGGCCTTTGCTCCATCGGAAATGTTATAAATAGGTCAATAATTGAATCGCTGCTATTTATAATGGGAAATCAAACATCGATTAATAACGATCGCTTGAACTAGTTTCCGAAAATGCATATCTATTTTCAATTGGATGGTAATATATGAGCCCTGGCGGTGAAACCTTTCGATTACAATACTTTTGCACCGAGTCCACAACACGTGAATAGCTATAAGCGTATAAACACTGTGTGTTTGTAGTGCAGTGTATGCACGTTGCACGATCCTAAAGGGAACAATAATTTACTCTCTTATATTGGTTTATTACCATGCACCGTGTTTGTCATATTTTATCTCAAACGTCAAAATAATATACTGTAAAATGATAATAAAACCGCACGTTGCTATCTGACGCATCGTAAAATTGAAATATAACAACTTTTTAAATGTTTCAGCAAATAATTACTTATGCGCGCAAGATAATCACATGTCGAAATAATAAATAGGCTCTAGTACTAAAGTAATTTGTTTCAACAAAAAATACATATTCTAATTTCAAAGATCCCACGATAAAATAGTTTATTGAATATACAAAGGGTTGAACATAAGTTATTAAAGTAGACATAAGTATCCCTACGTGAAACAAAAAGTCTAGCTACTATTCTTTGGTTACTCTATAATTTCCATAACTTCAAAATATTCTGGAGCAATAAATTATAAGTTTGAAACGGTAACATTTCACCTGAAGCGAAATTCTAGTCCAATCTACTAACCCGTGGTAGCGGCAACAATAATGGGATCCTCCATCGGTTATTTTCAGCGCGACGAAGTTAATGTACTTTTAAAAATAATCCAGAGATGTCAGCGCAGCATTATTGACAACGTTATTAATAGATTTGTACGAGAACAGATGTTTAGTGCACGCAAACTACTTCTAGATTATAATATACATATTTGTGTTGTGCAATGAACGATTCTAATTAAAGACGTGTAAAAATTGGAAATATGGTTGCAAGAATATAGGACGAATAATTTCCGGCCGTTTCACTTGCAAAATAGGATGTCTATTACTGAGATTATTTGAAATCTAAATACAAAAAAATAATATCTTTAAAAACGTTTTCGTAAATCGAAACAAGGTACCCTAACCACCGAAGCAAAAGGGCTCTAGCCGCAGGCACTTAGAAATGGATGCGAAACCATTTTTTAAATTACACAATGTAGGAGGAAATCAAAATTACTATTTTGCCCAAAGCAAAGAAACTAAATTATTAACTGTAATTATTAATTTAAGACAACAAGATAGATGACTATTCGTAAATGCAGAATGGTTGAAAAAAGCTTTAAGAACTAGATTTCTTTATTATTTATCTCTGACATAAAACTTTTTGCTTGTCTTCGAATTCTTGTATCAATTATTAAATCAAGTGTACATTCTTAAAATTCCTTACACGAGTTGAGTATTTTAAATGAAGCAAATAACTTCAAACTTTATTTGAAAGGTACGTTTGCTATTTGTACTCTCATAAGTTCAGTTCTGGAAAAATGAAGACGATCGTCAATTGTTCCAATAGTTATAAACTCCTTGTCAATATAAGTTTTATTTTTCTGCCGCAGATATTTATGCAAGAAAAGTATTGTGACGGGTCAAACTTTTCCATATTGAATTTTAGGGTCCCTAGAATACAATTTCACTATTTCCATGATGATGAATGTCATTTGGATGTTTAAATTTCGAGCTGATTAGATTTTGGTAAAAATCCATTAACCGAAAATGATAGTTATTTTGTTTAAACCTACCGAGTTTAGTTATTATTTATTATTAGTTACAATTTTATTTGAAACTTTTTTGAAATTTTATACTGTTTAAAAGTTGTATAGATGAATGTTTATGTGTTGGTCACATCAGATTACTATTAAAGCACTTTGTATTGGGATAAATAAATAAATGACATCTCGCCATTTTTCCTTTTCTGAGTGTGGCGCTCTGCTTAAATCAGATCTCGGTATATGATATTATAACGATGTTTTAGTTAAACTTGCAAGTTATAGACATCGAGCATTGATTCATTTCATCCAAACATAAATATACAAATTCAGAATTATTATTAAATGTGCTAAGTGGTCAGTTGTGTGACAGCAATTTAAATTTTTCTATTTAGTAGGTCACATCTGAGCCATATAAATATGAACTAAGCATAATGAAAAACGAAGCAAATGAATTTCGTGAGTTATTCAACGAGCAGTAGCTACTGCCGAATTCATTCAGCCATAGACGTTTAACTCGAAGCGCATTCTGTTTTGGCTGAGCATTATTTAGATTTAGAAGATTCAGAATAAGTACCGCAAGCACAAGTGTAAGCCTTCTTGTCACGGTACACTGCTTCTCTACAAGTATAACCTGATAGCACTCGAGATGACATTGCTTGGCAAACGAACCGAAAACGTACAATTTTATTATTTCTCACATTCACAAGCACAGGCCATGCAGCATTGTCCTAGACATCTATTATGCAATTTACTCTCAAATACTATTACTATTGCATTTTACAAGTTTGTGAGAATTTCTGAGAGTATCGAATTGAATTTTCATACTTTCCACCTGAAGAATGAAAATGCGATGTTTGGTTTGTTTCTACTTTCCTTGCTGCAACTCCAGGAAATGCGAAAACAGAATTGCAGAGTAATTTTCCAGTTTCCTTATTTGTCTATTTTGCAAATTTCTTATAGAGAGTCAACTCATAAATCAACTGGTAACGTGTCGGACTGTGGATCGCGAGGTCCTCAGTTCGAATCCCACTGCCGACAGTTACAAATTTAAATTTACCCCTGTGGTTCCCCCTCCACTAACATCTTTGGGGGCTATGATTTGACGGCTGGTAACCGCACTTCATACGTTAAAATATATCACTTACCGAGATCTGCATAAGCAGAGTGCCACACCCATAATGGGTAAAAGGCGTGATGATATATTTATTTATTTATTTTATTTAACTCATAAATCAAATATTAATTTATATTATTTGAACCCACAAATAGCTACACATGAAACATTACATGATTTAACTTCTTTTTAGTTAGAAAACTGTAGTTTTATTTGTGTACAATAAACGATAAAAATGGGAAAATTAATTTGTACACTAAGTACCATAGATTGGAAGAGAACCTAAATTGAAAAAGCTTAACGATATGCAAAAAGATTAAGATGAAGAATTTTTATTTGACTTGTGTTCGGTATTATAAAGAAATTTAGCTATTATTTAAATTTATTTTCAAAGTAAATTTATTTGTTATTAACAAGTGCACATCATTTGAAATTATTTTATGACTTACTTAACATTGGCGTCAAAAATTTAATTGTCATTTCGACAACTTGATGTTTTAGTATAGAAGTAAATTTAACTTGAGAAATTGGCTACTTTTTTTTAGCTCAGTTGCAAATGAAAGTACTAGAATACTCGTAATAAGTTATCTATACTATATTTTGTTTTTGTTTCTCTAAAATAATGTCAAATACCTAGGAATCAACTTCAGTAATTAAACCTAGATATCAAAGTACAAAACAGGTAATGAAGGGGGAATATCAGGCTATTTAAAAGATATACCTAATCTTGAATACAAAACATGACAACTGATAGCAAAATGAAAATATGCCAGACAACAATGAACCTCGCGTTTATCCAAAAAAAACCAAACAAATTATGAGGACAGGAAAGATAAACACACTAAAAACTATAGTAGAAGAAAGCAGGAATAAAAGAAAAATGTCAAATCACCATTGTCAAATTTATAAAGAAACAAAGGAAATAATGGAATGATGAATATACAGACAGAGCAGAAGAGGACAGATTAACAAAAAAAAAAAAAGTAGGAATATAAAACCATTCAGGACAACCACCTCAATGGTGAAAAGAAAACGGGATACTACATCAGGACGCACCATAAACTAATAAAGGAAGAACAAAATAATTTTAGGAACTATTGACAGTTGATAAATAGTGGAACTAGCAACGTCCAAAACCACAATTTCCAGTGACGTATCTCGATTTGACAACCAATAGTCAATAGTAATTTTTTTTTTGTACATGCATACTTTAAAAAATAGACAGTATACAACATTTTACACCTTTTTATGTAATTAAATTTAAAGAGGTAAAAATGATACTGATAAAAATGATAAGTACTGGAATAAATGAGCATTGTTTGAATTATCATTATTATTAATAGTTCTGTTAAACCTTACATAACAAGAAATGTATATTCGTGTTAATATAGTATGCAATTTCTGATAAAAGTGATGTATGTATGAATATTACAGCAATGAGATAAATTTAGAAAATTATTTCTATTATTAAAAGTGTACTCAACTCTTTTCAGAAAACAATTACTGCGCGAATGTAATAACTAATGCATGTAATTTACTGTGTTTTTTTTACCTTAATTTCAATCGAAAGGAAGTCCAGAATTAATTATTCCAATATTAAACTTAATGAAGTGAATAATGAGACCAAGCATATACAAACATTTTTTTTTCTTTATAGTAATAGTTCCCTTGTTATTTCAAAATCTTGCAAAACAATTTAATTGTAAAAATACTGTTTTTGTCATAAAATCAAACTCGACCTAATTATAAATTTACATACCAATATGATACAGTTACGCGAGGTCAAAATACCTATAAAGTGTATCAACTCCACAACAACGTACTTTGTTAAAATGTTGGTTTGAGGTTTTTGTCCCTTCTAATATAGTTTTTGCAGACAATTTGTATTATTTATCAATTGACAAGAAACCAATTAGTTTATTAATCAATGAAAAACGTGATAGATACACGCAAACCGTTAGTTATGCTATTTGTTAATCCTAGACATTTTAGTCAATTTAATCGGAATGTGAGATTGAAACAGAATACATTATTACCAAGAGAATTTTAACGGAATTGATACTATTGAAACCGAAATCTATCCTACTCCGTTCAGCAGAACTCTAAAAATAATAATTATTATTTAAATGTGAGAATTTTTTTTAACCAAAATCGAGCTCAACTTTGAATGTATTTATACCACCTGAAACATATGCTATAGTCAAATTTAATTATTTATTTTTTTCACGCTGCTATTGGCGCAGTCTAATTTGTTACGTCATCTATTTATTGCACTGTACTCTTAAATAAATGATAATTTTTGGAATAAAATATACTGTCTTAATGGGATCTCAATATTTTTTCGTACATCCAAGTCTAACGCTCTTCCACGGACCAAAATTAAAATATTTTTAAACCATATTTATAATATTGGATCTATAATGATTAAAAACAATTATCAAATACTTATTGACTAGATTTTTCCGTGGATTTATAAATTAGATTTGTTTTAATGTAAATTATTTTTGAGCCGCGCATAAAATATTGTTATAATATCAGAGTGTACTGAATCTGAATATATTTATTAAATTTTTTCTTTATAACAATATTCCATGTGCGGTTCAGAATTCTGAAATGTCGTAAATGATAATAATTACAAATTGTTGTGTTCGTGAATTATTCACTAACACCATAATTTTTTAAGGCATTTAAAAATAAATACACCAAGTTTGTTGAAGCTCTGTTTAATGAGTCTTAGCACAACAACTTAAAAACTGGAAACAAAATTGGAGATGAAATTAAACACAGTGTTAGCGATTCTGTTGTAAGTTTCGAAAGATAAAAATCCTAAAAAATGTATAATGCTTATTCTTGAACTAAATACGAGATACACAAGTTATCATTTAATAAAACTGTTTTAATTAATATTTAATTAAATAATTTATTAAGACATATAATTTAATGTGGAAGTTCACTGTCGGTGCTCTACATATATATGATTAATATTGTTTTTACTTTATACAAATCGATTATTTAAATAAATATTAATAAGCTCTTGTTGCAATTATTTATATTTTTGTCATGAAATCCTATAAACTATGACAGTCTATTCAAGTACAACTTGGAAACCAATCAACAACTGTAATTGAAAATGCAAGTAAAAAAATATAAACACGTTTATTTAGAAACTGTAATAGTTGATAAATATAAAAAAAAAAAAAAAAAAAAAAAAATATATCATCACGCCTTTTACCCATTACGGGTGTGGCACTCTGCTTATGCAGATCTCGGTAAGTGATATATTTTTTCGTATGAAGTGCGGTTACCAGCCGTCAAATCATAGCCCCCAAGGATGTTAGTGGAGGAGGAACCACAGGGGTAAATTTAAATTTGTAACTGTCGGCAGTGGGATTCGAACTGAGGATCTCACGATCCACAGTCCGACACGTTACCTCGGAGCTATTTATAATGTAAACAGAAAAAATATTGCCGCACACATAAATTTGCATATAATGGGGCTTGCATTTATCGTGTTTAAAAATTGCAAAATGAAGAAAATGGAACAAGTCACGAGGTCTGGCTTGTTTCTGTTTTAATTGTTAATATTTTCAAAAGAATTTACATTTTTCTTAAAAGATCTACAGTTTACTACAAGAGTACAGATTGTAGTAGTGCTAGTCAGCGATAAACGCGAAGAAATGTTTTATGTTTTAAGACATGTAATAATTATATTTTATTACCATTTCATAGAGTTTTATTACAGGAAACTAACATAAACTGGTGAAAATATATTTTAGAAATAACCTGTAAAATGTTTAAAAGCAGTAACTGTACTACCCAAATATTTAACATAAATTTAAATCTCAAAACAAAATGTGGTTGAGTAATATTTTTCTTTATGGATGACATACGTGTCAACAAATTTTAAAGTGATTGATGTATTATTCTTTCGTTTGTTACTCATTATAAATGCTAATAATATTTACTTAAGTTTTTACTTAAAAAAAAAACTGGCGTAAGACTTTAAATATTTGGTGTTTAATTGAACTGACTTCATAGATATTTGTAGCAACAAATGAAAAGGTTATGCTAATTAGAATATCTAATTATATTCCTGAACATGTATTCACGATAACAAAAAATTCAAGCATTTGTTTCCATTTCAATCGGAAAGTTCGATTGATCATATGTAATATGTCAGACTTGGCATTAAAAGTGCTATTATAATGTCTAATCAGAATTCTAGTATGTTTGAAACAAATGACGGACGTTTCCGCTTGAAAACAATAGAATGCAGCTGTAGCCAAGCAATTACGATTATCATTCTAGTCGTGAAATAATCTCCTCTAATCATGATATTTTTTAGTCCACACCTTCGCATTTCTTTCCATAATTCAAAACATTTTTCATCTTAGCACGCGAGTATATTACTGAAGGGTGACTCATATAGCGGGTTCTATTATGAAAAAGAACCTGGTTGTTTGGCATATAATTCATCATAATTTTTCCAAACCAGGAAGTATTAAGATACCAAACTAACAACACGTATTAATATCATAACCTAAAACAACCCGGCGCAAAAAGAAAACAATTCCCCGAACTCCGAGTCGTTTCCACGATGTCCGCTAAGATGGCGTTGGCCTCTGCCGCGTGCGCGAAACGCGAATTCTCCACGGGCGTATTAGGAATTCCGCGCACAGGAAATAGCGAACGAGTTTTTGTTGATGTACTCCAGCAGAGCAACGGCAACAATACAAGAAGTCAGCAACTGTTGCCTGATGCATACGCGATGGATAGATGCTTAATCTTCGTGAACCACGAAATAACATGTGAGGAATATGATCACAAGTTTGAGGCTGGAATACGTAGTAGCTAGTTCTCGTTTTGCTCTGCGTGAGCTATGTTTAGCTAGTAGTTTCTGCGCGGTGCGTTGGATATTTTTTCTTTTTGAGTTATAAATGCATAGACCGCATTGTGGTATAATGCCTTCATTCAATTTCAAATTTATTCTGGTAGCTTCAGTTTACTAGGGAATAAATTTACTGGATGACTAATGAACTCTGGGTTTGATCAATACTTCGAGTACATGTGCACTTTCAATTATTATGAGATTGAAATTGCCGATTTCTACAATTAATCCTGAAAGGAAGTTTTATATAAAATGAACAATAACGGAAACATCAATTGCTGATCGGTTTTTTGCGAAAATCAACTTTTAATACATATAGAAAGTGGAACTTACATTATAAAAGTTTTGTTTACTCTAAGAGCATAGCTGTGTTGATTTTGTTTAGCTAACTGATGCGCATCGTGTTAATTGACTATTTTACTTTTAGACACTATTAGAAATGTATTTAAGTAGGTGCTCTTGCATCAACACTAACATTGTAACTTTTTAACTCACCGACAACATGTTTATTTTATCTTGCATTCTTTGAGACAAGCCGAAATTTTAGAATTGTGTAATACGAAATTTGTTAATTAAGTAAATAGTAAATTTTATTGTCTTATTAATTTGCATACACATTGTTTTTATACAATGCATAATTGAGTCTTTTCATACAATCATATTATTAAATTTGTAATTATTTTAATGTTAATTACAGAAACATTCATTGTGTAAAGTCATATTGTTTTGAATGCCTGACTGCATTTCTATTGTACTTAGAAATTCACAACAAATACAGATTTTATCTACAGGGCAGGGCAGCTGTATTTTGCAGTTATAATGCGATTAATGCAAAAAGTTCTACGCTTTTGATTCTCATATAACTGTTAAGGATGAAATATAATACGTTTACTGAGGTACTTGTACTACGAGAATAAATAACAAGTGCACTAACCACATGAAGAATAATCTCTGCATTGAAATATGCAGCTCTTTTTCTTTTTCGAATAACTGAAAATTTATTTTTTTCACGACATGCTAGGAAACCCCACCGTTCTTCTCCGGAAATAGTGAGAAAAATGTGTTAATGTTATTTACAAAAAATATATTACAAAAATTATAAATAAATTCCTAATTTGATTCAAAATCCTTATTTTAGTAATATACATAATTTAAATTATCTTACAATTATGTCTTATATTTTTCTTTTCTTATTAAATCACAATTTGACAACTTATTAAAGATATTTAAGATTGGTCCATTGGCAACACTGCTACACCGCCTTGTGTCTGATAACCTAACTTTTAACGTGTCAGTTTGTGAGTTGTGTTCTCAAAGTGTATTTTAGGTCCGAGCAAATCGTTTTTAGAAACATGTCGTGAAAAAAATGTTGTGTCTAACACGAGAGGAAAGCTCTTCTTCCATTCTCGTTCGAAATGCCTCACTCGCTGCGCTCATGAGGCAAACTTCGAACTCGAGCGGGAAAAAGAAGCGCTTTCCTCTCTAGTTTGACAAATAACTATTGCATTTAGCAATACATACTTATTTCTTTTTTATGTAGCACTGGGCAATTGATTATAAATTCTAAATATTATTTATTAGAAACGAAAGTGTCACAAGTGTTAAATATAAAACCTGAGACAATAGCAAACTAAATAAATAATTCATACCAGACTTTATAACAATATAACATGTAAATTAAAATGTAGTAAAAAATTAAAACAATTGGAAATAATGCGCACAGAAAATTTATTGCAATGTAAATGGTGCGACAAATAAAATAATGTTATTAACATTAACTAAAATATATAAATCAAATAATGTAGTAATAAATCAGACAAATGTCATTGATTAAATCCCAGTTTTTCGTGAATTCTTCAAGAACAAATGAACAATAATAACAATAAAATTACGCTGCGCCCAAAACTGTTCTGCACTATTTCACCGCTCGGAAAGATTGTCACTGCGTTTATTGGTCACGTTCAACTGAACTCGAACTTGCATTGCGACAGTTACGATTCATACGTGATTCGAGATGTTTTTTCTTCAGTTTCAGATTAATTCACGCCGCTGTAATGCCATTATGTGGTTTTGCAGAAAATTGGCGGCCTTGTATCTTTTACAACAAAGACGCGAAAAGAAAAAATATGTTCTACCGGATAACGAATGAGGCTGAATAAAAATGAAGGATGTACTTTCGGATCACAGTAATTTTTCTGAATTACTATACCAATATGTATATAATTTGCGGTTCGAAATTTATTTACTAACTTTGTTTAAGTGTGATTAACTAACTTTATTTGGAACTACTAAGTTCACAGTCTTTTACTCAAGATATTTTTCTCTACATTAATTTAGGAATGTTTAAGCGTACAGAACATTGTAATAGTAATTTATATTGAAAGACCGTTACTCAAAACTTTTCTACGAGCTTGTAAAGTTCGGATTCCTATCAATATTTTACGATATACTGAATCGTAAATCATAAAAAAAATCTTACATTTGTTGGAGTTGCAACAAAATATGTTAAACTATTTGTTTGAAATAGTCTTTGGAAACATACATAATAAATATGTATGTTGCTATAGTTATGTAGATAACAGTCCGATAATATTATATTCTTCAATGAGCGTGTAATGTTATGCTATTACTCATGAGAAAGAAGTTTGCATCACGAGCTAATGCGAGTGATGTAAATCATTCGAATGAGTAATAGCCATTAAATGTGAGTAGTATACTATACTTTATGCACAATATTTCGTCAAATATTTGTTTTGGCTTAACAAATAAATATTATTTTATCAAACTGTCAATATTATTTCATTAGCAACAATAACAATGTTCATTAATTGATAAACAACGGTTGAATTGTAGGTATATTATTTGACAGTTGTGGATAATAGTATATTATACATTAAGGGAGAGAAGTGTATTTTTTCGCGCGCAGTAAATTGAAGCACATGCCGTAGGCGAGGGCTACAATACGACAAGGGAAAAACAAAAACACTTCCCTTCTGCGGTTATATATTATTTTTTTCACGACCCCAATATGTATGATGGTTTTTATGTATTTCAAAATTATTTGAATTGTAATATAATTTATGATAGTTACCTTTAATTTGTTTAATTATGTTCATGTTTCACATTATTTGAGCACTATCCCTCACGACGGGAGAGAAAATGCACATATCTCCCGTAGATATGAAAATATATTACATAGCAACAGATTTATAAAACCGTCAAAAAAAGCAAAGCAACCGTTCAACAAACAAACTTCAAAATATGTATTAAAAATAATCACTAAATTAATATTACTTCCAAATCGACAAAAAAATTATTCATCTGGTACAAAACATAGATTTACAAATTCGGCTGTATTCATTGCCTCTGCCGAAAATCTGGTATTTTGGTACCTAGTTAAACAAATAACAATTTTACGTGTTCAGTCCGTAAAAAGATTCTTTACCACTAGAGACAAAGCTCAGTTACAGTATGTGTAATGAACGATTAAGTGTATCGTGAAATAAAATAAAGTCATGAATTGTATAATTTCAGACTATAAATGAAAAATATACTCATAATAGTCAATAATCACTAGAACTATTTAGAATACAATGTGAAATCAAGTCTGTCTCATGGTTCATAAATACATACATGCTGTTCTAAATTTAAATTGTAAAATCACAGCAGAGAAGGACAATAACCTATCAAACAAATACTTTATAAAAACCTAACGAATAATGTGTAAACACCGTTAAACTATTATCTGAAGTGGTGTGAATCTGTTTGAATAAACATAATTTCCGGAATTTTCAATAACGTAAACTGCAACGCGATCGAAGTATAAAAGCATGTAGTTAACGTACATTTCACTTTCCGCGTATTAATTACGGGCATCCGGTTGTAATTTCCGCCGTAACGGTCGTTTTTGCTCTACAGGAGACGGTCCGTATACATGTACATGTTAATAATCCTTTTAATTTTATGCGCAATACAACGAAAAAACAAAAGGGGTTACACATTCGCATTTATTTTGAAACAAACCGAAACAACTTGCTGCTCTGCCATCTGTTTCGTTAACCAAGAAGCTTCAAGTTCGAACGTTTATTCGTAGATGGCAGCACGGAGATATTCCCTGATATTCTATTATAAAAATGTATAATTCTTACCTTAGCAAGATGGTAAGATGGACATCATGACTTAATCGGTCTAAAGCTGCTGTTCCTTCAACTCTGACAGCGTTCACTTTATCTCTTAGAGATTGTGATGTTCCTACAGCGGGATGGCGTTCTTTTAAAATATCGATGATGTTTGGTTGACGTAAAAATGCAACGACTTTGTCATTATATGCAACAGGAATATCGGGAGTTGCAGCAAATGGTATTAAACTGTTGCTGCTAGTTGTTGGTCTCGGTGGTGGAACCGGAGCCTAAGGAAATAAAATAATTTTAATAACCGATTATAGCTTAACGCGTATCTTAAAATTTAGAAAGGTTATTTAAATTAAAATGTTTGTTCTACGAAATTTGGTTAGTTATTGTTGACAGGAGTGTCAATAAACAAACAAACAACAAATTGATTTGCCCAACAGCCTACATGAAGTTTAATTTTCCATATTATAGATTCTACTGTTTCTTTGAACTTTTAATTTTAAATTTTAAGTATAGGAATTATGTTCTCCGCCTTGCTACATAAGCCTGTGTATTTATTTTTTCTCTAAATTTATTAGTTATGGCTGGTGTATACTGGATTTAATATACAGATTTAGATTTAGAAATTTAGATTTGAAATTTGCGATTTACCTCCTGGTTCATACTGAATTTATTAAATTTGAAATCTGCCAATCCAGATTAGGCTTCAGCTTTTTGACATATGCTTTAAACAACAACAAAATAACCTGAACTTGTCATATATAATGTTTTTCAATCAAAGATATTAAATTAATATCATATTTTACACTCTCCGCATCCATGTTACAACAATATTTTATGATGATCACAAATAAATCAGTTTGATTGACAATCTTGACACATTTCCCTGTCAAAATTATTTTTTGTTTCCCAGTCAAGTTGATTGGTTGGAATTGGAAATTTAGATTTAGAATATAAAATATGGTGATATTTTAAATGTAAATTATAAATCTATAAATTTGTAAATCCAGCATAAACCAATAAAGGTGTTTCTCTGTATTTCATATTTTAAAAATTAAATTTCTAAATCTAAATATGTAAATTAAATCCAGTATAAATCAGCCATTGCCACCAAAACTGGTTGCTTTAAAAAACTCACCCAGTATAATTAGAAATAAGAGAACAAAGAATACATTTTATTTGGGATAGAAGCAAGTAAAGCAATTAGACACTCACCACATCGTCGCCCATAACTCTTCGCCCAGAGGAATAATGAGTGGGTTCAGTAGGTAAACGAGGGTCCATAAATGAAGTACGTTTAGTAGTGTGATCAATGAAGAATTGCTAACACAATACACAAGCAATGTTAGTTCTACTGTTAATACGTTACGCAAACACTACAACACAAAGCGTCACACAAATTACCTTAGAGTTTCGGTCCTTCTTCGTTTCCCAGCCGAATGGTAATTCTGAAGATCCATCCGCAAACATGTTGATTAAAGTCACCAAATCCCTATTGTGTTGATATTTATCAAAACAGGAAGCGTCGCGGCGAATTTTCCCAACCATATGTTTTAAACTACTGTTTCCATTGTAAATAGACAATGCCTCCTGCACATCAAAAGAGATATTAGATAAGTCAAATGATTGTTTACAATTTATATTACCTGATTCATGTGCAAAACAGTGAAGAAATCCGGTCTGTTTAGGAATTTAACTGCAGGTGGAGCATCGCTTGGTGGAATTACTTCTTCGTCTAATCTGCGAGAGCTGATTGTTCTTCTTATACTCTGATATCTTCTATCCAGTTGTCGTCTTTGCTGTTCGCTATTTACTGGTCTAGTTTGATTTCCATTATTGCTTGGTCTTTGCCACGTTGTGGTTCTGTTGATATGGTCGATGTAAAATACGCGGCCATGGCTGTCCATTCGTGCTTCCCATGCTAAAATAATACAAATATATTAATACTCATTTTATATAATTATTATTTATTTACAATATTCATAACGTACGGAAAAGATTGAAAGTATACCTAGTGGAAGCCAAAATAATGTCTTTTTCTTAATAAACTTTTAGCAATTGACAAAAAAGTTAAAAAAATTTAAGTTGAATTAATTAATATTAATATACAGTCGTTACAAACTACAGCGATTAATTATGTTTTAAATAAACATCAAAAATACATTAACCTTAGTTGTACAATGTTTAGTTAAAATTTAATAGTTTTGTATTATCATAAAAGTTGCGACTATTTAAATTCTTCTTTTATTACTCAAAAATTGCTGTCAACATGATTCAGAGCCACTTAAAAACAACATAACTAGAAAACAAGTTGCCGTTGAAATTCATTTAAATGTCAATTCATTAAACGTCAAAGTACGTTAAGTGAAAAATAATTTAATACTTTCAGTAATGAGAAATATGACTTGATTATAGTTTATGTTATATTTTCATTATTACAAAGATTACTACAATTCACCATATTTTCCATTATTTTTTGTTGGGTGCATAATTTAAAATTAAAATAACAAATTGTCAAATTTGAAAGAATAGTATATTCTACAACAAGTAATGGAATGGTACATATTCCACGCGAGCAAAAAGTTTGTAGTCCGAGCCGAAGGCGAGGGCTACGGTTTTGCGAGTGTTCCAAAACAGTGTTATAGAAATATATTTCTATAACACTGTTTTGGAAACTACAACTAAAAATTGTATTGGAACAACTATTATTCCATACGCCGCGTATGGAATAAATTCGACGAATCAGAGCCGCATATCAGCGCGATATATGAAATATCTTAGTTCGGTTGCTATGGTTACGTCTCTTTGTTTTAATTTTATTTATTTTATTATGACGTTTTGAACAAATTTGTATTTTACATTTTTTGTATAATTTCCAAAATCTTATAGAAATTATAGTCTACAATAGGTAACGGAATGGCATATTCCACACTCGCCTTCGGCTCGGACTACAAACTTTTTGCTCATGTGGAATATGTGCCATTCCATTACTTATTATAGAATATACTATTCTTTGACAACTAGAAAAGTTAATTTAAAATAAATTTAATTTGCTGTACCTTTTTCGTTATTGAGTTTTTGTCAAAAGTTTATTGAGTTAAAAGTATTATTTTGGGCCCGTTTTATTACACTTGTACATTATGAATCGGCCTGTTTATAAACTTACATGGTGGTAAAGGTTCTTCATGTTCACCATCAACAACAACTCTAGAACTTCTTTCCGGAATTGAAGGTAGTCTGGTGCTTGTCAAATGTCTCAGAGGCAGAGGAAGTCCTCCTCCACTTGCTTCGCCATCAATTGGTTCGTTTAAACCATCCGAACCAGGCTTTGTTAATTCTTGACTTCTTACATCAGGCGGTCGCGTATCAATGTTCATATCTCCTAAAGTCCTTAACTCTAGTCTTGCATTTTCTTTTCCTACTTTTAAAGACCACGACGGTTTCGTTAATGTCTTATGTCCGCTAACCACCTTACTTGAGTTTTCACCGACTAGTTCAGGATTAGCTGCTGCACACGCTGCCTCGCCATCCACTGTGTCCACACTGTGAGATGAATGAGCGTTCGCCCAACCATCCAAAGTGTCAATTGCTCGAATATCCGCGTGTTTAATTTCTGGAGATGTAACTATTTCGAAACCAGTGTCATTGTCGAATGATTTTAGGTTAGGTGGTTTTAAATCTTGTTTAGCCAATCGAGACTTTCTCGCGTGGTGCGTCGGTGTTGGTGGACACACCGGCAGGTTGTTTGATAATCCCACTACTCTTGCTAAGGCTCTAGGATGTGGTCTGATTGGTGTGGCTGGTTCTCCGCACTTAAAACTAGAAGCTCGATGCACAGGGGTGCTTGGTACGTCTGGAAGATCTGATTTTTTACTAAGAGGAACATGCAAAGGTGTTCCTGTTAAATTATTGTTTTGAAAATTCTCCTCATCACATAACGTTGGCGATTCCAAACTACTCGACGATTCACTAGATAATTTCTTCTGTAAACTTCTGAACGAATTTTCCATAATTGGACTACTACATTCTGCACCAGCGCAGACCTTCGCTGAAGCATTTGACAACTGTCTCGAGAGAGGTTTGTGCGGCTTCATGGCAGCGCAACTATCGCTAGTCGGCAGGTGCTCCTCTGAACTAGTACTGCTACAGTTTGACAGTGAACTATGACTGCATTTTGTTGAATCATTACTTTTAACAGGACTAGAAATATTCTGCAGTACATTTTTTGGAAGCACTGTCGTTATATAATTATCACTACCTATTGTCTTTGAATTAAGTTTGGGAGATTTTAATTGTTTCTTTTCTAAATCAGCTTCAGGGGAGCCTACTCGAACGGAATTAGCTAGTGGCACGGGAGAGGTTTGTACAGGTTCATCTACATCTATGAGCTCGAAACCGAAGCTGTCCTCCGGCTTCTGAGGCGTCTTCTTTGGTTTATGCTGGCGTGGAACAACAGGAGGAACTGGGAAAGCGTGGGATCGCTCCAGAGGGCGATGCAGCGCCCGAGGAGGAAGAGGAGGCGCCAC
The DNA here is from genome assembly GCA_963942605.1 of Poecilus cupreus. Lineage (NCBI taxonomy): Eukaryota > Metazoa > Arthropoda > Insecta > Coleoptera > Carabidae > Poecilus > Poecilus cupreus. Next base: position 34,508,545 of record OZ012714.1, read on the forward strand.
CTCGAACTCATCATCTACAGACTTCGGTGGGAGCGGAGTCGCTTTAGGATTTTCCGTCGTCCAAATCTGATAGTATTCCTTGCTCGGAGATTTGGCGTTCACATTTGGGCGAACTTTTTTCTTCGTTCCACTTATTACTAAAGAATTTTCACTATTTGTACATTCTACGGGGGATTTTCTTCTAACGCCGGACTGTACATGATCCGGGCTTCTGAGGCGGTCGAGGTCGAGCGACGCCGGCTCACACTCGGTGTCCTGGAACGCGCTGTTCTCGATGCCGTTGGTGGTGGCGGCGGCGGCGGACTTGACGCGCACGAAGCGTCGCGGTTTGACGCGCGCTGCTCCTTCCTCTGGTTCCTTGATGATCAGCGGCTCGCTCTGCGCCAGGCAGCTCAGGCTCGAGCCGCCGTAGTACCGGAAACACAGCAGTTTACCGCAATCTGAAAGATATCAAACAACGTTATTGTAAAACCACAATGATAACGATAACTTATTTAATTCTTATTTTCCGCTCGAGGAAGTGGCAATCAACTTAAACTGTTCTGTATTCATTGAAACGAAATCAAGAAATTGAGTTCAAGTAAATTTATGCGAATAACGTTATATTAAACCCACGTCGATATGAATGCTATTTGCGTATTTTTATTTCCGCTGAAGGAATGGAAGTGAATTTTTGAATACGTTTAAACTATTTTCTGTGCATCTGATATGGCGGGTTGTTGGTCTTTTATTTAAATGTTGGTATGAATGAGAGATGTTCTGTTGGTTGTTACTTCCTCGTTCGTTGTTGAATGCATAATGCATCAAGCTCGTTCTGTAACTGTGGAACGTAAGAGCATTACCGTTATGGGTGAGATGAGGTTGCGGGAAGTCAAGCAGCCACATGGTGCTTCCTTTGGTTGCGAACCGCCCTCCAACTGGCTGGCGCCCCACACACTCAGACACGTCGCTGCTGTCTGTAACACAAACACGACAATCACGTTAATAATAAATCAAGGAAACATTACACAACGGAGATATACATTTAATGTTCTATGCGAACGGAATTTTACCGATTGCTAACAACTGCACTTTTGACCATTACCATGTTGAAACCCTAAAATTGTTTAGTCAACAAATAAACCTTGGTATAAAAAATATTAAAGATGCAAAAATTTAAATACTTTGAAGTGTTCTTGTAGCAAGTATAGTACGTTGATTAATTCTGTTACGATTGTACTGTCTTTTCTCTAAAGCAAAATTTGAAAAAGTTCAGTTATACTTTGTCGTATATTTATGTAATTGTTTTCAAGGAAAAGTGCGTGGGGAAAGTACCTATTTCTTATTTTCCTACTGCAAGGTCGTACGAAAAAAAAAATATAATAATTTAATGCTACAAAAGAAATAAATAATTACAATTCAAAGTGAAGGAGATACCAAATCATATAACCCAGGTTCTATGAACATGTCATGTAAAATGCAAGCGTTCATTAAAATTTAATAAACAATTCTGAATTTAATTTTCTTAATGGAATTACCATAAGACGTGATGTTTATCGCAGTAATATATCAGGTTTCTCAGAACACAGACAATTAAATTATTAAACTTGTTTCTTATGAAATTCAAGTGTGTAGCTTTAATAGCTATATAGCTTGATTACAATATGAATACATAGTGTTATTGCTGTATTGCAGGTACTACAATAAAACAGGTTTAATGTGAAGCATATGCGATTAAATTAGCATCATTTAACTCTACGACCCAAAATTACTTTCAAACAAAGAGTTGTTATTATAATGAATAAAACTTATTATGATTGCGTATAATTTTGTAGCCTAACAGTTGAGTTATCATAAAAATAAAATTGGATTGTTATAAAAAAAAATCTAAGTTCAAACTTGCATATCATACTCAAAAATGGAAAACCATGTACAAAATGTTAATCTGCAGATATGAGGATATATTAATTTAAAATAAACTGCTTGAAAAATAGCTCCGTGGTAACGCATTGAACTGTGGATTACAAGATCCTCGGTTCGAGCCTCAAAGCCGACAAATTTTCGAAATTAAACTTGAAAATTTTTATCACAAAAAATTACCCCTGTAGCTCCTCTACCACTGCCATCATTGGAGGTCGTGATTTGACGGGTGGTAACTGCACTTCACGCGCAAATATATATCATAATACAGAGATCTGCTTTGAGCAGAGTGGCACACCCAGATATGGGTAAATGGCGTAATAATATAATCATTTTATTTATTTTTTGAAAAATATTTCGGTAAGATTTAAAATAATCGAACGAAATTAAAAAAAAAATGCAGACTAATCGACAAGCCGGTATGTGCAATGATGTGGAATTATTCTATAAATTAGTTTTAAACGACAAAAGTATTAACAATATATGTATTTCCGGTAATAATTATGTCTTGATTTCTAAAGCAAATTGTCATTAATAACAAATATTGAAATTATCCGATGTTAATTATATTTAATTTCTCGTTAATTTGCAGAATGTTGTAAGAAACATTAATCATCCTAATAAAGCATTTAATCATCACTAATAGGTGAGGTATTTCCTCAAAACTATCATAAACATCTGCATAATCCAGATACGTCGAAACAGCCACGTCACAAATCAAATCTCAATTTCCTGTAAGAATATTCAGAAATGCCATAGTGGTCAGTTGTCACTTTAGCACCAACCACATTCCAGCCTTTCACAGAATTCTCACCTCTATGTTGCAACACCATACCAACGAGAATGTCAAACAGGAGACAGACAATAAACCGCATTAGTCAAACGAGCGCGTTGTATTTATTCCAGTTTTGACATATGAGGTGCGGCGATGGTTTGAATTTCTGCCGCCTGAGAGACTCGGTTCCTTCCGGCGCACATTGTTGGGCCGGAAGTGGGCCGGCCTGACAAAGAGCATTCACAATATACTCAGTTCCGGTATCCGTTAACATTCGGCTCGTGGCAAAGAGCAGATGCTTGCACCGCATGCCGTCTGCCAGGGGTTACCGACACAACATTGCTGTTTTCCTTTGCCTCGTCGGTAAAATAGAAAATTGGGTGCGCGGCAGCCGTTAAGTCAACTATTTTTATACCTTTATGAGGGTGTGCCTGGATAATCAATCGCTCCTACGATCTGCAGACATCTCAATGGTTGCAGGATGGTTTTAAAACGTTTTCGTGCAACGGTTTTGACAGACCTACCGCGCTTAATTGTCAACGCGTATTTTACGCTTACGTCTGCGTATTATTGCACAATAAACATAAAAGCATTTGCGTGTTTGCACATTTCATTTTCGTGTGCACCAGGTTCTGAAATAGGAATACGAATTTAATATATTATTACGCTTATGACTCTCTACTTCGAGAAAATTTCGGTATGTGACATTTTAATGGAGGAGGACAACAGTGGAATTTTTTACGTTAAGATCTCATGATCCATTTGTCCACCACGGAATGTATTTCGTATGTTTATAGAGCGAGAGTCGGCTGCAAAAAACCTGACCGATCGAGTAACAGAAAACATGTTTTTAAACTGTTAGTACTCATAGCGATCATAATAAAAATCACTGTGTGCCTGGGCAGAAGTTGAGCATAAGATTTACATGGGTGTAGAATTGAAATGTGGAACATAGGGATTTCAATGCAATTTTTTTGATATTGCTGTAAATTTTTACCAATTCACTTTACAGCAAAGGTGTAAATACAAAAGTTGTTCAAAATTTAAAAATACATGCAATAAGGCCCATTAATATAATAAAATGCATAAATTTATCCTCTACAATAAACTATTTAACTAATTTGATGTAAGATAATTAAGGAAGCCAATAATTGAACATTTCAAAAATAGGATTCGATTCACCACTCTGTATAAATTAAAGGTTTTTTCCAATATAAAAACCATCAAATTAAATAATAAACATTACAATAATTTATATTATAATTGGTTAATTATCAGTTGTTTTCTGAAAAAATTTATTCAATTTTGTTTGGTACAAAGTTATGTTATATAATAATTACACAGAATACGTCAGAAGAAGCATCAAAAATTTCAATGTTAATTTCGAAATATTCAAATATTGGCTTCCCTAATTGTTTGTTAGCAAAACAGTTAAACAGTTTTTTGTAGAGAAAAAAATTCTGCATCTAATGATATCCTACTTTTTGCGTACCTAAATCAACAGCTACAGTTTTTATTTGACCTTAAAATAATTAAATTCGTTTGTGCTTTACTATGATTTCTTATAATATATCCAATTGCAAGTATTTGTTTTTTATTAATTCCAATATTAATTACACTAGTGATTTGATAAACTATTAAAAATGTACACTTTTTTAAACCCACTTAATTTTATGAATTTCGCATTTTTTTTATAATCATACTATAAATAATATTTGCTATAGTGAATGGGATTTGATATCTTCATATAGAAATATTGTGCCCATTTAAGAAAGGTTTTCCTTGCACGATAAGGATATTCCGGTTCCGGAAAGTAGATAGGCGTCTTCAAGTGGATAGAACATTCGACGTTACACAAGGAGGTAAGGTAAGATATACATTTCCTGCAATTACTTGATATGTGAACTCGAAATGCCAGATCTAGATGATATTTAAATGGCTTTTGTCTGTACCTACTTTGTTTTGTTTTACAAAAGGAAACGGAAACTGCATTTTAAAAACAATGAAATAAGTTCTTATTACCTCAAACAAGAAAATCGACTTTGTTCTCACAAACATCTAAAATTATTTCTAGGAAAATAAAATTATAAACTACAAATTAAGTTAGTTTATCTTGATTATAAAATAATTCAATGCAGAATTAATTCACATATATTTAAATTCTGCAGAGATTCAAGGTTATTTAAAACCCAACAATAGTTATTTGTTAAACTAGAGAGGAAAGCGCTTCTTTTTCCCCCTCGAGTTCGAAGTTCGCCTCATGAGCGCAGCGAGTGAGGCATTTCGAACGAGAGTGGAAGAAGAGATTTCCTCTCGTCTTACATGTTTCTAAAAACGATTTGCTCGGACCTAAAATACACTTTGAGAACACAACAGACTGACATGTTAAAAGTTAGGTTATCAGACACAAGGCGGTGTAGCAGTGTTGCCAATGGACCAATCTTAAATATGTTTAATAAGTTGTCAAATTGTGATTTAATAAGAAAAAGAAAAATATAAGACATAATTGTTGATAATTTAAATTATGTATATCACTAAAATAAGGATTTTCAATCAAATTAGGAATTTATTTATAATTTTTGTTATATATTTTTGTAAATAAAATTCATATTGGTAACACTTCTATATTTTCCTCTCTAGAGAGGAACAACACATTTTCCTCACTATTTCGGGAGAAGAACGGTGGTGTTTTCTACCATGTCGTGAAAAAAGTATTTAATCTAATAATTATTCTATTTTTTATTAAGTGAACTTCGTATAAAATTAGGTCACGAGTGAATAAAATATGATGTTTTTTAGCAAAACCAAAACCAATAGCAATAATTTGTAAAGAACAAAATCTAATTACCTTTTATAGAGTTGACATTTGAATCAAAACATAAAGTAGTATCAATAATGCACCCTGACCTTTCCACACAATACAGGGCGTGGTGATCATAACCTATCTCAATCTCACCGAAGCTTAGTATCGTAATTACACATGTAACAAATCATGCGGATACAGCAACGTATTCAACCTTAACGCAACACCTGTGCGCGGTAGAACGACGCAAAACGTGGCAATTATGAATGAAATTTATGCTGAGTCATACACTAGCTGGAAACGAGTCAGCTGGTCGCGGCGGTGTTTCCTTGAGAAACTCCATTTGTTGCGAGTGCCGAGTCAATTACCTATTGCATAATCATTATCTTTTACACACACTTGATTAACTTACACGTGTTTACAACTTTACTGCCTTGTATTTCACAGACTTCGGGCAAACGTTCTACGTTTCTAAGACTTTTCGACCATTTGCTACTTTCGACTGTTTTATCTATTGCAGCATAAATTACATTTTAACTGTCGGAATAAATAAAATATGTCATCACGCCATTTATACATTTCAAATATTATAATATTAACTAAAATACTTAATCATACACTTCATTTATCAGGACTTAAATATGGCACTCTGGTAACAGCAGATCGTACGATATAATTTTGCGCATATTTTAATTATTTACCATGAAAAGTTATTTTAATTCCATTTAAATAATTTTCCGAACAATAAATTAGAACATTCATGTGACTACAATTATTTACAATCTCTACTGTTTGAGATCCACCAACATCTCTACAATGACGTCACAACATTTTTAAAAAATCATAGTGGCTTAATGCATAAAATTTAACACTTTTTAAAAGTGCAGCTAGTCTTCAATTTAGATTATAGTTTGATAATTATTTTTTTTAATGGTGAAAGACCCCATTGTCTGCTATGATCACTGAAATATGGTAATACCGAACGCTAACTTGTAGGCTTTTATGAAAGCGAAAAACGAGCCTGAGACAGATGTTGTAAGGCCACCCTTCTTTGTCTAACTTGTTTGTTTAATTATTTGAAAATTGCTTTAAATTCACATACATAATAGTTAATTGAACTCATTTTTATTAATGCATTATTTGATTTTTATATTAAACATTTTATTTCAAAAATCATTGAATGTTATTTTTTTTTATATATTTTCTTATCAACTTTCTAAGCGGACTGTAGAACAAACAAATACAGATGGCTGAACAACTGGCTGTCTCTCCCGACTCGCATTTTAAACGTCGGTTTACTTTCCAGTATTATTATGTTTCAGTGGCTTTGGTGATCTGAGAAGATCATGATCGATGGGCCGATACGTTACTACAAAGCTACGTATTCTAATCTATTCAAATCTAAAAAAAATAATTAAATCAAACCCTTAAGCCTTAAAGTAATAAGAAAATATATAAATACGTATTTTTTTAAATTGGATTCATCTTTGACCTTTGACCACTGACTTGGTTTACATTTCGTGTAATATTGATTTTATTCCTTAGTTAGCAAAATACATATTTAGATATTTATTTACTTATTATTTTAAAGCTTAGGGGTTAGATTTAATTTTTTACATTGTTCTTAGCCTTAGAATTTTACAATTTATTTAATTTATTCTTACCATTAACCATCATAATAAATTCGAATCGAACTCGAAGCTTTTCAAATGCCAAGGCATCATTCATCACAAATCATGAAGACCTATCTCGTTTTTGAAACATTAGAAATATGGCAAGTAATAATTATAAAAAAAGATTTTTAACTTATTTTAGCGAATAACAAAGACTTAATATAAAAAAAATTGAAACACAAATCCTCTAAAAATTGGTTCAAACTAATAAAAGATTTAGCCTTCATATGCGAGAGTAATAATCCAATTATCAGGAAAAACTGCAATGTACAATGCATATCTCGACGTTATGTATTATTGACGCATCCGATAGTAAAAAAGAAACTAGAACATTTGTCATGATTACAGCTTTAGAATAATTGATGAATACACATTATGAAGGTGACCCAGAACAATCGAAATATACTAATACATCATTAGTGTATCAACAATGGGACTTCCTGTGTAATATCACTGCTTATTCATAACTACAACTGTGCTATCGTATGCAAATAAGCACATCACATTCCTAATTCATTTCCGGCCGTCCGCTTTCATTCAATAACTGATAAAGCGCGTGAACTTGTTTCCGTAATGCATTTCCTGTGCCGCGAGGGTAATTTTTCACTTCCCCTTTGCTCAGGGCCGGCTTATACCCCGAGAAAATTGCCCACAACTGTGGATAGAGACCTAATTCGAACTATATAACATATTCGAGGACTCGTTATCTAAATGCTCCAGTTTCTTAATTTGATTTATTGAAAAATAAAGAAAATACGAAAAATTTAGTCATTTGTTCCATGACAGGCATGATTAACAATGTAAAAGGAAGCAAGTATAGCGTGTTTTATCATGAGTGATTTCATGTTCTCTGACAGTCAGTAAAGTTACGTTTTCTCCTCTTAACATAGTCACAGTCTTAAGTTTTTGTCATTTCCAGCTCTTATCATAAGCAAACTCATAATCACTGTTCAGGTTAAATGTTCATTTACAAGTATGTTGTAAATACAAAGTCCAAAATATGTTTCAAGTATATTTTAAAATTATTTAATAATTAATTTGTATTAGTAACTAAATAAAAACGAAAGATATCAATACAAAACTGTATTTGCAAAGTTACAAAATATTATATACATTTTCATTTGTTTCTAAAACTAAAAGAAATTTTGGGTGGAAAACAGTTTGCAAACGACCAAGAATCAATCTCTTCCAAACATTCCTAGGACGCATCACTTTCGCCTAGTCCACATTCATAGTGCGATTCATACATGCTCGTTTATTCTTCACACTTGGAATCATTCGTTCACACAAAAAACCATTAATTATGCCCAACCTCTTATTCCTCAGACGGACACGCAATCGTTCACCTTCAATATCACCCGCATATATTAGTTTCACCAACCTTTCATTCGACATTCGCTGAATATGGCCAAATCACCTCAATTGACTCACTCCCACTTTCTTGAAAACATTCTTCTCAATCTCACACCCATCATACAAAAATGCCTTCAGGATACGATCACGTCTCGTATACCCACATACTCCTCTCAAATATCTCATTTCTTCAGCAGTTATACGTCGTTTATGCTTCTTCATCCACACCAAACATTCAGAACTAAACATCAATGTAGGCACATTCACATTCGAGTATAAATACATCGAACATATCTAAATACATTCACAGCAAAAATATATCACCGAGATCTGCGTAATTTATTTATTTCATTTATATATTAATCTCTGTACAAAATAACGACTCTGACTATGGCAAAAGTTTGGAGTTTGCAAACTATGACTATGTTTGTGAGAAAAGATTGAAACGATTCAAACGAGTTATGCATGTCAAACATCCCAAGGTTACGTCTTAAAACTAAAACAGTGTATGTGAAGAGGAGGAAACATAGCTTAGGGAACAGATAATACACTCACTGTCCTCCGGAAACACATGGTAAAAGCAATCACGCATTCACGTGCGTGTGATTATGATTATTACCACTTACGTAAGGAGTGTTAAGAAACTGGTTCGCTTTGAATGAACTTCCGTTTTACAATTGTTTCTTGCTTGAAGCTTGAACACATAATGTAGAAAGAACCTCTGCTGTTTCTAATATAAAACTAATTGAGTAATAATTCTTCTCAGAGGCCAACCGAATTTATTTCGACAGTAATGGACAATTAAGCTGGCTTTTCAATCACTGACAAAAAAAGTAAACAGAAATTTCCGTCAATGGGAAATCACCAATTCATCTAAAATTCAATTCAGTTATTTGGACTTGTATATTTGCGCGAATCCCAGATGAAAAATAAATAAAATATCAACTCAACAAATTCCGGACGAAAACGCCTAAAGGCGAACCTTAATAAATAATTCATGTCACGCCAAAATCGTAACGCAACTTCTTACTTTAATCATCAATACTAATTTCTTCGCGAACTGCGATCCCAGGTCCCCGCGGCGGCTACAGGAAGTAGTGTGTGGCCAGTTATATCCGGGCTGGCAGGAAGCACATAAACGAGTCATTGTGTCAAGAAGGCTGGGAACGAACCGAGAAAGAAGGAAAGAACGCACTAGTGGGTCTTTACTTCTCGTTCTTTAGCCAACTTTGGCCAGGTAAGCACAACGAAATAATTAAAAGGTTCGAGGCCGTTACCTGTCCCTAGAGTTGATTTAAACATCAAGGGATTTTAGGGCGTGGGCAAAGTCAGCTAGAAAATTTACCGAGAAAATGCTCCTAACTTTGGCGGTTATTGCAATTTAGTTTCGGATTTTAAAAGACGTTGGATGCTGTGTTCAAAAGAAATACAATCCTAACAAAACTCAGTATTGTAAAGTATTTAAAATCTACAAATTTTATTCTGAACTTGATTGCTCAAATCATTATTTCTGGATTTACTTTTAAATTTGGACAGTTCGGCAAGAATACATAAATTTATGTTAAAAATAATTGAAATTACTAGGAAAATCATTTCTTGAGTTTCTGCAGGTGAAAGGCGGGAAAACTCAACCGCAAAATAATTCAACAACCAACTTTCATACTAACTAACCAAAAATACTGCATCGATCCATTATATACATAATTTGATGTGGCCAACACATAACATCCCACATATCAGATGTCTACTTTTTTTTGAGCTATAGGAAATGTTAATATTTTAATTTCGCTCCAAGTTTTTACCTAATAATAAGCTAAAATATAAATAGGTAAAATGTTCAGAATTAAAAATTGCACCAAATAAGCTTAAATTAATTGATGTGATATGTTTTTCTCATGAGATAGATGTAAAATAAAATGTACAATTTTCAGCTATTTCCTGAATGCCAAACATACAAACAGTCGTATATTGTTTGAATTTGACAGATGGCATTTGGCATAGTTTTAATAATGATTGACTTGTTTAAATTGTACATAACAAATGTGTCCATGATTATTGAAAAATAATTTAAACATGTCAATAATCAATACAACTATGCCAACAATAGGACTGTTTGTATGTTTTGTTTCCCATGGCACTCTTGAAATAGCTAAAATTATACATTTTATTTTACGCCTATCTCATGACAAAAATGTATCACGTCAATAAATTTAGGCTCATTTGGTGCAGTTTTGAATTCTGAACATTTTACCTATTTACACATTTGCTCTAAAATTAATAAGTAAAAATTTTGAGGGAAATAAAATGGTAACATTGTATTTCCTATTAGCTCAAAAAAGTGGACACCCGGTATACAATTTTTAAATGGTATATAATATACTTTAACTCAATTATTTACTGAGATATGCTAAAAATACCTAATAGACCTTCAAGTAATTTACCATTTCCGGTTGATATAAATTGCTCATTTATTTATTGAGATATGACCAAAAACCTGATAGGTCTTTAAATAAACTACCATTTCCGGTTTTTGAATTGCTTCCAAAATTTAATAGCTCGGAACATAAACATCTAAATTCTAAATTTGAAGTATGAGATTGATAGCTTCATTAAATTTTGAGTTATCGTCACACACAGACCAGCATCATCAGTGAATTATTCTAGGGACTTCAAAACGTTCTTATCTGTTGAAAAGACACTATAGCTTCTTTTACGAGTCTGTAAAACAGAACTTAAACCCAAAACTCTTTACATTTATTATATAAATATTGTTTTGCAGAGCTCAAACCTAATTGTTAAATCGCTCGTTGCAGTGTTTCATTTCAGTAGAAAAAGTCGTTAATAACTTATTAATAGATAATCTTCAAGCACATTATCTTGCTTAATGAACACTTCCGGTTCCAAATATAGTACAGTCATTTGTTTCCTAATGAATAATATTTAACATTACGACACGCTAATAAACAATGATATCACTGTTAGAAAGATACAATAAACAAATGTACGACTGTGTTGAAATTAGGGGCAAACAAAAGATTATACAATCATTATAATTTTGACAACACAACGAATATTTGACTTTCATTGAGAAATATAGGTCACATTAAATATTCAATTTCATTATGTATTAAGTAAATTCCAAATGTCTGCACGTTTGAGCATTATTTTACACGGGTTTTAATAAAACGAAAACCAGAACACAGAAAAAGATTCCACGAGAAAAACTAATCTCTTGGTAAATAAATTTCTCCACAAGCCATGATTTAGCGGCTTCGGCATTATTTGGTCGGTAGGAATGCACAAACGCAGGAACGAACTTAGAAATATTCTTTCATTTCCGACAAAATTACAAACATTACACGAGAATTCAATCAGTTATCGTTATTGATTTTACATCTTTCACAGTTTGATAAAGGCGAAATTCGTCCCCGGCTGGAATTCGTCCATCAAAGTACACAACCAATGGCGTTCACGTCTAGTTGTAGTTCATAATTGTAACACACAAAAAATATTTTTCGGCTACATTGCTGAGGTTGTAAATATTTTTATAGAATTTTCAAATAATTGTGTAAAGTAGAAATGAATTTGTTTATTTCACAACAGTGAATATTGTAAGCTATTATAAATATATTGACAATTTAAGATTTTTTTTTAGCGGAGATGAATCTACTTTGATCTACAAAGATTAATTCAATGATTTAAATAAAATAAATAAATATATCATCACGCCTTTTACCCATTACGGGTGTGGCACTCTGCTTACGCAGATCTCGGTAAGCGATATATTTTTTCGTATGAAGTGCGGTTACCAGCCGTCAAATCACAGCCCCCAAAGATGTTAGTGGAGGGGGAACCACAGGGGTAAATTTAAATTTGTAACCGTAGGCAGTGTGATTCGAACTGAGGATCTCACGATCCACAGTCTCACAGGTTACCACGGAGCTATTTACCCCATAAATGATATCTGGATCAAATTTCGATTTCTTTATATGATACTAGACAAAGAAATAAAATACCCACATTTTTTAAATCGATATTTGTAGTTTATGAGAAAATACTTATTAAAAAATTAGGAGAAAGGATACGTGACGTAGTTTTGGTAAAAGAAAGATAGGCCATATTTGGATAGAGACAGATGCCAGTGTCACTTTGCGTTGCACGTGTATTGTGTAGGAAGGTTATACTACCTGGCATTTAACAAACGACAATTAACATATAAATATACTCATCATTGGCTCCTTGATTGGCTTCACCAAAACTACGTCACGTCAATTCTCTAACGAAATTGTTATCGTATTAACTTGCAAATAGTGACAAAATCGCATAAAAGCTTCATGATTAATAAAGAATATTTCATTAGCTGTCAATAGCTGTCAAAACACGATTCGATTATGTCATAATTAGCAATTTGCTACGGTAGCAACTTTTTTAGAGAATAGGCCCGAATATGTAGTGTTTATTATTGGTTAATTTACCTATTTTACAATTTATTTCTTTAATTGGACAACGGTCACAGACCCTAATACCCATGAACCTGAGACCTCGGCATACGAAGCCGCTAGTGGTAGGGTATTATAAATGACAATTCTGTTTAATTTCATTCAATAATATGTGATCCCAGGATGTGTGAATACGTCTTAATTCGGGCCTGCGCGGCTGGTTAATTGCGTTTCCACCCTCCGCAAACATAGCAGCGCATCAGGAAAGAGTGCTGTGATGTTGCTGGCGAGGCGATTGTCTTTTTGTGTTGGTGCCGCAGTGAAACCGGCTGACAAATGATGAGTTTTCAAGAGACGAGAAAGCACGACACGAGACTCGTTCATCCGTACTCCGGCCGCAGTGACACGATGATGTGTTTTGCTGTTTTCTAGTTCCGGCCCGGAGGCGATCATACTTTCCCTACCTGACTGCAGAGCACGCGCACGTGAAGAAGTTCAAGTCAACAACTTTTTTGAGAGCGGCAAGAAATTTGGAGCAAAAACAATGCCTTACCCAGGGAATGGAAGATGGTGCAGATTATATAGAAGATAAGATGAAACATGGAACATATAGAGATAGACGAAAATTAAGACTGGAAGTGAATGAAGCATTTCACCGAATGAAGGAAAATTACTTTGGCTTAAAAACTATATACCTATATTATATCATCTTTGTAGATTCTAAGGAAGAACATGTTATGGATATGTAATAAAAATACTAAGCGACCTATCAAACCTTTATATGTATATACCATTAATTTCAGATAAGATGAAACATTTACTTTTCTGTCATTAATGTATTTTATGGATATCAGTTTATATATTACTGTTCTGTTTCAGATAAAATGCAATATAGATTATCAATGTTAAATAAACTTGTCATCAAATTTGAACTAAAAAGAAAAAAAAATTGAATGATTAATTGGTATAATTATGGTTATAGTTTGAGAAATATTTTGATAAATTTATAAATCAGTAATTTATGATAACAAGTTCAATAAACATTGACAACCTACGTTGCATTTTATCTGGAACATTACGGTAACGTATATAGGGAATAGAATATTACTGTATATTTTTACATATTCACTTTACTACAAAAATTATTCAGAATTTAAAAATGAGTGCAGTAAGCCTCATTTGGTTATCTAATTGTTAATATTTCACGATATATCAATTATGAAATGTCAAATATTTTTTATTTTTGTTTTCCATGTTTATGTTAATAGATATAATTTTTTAAATATATATTAATTTTAATTGATACATCACGAAATGTTAATATTAAGGTAATCAAATTGGTCTTATTATTGCATGCATTTATCAATTCTGAAAATTTTTGTATTTACAATTCCTCTGTAAAGTGTTTAGGTAAAAAATACAGCAATATAAAGAAAGCGTTGAAAGTTGAAACCCCTATACACCACATTTCAGTTCTACGTACCATAGTAATACCATGACAGAAAAATAAGGTATTCGAAAGAATAGTTAACTCCGTTGTTTATGTAATAACGTAGTTAACCAATGAAAATTCATCTTATAAATCAGTTTCTATAACACTGATTTAGAAACTACATATTCTAGAAAAAAAAAAAACTGTATTGGAACAACTATCATTCCATACGCGGCGTATGGAAAAATTTCGACGAATCAGAGTCGCATATTAGCGCGATATATGAAGTATCTTGATTCGGTTACTATGGTTACGTCTGTTTGTTTTAATTTTATTTATTTGAGCTTGACGTTTTCGCGTGGAATATGTGCCATTTCATTACTTGTTGTAGAATATACTATTCCTTGATTACAGAAAATATTTTTGATAGGTTAATCAGGTGGCTACATTAACAATGGAGGTAATTATCCTTTTTTCCATCGAGCCAAAACGTTTCATCTTTACTTGAAGCTCACGGGACATATTTTTTAATTATACTATTGATTCCTTATGTTGATCTATGTATAATCAGTACAAATATTAAAAGACGAATCCCAAAGTCGAATATGATCTCGTAACACGCACCCGGGCGTAGTAATCGGCGCGCCGCAAAGAGACGAAGAGAGACGTTGTCTCAGTTCAGCGAAGAGGAAGACGTCAGGACGTGTGGCGCCACCGGAGCGGCGTCTCACAAACAATGCGTCGAGCGCGTCACGTACACTGCAAAAAATAGCCGGCGATAGCGATAGCATAGAGTTAAATACAATCAACCGATGGGGACTTTATCGGGAAAAAGCGAACGGTGCAGTTTTTAGTTACTGGTAGGAGAAGATAAAGAACATGAGATCAGAATAGGTCACAAAAAATTGCAACAACAAACAAGTTGAGTTTCAAATATCGTCATCGAGTGATATTATTACGATAATTAATTACGACCTACGGTTTCTGAACCTTCCATACTCTACCTATTATTTCAAGTTGTATTTATAAATAGAAGTATCCTCTCAAAAATTATCATTGTTAATTGGAAATATTCCATTCATAATTGATGGTTGTTTGAATTACTAATTCAGTTATTTCTATTTAAAAACAAAATACTTCAGATTAAATTTTAAAATAGATAATGCCTACACTTCAAATAATAATTTAATTATTAAATGATGAACACAATGATTGTTTCCTGTGTATATCGAAACTGCACATTATTCTATTCATATTATAATTTAATTAATTATACAGTGCAAATATTAACTTTCAATTGGTATATGAATCATTAAAACAATGAACAAATACAAAAATTATCCAACTGTTGCAGAGAAAATCACTGTTTCGTTTATACTAAATAAATTCATATAAAACATGGTAATAATTTTAGTTACTTCCTTATATAAGCAAGTATAGCAACCAAGAAAAAAATTGTTTAAATAAATAAAAGCAAATCGAAGTTATATGTCATAGGGAGTAATTGACATTGATGTCAAAAATAAGACACGTTTTTATTTATTTAAACCAAGCTTAAAATTTTACTAACGTTGGTGCAACCGGGCATAAGTGTTACTTTGATTTCCGGAAATTTCCCGGCTGGACTATTGAGTTTTTATTGCTACGAAAATTACCACGAGTCGAAGACGAGTTGTGATTTTCAAGTAGCAATACTAAAAACCAAATATTCCATAAGGTAAATTTCCTTAGGAAATCAAATCTAGCACGAAATAGATTCAGCTAGAAAGTCTTATTTTATGTTTTAACGTGCTCCTTGGTTAACTGACAGAACTATTTTTAAAAATCGAATTTATTGTAACTTTAGCAACACAATAGAATGTAAATAAACAACTAAACAACGATAGGAAAAATTTGAAAAGGTTGTAAATTTAAAACGAAATGTCAACAAATATGATTTACTCTCGTTTTTCTGCAAAATCAATTTAAAAAATCGACCAAGATTTGAAGGTACTACTCCCCAAAATACTCGAAAGGGTATGTGTGGAAACAATTCCGGGAATTTCAGGTTGGAATTCTATAAAAATCTGTCATATTTATAAAATATTAGTATAGCTGTTATCTGGTGCTGGAGAGATCAGAATTGTGTATTTAATTGTTATTCCATTAATAATGAAATTTCTAGACACTAGCTGGCAGATTCACGAAAAGAATTAGCGCTAATTCCATTTTTTCAAACTCTGTAACTTTATTTCTAAATTAATTAAATTAACAAAATGTATCAAATTTTATGTTAACCTATCTTAACTACAACCTTAGTTAACATAAATATGTTTTAAGGATGGTAACTGAAGTTACGACTAATAATAAAAATAGGATTAGCGCTAATTCTTTTTGTGAATCTGCTTGTAGAATTCTTGACATATCTACCAAAAAAATTTTGATTATCCTGGAAATTACCGTGCATAACCAATCAAATTTCCAGTATAATCGAAATTTGATTGGTAGAAGTAATAAATTAGAATATAAAAAACTAATTTTGAACGATTGCCAATTTTTTTTTACAATTGTTAATTGAATTCTCTCAAGTTTAATATTAAATTATAGATTTCAGAAAGGAGTATTGAATTTAAATATCAAAAATTATTTTTGAGCGATCGTCAATTGTTTTTTATAATAATTAATACAATATGTATACATTATAAGCCAAAAGGTAAAATTTATGTTATTAGTTGAGATATGACATAATTTTTTGAGCCCCCTGAAATATCTCAATGCCGTTTGTGTATCTTGTATATTTCAATAAATCTAATTGCTTTAAGAATGAACTAAAACATCTGTTTTGTATTTATATGTATAAGAAAATCGTGTGGCGGCCACACCAAATTTATAATGGACCTATAGCATTGGGCAACCCATTGCCAATCCCTGTGAATTTGTAGAAGACTTTATTGAGTAAAGTTGGCAAAAATGCAATTTGGGAGTCGTGAAGATTACATTAGCAAACATATAGTTTCCTGTTCGAAAATAGCACCTTTCTTTCTGTGTCAAACACGCGACGCAAATATTTCTAGGAATCTGCAAATTTGTGTCCGTCTGCACCACAATGTCTGTGTAGTCCGCCAGACTTAACCTGACGAAAATAAATAGCGAGTTATTTATATTTAAAAATTTCCGGAAAGTAGTACGAGGCTTGAAATAAATCGCATATTTCACGTGACACTTCTTCCGAATCGTGAATAACTGGGGGAATGGGGATCTTGGGGAGAACTACAGAGGAAAGCGCTTAGAACCGCGATGTTCGGTACTTTAAGAAGCATTCTTGTGTAAATTGAATTATTGCGCTGGATTACTGCTTTGTAATACATGCTTTTAGAGTTATTGTAGCGTTATTTATACGATTGTAATGTTTGAAAGAAGTGTTTTTATCAGGATAAATATAGAAATCTCTTCATCTTACGACAAACATTGCTATCGGATTTTATCAGATTAAATGTCACAATTTTATATTTTTGTTTTGTTTATCAGATTATACTTATTTCGTTACCAATAATTTAAATTTAAACTCACAATTCTATTGATAAACAATAATTCTATTACAAGTGGATAAACTTTTGTTAAACCTTCATCACCTTGACAACGATACATTGTTACATTCAACAATTTTATTCCCTCAAACACGATTGTTTTGAGCAGGTCCGGATTAAAATTTAATGAGACTTTAAACTTCTTTAAATTTGAGGCCCTCCACTTAAAAATATAACAAAGTATAATTTTATTTTAAAATAGATATTAATTAATATTTAGTCTTTAAAACTTTTAAAGTAATAATACAAATATTATTTTTATAATATTTCAAACGACACATATTTTTGACACTTCACAATTATTTGACATATAGATGTTAAAAAAGTCTTTTTCTACGACCACTTAGAAATCTTCTCATTGTATGTATGTTGTTACTAGGGATATGAGGTACATTGCAATCATCATGCGAAATGAATTTGTTTTGTGAGTATTTCAATACAGGTCAGTTCATTTCAGTACAGGTGCCATTGCTAGGATCCTTATTTAGAATTGTCAAATATTGTAATGGTGAAAGCGGGACAAATTTATTATTAAAATTTAATTAATTCGGAAATAATATCGTGATCGTAGAAAAAGTGTTGTGTATAACTCGCATGGATTGTCCATTTCATACTCGTAGGAAATGAGTACCATTCCAATGCTCGTTGTAGCTTTTGTTCCCATTGTAACTAAGAATATAGAAATATATATTAAATAAATAAATATATCATCACGCCTTTTACCCATTATCGGTGTGGTACTCTGCTTCCGCAGATCTTGATAGGTGATATATTTTTGCGTATGAAGTGCGGTTACCGGCCGTCAAATTATAACCCCCAAAGATGTTAGTGTAGGGGGAACCACAGGGGTAAATTTAAATTGACAATTGTCACCTGTAAGATTCGAACTCAGAATTTCATGATCCACAGCCCGACACGTTACCACGGAGCTCTTTACCCCATAATATATTATTAAATATATAGTATAATAGTATTTCTCAAATTTAGAAGAATGTACAAGAAAAGTACAAATAACATTTTATATTCCAAATCTTTTATTGATTTAGTTTTTGAAAAAAATGGAATTTATTGTATTGTGTTCCCAGAAAACTTCCTCTTCCAGTTTTTCAATTTCATTCAAACTCAGCTTTTCATATTTTCATGAAACTTATAAATTCCAAGTTTCGTTTACATATCTTGTCTCGTTCATGAGATATTACGCACATGGACATCCATCCATTCATCTTCACACACAGACATCATTGAGAAATTGTTCTTAACGGATTCATTGGACGTCATTATATGTATTTTCGCAAAAATTTCTTCAGCGATTTTTTTCATGATTCCGATACTTCCTTGTGCTTTGTATAAGAAGTTAAAAAGTGAATCTAATGATGCACGTTTTTAACTTATAGGTAAATCCGGCCGTGGTTTTTAGGTAAAACAATTCGAGCAACAAACAAAATCGCTTCACATGCGATGTCGCGATTTTTTATGTCAATTGGTTTTGTCAGTTTCTATCTAAACCTCTTGCGGCATTCACTTAAATTAAGTTACAGTTTTCAATCAATTTATCGAAGCCAACAAATCAGTGCTTCCAAATACAAAGTGTCTAATAACTCACGCTCTTGTTCATTCCTGCGTTTGATATTTTTTGAGTTGATCTCGCAAGGAGCGGGCGTGTCGTTGTACGCGTCTTGATTCTTGACAGACTTAGCAGGCTTAACACACCGCGACGAGACGCGGTTTAGCGTAGCTAATTTTATCTACCGACAGCCGCAAATTATAAGCATGCTTCCCACTTCCGCCAAAATATTGGCGGCGCATCCTGTTTCTCCTTCCGTTCCCTTTACGTCTCGCCCGTCGCCACCGCGATGCTAACGCGACGCTGACGGACGTTGCCGGCGCGGCGTCGGTTCGAGGATGGATACTTCAAGTTTTCGTGGACTTTGACGTATTTATTACTCGGATTCGGATTGGGTATTAATGTTGGAAGCCAGATGGAAGTTTTAGATGTTATCTACGACTGCTTTTAGCAATTGGCCATTTTTATTTTCTTGTATATGACTGCATTATATAATTTGAAATTTGTACTGTTTTCTCGAAGAGAAATGTGCAAAAACTTCTGAACAAGAAAAGGCCATACTTGACAATAACAATGCGCGCAATTGAGTTTGCTAGACAACAATAGTTATTTGTATCTTTAGTCCGGAAACTGCACTTTTACGAGTTCGATTATACTTTGACAGGCAGAGTCGAAGGCGAGGCTTGCAAATTCCGAGCACTCGCAGAACAGTTTCAATTTATTAAATGAAATTACTGATATATTTGTCAAATATGAAATACTAGGAATTTTTTATGTTGGTAACATCAGATCATTTTGTAAACAAGGATACTTGGAATTTATAAATATAAAGAATTCATTTGTTTTCTTTGAAAAATCGGTAATAGTTAAACAACACCGGTTCAAAACCACTAACCAACCATTGTTCTTAAACTACCTCAACCTTCACGTGACCTGGTTCAAGGTTGAAGTAGTTGTAGCACAATGGATGGTTAGTTGTCTAGAATCCCTTTTGTTTAACTTCTTTCGGTACGGTAACATTTATTTAATTGATATTTATTGGTTGTACATTGCAACTGAAATTTTAATTAAAGTTACTTACATTAGAGCTTACAATTAACAATTTAGCTCTAAAATTGATAAAAATCTCTGCATAAATTGATGGCCAGTAGAAATTTTCTTACAAAAATCCCTAGTTTTTGCCTGCCTAGGCAAAGCACTTTCTGAACGATTTGGAGATATGTACATCTAGTGTTTTTGCACGGAGGTACGAAAACAATCGAATATAAAATGTGTTACGAATAAATATATCAACAATAGTTATTTTAGAACTGGGTAATTCCATTTTGCCCACGTGTGAAGTATAACGTTTTATCCAACAACTCTTAATAAATGCAAAATTTATTGAAATTAAAATGTCAAACGAAGGTGTTGTGTGTTATTATTGTTATAAATAAAAAAATACTCACTAGTGGATTTTCTCAAAATTATACCCACTAGTGGATAATCTGTTACTTTCCTTGTTTAAAATCGTCATAGTTATAGAGCATTTATTGAGAGGTGTTGAATAAACAAATAATTTTGCCATCAAAAGATGAAAAATTAGTGCATTAGGAATGCTAACAAAACTGAATAAATGATATCAGAAATATATTCCGTATTTCGTGAATGTACAAACAAATTTGAATGTATTGTTGTATAACTTTTTCATTATTGTAATCATAACATCTGATAATATAAAAACCAAATATACCCAAAAAATTTTCATTGATGAAACCATATGCACAGGTAATCAGTACACAAATGTAGAGTATTAGATATACGTAATGATTTAGAAGATAAAAATTATTTTATACGGTAAACAATCAAATACCATATGGTGCTTACAACACATTTCCATTTGAGTCGCCATAAAAGGACAACAATAATTGTCTGTAACAATACTAATACTCTCGGTAGGTGGACTAGATAATTGCACATCGAAAGGATAACAGATTAACCAGCTTTTAATGTGGGAGAGCAGCGAACCCAGCTTTCAACAAGACTTTAATATTTATTCTACTGGGAATTTGTCAACTTCTTTGACATTTCAGAATACTGATCCTTCCAGAAGTGCTGGAGTTTAAATATTGAAAACTTTGGCATTATAAATTCCAGAAACAGATGTAACCAATTCGCACCGGATAAATTTACATTTCATTATGAAAATTTTCCTCAAACCTTTCCAGAAATACATCTTAATATTTTAGTATTCACAAAGAAGTTTTATGTTTTCACGCCGTAAATTTTAAAATTGCTATGAATCTTATTGTTCCTAAAGAAATATGCAATTGCTTGTCGTAAAATCTAAGCAATATTTGCAACAAACAAAATCAGATAAAAGTGCGTAACACGTAGCCAAAAAATAACATAAAACGGTTGGGGAACAAACGGGAAAATCGGTTCTATATTCTGTGATTCGAATTCATATCAGCGATCGTTCGATTTAAGATTGCCTTTGAGCTTCTCGCTGGCAACCTTACGCCAAGGTAATGTCGCAATCCAAGCAGTAAAAATACGAGAAAGGTTGCTCTTACTCGAAAATCAACAACCCGAAATAACTTCTTTTACCACTGCACCTGACAGCCTTAGATTTGGAATAAAAATAACTTGAAATTGGACGTGAACGAATAAAATAATATAATCCCAGAAAATCCCTACAAAAATAAAAATGTTTTCGAATTTATCTCGATATCTTGTTTCATGTTTTTTAAGACACGGCAGTAGCGTCACAAACAACACTTTGCAGGTAGAAATTTGCCCAACTCTGGGTGTACACCCTACTCAGAGCAAATTCCGGTACATGACTTATTTTTGCGCATGAAGTGTGCTTACTAGCAATTAAATTATGACAAGATAATTGTAATTAGGTACTTGTAAGATAGCTATATGAAAAGATGGATTTGCAATCGCGGGGCCCAAAATACGCACAAAAAAAATAAATAACTTACAATTAACCTGTTATGTTATAACAATTAAGAAACTAAACACGATTATTTATTAAACAATTTCTTGAAGTATTACAAAAAAAGTTTGATAAATTATCAGGAAATTCATATTACATCCTCAGCTTACCAAACTGTTCGTTATATTCTAATAAACTTTTTTTTTCTTGTGCAGAAAGACAAACAGATAAAAATATACGAAACAAAGTTCTCTTTGACTCATGTTTTACTTATATTTAATCGACAACAAAATATAGATTTGAAATTGTAGATCACAAATTAATTTAGCTTGTAAATAGATAGAAAGAAAGCAAGAAAGTTAAATTGTTTTTATCATAGCTTTCCTATATTTAGATAAATAATCATATCAAATTTATATAATCTTAATAACATTTTATATTACATATGATCTCCATTACCGAAAAAGATACAACTTCTATCAACAATTTTAAAAATGTACCAATATTTTATGCATATCAATAGTACTTCAATCAATCATACGGTCGGAATTGAACCCATCTCATAAATTTTACTATAAAAAATTTAATTCATATTCATTTTGAATCCCACAGCAGACAGTTGTCATTTTAACTTTACCGCATGTGGCTTTCCTTCCACTAACATAAAAAAAATTGATATCGATCGTGATCGTGTCACGTTAACGAAAATATTTCATTAAATAGATTGAGAAATCGATAGCAACAGATTTCAAACCCTACAAATATATATTTCAATAAAACAGATACAATGGCGTTAGATGAATGTAGTTATGTATTAAATTATAGATCGATGGACCTTACAATGACAATTACCAATTTAGAGCCAAAGTTTTGTAGAATCAGAAAAAATGATATTACTAAAACGTATTCTCGCATATTTGTGTAAGCTCTCACACTTTGAGCAATTAAACATTTCATTGTTATTACAACGAGAATAGCTCCAGCAGTTAATTTCCAACAAAGTCACAAGAGCCCTTCCGTGTGAGAAACGCGCTTCCCTGCGCCATCTTGACACTTACTAATACCCCAAGTCCTCATTTACCATCCACACCTCTTTTTACCAACAGTAACATTACACCTGCGTCATCAGAGTCATCAGCATCTTACATCCTTCTCTGTCCGCACTCGGCAACCTTCCGCTGTGACTTATGCGTCAAGGGGCTCGGTAACAAGACATGGGCACTTTGTCAAGTGTGTCGCGGTGGCCGACGAATGGGTTGACGCCCGGAGAGAGAGAAGAACGCGTGAAAATGGTGCGTGGCGTGGAGCGGCACGCATGTGGGATGCAGTGCTCTGCATACGTCTAATGAGAAAGTAGGATGTGATGGTTTTTGTCGGGGAAATTAATTTCAAATAGTAATGTTGTTTGTGTTCATATTAATTTATAATTGCCCAATTTGGTGTGGCACTCTATTTTCGCAGACCTCGGCAAGTGATATATTTTTGCGAGTGAAATGCGGTGAAGAAAGATGATAGTGGAAGGGAACCACAGGAGGAAAGTTTAAATGGTAACTGGAGATCTTATACACAGTTCGATGCGTTAGAAAGTGGCTACACGAAAAAAAAGTACCAAAGTAAAAATAAAATAAATATATCATCACGTCTTTTACCCATTATGGGTGTGGCACTCTGCTTACGCAGATCTCGGTAAGTGATATATTTTTACATATGAAGTGCGGTTACTAGCCTTCAAATCATGGCCTGCAAAGATGTTAGTGGAGGGGGAACCATAGGGGTAAATTTAAATTGACAACTGTCTACTGTGGGATTCGAACTGTGAATCTTGAGATCCACAGTCCGACGCGTTACCACGGAGCTATTTACCCCATAGTACCAAAGTACCGTAGAATTTACCGAATTATTCGGTAAGCTGAGGATATAAGATGCATTTGCTAAAAAAAGTCATAACAATTAAGAAAGTTAACACGATTACTTATTTACTAAACAATTAGAAATATGTACAAAAAAGTTTGGTAAATTTTCAGATAATGCATTTTATATCCTGAGTTTACTGAATAAATCGGTAAATTTTATGGAGATTTTTTTTCGGGTATTTTCTCCACATTTCAATATATTATTATTATTATTATATAATTATAACAAATAGTTCAAGAAATGAACATAAAACAAAAAATAAAACAACTTATATGATAAGGACACCTGACTGGCTGACTACTGCAAAAAACTTGGAGCTATAAACCAAACAGGAGAAGGAGCAGAGGAAAGGTTAAAACCTAGAAGAACATAAATTATAATATGATATTCAAAAGGATATGAAAAGAAAAATCTTAGAAGAAGATGTAACAGAGAAGAATGGAAATTGGGATGCAGGACATGATTAGAACCCTGCGCAGATACATTTTTTGTATCCACAATCGATCCGCATTTGCAGCTTTCCGAATCCTAAAAACCGATCCGCATCCGCAAGTTTTATAAAACGAACCTGAATTTATATTTCTAAAATAAAAAAAAATTCAAAAAAGAAATATTAATTAGAAACATTATTATTTATAATACAGTATTGCACACAACATACAGCGGATTAGAAAGAATGCATATTACAATTATCTACTTCCTAAAGCGGTCAGTTTTCAAAGAAATAAGATACATGTAAATATACAAACAAATATAGGATGTTTAAATTTTCTGAGTAATAAACATGCTTAGGTACTTAGGAACCCAGAGGAAATTCTTTGTTTCGAATAATGGACCGTTGTAAAATAATAAAATACACCTGATCTTCAGGAAAGGAAAAAACAACCATTGCCAAAATGTTTTCTTTAATAAATGTACAAATTTTAAAAGTAATCAGTATATTTTGTATTATTCCATAATTATAATAAATAGTTCAAGAAGTGAAGTAAAGCAAAGAATAAGAAAAAGAACTTATAGAATCTACTACAGCAAATTTGGAAATGAAACCAGAAAGAAAGAAGAAAAGAGGAAAGCCTAGAAATACATTGTACGATGATACTTTAAATGCCACGAAAATAATAAACCAACGTGAACAACAGAAAAGATTAGAAACAGAGGTGCAGGACATGATCTATGTGATGTTATATAAAACAAGTATATAATAACTAATAAGTCACGCGATATGCCTAGAAATAAACAGACTAAAAGTGTATGTACAGTGCTATAGTGTTTGAATGAAATTTATTTTTACTTGTGCATAGAGATGCACTTACTTATCTAAAATGGTTTTTCATTGAATTAAAATCCGTTTGACGTCATCCACTCACGTGCACGAAATTAGTCTCCAACGTGCTTGAAGCTCATATCTTCCTCCGACCAAAATAATGACTAACCTCAAGGGAGACATAACCCTGCGACACGAATCTGTTTGTAAAACAACCCAAGAAGGTAAAACTACCAAAAAGCAAACGTGTCATATGTTATGACAAGAAACGTGAAACTTCGTTGTATTTATTCTCTTTATTTGTGAAAGTCATCATTAGAAACCCTTCCATTCATTACAGTCGCTGTCACACTTGTATGCGTCTCTTTCTATTTGTAAAGTGTCGCGTTACGCAGTTGAAACGCCGCGACATACGAGGATATGTTCCTCTCCTTCTAACTCGCTGTGCAGTGGAAGTTTATGAATGGAAGTAGAGGGGTTTGGTCGGTAGTTCTTTCGGTAGTTCATTCATTTCTTTATTTATGTGGTTGGATGTATGACATCTTGATGCATGGTGTTTTTAATTTTGTAAATTTAAATGTGGATTATTTGTGGAGCTTTTTTCTGAATTAATTTCGAACAGGTGTATACTTTTCCACTTTTAATCTGGTGTTATATTTCATACTTTACTTAACTTTCATTTAACATTGATATTTATTATATACTTTTTGCGATATTGAACACACGTTTTGTTGTAAAAACTTTGAGATTATATTACAGTTTGTTAAGTTTTATTCAGCATGACGTAATACTTAATCATCTATATACAGGAAGCTTGTGTATACATTTAGGAAGTTATGCCTCTGTGCCGGTTTTGCAGAATACAAACATATTTTTAACGCGCAGAAATAATATGCATACATCCGCGAATAAATTTCGTGTCATCCTCACTTAATGGTAATTTGTTTAATAATTGGTATCCTTTGAAACATTTTACGGACGCTTCTTTCTTAATTAGCTTATGTTTTACATTTTGTCCGCAATACTAATTGGGCCTATTATACACTAAAAAATATTGTAATACTGAAATGCTAACTTTTGAAAGCGAAAAACGAGCTTAAGACAGAAAGATGTTGAAAGGCCGCCCTTCTTTGTCTATCACTGGTTCGTTTGTACAAATATGTTGGGCAGTCTTGTCCAAAAATGATAAATAATATTTTTTGCTATTGACATTAAAAATGGGAATTTTTTTTTTTAACAGCAGTCTGTAGAATGTTACTTTTACTGCCTCGACAGTAAAAATATTTTTAATATATATTGGTGGCATAGTGAAGTGAGGTTACCAGCTGTCAAAACCGGCCCCCAAATATGGTAAAGGTGAAGGAGCCACAGGGTTGAAATTATGTTTAATTTCGAAATATTATTTTCTGTGAGGTTCGAACCGAGGATCTTATGATCCACAGTCCGATGCGTTACCACGGAGTTATTTACCATATTTGAATCTTTCAAATATACACTGTATCGTGTAACGAATTAAATAATTTGAAATAAATTAAAACATTTTATTTAATAATTTTCACAAAGCGATAGAATTAAATTTTATTGAAATATAAATAACAAATTAATTTTTACATAGCAATCGGTCAAAGAACGCATAGCAACTGTTGAATAAACCCCCAATAGCAACATAATTTGATGATTTTCACCAATTGCACTTTTAAATAATCCTTTTCATAAATAAAATCTCGTTAAATTATCTCGTCGAATTACACTCGAGCATTTTATTTTCTTCGGATAAATCTCAGTTTGACAACTCAACCTTGTAACCTGCCAGCAATTTGATTAGAAAACTGTTTGAAAAATAAAATCACTCCACCTACGGTGTCGTGATTTTATTAAAACAGTTTTCTTGTCAAATTGCTAGGTAACAAGGTTTCGAGACAAACAGAAATTTATCCGCCAAAATAAAAAGCAGTTGGTAACTTTTAAAATAGCTATTAATATTAATTCCAAATCAGCAGAACCACAGTACAGCATCGGCAGCATTCGCCTTCGTCAATAAAAAGACAGCTTTTGTTGCCTAGTAAAACAAATAATTATTAAGAGTGTATTATTCAAATATTTGAAAATTCATTTAAATTCAAATTTATATCAAAATCATTGAAAGTTAATTTATTTACATTGTCTTGTCAACTATCTAAGCGGACTGTACAACAAAGACAGGTAGCCCAAAAACTGGCAGCCTTTCTCGGTTCGTATTTCACCGTCAGTTAGCGTCAAGAAACTTCCATAAAATCAGCAATATTATGTAGTTTAATTCTGGCTGTGTTTGAAGTTTGCCAATACCTGCAACTTCCAGTTTGCTGGCCGGTTCTCAAATTCAATTTCTCAACATTTAATGAAGTAGTGGTCCACCCTCTGTCCCCGAGTGAAGCGTCCGCACCCACGAGGCGACGATGTGTGGACAGGAAGTGTGTGGGCTGGCACGGACACACACACACTCGCACAGTGTACCTACTGTGTGTAATACACACACACATCCTTGCATCCTCGTTTGTTTTGAAGTAGCAACAGCCGACGCCTACTTACGTTTTCAAGTGAAATTTCGTTTAATTAATACGTTTTCATTTTTGCTTCTCTGAGCACTGCAGACTCAGGCACACTGGGATGATTGTGATTAATGATGTGATGTGTTTTATAGCTCGTTTGTTCGCCTCAGGTTTTGCTTTTATTTAGATTTCTCAAATGGGAATGATTGATATATTTTGTGCTGAAAGGAAATTAATTTGGGCTTCAGGTGGAGATGTTTTGGAATATTTTACAATTGCCAAATTTGTTTGTCAGTAGATTGATGAAGCGAGTAATTATTCTCACATTCTCAGAATTTCAAAACAATCAATTTACCTGCTGAGGTCATTATCAATTCAAAAATATTTAAAATCTAACCTCTCAGATTTTCAAATTTGTTTTTAAATTCACCAAACCTATAATTTACAAATATTTTTATATCATGACATATCCAGCTATTTTTACAAATTCTGTCATTTCCTCCGGGTTTATATCTGCGATATGAAAGCAATTTTTCGTGCCAAAGAAAATAAATATAAACTGTCAAGATTGCAGTCAACGACAAATGTAAAAATTAATCATTAATATTCGCTATACTTCTCTAAAGAGAACATTGGAATATTTTCCCTTTGAGAGAGCAATGGTCTGTATAATTTCACACTTCCACAAATGAATGAATTATACAAAAGTTTCAAGTAAAACAATCTTGTTCCTTTTACACACGCTATCTTGGATTCCAGACATCTTACATGCAGCAATTTGTCTTCATATTTTACAGAAGAATTTCAAATGCTCAAATTCAATCGCCGTACACTCACGCCTAGTAAAGGGAGAGACATTCCTATAACTCTTTGCAAGAATCAATTGTAAAAAGATTACAGACGATTTATACATCTTTGCAATGTTAAAAAGGCATTCCACATTTTTAATAATATTGTGTAGTTTTCAAATTTCGCAGATCTCGGTAAGAAAAGATATATATAAAATCCAGAGTTTTTTCTTCAAAATATTCCATGTGGGAATAAGTCATGGATAGGAAAATTTGCAAACCCGTAGCTACACTATTTGTATTACTGATGAACAATTACGTACAGTATTTAAATAAAAGAATTCTTACAAAGATTAATCCGTCTTTTATAATTAATTATTTGCTTAACGTTGGGTGTGGATGAAGAAGCATGAACGACGTATAACTACTGTAGAAATGAGGAGTATGTGGGTATACGAGACGTGATCGTATACGGAATACATTGGTGTATGATGAGTGTGAGAATGAGAAGAATGTTGTTAAGAAAGTGGGAGTGAGTCAGTTGAGGTGGTTTGGACATGTTGAGCGAATATCGAATGAAAGGTTGGTGAAACTAATACATGTGGGTGAGATTGAAGGTTAACAATTGCGTGGTCGTCCGAGGAATAACTGGTTGGGTATAATTGATGGATTGTGTGGAGTGTGAAGAATAAACGAGCATGTATGAATCGCACTATGAATGTGGACGAGGCGAAAGTGGTGTATCAGGATAGGAATGTTTGTAGGAGATTGATTGTTGGTGGTTCGTGCTACCCCACTAAGTGGGACATAGCGTGATGTTATGTATGTATGTACGTATTAACAGAACTTAAAAAAAGGTTTAAATACTGAAGTCAAAATTTTGCAAATAATATCCTGCGTTATTTTTTTATTTCATTCCAGTTATCAACGTGAAAGCCAGGCAATAATATCAAAATTGTTTTGAGTTGGAGAATACCTGCAGATTGTACGGATTTTCTGTTCTTTATTTGAGAATAACTTGCAAACACAATTCGTCATGCTTATCACGTTTAAAAGAAATTAAAAACGCGAGAACACTGATGCATCCATTCAGATTAAAACATGGCGACAATAAGTCACGATAAACACATGCACAATAAAGAACAGCATACAAATTAGCATGGGAAGAAAATACTTCCGTTTGAAATGCATCAAGCATCAGCGACCAGATCTATAATAACCCAGTCCACGTCATGAGAGCCCGATTTCAATTCAAAAAGAGCTGCCAAGTTGGCAAAGACTTATTTTTAGCCGTGGGTGTGAATGAAAGGACTGATACTTGTAACATAATAACGGATGATCCAAACAAGACGCCCCGGATAAAAATAAACGCTTGTTGCATCGTATTTGCTGTGAACTTGAAATTCGCAGCTCTTCGCTTCGTGTTCACTTTGAACTCCGGCCGACGTGGTATTGACTTATTGAGTGCACGATTGCACCGAGTCAGAGTCACTGATTGAAAATGTCACGACATGGATTACACAATTGGAACCTTATTGGCTACCTACTCCTCTCCTCTTCTCTATGTAGAAACAATACGTATTCTTTTCTTTATTTGTCCTTGTACCCAGTTAATTGGAAGCACTCTTCGGTTAAGATTAATTCCTTCTGAAATTTTTGCTTCACCATTGGCTTTTCTCTAATACTATATTGGTTTTTGTAGTCTCTTAATATAGTTTTTTACATATTATATATAATTTAATATCCAAGAAACTTATTGTCACAGCTCTCATATTTATAGGGATAGGAAAATTTTTGATATTTCTCTAAGTGCAACTGTAAAAGGCAGGAAAAGTTTAAAATGGATCTATCACTTAAAATTTCAGTATTATTTTATTGCGTATCTACATAATTTAATCTCTAAGAAACTCATTGCCGTAGAGCGCATCGTCATATCTCTTACATTTTTTCAAAAATAGCTATTTTTGTTTTTCAAAATTCAAAAATGAAAGGCTGCAACTCAAAAACTATACAAGATATAAAATAATGTGCATTTTGTAATAACTTTCATATTTCGATTGGTAATATCTCGAAAAATAAATTCGTAGCTCCGTGGTAACGCGTTGGACTGTGGATCATGAGATCCTGAGTTCGAATCCCACAGGTGACAGTTGCCAATTTAAATTTAACCCTGTGGTTCCCCCTATACTAAAATCTTTGGGGTTATAATTTGACGGCAGGTAGACGCAAAAATATATCACTTACCGAGATCTGCGTTAGCAGAGTGCCACACCCATAATGGGTAAAAGGAGTGATGATATATATTTTTTTAATATCTCGAAAAATATAAAAGAAATGGAATTGAATTATACATTCAGCTCATCTAAATACGTAAGTTCGCAAATTTTCAGAAATTTGACAATTTGTCATAAATTCAAAATTTGCTAAATGGTTACAAAATGCACGAGAAGCGAAAATCTAAAGATTATTTTTCGTAATGTATCTAACGTAATAAAAGAATACTAAAATTTTAAGTGATATTTAGTGAGATTTTTATTTTACGTACACGAAAAAAAAGTACTGTTAAATTTACTAAACTATTCGGTAAGGAAATTTCATAACAATGAAGAAACTAAACTTGATTATGTACTAATACTAAGCAATTATAAATTTTTACAAAAAAGTTTGGTTAATTTTCAGAAAATATATCAAAAAGTTAGGTACTTTTATTTTCGTGTAGTGTTATTCTAATTGTCAACTAGCTTGAGAAATCATTTTTCGTTTGCAAGTATTTATTTTTAATAGTTTGATATCACCGAAATAGGAACCAATGCATCTTTTCTACATTAAAAATAGATTCACAAAACTGTTCCAGTTCCGTTAGTATTCATAATAATTCATGTGATCAGATTCAGTTTGCAGGGAAAACTTAATAAATCATTTTCGCAAAAGCAAAAATCGCTGCGACACGAATGTAATAAAAATAAATTTAGTTGGTTTTCAAAGTTTAAATCATGAAAATTTAAAGAAAAATATGAAAAGTTTAGAGAGAAATCATATTACATCGCACATCTCATTTTATTACAAACAAAAAGATTAAAACAAAGTTCCAAAAACTTCCGCTGGGAGTCAGACGGGTATTAAACTAAAGCTCGTTGAAGAATGGCGCCTCTAGAATTAAATGAAGACATTTTTTATCAGTGGGCGGATCGTAAGCTAGCTCTAAAATAAACAGTATTGATTTAGGTTTCCTACGCTGATCTACTAGGCTGGTTGGAAGTACCCAGGTAATAAATCGAGCTGGTGCATCTATACTTGTGGTAAATGGAGCTCTTTAAAACGGATAGTCATTTCCGCAACACGAGATATCGGGAGATATATCAATACTGATAAATATGTAATCACATCGGCAGGTGCTCACGACATTGATAAAAATTATCAATTTGTTTTTCATGTTTTCCTTGACGTAAATGGAGATTTTAAAATGTTTTGCAACTTGTATTTGTGCCCAAAGACGTTTACTTTTACATCATATTGCGTCAATTTAAATTCAATCAATAAACATTAAAAACATTCACCACAATAGTAGTATTTCTTTTAACGAAAGTAATACGTAAACTTCTGATATTTCTCCGCTACAACAAACATGAAATTCATTTACATTTATAGCAGTTTAAGTATACAAAATATACCTCATTTAACAATTTTATAGATTGATCTGTACTTGTGCTACACGTACTTAGAATATATTCTCTATGTTGAAAAAACTTTCAGAACTCATGGGAAATATATAAAAGACTTTTGAATTAATTCTGTAATAATTTTATTTAAATACAACGTTTCGAATTACTCTACGTAATTGT
The DNA here is from genome assembly GCA_963942605.1 of Poecilus cupreus. Taxonomy (NCBI): domain Eukaryota; kingdom Metazoa; phylum Arthropoda; class Insecta; order Coleoptera; family Carabidae; genus Poecilus; species Poecilus cupreus. The sequence continues at coordinate 34,541,308 of OZ012714.1, forward strand.
TCAACAGGTAAACAAATGAGAAATGAATAACATAAATCAGTAAATAGAAATAGTAACTATGTAACAACAATTATCACTTATAAAATAGAAATACTCTTCTGTTTTTAAACTTTACAGATCTCTATAGCTTCTCTTATGAATCTGTCATTGGCATATTTCGATATTACTAGATTTTCTTTTTTTTTCAAATTTTATTTTATACAAATACTTCAATATCATGACCACTGCATGGGCTGACTACATTTACAAAGCAGATTTCTCTGGTTGGTTAAAAAGAATTTGCCTGTTTGTGTTCTGTAATTCTTATTGTTATCGTTTTGTTGGTATGTTGAATATTTTCCACACTATTTAAATAATAGTTATTTATGTATCAAGGTACAGAAGTTTTACTTTCTTCCCGAATATGGAATTTACCACATGAATGATAAAAGTGATCTTCAGTGCCGCGGTACATATTAAATTTTACATATCTGTGTTGCCAACCTCGAATATTGAAGTTATCGGAAGGAACACTTTGGCTGCTATTCACAGGGCTACTAACTAAGACATTTTAAGATTTAATACTGTTGCTATGAAAAAAATGTTGCTCCCAAGGTAATCAACAATTTTTGCAAAGTAACAGTCCCGAATTATAAAATGTCCTAGTTAGTAGCACTTAGTGAAGACCTGTGAATAGCAACCAATATGTTTTGTCCTTAACTTCTTCATCGAAATTAATTTATTCATTCTTCTTGCAGATATTATTTCATATTACTTACAAATTCACTATCGCACATCGTATATCTAACGTAATTATCCTACTTGTATCTTGTATAATAATTATCGTATACGGTTTGAATTACTTGGATTACTTTAATGCCGATTTCAGCGCTTCAATGCCGATTTTCAAGTTCCTTAGTGCCGATTAAAAAAAAACTTATTTATATTTTGTATATATTTCATGATAGAATGATATCATATACCGAGATCTGTTCCGAGCCTCATGTAAAAAGAAGAATAAAGGAATGAAGGACAGTATCCTCAATTCACACAATAATAAATTCTACTCGTATGATAAATCATTACTACATAAAAGTAGGGGTCTCCCTTCACGATTTGGGGGTCGTGTGTTGACAGCTGATAATCACACTGCAGATATCTGCTCCAAGCAAAGTGCCTCATCCGAAATTGGATGAATGGTGTGGTAATAATTCATATTTACAAAGAAACTTTCTTAGCGTGTCACTAAAATGAATCTCAAGCTTAATCAGCGTAAAACCTCTCTAAACCTACAAGCAGATGAATTCCAATTCACCGCTCGATAGTATCATTGACTACATCTCTGATTGTTAACAACATAATCGGATCGCAAAAGGAATGATAATTTCCTCTGCCCACGGATGCAACTGAAATATGTTTAAGAAAGTTATGCCAGAGTGGGCGAACCCCAGTCTGGTCGGCAGCGGTGCAGAGCCGGACTAGTTAGCATTGCTAACACGGCAACCTGCCTGCATAGGCGGCGATGGAGGTAGGAAATGCCCTTATTTGGGCACTCACAAAGCTAGAGAGAGGTTCTGATACTTTGCCATTAGACAGTAGAAATTTTGACAAATTATAGAATAAGTACGTTGTCTCACAATCATTAATACATACAAAGTTTCTCATAAATAAATAAATAAATATATAATCGCGCCATTTATTCATTTCTAAGTGTGGCACTCTGTTAAATGCAGATCTCGGTATTATGATATAATTTTGTGCGTGAAGTTCGGTTAACAGCCGTTAAATCATGGTTTGTAAGAATGGTAATGTTTCTTATAAATATATTGTATTTTCATTTGGTATCAGAGAGGTCCAACATAATTCGATAATCTTGCTGAAGTTGTGACAGACATTTCCGATACCTGAACATTTATTTTGCTAACTATCATAACTCCAAATACACCCCTATGAGGTAACGCAGCTTCTTATGAAGTTCTTTAGTTGCAGTGGATATTTTTCCTTTAAATTCCTGTACATCTTTCTTAAATTTGTTGCTTTCAAATATTCTACTTCCTTTAGCCAGTTGATCTAGGTATACCCAATCTTCTTCTTCCTCCAGGTCTCCATTTCTGATTTAATAGCATACTTTTCTTCTGCTCTCCATATATTTCTGACTCTATGTTACTTTTCTTTTTCACTATGTCTACTCCTTCCAACTCTTGTTCTATTTCATAGTTCATTCTTATTCTGTATTTGATTTCTGATGTCTTTATTGGTCCTAATATTGTTCTCATTATTTTTCGTTCCATTATTCTTCATTCTTCATCTTTTTTTGTCATTGTCATAGTCTCAGCAGCAGCGTATATTGTTATAGGTCTAATTATCGTTTAGTAAATTCTCATTTCCGACGACCACTACAAAAATTACATAAATTCACGCGATAAACTATTATTGAAAGTTGGTCATTGCATACCACTAGCAATGCTGTGTGATATTGAAAACCCGTTAGCCAATCAGAACCGTCTGCAACTGTGTGATATGACTGAGCGAACTAAACGAAAATTTGTATTTAAAAGTTTAACAGTTGCAGATAATTTACTGAATTTACACGGATTAAGAAGGTTGGATCCTGATTTATCAGATTCTAACATAATTTTTGGTGAATTGTGATAGCAATAATGTTAACTTAATCTGTTTTAATATTTTTATGTAAATTTTATATTGCTTTTTTTAACTAAATTGTGGTCGTCGGAAAAGTATCGTGTACAACACGTACTGAAATATCCAACTTTCAGCACTAGTTATACAATATACTATTTTGTAACTTTAGTTAAAATTTTATTTTTTAGTAATTTTTTTTTTGCGCGGATGCCCTATTGGTTGCCATTACCAGTATATTTTCTTTTATTTGCCGCGATGATAATTAGATTGTAATTAGAATACATTTATAGCTTCAGGCAAAAGTTTGTATTTATCTGTTTCTTTTCCCATACGTCCTCTTTTTCTGTCATTCACATCTTACATATCCCTTCCCTAATTATCAATACCATGCATCAATTTAGTCTTAGCATTTAATGTACAAAATCTGCAATTTAATATATATATATGTGTACACAAAAGAACGTACTGTAGAATTTATCGATCTATTTAGTAAGTTGAGGGTATAAGATGCATGTTCTGAAAATGTCGTTCGATAAATTCTACGGAACTTTTGTTCTTCGTGTAGCGGGAGGAAAGGGGGGAAGTAAAACATTAAAAGGGTAATTCCAGTTGTTCATATAACTGGTAACTTATGTGCTAGGAAGCACGTATTCTTAATGTACAATAAACGATAATTTGATATAACTATTATATTCAATATAAATTTTGTGTTATCTATTTTTAATTCATGTCTCTGCTCTTCTACAAACTGTGATAATTTTTTCGTTAGTCATAAATCAAACCACACAATGTACCCATGTGCAAGATTCAAAGTTCTTACTAAGAATTGCTAGTGTAAAGATTAAAGTCTCATTGTTTCATTTTATTATTACACTTCCTGTGTGTTAATCTTTTATTTATATATGTACTGAATACGTAGCACACTACAGTTAAAACGTGTCCTCAATTTAAGGAACAAAGGTTGGAAAACAACCTAAAAATAGCCCAAAGTACAAATTAAGCTGCTTGGTATTAAGATAAGTTTTAATTTTTATTTATAGTAACTTGTTTAAGCCATGATTGATTATGAAGTATTAACATGGTAATAATAAATAAAAATAATCCGGCAGCAATGATTTAACTTTAAATATCACTTCCCACCAATTAAAAGCAATGTCTTTCATTAAAGAAACCGGGATAAATAAGATGAATGAATGTACAGTAATCATTGGTATGCGAATAATGTGTTTATGTTACGCTAGACTGGACTTACAAATTATTACGAGTGCATGCCTTCTACATCCATTCATAAAAATTTATTTCTGTTTTAGAATTACAGAGGCTGGCACCACGAGTTCTGTTTTTGGGAGTTTCAAAGGAAGTTTTTTAGCATGCACAGTGCAATGTTCTAATAGTATATTATGATACAAGTATATAAGAAAACTTTTCAAGCACCTACGACGAGTTTAAGAGCACGACGCGAAGCGGAGTGCTTTGAACGTCACTAGTGCTTTATAAGCACTTATACACGTGTGTCATCATACGTTATTTTTTTATTATACCTGCATCATATTCTGGAAAAAACTGGAAAACAATATTTGAATTTTAATTAATTTCATAATTTTGAGCGTGTGACGTTTGACGTATATCGTTTACATAGAGATTGGTTAACATTTATTGTTTACGTTACTATGTAGATTCTTTTTTTTTACAATGTGTCATAACACTTTTGACAGATATTAACAGTAATTATTTCTGTTGTTTAAATTTTGAGTTTTTTTACACTGTAGCGTGTTTTAAACACGGATTATGGTTTAGGTATAATAAAAAATTATTTTTCGGGCCTCCGTCCAAAAACACTAGTTTTATACTTCTCAAAATTGTTCTGCTTAGTTTCAGGCCTAGGCCGGCAAAAAATTCTGCAACTAGGGACTTTTGTAAAATTAGTAACATTTGGTTTTTTTTTTCTGTGCATCAGTGCTTGTAGGTTAGAGATTTCGATAAATTGTTAATTGTAAGCTCAAATGTAAGTAATTATAATTATATTTTCAGATGAAGTACACAACCAATAAAAAATCTCACCGAATTAAGAAAAAATAAATGAAATGTTTGTATTTATCCACCGTATCTTTGTTGTTTACGAATTACGAATGATCTGAAGTTGCCAACATAAAAAACATAGTAGGTATTTCATATTTGACAACTAAAACAGTAATTTAATTTAATATATTTATTATAAAATCTACACGAAATATAATGTGTATCACACGTCCAGAAACTGTTTTGCGAGTGTAGCTAATGATACCAAAACTATTATAAAAAAATACTTCAAATTAAAGTTTTCTGTAAGTTCTATTCGAAGCTTATTTGTTATAAAATAATTTTAGAACATTATACAGCGCTAAAACACTTCTCCTAAAACACCCAAAAACAAAGTTAGTTGTACCATCCAACATGTATAAATAATTTCGAAATATGTTTCATTCATGTTGACAAAATCCAGATCACAATCCGTGTGGGGTGTAGTTCATTGTCCGGCGGGCAGCCAGGCTCCTCTCGCCGCCCATGTCAATGTCAGTGCGTAGAGTGCGTGTGCGTATTGTCCGCAGCAGCCGAGGTGGCGAGATGCCGAGAGCAGCTGACAGACCGCGAGTGCGAGCCACTGAGTCCCACACCTGACGCCAGCGGGCGACCGGCGTGGGCTCCTAGTGGACCCACGGGGGCGGGAACGGGACACGCTCACACATGCCACCATGGACAGATGCTGCCTGCCTGCTTCATTCATAAATGTATCATGGCGGAAACGAAGGTAATTTGTGTGCTTGCAGGATAATTAGCTGCGATGTATTGATTGGTTTCTTTATACATTCAATACTTTAAAAATATGTGAAAGGTAGCAAACTTCGGATGACCAAAGAAAATATATTTAATTGGCTAACACCAAAAACATCAGGCATCATCACAAGATTAAGAATAAGCCATGCACGATGCATTTACGAACATTTACAAGCCCAAATTCACAAGAGTTCGCAGTTTGCAATTTTTTCGTTTATGTTTTACGTAATTCGAAAGCCAAATGTAGGTCTCATACATTTACTAAATAAATTAATTTCATTCATTTCTACGTACATTTAACATTACAACTGACAAACTTTTGTTTGTTGTTTACAGTAAGTTTATCTAATAATCGGCCCAATTCTCTAACTCAGTTGTTAATTTTTAACCACTTGCTAAGATTTTAATCCAATGAAAATTCGAAACACACAAGAAAAAATCAAACTGTCACTTGTAACATTTGTTTCTATTTGTCAAATATATTAACAAGTGGTCAAAAGTTAACAACTGAATATCTACTTTATCACGTGTAACTTCATGTAAACTTTTTAAAACTGCTTAGGATCCACAAGTTTTTGACAGTCTTCTCTGAAGAAAGAATCGTAAATTTCGAAATTTTTTTTATTCAAATCTATGAATTTTTGATGAGGATAAGTATTATTATTATTATAATACAGCTGCAAATAATGTGTGTATTCTACTTGTGTTTGGTTTCTATTTAAACCTTCTATAAAACATTAAACGAAAAATTTGATATTTATAAAATAAAGTCAAAATCATAACATATACTACAAATAATAAAATAGTTAAAAGATATAAATTATAATGTAACAGAACACAATCAGGTAAATATTAACATCGTGAGGTGTTAGTGATCAAAGATATCGAAACATCATCAGAAATATATTAATTTAAAAATGCTCCATGTGGATTAAATGGCGCTGTGATATGTTTATTTATTCGATGATTGTCAAATATACAAAGTAATAACTACATATTTTTTAATTAAAAGGCAATTCGAGCAAGCCAAATCGATTTGTAACTTTTACATCCCACACATATATGTACGAAACGTAATGTAAATAAATAATATAAATATATCATCACGCCTTTAACCCTTTTTGGGTGTGGCACTCTGCTTGCGCAGATCTCGGTAAGTGAATTTTTTTATATGAAAAGTAATGGGACGAATTAAAATTTTTGACAATGAGTTTTCAACAGATATGCCCGGTTTTGGGGTCCCTAGTAGACGATTTAATTATTTTCACGATGACTTCTGTGTCCAAATAAAGATATCATTTTGAAATTACATATTTAGAATGTAGACGTATAATTTACGAGCGAATTAGATTTGGGTAGAAAGTGGCAGTTTACTTGAAGACCTATCAGGTTTTTGGGATATCTCAGTAAATAATATTCGTCGATATTAATAATATAGGCTATACAATTTTTATTTCAAACTTTTTACATACACAATCTATAAATTTAAATCTGCGGGAGGTTACGTGCTGTCTCATCAGATTATTATCGTATTGTCTAGTGGTATGTCGAAACGCAAAATGTGTTCTTTCAATTATAATACTCTTTGTAATTAAACTCGCAGGATGTAAGAATTTACGATTTGTTTATTATAGCAATTAATCAAATGTAAAATTCCTAAAACGACAAATAGCATGCATGAATAAATGCATATATTATGTATTGCTGACATCTTCATTTACTACAAGGACATCAAATACTTAATTATATTTTCCGTTTGTCTAAAACAATGTTAAACATTAATGACTTGCTACCTCCAGCACTGTGGAAAAGTTTCCACAAAATTAATTAATTTTCAATCAGAATCTCTGTAATCCTGAAATTTTTTGAAGAAAAATGTTCCATCGAATGCTGATACAAATTAATAAAGTTTGTTGAACTCAACTTCGAAGCGCAACTAAACTAACACTATAGCTCCGGTCTGTAATATTTCACGAATTCCTTTTCGACATTATATAAGTTACATTAATAAAGAGGCACTTTCTCCCTGACGAGGGTATAAGTACGTACCGTTTTTCGATCTACTGAATTCACATGACTGCACTGAGTAGGATGGAACCCTTCCCCAGAAGGAATCACTGTTAATTTGTAAATAATAGTATTTATACAAAATAATATTGTTTAAATTAATTTGTAAAATATGTATTGTACAATTTAAATATATTTTTATAATTTGGGTTCATAATGAAATTATTACGAAACCCAATTGCGTATCGAAAAAGTCTTCATTTCGAAACGCAATCTTTTGCTTTAGTTAGTACTATTTACTTAAATTTTTGACTGAAAATTATGTTCATGTATCAGAATTAAACTGAACTTTCAAATAATTGAATAAATGACAATCCATGTTACCAACTACAATATTAAACAAGTTTCTCTAAATTAACTAGGTTTAATAAAGCAGTTTTTGAAAATATTTTGGTATATTAAAAATGTTATAAAGGACTAATTTTACAAGACTTTTTCGCACTGGTTATTTTAACACTTGCGAAAAAAACATATTATAAAACTTGTTCATTAATTTACTATTTGGTCATGTTAAAAGTAAATTCAATAGAAAGAAAAACGCGCTATATACAATACTACCCGCATAAGTGACAAATCGTAAACACCCTTTTTATTAAGCAAGACGAATTACAGTCTAATTAATAAAGTGTCATTTTTCATTTTCATTAAAACAAAACTACATTGTTCATTTAACTGCTAAAAATGGCGCAGATCATTGCAGGATTACTTAAGAAGAATAAGCCTTTATAACACAGTATTGCTGTCAATTGTTTTCAGGTTTCCATATAATTATTGTACATCTTGATTATTCCATTAATTAAATCAAATTTTAAGCACAAAAATATAAGTATAGTTTGCTTTCTATAGGTGACAATAGGAAAACTATCCTTGTTATATGTAGTTCCAATTCAATCCGATAGATATGCACCCACTTTTATAGCGCGACGGCAAAACATAGAACTAAATTGTCATTTCTAGTTCGTATTGGAGTATTTATTTTGTTGTAAATCTGACAAATAAGCTCTTTTTTTTATCAAAAAATCGCAAAATGTATTTATCAAATAATATTTCACAATATTCTATTGTATTTTAATCGTGGATGACTTTGAATTATTTTGGACACTACGTATTTTATCCAAATATTCAACAAATATCATTTTCTATGGAACATTTAAGATCGAAACAGAACTATTTCAAGGTTACGGTTAAAACTGAATGATAAGGCCGCAAAAATTTCCAGTTGAAATATTGAAAATATAAGCCACTGCGAAATACATGAAGTTTATCGAGATTTTATCTAAATATGCTGATAAGATAACAAAATTTTTAATATTCAAATGCAAATAAAAAGATGTGTCGTTTTAATTACATTTAAAGGCGTAACTTCCGGTAGAATTGATTAGATAACACATTAAAGATCAGATAAACCGCCGCTAATTAAAAATTAATAAATACTACACAGACAGAAAAACGTATCCGCCAATAATGTTACATTAAATTTAAAAAACACTTACTAGGCAATCATTCAATAATTAAACGAAGAATAAAAATTTATTTCAGACGTAAAAACCATAAAGCTTGAATTCCATGAATGAAATTATTGTGAGCAAATCTTTGATCGTAATTAATTTAAATGTGATACAAGAGAACATAAAATTAATAGTACTTATTTATTGCATTATATATTTTATTATAAGCAATAACAATAATCCATAAAAAATATTTTCTTGCATTTGCTTTGTTCTGAGAAATTACAACAGAGAATATACAAATTAATTATATAAAAATTTGTTGTGAACACGACAATACCTCCCGCCATAGATTTCTTATCAAACAATGCAGAAATACGAACCTCCACTATCAAGAAATGCTCATCTCTTCAACAAATTTAGTTTTCTCTTAGGACACATGTCAATTTTATTTCCAAAAGCACAGGTTAGCAGATTTAAATGACAAAATATAATTTTTCTTTAAAGTGTTGTAATTCGTAAATGGTGACAGTACGAGAAAATGTTTCAAACAACAATTGTAAATAATAATATTTGAAAAATTATACCAATAAGAATAATTGTCGTAAAATTCTAAATTACTAAGATATTTCAAAATAACTTCCAATGTATTCTCCATATTTGATTTTATGCATGTTTATTTTAAATATTATTATTTATTATTGTTTTAATCTGTATTTGTAATTTTTACTATTATTATTATTTAGTATTCTTTCATGTATTGTTCCTGTCCATTTTATTAGGCTTTCGTCTGTTGGGCAGCGTAATAAATAAATAAATATTACATTTATTTAAGCCGTATTATTTAAATAAGATGTAAAAATGTAAGGTACATTGCGGTACATTGTATTTGTAGATTATAGGTTAAGAAAAAAAATCTATAAAAACAGGAAAATTTGCAATAATGTTTATGGCAACAGTTCTGCTGCCAATACAAGCAAACTACCAATACTAAAGCACGCATTCGCCATCATAAGATATCATATAAAATGAATTTGACATGTACCTTTCGTGAATTGTGATTACAATTGTCTTGACAATTTGGAATCCCAATAGAACTACATATAACTTATATTTCCTCGAATGATAACGGCTACGATTTCAACTTAAATTTCTACGAGTTTAAGCGGAAGCAACTCTACTTCAAACGATTTTCTCTGGCCTATATTCACAACCATAACCATATCATTACAATAGCCAAGAATGCAATACCTACACAAGTGTGGACACCGACATATTCGCACACGGAACTTATCAATGAAAAGGTGAAATTATACATACACCAACACCAACGTACAACATCCTAACACGTAGGTATACGTGTTCACTAATACATATATGCCAGTTCGATTGTTTTCAAATGGGACCGGCTTTTATATTCCATACCAGTGTCACTAACTGTTTTATCGATATATACAGGATGACAACGAAATCGCGAACACCCACATTCACGAATACATCGATATTTTAATTAGAATATTAACATAACACGAAATAATACATTCAGTAAATAGCTCCGTGGTCGCGCATGGAACTGTGAGATCCTCAGTTCGAATCCCACTGTTGCCAACTTAAATTTACCTCTCCACCAATCCCTTTGGTGGCACGATTTGACGGCTGGTATAATAGGTTAGGCGTAGTGATATTTTTTTTATAAAGATGGTAGGTTATCTGTGTGGACATTACATCAGTGGAATTCGAACCCACGACCTCTGGTGTGCTGGGCTAGTGACATAGCCACTACACCACCGAGATCGGCTATACTTATTTATTTATCAGTACCAAATATATTTCTAATTAATTAATTTACAAATTATAATTAGTTTGGCTGAAGTAAATTAAATATAAACTAATTTTCGGTTTGTTTTTGTATCAAATAATTAATATTTCGTTAGCAATTCTGTTTTTTTTCTTCGTTAACAGAAGCAGAAATTCAAGGCTAATGTCATAAGTCGTTTAAAAATTAAAACAATAAAACTGTATTTTTTATTATCCGGTCTGAAATGAAATTATTTTGTATTATGAATTAACCAAATAAAACAATTTCTTGTTTTTATTAAGTTAAGCAATTAGCGTTATGAAATGGCAACTTCCTGTCAATTGCAAATTGGTTTGATATTGAATACTAGTAAAAGTATATCGAATTTATAATCCCTTAAAAAAATAGAAATATTTCAAAAATATGAAAACACAAAATTAAATGGAATTTTTGTCAGCAACCCAAAATATTCCGATTAATTATTTAATAGTTAGATTATTGGTAGTTGTACTTTAATTCATTTGACAGTTCATTTCAACCCTAAAATTTATTTGTATTTGAAGTAAAACTTAAATGTTTGAGTAATATAGCAACAGCTGGACTTTGATCAACTTTAAAATTTATGTTTTGTGAGAAATGAATTCGTATTAGAACAGTAAGCTAAACTTGAGTTTAATTTCTAAAAATTGCGGTATTTCCCTCTAAATTAGAGTTCTAAATCAGTAATGTATCATTTAGTTTCAGAGTAAGGCAGTTAATATAAATGTCATCTCCTATTAAGCTTAGCAAGTAAGCGCAACTTTGCAATAAATCTTTAGCAGTTCAACTAAACCGTAAAATGAACTTCCGCACATGAGTACAGTTAGAAAACAAACTAATAGCTTAAAAACCCACCTTAGCAGTCCACAAAAATCAAAAATAATCCAAGAGAACACCACAGGCACTCACGAAAACAACAAAATCACGAAAAAAGGTCCCAATTCGTTACTGCGCATCAGGCGTGCGCACGGTATTTTACTCGTGCTGTGTACAGCGATGCTCATTCACAACTGGCGAGATTGCCGCGTGGCAGCGGCGAAGTTTTATGAACGAACTCTCGCGGGAGCAGGGGAACGCTACTACGATCGCCTGACGCGAGTGGAGGGGAGCTAGAGAGCGAGATGGGGAGAGGAGAAGAGAGTGTTCATTCATAATCAAGGGAAGATCGAGATCCGGTCGCCGGCCGATTGCCGAGGTCGGAACTCTCGGATGAGCGATCGGAGAACTTGGATTGGGTAACTGGGTGATCGCCAGGCGTTATCGTAACTTGGCATAATTATTGTTATTAATTTGTTACGTTTCTTACCTGTATAAACCCTATTTTATACAACATTTATATATATATTTATTCGTAAATTTATGTGTGAATTAGTTCTCATTTAATTTGTAATTGGTCCATCGTTTTACACAGTCATGTTATTTATAATAATATTTAAATATTGAAAATTTGTTTCTATAACACTGTTTTGGAAACTACGCATTCCACAACAAAAAATTGTATTGGAATAACTATCATTCCATACGCCGGCGAATGGAATAAATTTGACGAATCAGAGCCGCATATTAGAGCGATATATGTTTCCGTTACTATGGTTACGTCTGTTTGTTTTAATTTTATTTATTTGAGTTTGACGTTTTCAACAGTTTGATATTTGCATTTTTGTATAATTACCAAAATCTTGTTATAGAAAGTATAGTCCACAACATATAACGAAATGGCATATCTCACACTCTCAAACCGTAGCCCTCACCTTCGGCTCGGACTAAAAACTTTTTGCTCGTGTGGAATATGTCATTCCATTACTTGTTGTAGAATATACTATTCCACTTTTGTGTGGCAGTACGCAGTATGTTTCAGAGCTAGTAACTTCACTTTATGTATAAATCTCAAACTCAAATTTAATTAAATTTTAGTAAAATTAAAAAGACTTTTGGATTAATTTCTGAAAATATTTTATTTAAATATGACGTTTCGAATTATTGTACATAACTCTTCATCAGACAAACATTTGTTTTAGTTCGAAACGTCGTATTTAAATAAAATATTTACAGAACTTTCCAAGTTAAAAAAAAAATAACAAAAAAATGATCTAGCCGTGAAGTGGGATAGAATTAAACGTATAAAACGTCAAAACGCTCTAGATTTAACGAACTGATATAGATAGTTTATCTTAGAATGAAGTATTTATTTTATTTTCATATTATTTTATTAGTCGACTGTAATTATAGTAATTAAATAAATATAACTGAAGTACTGCCAATGGGCACTTACTTTCCCATGTCATCTAATCTTATTATTACTATTACTAAAATTTACTGAATATCTTTGCACAGATAGATTGGGAGCACAAAAAAAACAGTAAAAAAATAGCTTCATTACTTTCATTGGAAATAAATGTTAATGCTAAATTGAGCATTTTGAGCGAATGTCGAATGACAGATTGGTGAATTTAATATATGCGGGTGAGATTCAGGGTGAACGATTGCGTGAGCGTCCAAAGAATAAGTGATTAAGTATGATTGATGGTTTGTTGCTTGAACGAATTATTCTGAATGTAAAGAATAAACAAGCCTGTATGAATCACACTATGAATGTGGACGAGGCGAAAGTAGTGTGCCAGGATATGATTGTTTGGATGAGATTGATTGTTGCTTGATTGTGTTTCAGGGTATGTGCTACCCCACTGAGTGGGATATAGCGTGATGCTATGTATGTATGTTAATTGTAAACAACACTGTACAAAAATCACAAACAATATGCAATAAAATTCTAAATTTCATTAAAATTTTATGCAAATGAAATTTAAAACTAGAACATGTACTAATTAAATCATTTACAACTTATTAGATAATCACTTAGAATCATATAGTTCAATACAAATTGTAGAAATACATTTGAACTTATGATTGTGTAAAATAGTCTTAAGAAAACAACTGTTGAATTTAGAGATTTTCATCATTTGTATATCGAATTAATACCTCAATAATTATTGGGGTATATTGTAAAAAGGGTGCTGAAGTGAGCCATTTACTGTAAGCAAGATATATTTCTGGTATTTCTGAATTCCCTATTTCAATGTTGTACTGTGCACAGTACTTACTCAATAAATTGTTACGTTTTCGGTAAAGAAAATTACGTAATACTTTGTATTTACTAGTGCATGTGATAATATGGGTGTACTACATTTGGTTTCCTCAAATTCCGGTAGTACTGTTCTCAGTTCCCACGATAAAATAAACCGCAGGAACAGATAAAAATGTGTACACAACTGTATTCGGGAAACGCGGAATACCCGCCTGTACATATGTGTAGAATACGCATCATATGATGCGCCATATGCGTATTGAATTGAAATATAGTAATTTTATTTTTTTGCTAGAATCAACACTTACTCACACCATGGCTTAACATGAGTAATTTTTTAATTTATTTACTTATTTCCTGGACAGCTGTCCATTTCGGCCAACAAAAATTTAAATTACCTACTTAGTAATTACTTAGACAAATTTCTGTAAATTACGATCTCCTGGAAATAACAAATTATTCGTGTTATTTGTTATTAGCAACTTGCACACTGCTTAAATTGAAAATGCGTAAATATAATAACTCATTTTGACGATTGTAGAAAATATGAAACATTTATAACATATGTAATGTCTTAAATTAAGATAATAAAGTAATTATAATATTAGAACTAATTACTAGGCGGAAGATATAAAATAATTCATGTAGGTACTTATATTACTGATAGCTATTAGCCAATGAAAATTTAATAATTCTGGAAATCCCTGATTCATTTTAGGTATATTATCTGCAACAGTCAATTTTGCCACCATATCTTATTTGAGAGTAAAATTTCCATAAATCAATTACCTGTGAAATATCTACAACAGCGTTATCAATTTTTTATGTTTAGTTACTTAGTATATACCATCAAATACTATATTACTAACAGTGCGATACTAAATCCGCATCCGATTACTATTTGGCGTAAACATAAATTTTTTGGAATTTTAGTATTTTTTAGGAGTTTATTATCTTCTTCATTATTAAGAATTATATAAAAAGAATAAAAATAAGTTTGATTTTATCTTCATAGGTAATCTATGTTCAATATTTTTTTGACAGTAATTATTTTGTTTTTTGTTCAATCCAAAGCAGCATATTGATAATTTGCAAAAATGTTACGATTTTTATAAATATAGCAGTCTGATTAAATAATCTCTCATATTTTTGAACGGAAAAAATAAACCAATTTATTTTCCGACGACTTATATAAAGTTTACTTTTGTGCTTGAATTTATCAGTAAAGGCAAAGGCAAAGTAAATGTTTTCTGGGGCATTTTACTTTGTCGCTTGTCTCTAATAGTAACGACCAGTAAAAGTTTATTTTAACTAAATCATTAGCAAGTATGAAATTAAAGAACAGCTATGACAAGAATGTAATACATGCAATTATTTTAATGAAATTAGATTAATGTTATTTCTTTTATAATCATTCGTCGGAAAATATTGCGTATAATTTGGAATATACAAATTCTAAATATACAAATAACTACATTTCCTACGGTAAGAATCCAAGACAAACAATACAAGGACAAAAAAAATATCAGATAATCGGCCCAATTTTCTATATGAAGTTGTTATGTAGCAACTTGCTAATGGGGACAAAATCGCATCAAAACTTCATGTTTAATGAGGAATATTTCATTAGCTGTTAAAAATCGATTCAGTTGTGACAGTAAAAACTTTTTAGAGATTAGGCCCGAATGAATATAGAGATAAAATGAATCATGAAATAGAACAAGAATTAGAAGGAGAAAATAGGAGTAAAATAAAACAGCAAAACAGCTAGAAATCTTTGCACAGTAAAAACTTTGATTTGCGATTTGTTAATTTTGCGGTTGTTAAGTATTTTTAGTTAATATTGACAAGTATATTGCGTTAAATTAACAATTTGAACTAATATGACAATTTGTAATTAATATTTTGTCACTTTTGAATTTTTAATAAGAAAAATTGTTGTTTTTTTATTTGCTATATGTACAAAATTCAACAAATAGACTCGTCAATAATAATAAGTAAATTTAGCTAACTTATCAATTTTAAATTGTTAAGGAAAAATTGTAACAACGATTTATTGATTTGCTTCAATATAATTACTCAAATATCTAGTCAAAAGCAGATAAAAATAAATGTTAATAATTACTACATTCATAAATATATTTAGTTATGAAATACACAAAAATAATTTGAAAAATAACCGTGGATCATCTGGGACTAAAAATTTTGTTAAAATTTTGTCAATTTTGACTATAAATTTTTTTCTGTATGCTAGAACGGAGCCCAGAAGGAAGTAGAAAAATATGAGGAAGCTTTAAGATCAACATGAATAAAATAAAGTAATAACTCCAGAAAGCTTCATGAGAAAGGCACAACACTACAGAAGAGTGTTAAGTCACTGTATATTTAGAAAATATAAAAAAATATACTTGGGTAATTTTCAAAATGGCGTCATTCTCCATAGGAACGTAATGATCACGATACACCTGTCAGGAGCAGCAACAGAAGTTGTAATACCGTAATTGGCACTGGCTGCGCGTATTGCGAATTTAAATTTTTATATTTTTTCAAGAAGCCGTTAGTTCCTAACATAAATCACTTTTTTCATTTCCTGTGCATCTTTGTACATTTCCGTACTGTTTAGGCCAGAAGTTCTCAACATCAACATTGTGAATCGCAACACAAATAATAAAATTTATAGGGGAAACATCCCAAGCGTCGTATTTATATGGAAAACATCGAAATAATAATTCTTATTAATTATTTGCCTTCATATTGTATCTTGTTTATTAACTAATAATAATTCACAAATTTAATAGTTATTTGTATCACAAGGTTGGAAACTGCTATTTTGAGAGTGCGAGTTTATTTTGATAGGACGAGCCGTAGGCGAGTCCTACAAATACGAGCACTCGCAAAATAGTTTCCAACCGAGGGATACACAAGATTTTTCGCGCCAACATTTATGTAAATTTAATAAATATATTTAATTTATTACTCATTTTCTTAATGACAGGGAATTTTTTTATGTTGCTAACTTCACAATATTTTAATGTCATTTATGTTTATTTTCCAATATCATAACCAAAAATATCTGCATATTTTTATTTGAATTTTACACTGCAAATTCAATTATAATTACTTACAAATATGTTTAAAATCCATAAATATTCTGTTTTCTTGTATTGCAAATACTCAATTGTAGATATATTGCTATAATATTATTATGTCAATGTAATACTTTGACATTTCTAGCGTCAGAAGTTAGCTAAAATTAGTGAAGTGATGCCAACGTATAACCATAAAAAGTTAGCAATTTTTGTCGAACTAGTACGACAAAAACACGATTTCCGACCGCTTAAGGGATATTTAATTGTATCAATGTCGGACGGCGGCGCGAAAAATATTATTTCTGCATTTGATTTATTTGTTTTCTTCCATGATAATCTTTGTATAGACATATATAAATATAAATGATACATTTTTAATTTTGAAATTTTCTCAAATATTTTGTATTATTGTGTTATTACATGTGGATATCGTTGAATTCAGAAAAAAATACTGAATCGAATAAGCAAATAAAAAAAATAGGTTGCCATTTAAAATAAGAAAGTTGTACCCCGCATTTTGAGAACCAATGGTCTAAAAAAATTTTTGTTTCGCTCATTTTAATTGTCTAATAATATAGAAATTGTTTAATAATTTAACCGACCTCGTAGCTCTTATAGTTCTAGAAATAGCAATAGTGTACCACTTAAAATGAACATCCTGTATAAAATAGTAGATAACATTTTAAGATTCACTTGCAGCAGAAGGATCATTTGGGCACCACTGGTGTAGGCAATTTTGCTGGCACATTTTCAAGAAATTACTGCGTAAACATAAAACAAGATTACATGTTTTGTGTTAATTTGTAGAAACTTCATTAGAAAATAATAGCATTTTCTCTACGAAACCCACAAAAATTTACATCATATTCTTAACAATTAAACAAGCGTGACGGCGAAAGTTGCAATATACATAGTAGCATCACGCCATTTACCCAATTTTATTTTGCAGATTTACGTAAATATTGGCTGGTACCACGAGCTCTGTTTTGGGTGTTTTAACTCTGTAAAATGATTAAAATTATTTGACAAAGAAATGCTTCGAATAGATGTTATAGAAGAATATATTATCTATTGATTTGATTGAGAAGAATGTTGTTAAGAAAGTGGGAGTGAGTCAGTTGAGGTAGTTTGGACATGTTGAGCGAATATCGAATGAAAGGTTGGTGAAACTAATATATTTGGGTGAGATTGAAAGTTAACGATTGCGTGGGCGTTCGAGGAATAATTGTATGATTGATGGTTTGTTGCGTGAACGAATGATTCCGAGTGTGAAGAATAAACGAGCATGTATGAATTGCACTATGAATGTGGACGAGGCGAAAGTGGTGTGTCAGGATAGTAATGTTTGGAGGAGATTGTTTGTTGGTTGACTGTGTTTCTGGGTTCGTGCTACCCCACTATGTGGGATATAGCGTGATGTTATGTATGTATGTATGTATGTATGTACTTCTAATTGAAGTATTTTAGAACATTGCACAGCGATAAAACCGAAGCTAAAGAACTTCTCTTAAAGTTAATGTAGTGACAGAAATTTATTATATTTAATATAAAATATTGGACAGATGTTCCATTAAAATTACATTTGAAAAGTCGCAGAATGCGGAATATAAATTTAATTAGCGGAAAATAACAAGGAAAATTTTGTACGAAATAACGATATAACTCTGAATGAATGAATGAGTTTCTGAATAACGTTCAGAAATAGAACTTCTTGTAAACTAATAATTGCCACAGTTTTACGATTCAGTAATTATGCTCACAACAAATAGTTGGCAGTTTGGTATTGCAGTTTTATTATGAGTAACACGATAATTTTATGATATTTGAAATCAAATTTATTGCAAGTCGCGCCATTGACGTGACGTCAAATTGGAGTGCTTTGAAAATGTCGTTTGTCAGACGTCGAATATTTTGTAGATATATAAACAAACAATTGATATTATACAAAAATATCGAATAAAACCATAATTTTTAGAATTGAAAATTATTTATATCATAATATAAAAAGCATAGAAACTTATCTCTAAGTATAAAACATATAAAATTACCACAGTTGACATTAGTATCTATCTCTATCTTTTCAAATATACTAATCTCTCTCCTACCAA
Source organism: Poecilus cupreus (assembly GCA_963942605.1). NCBI lineage: Eukaryota > Metazoa > Arthropoda > Insecta > Coleoptera > Carabidae > Poecilus > Poecilus cupreus. The sequence continues at coordinate 34,560,378 of OZ012714.1, forward strand.
ATAAAAATTGAAACCAATATTATTTACTTCTTTTTAATTTCAATAAAATTTACATTTACTGAGAGATTCTAAAAAAAAAATCTGATGTGGCAGCACATAACCTCCCGCCCAATACTACTCTTAAACGATACAAAATAGTACTTGATGATACAGAAACATACCTTCTTATTAATTTATTTTCTATTTATATTTCAGAAATTTAATTTTATTTCCTATTTTTATTTAATTTTGTGACATATACTTCAATAAGAAAACAGCTTCACAATCAAAATGACATGTGTCATATTTCGTAAAAAATTGAAAATTTTTAAGTGTTTCTATGGTGTACAAGGAGTGCAAGATTATATATATTAAATCCAATGAAAATTAATAAAATTAATGTGATCAAAACAGATATAAAATTAAATATTCTACAACTTTCAAAATAACATAAATTGTTGAAATATAAAATTTAACCGAGTTTTTTCATGGAAAACTGTTAAGGGCTTCTTGTGAACTGCTACTTCCGGTTGACCAACTTTATCCAAAATCTAATCAGCTCTTCATTTAAATATATGAAGCGAAATTCACAATATAGTATTTTTTGGTATTTGAGTATTTGAGTTTGCGAGACGAAAAAATTGTAACAGACTACACACACACACATATTTAAGTTCTAGGGACCCCAAAAAGCCCTAATATATCAAAAATTTTGACCCGTAATTATACCTCCCTTATGTGTGAGAGGTAAAAATTGCTTAGTAATTCAATTATTCAAATTGACACTTAAAATTACTACGATACATATTTTTCATAGTTCAATACGATACTACGTAGGTATTTACCCAATAAATAAATTACTTCACTTTCAACTTTATCGCTAAATATTTGTATTTTGTACGAAATAATGCGCAGCGTGGAACAAATTCACGTGCCTAAAAGTAAATAAACAATAAAATTTCCCGAACCGCTTATCAAATATTGACTAAATCCACAAAACCACTAGTGTTTTGCACGCGTAAGACACTCTCGATCTCTTCCCGGAACCCGACCAATCGGTATTTCCCGCCTCCAAGTTTACAGACGTCGTCGCTCCCAGCGTGGCGCCACTGTAGCTCTATCTAAATAATTTTATGGGTCTCGTGCTAATTGAAACCGGGAATGGTTTCAAGGAAAGTGCCATTCACTCATTGTTTTGGCAATAAAATTCAGTTTGGAATTTCTGTTATCAACTTTTGATTACTGGGCCATAAAATATATTTTAAAATTAATGATCTCTTTATTGCTAAATCATAACACTTCGAAGGCCTTTTATTTTTTAATCGTAATACTTTTTGAAAACAATCATCAAAGTATTACTTTATGAACGACATGCTAGCATATTTAATTCATTCATTTCGTGCAAATAAAACCGTTTGCAAGTCATTGATTTCCAAATTAATACGTGTGAAAGGATGTTGTGAATTCTATTCAATTGTACAGAGTCACATTTTACAAAAACTCATTCATATCGGTATCAGACTATTATGTGGTAATTACTACAGGTGGAAAATTCTGTACTTTTAAACATTCCACACAATGAAGAGTCTACACAATTGTATAAAAATTGTTTTTACCTTCCGCCACATCCTGTAAAGGAGGTAAGTATAGGAATCATGTTAAAAATTCGGTAGTGAGTTTTCAGTGGATAAGCATGTTTTATGGTATATAGAATACGATTTAAATAGTTTCGCGATGATATCTGTGTGTGTGTGTGTGTGTCTGTCTGTCTGTCAGTCTGTGTGGATCTCTGGAGTTACGGTTTCTCAAAAACTACAAAACTGCAAATTTCCCCTTGGGAAAAGCTGATTAGTTTTTGGTGATAATCCAATAACCGAAAGTGCTAGCTTACTTGAAGCCCTATCAAGTTATTTTAAAATATCTCAATTTTTATTATTAGAATAATATTTCAAATATTATTATCTACAACTGTTGTTTCAAACATTTTTCTTTTACTGTCAGTATTAACGAATTACAACACGATAAAGAAAATTATATTGTGTTATTCTCGTTTAAATATATTAATATGTGCATTCTAAAAATAAAACAACGCTTGAAAAATGTCGTTTTTGTCATAATTAAAAACTAATTCTTTGGAGAAATGAGTTTTCTTAATAGTTATGGTCCGTGTTCTTGCATTGTTTGATAAGAAATTTATTGCGGTAGGTATTGTGGTGCCCACAATGGTTTATTTTTTATTCATATTTGAAACCCTATACATTCCTAAATTCATTTAGTTTAGAATGATGACCTGCATTTTGTTAAAAAATCTAAAAACAAATTAATTATATATTCTTTAGAACGCATAAAAATACATAATTTGCAGAGATTTCTGAAAACACAATATCATATCCAAAATGGGTACATAACTTAATGATATATTTATTAAGGTACAAAATAGAAAAAAATAATTTTAATTATTCTAAATATGTAAAATTAACAATTATAATGTCGCCATTCGTCAATAGTCACACACACACAGATGTCAACGGCCTTATTTGTTAAAACAACCAAAAATTTTTGCCCCTCACAATACCGCCCTTATATACACTGGTATTACAATAATTTGTGTGAAGGACCCAAAAATATTTTAATTTTAAATTTAGAATAGGCTTAAAAAATCCGAGAAAAGAGTTATGTGAAATGGAATTTCTTTTGGTATTTATTTCATATAAATCACTTTATTATGAAAAACAAACATAATCTAATTGTAAATATAAATGTACTGTAAAGGTAAAATTGAAACTGATGAAAAATTTAAAACAGTTCAATAATAGCTGACAAAGAACCTAATTAACCGTCAATATCACAATTATTGCTAAAGATGGGAGGGTCAACTGCCGAAACGTTCAATAAATACTAATAGATGTTCCATTTTAAATAATGGAGAATCAAATATTTGTCGGTTTTGTTTAATTTTACATTGCCATACTACAATCTTTTTAATAAATAGGTAATAATTTTAGTTAGATTTATATATCGTGGAATACTTATTTGGGAAATACTTTACAAACATATATTTATTAAGCTAATACGTTACATGACGTATGTTAGGGAAAATAGCAAAATCCCTCAGAAATACCTTCGGTAGTTCAGCGAGCTATTGTAGGAATTTATTTGCTTAAGTTGGGAATATATTTAGGGTGTAGGTATTTACAATTCAGATTTGAGTTCATCCTTTGATCCTGGTAAATCCGTAAAGCAAGCAAGTCCTAATTTAACCTCCCTTATATTATTATTCGTTTCGTCTTTTGTTATTTAAGGCAATAATCTCTTTACCTGTTGACTAAGATGGAAGCTTCCACAGTACCGTTAACTTGCGGAAAAATTAAAATTCTTTGAAATTTATATCATTATACTACAAATGAACCTTGGTAAGATAATGGCTTATTTTTAACCTAGAATTTCATCTTGAGGTACTTCAAAGAACAATTGAATATTTACAGCAATCGGATGTATTTATAATGCCAAAATATTTTGGATTGGTTATAAATTTTTAATTTAGTTTAGTAGTTTACGTTGAATTATAACTTTATTATCATTCAAATTCTTAACATCAACATCATAATGCAGAAGTTAGAGGACAAATAATGAAGAGGGCAAGGATATCAGGCTACTGATATAATCTGCAAGAATAAACATATGATAACTGATAGCAAAAGGAAATGGAAATGAATCCTGCGCTGATACAACTAAACCAATAGTTATTTGTTTAACTAGGCAAAAATACCAGATTTTCAGCAGAGGCTGTAAATCGGAATTTTCTTCCGTGTTGAGCACATAACATTAATTTAGTGATTATTCTTATTGCCACTGAAATATACTAATACTGGAATGCTTCCTGACGTTGAAAATGAATATGCGAGCCGAGGCAGCAAATGTTTAACACAAAAATTAAATATTCCATTAATAGAAATGAGTTTAATTAACTATTATGTATGTGAATTTAAAGGAATTTTTGAAAATAATTTATCTGTTAAACTCTTGGACAAGACTGTGCAACATGTTTTTACATAGCAACCGTTCACAAAACAATTGAACGACGTCTATCTGTCTCAAGCTTGTTTACGAGTGCGCGTTCCAGTATTACTATATTTCAGTGGTTATTATAATCAAATTATGTTGCTATGCGTTTGTTTGCTTGCTACATAAAAACAAATTTGTTATTTATATTTTTATAAAATTTAATTTGATTGCTTTGGGAATATTCCTCAACAATTTATTACATATTTTTTATTTCGTTTTAAATGTGATCCAGGCATACACATGTATATTTGGAAGTTGCAAATTATAGTTATGTTGATGAAGTATAGAAATTTGTTGTTTCCCCAAAGCAGTTAAAGTGTCATTTACAGATTGTTAATTGTCAAACAATCGCACTTAATGTCAATCGGCAAAATAGTTATTTATGTATCAAGGCCACAAATTAGAAACATAATCAGATCGCCCTCTCTATGGTTACGAGTCTTGTGCATAAGTGCTGCACCCGCAGGGGGGTGTAGTGACACTAAAATTAGACAAGGATGACAATAGAAGGATAGAAGATTGTTTTTTAGCCTCCTTGATATTTTTATTTTATATTTGTTGTACTTATATTATTTCAAAATCATAAGAGTAAATATTAGGAATATATTTATTCAATTAAATACTGTTTACATATATTTAAACATTTAGACATAAAATATAATATTGTAGATTTCTAATAATATTTAATTTAATATTATTTTCATAAAAATATATATTTATTATGAAAAGCTCTTGTTAAAATATTGAAGATGAGAATTTAATATAATTATTAGAAACCTTATAACTTTACTACAAAATAAGGGTTAAGTATACATATTAACACTTTTAATATGATTTTCAAGGTTAAGTGCAAATTTTAACAAATTATAAATTTATTCTTATAAGTAACAATATTTTTAGTCTTATTACACAACCTACTGCAGCATTTAGCAACAAACTTCGAAATATTTGTTGAATATATAACATTAAATATTAAATTCAAATGATATTTTGTTTCTTTAAATACAACAGGTTATTTAATGAATTCCTAAAACTCTTAAAACATGTAGATTTTACTGCTGCAAACTGTAATGAATTTGGATGCGGGTGTGAGATTTGTAAAAGAGGTAATATAAAATCCACGTCAACTTATTAAAAGCCGGACGATTGATTAGTGATGATTATTATTATCTGTGATTATTTGATTAAATGTGTTATTAATTAAAGTGCCACTAATAACATATTTAATTGTAAAAGTTAATTTATAAGAGAAACGAGGAATTGTTCTCAAGAACAATCAAACTGTAATTAAAATAGTGCTCATACTCGCAAAAAAATCCTCTTGTGAATAAGTTAAACTAAAAATTCCATTTAATAAGCAGCTCTAATTACTATTCTTTTATGATTAACCGGCGCTGTGTGATATATCCAAATGCTTGTTGTGTTACATGAATACTTCTCAACGTGGTGGAGATATCCAAATACTGTTGTACAGCCTAAAACAAATATATTTAGTAAAAATGAAATTTATTACTTCTAGAATTAGCATACCGTAGATTCGCATCATCGATATTCGTCTTCACAAATCGATTAACTTCGGAGTCTATTAATCTATGAATTCATTATAAAATTTTCTTTATTTTTCGTCCTTCGTAATCCCTTTCCTTCAATTACAGTTATATGTGTTGTCTTGTGCCGTAAAACGTCTAACTTTTGATTTTTTTATATGAGCCAATTGTATTGGTGAAGAAGAAAATGTTTTAATTAGTTATTAAGTCTGTCCACTTGGTCTCTTCTTGTAACACTGCTAAGCCAGTTCCTTAGTTGCCGAATGGTATTGTTCCCTGTCACAATCTTTAGTCGGTTCTTTACAATTTCGTCGTAGAATGTTCATTCCCGGTCACTCAACTGAGACACTGGTAATCGCATTTTTTTCAAAAACCTACAAGGGTTTAAATTATTAATAATGTTTATATTAAAGAAACCTTTATTACTACACCATGTTCGGATGTCTCACATTTTCTCTTAAAAGGTCTTTCACTGTTAGTTTGTAGATGGTCATGTCCGTTTGTTGATCGTTAGGAATTTATCTGACGTTACCTACGTCTAACCCAAGTATATCCATCCGAAATTGTTGCATTTCCTTACATTTAGGGAAACGAAATAGCCTTTTGTCTTTAATTAGGCATCCCTTTATTCAACATAAATTAAGCATTGTTCTAAAATAGAAAGGAGAGGAAACGGATAAAAAAAGGAATTGGAAGAAATATACATAGTGGATATTTGTTATATGGAAAATGCATGAGTGCAATACAACTTTTAACATTGCTTTATAATATATTTGTGTACATATAATAATTAATGATAAAATATACAGTGATTTATTTTTAATGTATTGAAATTATATTTTAAGTGTATATGTGATGTATAAAACAGAATATTAAATTTAACACTTACCTGTTGCAATATTTATACACAATAATAAACGACAATAACGAGAACGAATTATCAACATCAATTTTGACACTAAAATTGACAGTGATTTCTTCTTCTTTTTCCAAAGTAACTCGATTCCAATAGCTTATTTTATTATAAAGTGGCGCCTCCACATTTTAAGGAGTGGAGTGACACTAATCATATCATTGTTCTGACATTTGCCATCAAAGTTGCCTCCCCCTGATCAAGGCAATGAAGTTTAACTTTTTATCACGAATATGGAACTTAGTTGTCGAGGCCTATAGGGCCGAGGAAAATAAACCATGTGAGTGATAAAAAGGAACGATACATATTAAATTTTATTTGAAATCTAAAATTAGAAAAAACTGTAAAAAAAATTACAATATAGGTTAAGTTTATACATCTGACAGTTGTCAATTGAAACTGACAGTCAGTGTTGCCAACCTCGAGAAGTGAAGTTATCGTAAATAGCACTCAAAATTATGTGTTTTGTCCTCAATTTCGCCATCGGAATTAATTAGTTAATTCTTCTTGCACATTTTGTTTCATGTTACGTATAAATTTAATATAGTAGGTCTGTATATCTGCCAAAATTATCCTTCTTGAACAATAATTGTTTAACGGTTGTCAACACTGGGTTGCTCAAAATCGTCGTATAGTGGGTTAATTTAGTGACGATTTCTGAGTACTTTAGTGCCGATTTCAAATAAATAGTAATTTATGTAACAAGTACGCAAAATAGAGTTTTAGCGGATGAATCGATGTTTACGGGCGAGGCGCCAGCCGAGGCCGTAATATCAGATGAGTCCGCTAAAACTCAATTTGCGTACTTGTTACATACAATATTTTTTAGTTCAAGCTGTCCAAATTAATACAGTAGGTATTATTGCAAGTAAATACTAAAACAATTATGTACATATTTTGTAGTAGGTAGGCGATGGCGTAAGCATGGAAACCCATTTGTAAGTAATATGAATGACTAAACAAACTAAATCCGTTGCTAGGTGACCTTTAAAGGACTAGTTCGCTAAAACGGCATATTGCGGCGTGTAAATAGTTCGCAAAGAAACTATTTTGGAGAGCGTGTACTAAAAAATAAATTATAAGGAGAGTACAGATAAGCACACTATGAACTATAATGGAATAAACAAGAATGGATAGAATAAGAAAGCAATGTAAAATAACCGACAAATTTATAACGAAAAGAAGAAAATAATAAAATGACAGCATAGTCAGAGCAGAAACGGACAAATAAATAAAAATTAGCAGAGATTTAAACCATCCACTAAGCGATCCTCAGGACCACCACCTAAACGATCGAGAGAAATCTGCTTACCTACATCCAAGGGCACACTATAAAAATGAGAAGAAAGAACAGGCAACTGCCTAATTAAGGAAGAAAAGGAAGATTCAGTAGTGTTTTATATTTAAAATAAATACAAAAAAATCAAGATTATGTTTATAGATAGCCTAGTATTGCAAAGATTATATATTTATCTTCATTGAAAGGCATTGACCCTGTTTTCATTTAAATAACATTGTATCTACATTTTAAAATGAAATGAAAACATAGCAACAGTGAGACAGATTATAAAAATAAATATAACTATTCAAATATTAGTCAATTACCCTGGTTTATTCGCGTTGTTTACAAAGTTCGAATCGAGCCACACAAACGGAAATTGGCTGCAATGACTGCATCAGCAACTGCAATGTAGTTCGATTATTTTCGACAGTTGCAATGAACTAAATCCACAAATTCTCGGGATTTCACTCAACCGTGCACCAACAGTTACTTGCGCCCAATGAATCTTAAAAATAACGAAACATATCCCAACTAGCTGGCCACCGATATTGTTATTGTGACAACGTACGCAGTTCCCACTGAATTTTAAATTCGCGAAACTATCATACGTGAAGGATATAGTAGCATTACTTGGAATCGTTGTTTATTTCACAAGTGTATCTAAGTACCTGCTGATTTTGTTCGTACACTGAATTTTTAATATTATCTTATCCGCAGCTTGTAAATATTTGTTCTTACGGCCAAGTTAAACACACCTTGACATCAAGAAACAAAACACTTTATTTACATGCAGTGCTACATTCTCACAACGTAAATAACAAAACAAAAGATATGTTTACATATTTTAATACTTTTTACGATTAGCTATGACATTTGCAAAACATAATTTAGCTATATAAACAATCATTTATTTTATTTTCAAACAGGAAATGACGCTTATAGGAATAAATAAATATATCCTATTCATTTTTGGGTGTGTCACAATATGTGATACACCTAGGTATACTATAAGTCACTGAAATATAGTAATACTGGAACGATAACTAGTAGGTTTTAATGAAAGAGAAAAACGAGCCTGAGACAGTTAGATGTTGTAAGGCCACCCTTATTTGTCTAACATTTGTTTGTACAACGATTGTTGTGCGTTTGTTGAGCGGTTGAAATTAAAAAATTATTGCATAGTCCAAAAGTGATAAATAATATTCAATACTGTATTGTTCAATTATTAGAAGATTCCTTTATAATCACATACATATTAGTTAAATATAATTATTTTTATTAATGCATTATTAAATTTTTATATTAAACATTGTATTTCAAAATCATTGAATGTTAACTTCTTTACCGACGACTGCTATAGAAAGTTGACTTTTGCGCTTGCATTTGTTTGCGCAAAGTTGTTTTTTCTGATTATTTTTTGGACATTTCTAAAAACCAATTAAATTCTTCATTGTATATCACGTGTCTGCCTTTTAACCAATCCTGTCATTATTATACTGACAATAAAGCTCTAGTGATTATTCCCGGGAATAAACTGTAGCTTTATGGTTTCTCTTGACAAATGTTAGATGTCACATAGTTATCTTCAACACAAATAAAAAATGAGCAAAAAAGATAGATTTAGTAACGTGAAAAAAAAAATAAATAAAAAAATAATCTAATTAAATATAGGTAACTCGAGAGTTCGATAAATTAGAATATAATTCTCCACTATCTTTCTCAAACTTGTTGCCATTTGGCAATAGCCATGAAAGTCTGTCAAATTTTTGAAAGATCTGTCAATTATTTTCACTCTCTTGTTATATTATTACTGAGGAATTTTACTTTGTCGCTCGTTTCCAATAGCAACAAGGGGTAAAATTTTTGTCGGTCGAAAAAGCAGTATAAGATTTTTTTTCTTGTATTATTTTATTCATTTCTCTAATTCATTACTATGGATAGGAAGTAAAAGAACAGCTACAACAATCTCTGACATGAGTTTATTTTATATTAAATCAATTTTTTTATAACCATTCTTTGGAAAAATATTGAGTATAATTCGAGCGCAAAGTATTTATGTCGCCCTCACACGATTGAAACGTTCGTCTGCAAGCTGCAACTCACGTTTCAATATTCGTGATCGATCGACAAAACACAGCTTTGCGCTCTAAATATACAAATAACTATTTTATTTTTTTATTAACTTTCTAAGAGCACTGTACAACAAAGACAAGCCTGTTTCTCTCGACTCGCATTTTCAACGTCCGTCAGCGTTCCAGTATTATTACATTTCAGAGCTTCAAGCACACATAAATGAGTAAATGTCGTGATGATAGAGATTAAATTAATTAAAAACTACTAAAGGTGACTTACCTCCCTCCATTAAAATTGACTTCCTTTTCGCGTATGTGAGTATTCCATACGCAAAATTAGTTCCGTTAATAACTGAAATTTCCGGCGGGGAAACTATTCCCTGAAGACCGAAATTACATTAAAAAGTTCGCCAAGCGTCAGCTTTTCAGAGCAGGTTAGCATTTCTGCTGCCAAGCTAATTATAATTTTAAATTGCAACTTGTAACTACAATTTCTGTTGAAAATATTGCATCATAAGGAAAATCATTCTTATTCTATACAGATAATGTCAATAATTATTTACTTTTATATGATACGTTGTCAGTATTGGTTATTAATTATTATTCTAATCGATTTTCCTTATGGAAATTCTTTGAAATCTACATATTCCGATCTGTAATGTATTGGCATTTTTATTGAGTATATTTTCTATCTACATAAATTATGAGATATTAATATCATGCGTTTTGCATATACGAGTATTTGAGTGGGCGGAATTGATGTCCATTTCCGACACATATCGGTTTGTCGACCTATTTTAATCTAGTTAACAGCTCTTTGATAACCAGAATAGTCTAAAACTAATCATTTAATGATTTATGTATGATTACAGTACTCAATATGATTTATAGTTGTCATGATTAAATATAGATTTAAAATGTTATATTTCAACCGATTTATTACAGGTCTAGTGAGATGATAAGAAAGTAATCGTGCAATATCATAGCTGAGTAAAATATTCTAACTATAGGGTTCATTTCCCAAAATTATATTTAGAATTTGTTGTTTTTTTTTTATATTAAGAGTTATATCTAATACATTTTGATTATATTTCATGGTTGTTACGTATATACAAGACCCTATAAACTATAACTATATAAAAGTTTACTTATTTAAGCGCATCAAACAAATAATAATAATAAAATATCATTTTTACTTATTTACATATTTACGGGAGGTACTATGTTTATTTTACGAAATGATTAAATTTTCTGAACAATTCATAAACATTAAATGGTAGATTATTTGAAGGCCTATCAAGATTTTTGGGCATATCTTAGTAAATGAGATAGAGTAATTTTCATTTGAATCAAAAAATGTAAAATAATATTACCTTCAATCTTATTTGAAACATTTTATTATATTTTGTTGTCATCAGATTCAAAAACAGTGTTCGTAGTACCAACCAATCCTCTTTGCCAAATGAAGTCTTAATGTTAGTGATTTTATCTGAGCTAAAGGCTTGTGTCCATGGTGATAGAAATTGGTCCGAGATCTGGGATATAGTTCTCGAATCGAAAACTCTGATCGTGGACAGTACTAACTCGGACGAAAAAATCGAATAGAAAACTATAATGAAAAACGCGTTCTGTCCCATTTTTTCATACAAGTTACTAACTTCATATATATGTTACCAAATTAAAATTTTGACGTTTGATGTTTGAAAAGCTGAAAAATTTGCAATCAAAGCTCAAAATCAGTATTTTTAAACAGTTTCTGAATCATGAAATAGGGTCAACTGGGGTAAATTTGAAACTTAAAAAATTTGAGGTAAATGTGAAACACCTACGTCATTTGTTTTCTGTTAACATTACAAAAACTATAAAATTATTTTTAGATAGTGCGTACCTTCTTCTATGCAGATTATTAATTTTACTTTTATAAGTTTAATAATCCAGTCTATAAAAATTATTTATTATTTGTAGGTAAAATTTACCTATGCAAATTTCAATTCACTTCTTTTCATATCCAATTTCGCGTGAAAAAAAAAATGAAGTGTACATAGATTTAATTCTATTTAATGCGTTTTAAACGCAAAGTTATGTTTTTCGTTGTATTTTTACCCCAGTTACCCTATACTTTCTATTTATTTCACGTAACAACAAATTTAATTTGCTTATTACATTATAATTTCTTGAGTTATATTTTACTACTTTTTAGTATTGGTAAAATTGACTGAAACTAATTTCATAAATTCGACTAACCTGACATCTCTAGACATAAATGTTAGACTGTTTATGATATAGAACTCTATCCGAGATCTCGAACCGATTTCTATCATCGTGGACACAGGCCTTAAATCCCTAAATTGAATAATTTAATTGTACTATTACCATTTGATGTCTTAATTATTCACACCTTCACTCTAAACCATTCAGAGATACCTCCTCATAGTATCACATCTCTCCCATTTCCCTTCGGAATGCATTAGCTATGCGTGTCGTTCTGACACACGATGCCGACACGGCTCCACGCGGCGTCACTTCCTCCTCGCAGCGGCGTGGCCCGGACACGGACACGGCGGCACGGGACACGGCATAAGGCACGCCTGCCTGCCACACAACGAGGTGCAGAGCACGCGCGCGTGTAGTAAAGTAGGTGCCGGTGCGTCAGTGCGTGCCGTACGCATGATAGCGGGGATGCGAGGGTTAATATTATTTGTAATGCTAATCGGTGGCATCATATTCTCTTGGAAGGGAGCTGTGCTGGAGGAAGCAAAGGCATGGAAGAAATTAAGCTATTTGCGAAAAACACGACCCGTTGAAAAAACCAGAATCTCCTATTATGTCACATAACAAAATTATCAGCACAAAATCTTTCTTATACAAATAAAACCAACTGAACACGTATGACTTATTCCTTGCTTATGACTTTATTTTGACAATAATTATTTGATATGTAGATGTTATACCTGTTTAATTTTTTGGTCTCTTTTGTAGCTATGAATTTATTTTAAAATAGAAATTAATTAAAATCTAGTCTTCAAAACTCTGTAACTAATAATACAAACATTACTTTTATAATATTTCACATGACACATATTTTTGACACTTTGACACATAGATATTAAAAATGTTTTAGTTTTTGTTTGAAGTTTGTACAAGTAAAGTGCAAGTAACATTTTATATTCCAAATATTTTTGCTAACATCTTTCATTTCAAACATTTTCTCACAGCTGATTCTATTTTTACAATAAATGGAATTTATTGTTTTGTGTGTCCAGTAAACTTCCCCTTCCGGATGAAACATATAAATCCCAAGTTTCGTTTACATATCTCGCCTCGTTCGTAAGATATTGCGCACACGAACATCCATCCATCCATCCATCCTCATACACAGACATCATTGAGATATTGGTTTTACGGATTCTACGGACGTCAAAATATGTATTTCCGCAAAAATCTCGTCAACGATTTTTTTTGTGATTCCAATACTTCCTTATACTTTGTATAAGAAAGTAAAAAGGAATTCGCTAAATTTATATTTTAGCCAATATCTAGTGACCTATGCATTCAATTGGAAAAACAAATACATAATTACTATCCTACTAATGAGGCAACTTTCGCCTAATTTAATCAACTTTGTATCTCTTACGGTTCTCAAGATCCCAATGCATTCGTAGATTAAATGGGACACACTCACTAAGATTGGGTATAAGCCGTTACGATGCGTTCCCAATTGAACGCCGCCATTATGGTCAAAATTAAGGTTTTGTATACTTCAATATTTAAAAATCTATCTCTCTTGTCTATGGGTATGACCATACTTCGTGGTATGACCTATGAGAGGTGGTGGCGAGCGCAGTGTAGAGAGAGAGAGAGAAGGCAAAGCTTCAGATTGCGCACTTTACTTTACAAAAGTTTCACAAAACCTTAACTTCACCCTTTCAATTGGGAACACTCTCAAATGGCAGAATATGGCCTATGCCCAATCTAGTGTTATATAGAAATCAGTGGACACACTGTATAATAAACAATTCCTGCGCAGAGGATTAATCGTATCTTATGATAGGATTAGTAAATGAAATAAAAAAAATATTTTTGGACATTGTGCGTAAAATGCTTGCTGTTGAGCGCCTCAACTAAATGAATTACGCGCACGTGACACAAGCCTTATTTTTATACAACTCTTTACAAATGATAAAAGTCAGATATATATTTTTTATTATTATTTTTAATAATGAAATGCGTTTCCACTATTAATTACTTAATTAATACAAAATTAATTTTTGATTTATTGCTTTCATTCCATTATTCATAATTAGTATTGTTAGATGCGATTTCGTAATTTACAAAAAAAGTTTAACGACCTATTATGTCGGGACCCATTATTATTTATTAAGAAGAAATTTTCAAGTCCCTTTATTTGCTTCGATTTTACTATCAAATTGATATGGCTATTATTGTATTTAATAGCTATTATATATCTTAATAATATATTTACTTTTGGAACGTTTTAAATCACTTCTTAATAGCTATTTTATTACATCAAGTATTCATGATGCTACTTAGTTAAATTCTATACTCCATTAACTACCATTCAAGGTATAATGTCTAAATAGGTGAAATAAGTAATAAGATACTTTAACTACGATACTGAGAAACAGATTTCTTAATCGTTGGATTATGACCAATAATTCAGTTTACTTACTAAATAACCTATATTTTCGATAAAAATTGACATTACTTTAATGTTGCCATAGTAGCTTGTAACGTGTATAAAATAGTACATCGTTTAGCTGATATTTAGACTTTTATTGTACATTATTATTATCAACGAGCAAAAATAATATATTACGCACGGTAGTGCGGAAGCACAGACTTACACAATCGGTTCTACAATTATTATGGTAAATTCAAGACGAAGAAAAAATATATTACGTACCGACAATATTTCCAGAGCCTGGTAGACAAAAAGGAAACTAATATTTTTTGGAATACCCTAGAGCAGACGGCAGACATCTAGTCCACGTCCAGTAATAAAAAAGTCCGTATTGCTTACCTGTAACAAAGAAAGAAAATCAATTTCAAGTTGAACATATTTTACAATACGTATTTTCAGTCAAACTCAGGTTTTTCACAAGCAATATATATTTTCTTTAAAAAAGTAAAAATATTTTCGCTGCATGTATTTGCACATAATACCGACGTGTTTATTTTACAATCTCTCATCTTACTGAAAACAGGATTCATATATCCGGCAGTTCTTCTTAACACTGCAAATTATTTACAAACCAGCATTAATCATACATCTCGCGATGAAATCAGCCAGGCTATATTTTCGTCAACATAAACGCATGCATATTTCATAATGCTCTGTCTAATTAATGACGGGCGGATATGACGCGTATTTCGGCCGGTTACTGTTTCTTAATAAGCATCGTAATTGCATTCTTCCACTTGTTAAACAAATCAAACGCCACCGGACATCGGGCAGAGAAGAGCGGACGTTTAATATTCAGTTCATTTTACAGACACAAAGTCTCATACAAATTATTCCATATCGGAAATAATGTCAAGGATGCAGTCCGATAAAGATATTCGTGTTGTCTGCCTTCTGTGGACGAATTTAATGAATTCTGATTTCGTAATTTGTTGTCCTGTTTCATTCGGACAAAGCAAGAGGATATGAATTAATTACTAATATTTTATATTAAACTGTTTAATCTAAAAATGAATTATCTTTATTGGATTTGTATATACAGGTCGGGAAATTTGGTTAAGTACATTGTTATTTAATTTGAAATAAATAAATATGTCATCTCGCCATTAACCAAGCCAACATGTTACGGCTACCAAAGATGTTAGTGAAGGGATAATCACATGAATAAATTTAAAATGGCAATTGTCAAGCTGGGATTCGAACTGAAGATGATCCATTGTCCGATGCATTACAAATTTTGTGGATATATTTTCTATCAGACTTGACTAATTAAAAAATTTTTGTCATTAAAAATTATATAAAAGTTAATTCAAGTATACAAAAGTATTTTCAATGATTTCTTTTCATTTTAGAGAATAATAATAATAACAATATTTGGACCAATAAAGATATCAGAAAACGAATATAGAATAAGAATGAACTATGAAATATAACAAGTGTTGAAAAAAAGACATAGTAAAAAAGATCAAGCAACAGAGAGTCATATAGCTTGGACATACATATATGGAGAGTAGAAGAGAAAGATGCAATTAAATCAATAGTACAATGGAGACTAGGAGCTAGAGGAAGACAAGACAGACCCAGATCATCATTTCTTAAGGAAGTATAAGAAGATTTAAGAGCACACTGAATTAAAAACTGGCAAAGTAAAACAAAAAATAGGAAAATGTGGAGAAACCCATTTACAAGGATTTTAAGGTTAAAAAAAACGGGGATTGATTCACTCCAACAAAAGGATTTATAAGCCTCATAATTTAGGTCATATAAAAGATAATTAAAGTATTTAAAACTAATTTTAATTATCTCTTTTTTTATTTTAGAGAATAGCCGTCTAACTACCTTTTATCAATCAGGTATACCTTGAATACCTATGAGCTTTTCGAAAATTTCTAGTGGAAAATACGAGATAGTGTGTAAGCAAAACATTAACGAAGATATAACTAGAAAATCTGATCTACCCAACACATAACATCCCGACGAACCAACTTTTAAACTATTCATGGTATAAAAAAAAGTTTAAAATAAAAATGAGGATTAATGTTATTCTATTTCTATTTTAATATAACAAAATTTAAAACACGGTGTTTGGAAACCTTACTGGCTTTTAAATAAACTACGCCTTATAGATTGCTACCAAAATCTAATCAACTCGTAACTTGAACATTCAAAGTCTAAATATGAAATTTGGAAATGATATCGTTACCTTACATATTACGTGCGGGAAGTAACAATAAACTTAAAATCTAAGGATTGAAATTAAAGACTGATTGATATCCTAATCTCATTTCTAAAATAAACACAGAAATTATACTCGTATGTTCGAATCGCTTCGCTTCAAATCTGAAGGCTTTGAATTGTTCTCTAACCAAACAATTTGTCGCAGTTGCTATTCCGCTATGCAACAATTCCTTTTACACTTCAATAAGCAGTAACTGTAGCTCTGCGGTTATGCAGAGAGGAGGAGATGAATTAACAAGGGACTAAGTTGAAGTGTAGTGCAAAGCAAACTATCAGAATACATTTAAGTTAGCTCCTGCTCCTGCAGTTCTAAGATAAGGTTGCATTATCCTTCTCGGTATGCGCATACAGAAACATCTTTACATATTGCAGACGCCATCTATTAAGGACAGTCACCCTAGGCAGCAAATTTGCTTTAAAAACATTGAAATTCATTGTAATAATATCTATTTAAAATTTATAGGTATATTATAAATAAGTATATCTTCATGCCATTTACACATTATTGGTGTGGTAAACTGCTTACGCAGATCTCAATAAGTGATATATTTTTGCGTATTAAGTGCGGTTACCAGTCGTCAAGCCATAGCCACCGAAGATGTTAGAAGAGGGGAACCAAATGGATAAATTTAAAAAGGCAACTGTCGTCGGTAGGATTTGAACTGAAGATCTCACGATCCATAGTCCAATGCGTTTATATTACTATATTACGAGTTTCAGCTAATATTAAATATTTCCTGTTTTTCAGTTAAAGTTCTTGACTGCAATGTATTAAAGCGTTTTTTTACTCCTGTATAACACCATTATTTCAATTTTTTTTAAGATTTATAATACAGATAATTCACTTTTCTCTTCCAATCACAGAGCCAGAAATCCATAATTGATGGTTATTTAAAAGACGTGATGTGGATCACCAAGCAACAGTCGTCTGACAGTTGACATGTAGTCAGTTGTCATTGTGCATCTTTGTGTTGACGTATTTCAACGAGTGTTTTTAACGAATTTCGATCATTTTTAAAAGTGATTTCCGAATTTACAGAAGTAGAAAAAATATTGTATTTTTTTATAAGTAAACATAAGAAAATTTTAAAACAATTAAATATAAAAATTCCTAACAAATTGATGTAATTTATTAAGTACTAAAGTAATTAAAATAAATTTATCATTTATTTAAAATTGCATTGTTTATTTCATTACGATTGATTATTATTAATAAACCACGTACATTTTCCCTGTTTACTTAAAAAAACTGCTTTAATACATTACTGTCAATCACTTTAAATGTAATTTTGGTTATGACTCACGCCCTGTGTAACCTGATAAAAAAAAAAAACTCGTGGTATATCACCGTACTGTTCAAGATAAAATATAACATACGATATCAATGTTAAACGAACTTGTCATAATACTTTATAGACTTTACAAACAAAATAAAAATTCTGGTTATAGTTTTTTATATTTTATTTCATGAACTCCTGGACCAAATTCTTCTACAACCTATGTTACACTTTATCTAGAACAGTACGGTGAGGTACATATAACTAATATCAATAGTAATCATATATTAATGACAGATCAGCAAATATTGCATTTTAGCTGCTATTCACGGTATATATTTAATTTCGTATTTATCTATCCCGTTATTGGTTAAAATAGGTAAATATTAAGTTAAAATATAAATAAATATAAACTTCATTGACTACAGTCAATGGAGAGGTCTAGCCAGATAATATTTATCCACCAATAATAAATTGTATTTACAATAACGAAACAAAAATGGAATTATAAACAAAATGGAAACGTTTCACAGAAAACCAAACAATTGAACATATGAGAGAACATTTATAATTTACATCAATTTGATTATATACCTTGGCACTAAATTAGTACAGCAGCGTTTATTTGTGAATTACAATTAGATAATTAAAATCAATAATCAATGTTCATGTTGGGAACGGATGCGCATCATTACGGAAACGGAAATGATTGAACATTAATAGAGATCTTTACTGCTCAGATATCCCTGATTTGACCTTCAAATCTTAAAATATAATCATCCTACGTGGTATGAAGTACAACGCGCCTATTTGATCATGATTACCAACTAGAGGCATGTAACTATCATTGCACATTTCCATTTGTCGGTTCATTATTACTTTCCGCTTCGAAAAGTGCAGCGCGAATCACATGAATTCTATTGTTACTTAACTTTTTTTTTCGTTTATTATACCAGATCAATATACACAGTATTATACATGGTAGTGTTCAAATTATGTTTACCAAATACATCGCAATATAATTAATTATAATATCACAAAAATATTAATTGTTTACATACAGTTTATAATATAAATAGGTACATTAAATTTAACCAGTTATAGAACTCGTCGAGAAGAACAATATTTCTTAATAACTTTTTTCTAAACTATCTAGTTTTCGAGTTAAAATTCTTTACAAATTTATTAGTATTTGGATGTCCCGCCAATGGAGAACATATGACTGCATAGATGGCGTTAGTGTAGACACTGCGCTAGAGCTCTAGAAGAATGTAGGTATTCTCGTCCGCCATTTTGGGTCCAGATGTCATAAATAAAATAAGTTATTGGAATCCAGTTACTTAAAAAAAACATTTAATATTTGTATCTGTCAAATTTGAAAACATATTTATTGAAATTCTGTAAAATCCTACTACACAAATCATACGGTAATATATTATTATAAAGTATTCTGTACACTTACCTATTAGATATAAAATATAATAATTGAAGGAATGATATTTTACAATTATTAATCAATTTCAACTTGAAATTTGACAGAAAAGAATTAAAGTAACTGGATTCCAATACTTTGTTTTATTTATGACACTTGGACCCAAAATGGCGGATGAGAATACTCATATATTCTAGTGCCTTACACTGCGCTACTGCGCATTACATCTGCTTTTGCGTCGTGAAATCTAACCTAAATTTTGTATTTTTGCAATAAAAATGTATTCAAACTATATTGAAGCTGAAGAACAAATTCCAATAAGAATACCACCAGAAATTACGCAAGTAGCAACATTAATTACTGTTAATTTATTACCAACTAAATCAAGACGTTAGTATCCATTCGCAAAAATTGACGTCTGTGCAAGATAAATCTTCTGGTATCAAATACTGCACTTTTAGTATGAGGTAAGAACGTAATTTTTGCTTTTTTAATCTACTATTAATTAATGTGTAATTTTCTTGTGTTTCATGTATGTAGTAGTGTTTATACTTCGAGTACTTTCTAGACTCTGGCTAACCCTCGACACACTCCAAATCATTCTGTACAATATTTGCTGTGATCAGATTGTATTTTACCCCAATATTGAACTGACTTAAAAGATTCATGATCTCGAATAAGCTGAACAACATGTGTAACAGTGCGAACATTCGTAAGATGATGATTTGGAAAACGCCCCACATAAATTTGACAGGGTGGAGCATCGTTACCTTGAACTTCAACAGAATGTTTGTGAACTGGCTGTTTGGAAAATGAGACACTTTTACATATTATTACTTTTATAATAACAATTTATTAGTTGATTTATTTGATATTGTCAAAAATTATTAGAAAAAGTTGACAAGTGACATTTGTCAAGATCAATAATTTCGTTACTATTGCCATAGATACTGCTATTGGACCAAATTATGAATATAGTGGTATTCACCTAAGAATGGCATTCTTCGAATTCCATTCTGATGACGTCACAGAAGGGTATGAATTAAGTGATCCACATGCGTTATTAGCAATGCTTTTGTCTGATGTGTTGCTAATGTCACGAAGCGTGTGTTGACGTACGTCGCTACTTACACCGTATAGGTGACAGTTGAATATTTACTGTGTTTATATTCGCATTCAGTGATTGAGTTAAATTTAACGAATAAATATGAGCGGTAAAACATTATCTAAACGTTGCAAAGAAATTATTTTGAATGCTTCGGCATTTTTTCATGAAGAAAAACGTATAGATGGTCCACTAATTCCATTTTTTCTGCAGAAGATGTAAGTTTTATATTGTGAGGTTATGTTATCAATTTAACGTAAATGTTATTATTATCTATTTTCTTATACATTCTTCGTTATTATTATTATTATTATTGTCTTAGGGGATTTGTGCAATGTAGAAATTTGAATGACGCTAGGAAATAAATTTGTAAATACTTATTTCTACTACATTGCCAACAGATGTCAGTACGGTCAATCGAAATTTCAATTTTTATTAGTACCTCATATAAATGAAGTGTGTGACGTCATCACATTGGAATGCCATTCTTAGGTGAATATCACTATATACCTGAACGACTCGTCAATTTATGAGGTGGTAAAAATGCTAAAAAAAGGATTTAGAAAAAAAGTTATTAAGAAAAATTGTTGTTCTCAACGAGTTCTATCACTGGTTAAATTTAATGTTCGTATTTATGTTACACCCTGTATAGTTGTTATTCGTTTCTATTCGTCTTCTTCACTTGAGGCGAGCAGCGCGAACTTAACTTTAAAAGTGCAAATAAATTTTGGAAGATAATTATAGAGAAGCTACGAAATGCAATTCAAAGACAAATTTCGCAGAACGACTACAAATTATAGAGCAGCTTTCCATTTAATTACGCCTTAAAGTCGGACAGTGATTTCATCTACAAAATTGAGAACTCTATTATTTTATTCTCCATCTTTTTATTCTACCAATTACGAAGTTTCTGCAGTAGCAAAAGCGTGCGAAGACAAATTAAAACTTTTCGAATTTTAAAAACTTTGGCATCTAACAAATCGCTACCGTCATAACATTTAATAGAAGAATTAATTACAATTTACAATAAAGCTATTTTCATAAGGTGTTCAACTGTATTTACTGGTTACATACCGGTGTAGATTCTTTAAAAAACACGTCCCGGATGCTGCAGTACCACTCGCTAATATTTATAAGCCAAAGGTTAAAATTCCCAGCAGTGAAGGTTACAACCTGCATAATTCCCATCGCAGCGTACAAACAAAAGTAATAACTGTTCGAAATTACACGCATCTGAAAAATTCTCAAGGTTGTTGGCTGATAACTGATTATACGCTGCTTGACTTTATAAAATCTTGCAGAGGTGTGCAGAATTATAATAGCACAGAGGTAGAAAACACAAACAGGGGACGAGTTGATGACCTACTGAATTTGAGGCAAATAAATTTTTGTAGATATTTATTTTTTCTTTAAAATAGTCGAATGATCTTATGATGCCATACAATTCATAAAATGTAACTCTGTTGTACATATACTTACAAATGACTCACTATGAATGGGTATTACTAACTTTAAAAAAGATGAGTAAAATAAGTAAAATACCCATATTTCCTTGCTGGACATATTTACGAGTAAAGAGAAAGAGATATAAGTATATTTGTAGTATATGTTTTTCTACCGGGTGTTTCATTTTCGCTCAATGATATGCAACTTTATATTTTAAATGGAACACTCTAAATATTTTTGCATAATTTTAAAGATCTTTTGTTTCTCTTTAAAATAGTTCTTATTCATTATAGTCCTTAAATCATCAGTACAGAAATTAAATAAATATCAACTAATGTTCTGAAGGTACGAACATAAAAAATTCCCAATATTTTATATTTGACAAATAAATCAGTAATTTCATTTAAAAAATTCATGACAACAGTTTTTGAACTAGTGATACAGATATAAAGTATATACATGAATATAACAAACTAAATAAAATATAAATCGAAAAGTTGATATTTAATTATTGACAGAAAAACTGAGTGCGTATCCGGTATTCAAAAAGTATTCCATTACAATAAAAACAAAATTCTTCATCAAATATTTAGGCAAATATACACCTACTTCCTGTCAATTCGTAAAATTCTCGATTCATTGTATTCAGAAAATATCTACCTGTAAAAAATTTCACTTATCTGAAAAATTTCTCAAGGCCAATGCAAACTAATTGCCCAAACATTCCATTCAGAAAAAAATCGTAAACACAATACACTGCGCAATTCTTTATTTCAGAGAATCTTCGCCATATAATAAAGTACAAATTACATGGAAACTGTTATTATAATTAATCGATGAACGTGCACAGGTAATTTCGTAATTTACGATGTAATTTACGAACATACATCATGTGTAGTGAATACTGCCGCAACCAAGAGTCACACATTCTGGGAACGCCAGACCGTAGCCCAAAGCTATGAATTATGTGGAATGTGCATGTCTTGTGATTGTGCTGGAAATTGCACATACGTGGTAATGTTCCTGCAGACCGCAAGTGCCTGGTAAGTCGAATGGCAACCGCAAAGTCGATCATCTGATTGTCGTTTACTTTCTCTGTGGTTACAATGGTTTTAAAGCATTTGTGACTCGTGAACAATGGAATTGTTTCAATGGTTTTATCAAAAGAAAGATGAAAATTCATTAGTCTGTTGGTGGAATTTCTGTAGGTCGTTGTTTGAAAGTTAATCAAACTTAATTTCATTTTCAAAACAGGGAATTTTACGTTACCTCTGTACTAACATCTCTGCATAACATTACTACCAGTTAAGAGTATTAAAATACCTTTTTTGAAAACTTTATTATAATTTTACCAAGAAAGAATTAATTGTTCTACTCACTATATATTTATATAATAAATTCTGTTATATTTAACAATATATTAAGGGAAAATAACAACTTAAATAATGAGAAATTAACAGGTTTCACTAACACAAACATTTAATTAGCGATTCATTTCATTTGGCCCAAAGGCAATAATTACTGCGTAACATTGTCTTTGCTTTTTAAAACTACCTACATTCGTCTAAGTATGGTATTTACTAAATTTTGTCAACCTTGTGGATATAATGAATTTCAAATTTGTATGAGCCAGGACTTTTCCAGCTTTTCCAGATTAGCTTGCATTTTTTAGTTGTTATCGTAGCAATTTACTAATAGTGACAAAATCGCATCGAAGTTTCATGTTTAATGGAGATTCTTTCACTCATTATAAATTTGATCAATCAGAATGTCTCATTTTCCATTGTTGTGCATTTTAGATAAGTGATTAAACAGCATCATGCTGTTTAATCGCAATTAAATTGAAGCTAGCTTTTATATGCAAATTTCGAACATTTTGAAGGCATATTTAGCCGGATAATTAGCAACTTTTACCTTTAATGGTATTCTATATTTTTAAACATGCTGAATTATTTAATTCAAGCTATTTTTATTTACAAATTTTTGACATTTATTTGACAAGTAAAAAGAAAAATAATCAATTTGCTTTAGTTACACTACAGCAACAAAATTTTATGGTGCTTTTTGTTTGTGTACCGATTTATTTATGTGAAAATGTGTCAAAATCAACGTTTTAGTAAAATTTCTTCGGCAAGTATTAAAGTTTATGCTATGAATTCATGAAATTATCTTGACATGTACCCCTCGTGCTAAAGAATTGAATCGATTAAATTTGATAAAATATTTTCAAATTATTATGTACTCAAACACTTTTTATGCAAAATTTTTGCATGAGCTAGACATGTCAAATTTAATCGATTAAATTCTTAGCACTCGTGATATAACTATTGACTATTTCCCTCATAAAATTTAAGCCAATCAGAATTCTGACATTTCTGAATGTCTTCCAATCAACGTAGAATTACACGATAATTTTGCACTAAGACTATTTACCGATTAAAATTTAACCAAACGATGTTTCTCTCATAAAAAATAAAGCAAAATTTAAAAACTTCATTTGACAGCAAGTCAGAATCACCTTGGTAATTTGCACTAGTGCGAATTATTGATAATTTGCACTAGTGCAAAATTATCGTGTAATTCTACGTTGATTGGACGATATTCGGAAATGTCAGAATTCTGATTGGCTTACATTTTATGAGGGAAATAGTCATATATAATATCCCAAGTGCATGTCATAATTTGACATGCACTTGGGATATTATATATCATAAATTAATTATTTTCTAGTTTTCCTGAGGTTGGAAATACCGGCCCTAAAATAAGAAAATTTCAAACACATAGAAAAGGTAGATGAAAATGATAAAACAAAAGCAAACCCAACAAAACTATCAGGTCTAGCTCTAGAAATAAGGTGGCGATATGTTGGAATTCCGATCGTCTATTTTTTTGTACTCTTCGTCGAGCATATTTCATTATTGCCTTGGGGAATATAGGTACAAAAACGAAAGTTTAATTAATCCAGTAAATATTATTTCAAACTTTTTAAAGGGTATTACAGTAATTATTAAAATTATGTTACCTTATCGACGATGTACTTATCAGATTCTTCACAATCTAAGTTCTAAATGGTTTTTATGATAAGAAACATGAAAATCCATTAGGTTCGACTACATATACTACGAAAATTATTATCAAATACAATTTCCTCTAGATATGCTAATAATAGCAATAAAGTTAAAAGCAATAAAGCAAGTTAAAATTTACGTAAGCGAGTTCATTATGTTGTTTTTGTATGTAAAATTTTTGTTTTGAATGCCGTTACATCCTCTTGGATGAAAAACATCCTATTTTTAATTCTTAAATATTATTTACAAGAATTCATTTGTCAATCAAGTTAGATTAATGATACTTAGATATAATTAAAGGAATTCTGTGAAAACTAAATTAAATTTAAGAAAAATGATTTATGTTATTAGTGTGGGAGCGTGTTTATATTTTATTTTTAAATATCCTGTTTAAATGTATACACTTTACAGGATACGATTAGATAAGCCTAATAAGAGTGATAAGTTATTAAATATTGAGCTGTTTGTGGTATTTAATAAGTTTATAGCAAGAAAGGAAATTACCTAATATGTTTGTACTTTAAAAGAGATAACAAAACAAGATATTTCTTTTATATAAGAAATGTGTATTTTTCAACAAATACTGCAAAGATTTTTCACAATTTGCACTGGAAAATTTCCGTTCAGTATTATGTAAATTTTTCTGTTGTTAAATCAAGAAAATTCTCACGAATTCTCGGAATTTATGTAATTTAATTCCGACAACTGGAAAAATGTTACACTCTGTCAGTCAGTCGAATACTTGTTATGCCTACGGAAAGTTAACTTTTCCAATTTGAATTTTTATTAAAAAAAACTTCACACAAACGCTCGTTTTTCCCTACATCCTTGTAGGTATTATACCAGTACTAGCAGCAGGCAAAATACGTTCAGAAATTTTTCGAATTCAATTATAAAATTCAAACGCTCTCACATTCTTCTTCAAGGACTTAAGTTAAGATTTTTGTTAAATATTAGTATTTAAATGTTCATACAAAGTTGACTACATTATTCCCTTCTAACAAAAATGGGTTCGTATGTAGAAAACAAAATGGTTCCACAAAATTCGTTTTCATGTGTCAGCTTAAACGGAAATGGTTGTCCTGTTTCTGCTCAATGTTCAGTGATATATTTTTACATTTGAGGATAAGCCAAAAAGAGGATTGTCCTGCAGGAAAGGGTTTGTGGGATGTAGGATAAAACCCAAGTCCTTTAGGATCGGAATAAAATGTCACATTCTCTAATCGCACCATTATTCACTCGTAATTTTAAAGACTACTTCGTGATTATCACGTCTATCCATTAGGTTATCATTATATTTTAGTCTACCTTTCCAGCATTCTAGACATACTAGACGCCTACTTAAAATGAAATTAACATGCAGGACTATGAACCTCATTTTATTTGTGTATGTTTTTCTATTTAGCTCTTCTACTTTATTTATTTTAAATATACTGCTTTTACGCCTTCTGCAACATTTATCAATATGTATCAATATCAAATGCAAAATTAATAAAAAATGCATTCTTACTAATATAAGAACAGTAATTAAAAAAATTAAACAATGACTTGTTTTTGTAAACATTGTAAACCGGTGAATTTTTTTTTCTATTTCGGTGTTTTTATAAACACACTGAAAATACGTCGTTATGCACTGTTTTTTGTGCGTTTCATATTTTCGTGGTGGTATTGAATGCTTTCCAAACTGTTAGATGAATGATATATAACCCTAAAATGCTAAAAATAAATATTCATTGCCATACAATCTGAAATTTCGATTGTAGTAATAGTAAAAATTGGAATGAAACCCCTACACGCCAAATTACAATTCTACACCGGGTATTAGTTGCAATTCATGCAGCTATTTTCAGTTAGATTTATTTTAAATTAATTTTCATATATAAATACGTAAGCGTCCATGCAATCATTTAATTTATGTTCTAATTTTCATTTAATTTAATTTATAAAATAACCAACTTTTATCTTTTTAATGTCCGATTGCACCAACGTTAGTTAAATTATAAACTTTGTTTAAATAAATAAATTACTCCACATGACATATATCTTTGATTTGCTTTTATTTACTTAAGCCAAGTGTAAAATTTAACTAACGTTGGTGCAACCGGGCATAAATGAAAATGATAAGTTTGGTAAAAAAATCTCGCTGAGTCAGTCAATCGGTGCCACTGCCTCACTGCAGTTGGCGGGTTACACTACACTGATGACCTCCAATAAGAGCGAAACGCATCTGTAGTTACCGATTGATTGGCTTGGCCGGTCTCTGTGAATTAATAACTTTGTTAAGACTCTGAGACTGTATTTTATGAAACAATTTACAATTTTTTATTGTCTTTATATTTTAGGTATACAATATAGGTTATATTTGAAATCATTGAGAATTTAAATTATTTATTTTGATGATTCGACCTTACTAAACCGATAAGAAAATACACTTTTCTATACGATAAAAAAAAATTTTATTCAAAAATAAAAAAAAGCTCATTATGATCGAGTAACATACATTTCAAAAGGTTATTGAAGAAATATTTTTCTTGCGGAATCTGTTTGTTGGACAAGTTTCTTCATTTAAAAAAATGAAATGATATGATAGAAAACAGAATGACTTGTATATTATCATGATCACTATTAAAAAACTCCATGCTTGCAAAGCATAAATGGCGTAACTATTTATTCAAATAGTTAAGATTAACAGACAATAATATGACACATGATGTGCTTCGGTGCATGCGTTCATATTAATTATTTATTTTAATATTTTTGTGCCCCTTGAATGATACATTAAAAGATAAATTAAAATGAAATTAAAATAACTGGATGAATTCGGCATTAACCATAAAAATTAATCCAGATAGATCATATTTGGAACAAAATTATTTAATTATTTTATGAAATTGTTTAAAAGTTCGTTTGATTATAAATAGAATACAAGATATCCAAAGTTTTCAACTAATCGAATCCCATTCATGAATCTGAAATGGAACTATGACCAACCTTAAAAACATATTAAAATTGAAACCTTTCATCTATTTCCCTATTATTTTATTGGTTGTTTTATGGACAATATATTTTAGTTATTATGCTCCTAAAATGAACAAAAAAATAGGGAACAATTCCAGACCGTTGGAATATCGCTAGCGAGTCCAGTATTTATTTATTATAATTATTATTCACGAGGAAACGTTACAAATGTATCCCATTTATTATTTGCATTGAAACAAATTAGGAAATTAAGTGCCTTAGCAAGTGCCGCGCAAGATAAATGTTTAATTGTGCGGTATACTATTGCAGCTATATTAGCAAAGCACTCCATCCTAATTAATTAGAATGTTGTCATCAGCGCTCATGCATCCTTAGAGTATTCGCCCCATAACCAGAGTCTTGAATTTCCAGCAATGCAATTATTACCGCAGAAGGTCATCAATGCACCATTATTCACGTGGCTACCAAGAACTCGCCAGACAATAGAAATAAACAAATACACAGCGCTCTAACAGAAATCGCCCGATGTTTTCCAGGAACTCTAGGGAGCCACGATTACACTTACACGTCATTTTTTCTGACAGCGACATAGGAGCCGGAGACTACAGTGACGCATGCACTCACACACATGCAAGAGTACAAGCAACGCCCACGCGCAGGACAAGTCACTCCAGAGTAAACAGACGTGGAGAATGGAACGGAAATTGCCGGGGTGTAAAGATGACCGCAGTATCGCACACCGGATCTGGTAGTAGGAAGGTGGACAGGCCCGCACTGGGAGTTCTAGTTTTTAACTATTTTTTACAGTTTATTGTAAATAATTTATAAATGATGAAGGAAATGATCTCTCAATTTTATGACATTCTGTCACCATATTAATGCTGGACGTACTAATAGACTTAGGTCAAATTTTGACTACAGCGCGGCCCAATGTAATGTTTTCCGGCGAAACAGTGAACTAATTTGATATTTCTCATTAACCGCTTATTTGATTTGAATAGTGCCAATCCGATGTCGTTATCATTAAAACCATTGTTGATTTAATAAATATTTAAGATGGGGTAAATAGCTTCGTGGTAACGTATCTGACTGTGGATCGTGAGATCCTCAGTTCAAATCTCACAGCTGACAGTTGCCCATTTAAATTTACCCCTGTGGTTCCTCCTCCACTAACAACTTTGGAGGCTATGATTTGACGGCTGGTAACCGATACGCAAAAATATATCACGTATCTGCGTAAGCAGAGTGCCATATCCATAATGGGTAAAAGAAAAGGCGTGATGATATATTAATTTTATTTTATTTATAAATATTCTTGTATGAAAATTAATTTAGCTTTGAAGGAACATATTCAACTGAGACTCATTATGGCGACGAAGTAGTTTGAATAGGAGTAGTTTAATTCAAAATTATATCGTTTTAAATCAAATCTTTTTGTTTAAAATTAAAACGACTTCTTTTTCATTATTTTTAAAAACAATATTAAAAATATATTCATTTTCTTTCAATGCAGATAAAAGAAGATACATAAAATTTATATTCAAAATTAATACTTATTTAATTGAACCCTAAACCTAATCATTTTGTAAGAAATAAAATTATATTACAAAAATTATAAATACATTCCTAATTTGATTAAAAATCCTTATTTTTAGTGATATACATAATTTATATTATCTTACAATTATGTCATATTTTTCTTTTTCTTATTAAATCACAATTTAACAACTTATTAAAGATATTTAATATTGGTCCATTGGCAACGCCTTGTTTCTGTGTCTAACACGAGAGGAAAGCTCTTCTTCCACTCGCTGCGCTCTTGAGGCAAACTTCGAACTCAAGGGGGAAAAAGAAACGCTTTCCTGTCTAGTTTGACAAATAGCTATTACTTTACACCTATGGTTCCCTTTCCACTAATATATTTTAGAAGCGTGCTTCGACGGCTGATAACCACACATCATTTCATCAAATCTGCGAAAGCAGAGTGCCACACCCAACATGGGTAACTGCATGGTATGTCAATATATTTTTATAAATATTTTACGATGAGTATATTGTGCATGGAATGGTACTTATTTCCTGATAGTATGAAAGTTTGTAACATGAGCCGAAGGAAAATGTTGCAAATCATACGAGTATGAAATGGACATTGATATTATTTCGTAATTAATGGCTTGGCGTTTAATTTAGACTGCATTTTGCAATTCCAAGCAGTTTGCAAATTGCGGTTCTTCTCGACTGCATACGAGAAGATTTGCTACTAAGATCATGGAAGTGTTAGACAAATTTTATTGTTGATTTTGTTTTGTTTTAAGCCTGGGTACTGGATGCCACCCATTAAGATATTTGTATGATGATAATAGAATACTTGCAGACAGTAAATAAACAGAAGTCTAATTTATTGGTTTTGCGCTACAATCGTAAAATTTCACTTAAAATTTGAAATTTATATTATTGCATTTCTGTATAATATAAGCTCTAAGAATCCCATTGCCTCAAAGCGCACTGTAATAGCTCTTATATTTTTGGAGATATGGCGATTTTTTATGTTTTCAGAAGTGCAACTTTGAGGGCCTGAAACTCGAAAACTATGCAAAATATCGAAAAATTATCTTCAGTTTGAACGTTCTGATTGAATTGAATTGAATTTTCAAAATTTTCTAATTTATTCTAAATGTTACCAAAAGCCTAAATCTGAAGATTTTTTGCAATATCTCGCATAGTTTTTGAGTTACAGTTTATGAAAGTTGCACTTCCAGAAATATAAAAAATTATCATATCTCAACAAATTTAAGAGATATGACGATGCGCTCTACAGCAATGAGTTCCTTACAGCTTGATTAATATAGAAACGCAATAAAAATAAGTCCAAATTTTAAGTGAAATTTTGTGAAATTTTGCTGCCGAAATCCGACACGTCGATTAATAATAATATATTGTACTTACAACAAGCATGGATTGGTATGAAACAAACATTCCATGCGAGTTGTACACGACCACGATATTATTTCCTAATTAATATATATTTTAATAATAATTTTGTTCCGCTTTCACGATTCCAATATTTGACAATTTTAAATAAGTAACCTAGTAATGGCACCTGTACTGAAATGAACTGATCTGTATTGAAATACTCCGTTGTCAGTTGTGTCCTCAAAGTGTATTTTAGATCTGAGCAAATCGTTTTTAGAAACATGTCATGAAAAAAATGTTGTGTCTAACACGAGAGGAAAGCTCTTCTTCCACTCTCGTTCGAAATGCCTCACTCGCTCGCTCATGAGGCAAACTTCGAACTCGAGGGGGAAAAGTAGCGCTTTCCTCTCTAGGTTGACAAATAGCTAATACTTTACACCTATGGTTCCCTCCATGTGGTTCTTCATTGGCGCAGTGTGCGAATTTCACAGATTGAGGTTAAGGTAAATAATTGTCAAAATATTGAATTTAGAAAATACATAGTAAGTTAGGTAGCAGAGTAAACATTTGAGGTATTTGTAAAAAGGTTTTTCTCGAAAAGGTCAAAATCAAAATTGCTAAACAGATTACAAGAAAGACATCGCAGGTAAAAATTCACCGCAGACAATATAAACAGGATTTCAAACGAAATCCTTCTCACAATTACAAGAACTGCTGATTATTTACATTACAAACGTATTTCACGTCGCCGTTTGAATTTTCCTTCCGGTGCAAAAATACTTTCCAGCCAACAAAAAAGCATCAAGTTGTCTTGAATCACCCCAGTTCCAAGCATTTGACGCGGTTAACTTCCAACAAATGCTGATGTTACACCGTTTATCTACACAATTCAAAACAAAAACGTTTTATAATAGAAGCGCTAAATGCAATAACTTTCTTCAATTATACACAGACTTTGAGATTCTCGAAATGGAGCAATAAACGGAATTGACGTTTTGTTTATGTTCTTACAATGTTTTAATATGATGCGCTAAAATCTAATACCATCAAAATAAATATTATGACGCTATTTCCGATTGCCGTGCATATTGCATCATTTTTCATTGTCAATATTTAGATATGATTTATAAACATATTATCATTAATTTACAAGTACAACAACGTGGTAATAAAATAATCATGTGCGAAACATCACAGAACAATAAACAATGGAAACGTAACTGCATGGACCATTTGCTACACAAATTACAAATTCCACTGGTTACGTATTAAGGTCAGCATAAAGTCAAAAATGTTTTAGGATTCCACGCAAACACGGTTACTAGAAATAAATATTTAATTCCTCTTGCAGCAAACGCGAATAGTAAATATGATGTGGAAAAGAAAACAAGATTCAGAAATACACGAAACGTTGCAAACATAAATATAGAAGAGATGTTTCCGTAATTTGCCTTCTCTTATAGCAACTGATAAATAAATAAATAAAATGACACAATTTATGTGCATATCTCAAAAAATATATCACATACTGTGATTTGCTATAAGCAACGCATCACTTTCTCCTCCCATGTGAAACCTTCCCTTTGATACCAAACTTAAAATAAATAAAAAAAAACTATTAGAAAAACAACTGACGATCGCTCAAAATTATTATTATATATTTCATTGTAGCTCTAATACATACATAACATATATGTATATTTTTATCCAACACCTCTCAGTGAATGCACTATAACTATGGCGATTTTAAACAAGGAAAGTAACAGATTATCCACTAGTGGGTATAATTTTGATAAAAGTCACCAGTGCATATTTTTTTATTTATAACAATAATAATAACACACAACACATTGGTACCTGCTTCGATTGACATTTTAATTTAGAAAATTTAAAGCATCTGTCACTGTCAACGAATATTTTTTAAATAAATTTTGCAATTATTAAGAGGTGTTGGATAAAATGTTACACTTCACACGTATGGGCAAAGTGGAATTACCCACTCGATAAAATTATCACACTCGCAGCCTTCGGCTTCGTGTGCTAAAATTTATCTCGTGCGTAATTCCTTACTTCGCCTACTTGTAAAGTAAATAACGATTATTTCTATGTAATATTATAGAAACACATATAAGTACATGTGACAATAAAATAAAAATTTATAAACAAAATGAGAACATCATTTCGTGACTATTTATTGTAGTCATAAAATTCTTTTAGATTATAAAAGCAATTAATTTTTATAACTTTGTTAAACCCACAGTAATTTTTTTTAATTGTTTTGCAGTACTAAATATCATCTGTAAGGTGATTGTATATTTACTATCCTTGCACATGCGGAGAAAATTCTGTATTTTTAAATTTTGAAAATGCTATTCCTCAGTTAATTCTTTTGCCTTGACTTGACTAGAAACAATTAACCACCAAACTCGATAGGGGTTAATCAAAATTTACTACATTTTTCAAAATGAATTTTGAATATATAATTAGCATTACCGGAGAATACAAGAAAATTGCAAATAAATTGTATTCGATATAAAATTACTAACATCTTTTTTCTTCAAGTGTATTATAATATCAATATTTTGCTGCTACATACATGATATAGAAGTTAAGCATATTGTTAATAATACAATCATATAACTATTATTGTACGGCGTACAATAATATAAATATTATTTTAGTTTGCAATTATTATCATTGAGAAAATGGTCAAATCAGATTCAAGGGACCTTAAAACATGTATTTCCAGGAAAATCTTGTAATCAATTTTTCCTAATACTGCGTATAATAAAGTAAAAAGTAAATGATTATTTTATTTCTTTGCGGTTTTTCTATTCACTTAAATATACACAGTTCACAGAAAAAATTCAAACACGTGTTGCGCTAAAAAAAATATTTGTTTATGTTATTCTTTCTGCAATATTTTGCGTCTCAAATTCATTCATTTTATTCAAAGTTTCGCACGCATAACTATAAATATTTTAAGATTTTGTTTACGCCAAAAAATTACCGAAAGTAAACACAACATACATCATTTGTCCAAATTTAAATTCGGCTGCTACTTTGAAAACAGATTACCCCGAAAATTTTTTGGTTATAAAAATATCCAATCGATATGTATTTCTGATCACGTGTGACAAAAACTCATAATTATAAATGGTCTAGGGATATTATAGCTGATAATTTTTCGGAAACAGAAAAGCAAAGATTGATTAGTATTGAAAGAAATTGACTATTTGTGCCATTTTCTTTTGAATTACTATTGTCAAAAATGCAAGATGATGCATGAAAGTTTGTTGGTAAACGGAAACGTTAACTATGATATAAAATTAGTAATGTCACTACTTCATTGAATTTAATTAACACAATTAATGATTCGTAAGTTATAAACGGCGGTATGAAGTGTTCAAATTGCACATACGTCATAAAGGCAGTGTAGTATGACAGTTCCGGTGTATGACATATAGTTCTGCGTCATGGGCATCATTGCAGTGATATTTAATGTGAAAATCTGTAAATGTGAATGCGTTTCCATAAATAGAAATGCCAATCTACTAACCAATCTATTGGAACTCCTGTTTTGTATGTAAATTATAACTGACACCTTGAATCGAGAAATATTTATCGGTTCTCTGATGATGCTTCGCAGAAATCGAACGCGATTAATAATAAAAATGATACATTATGCAAATACCTATTTTTATTGATGCCTGGTATAAATAGACATTTATTATTATACAATCTAAGAAATAAAACAATACAGGGTGTTTCATAACTTCAAGTACATACGTTAATGGTATATGTTATTTGATATACTGATTACGAATCAAAAATAATTTTTTTAATTGCAAAATTATATTCCTTGTTTCCCAGTCCAAAATTTTTCGTTGCCACTGCTACAGGCTGGATGATTATGTTAATAATTATCGTTTCATTAAAAATAATTAAATTTTGTTTGCTTATTTTACTAGTATTGTAATTTAAATTGTTGATTACTTACTGTATTGTTTGTGTTTAATAGGAAAGCGAATCCAGTGCAGTACTACAAAAAATGTTTTAGGTAAACAACCCTTAATTTTTCGAATTAAAAAAAAATTCTTTTAGATTCGTAATCAGCATATCAAAGAACATATACCATTAACGTATGTACTCGAAGTTTATGAAACTCCCTGTATATTGACTGGTGGTCAAAAGGAGCGCCCAGATTCACATACAAATAATTGTAATTCGTAGCTTTGATAAACGGGTTACGTACTGTTTGTTCAAACTATTCTCATGTATTTTTGATTTTTATTTAATTTGATTAGTGGCTATATTGCCTAGTTGATGTCTAAGCATCTAGATTATGTATAAAGGAAAAATAACAAAAGTAAAGAGATACTTGTATTAATTCCGATTTTTGAGAGATGAAATAAAATGTATCATATTATATTTTTAAATAAATTGTATTACATGAAAATTAATTTAAACAAAATAATTCTCTCAAACAAGCATTCATGTTCTGAAATCAAGTTAAATAAATAATATAGGAACGGAAGGAAATTTAATAATGAGTAAATTGGAATACCGGCAAATCATATTAGAGCGCGTGTACACGTTAATAAGTTTTGTAAATTAAAGCAATGCGAACGTAATTATAAGGTACTCATTATTGATGAGCGAAGCATGTTCAACATGGCAGACGTTTGTAATCAAACAGAAATGATGTAGTGTGTGTTATACGATAGGTAGTAGAAATTATTAGAAATATAATTAGAAATTACAATACACAATTAGAATTTATCGTTTGTCTTAATAGTTAGTAAGTATTTCCTTTACAGTGATTCAAATTAACGCTGTGGAATTGTCATTTTTGTCGATCAAGTATTGGGTATTATTTAAAATTATAAGATTTAGAAATAAATTCCTATTACTTTTGGCATTTTCTGCTACAATACCGTGAGATTCACGATGCAATATAGGTGTCAATGATAAATCAATTTTTTAAAATTGTCGTTTCTTATGATTCATATCTAAATATCGAAATAGTGGAAGGACGATCTGGAAATAAATTAGCAAACATTTCACAAACATTATTTGAAACTATATCCAGAATTCTATCTATCTATCCCATTGTTATGGGGTCGTTCATTTTTTTTTCTGAAACTTTTAAGAAGTTTTAATTGTTATTCATTAAGCCACAATGATTTTTTTTAAATATTGTGACGTCATTATAGAGGTGTTGGTGGATCTCAAACAGTAGAGATTTAAATAATTTTTGTCACAAAAACGTTCTATTTTATTGTAATAATAATAAAATAAGTAAAAAAATATATGACTACAATTATTTACAATCTGTACTGTTTAAAAATCCAGCAAATCTACAAGACGTCACAACATTAAAAAAAAAATCATTGTGGCTTAATGAATAACAATTAAGACTTTCTAAAAGTGTAGATAGTCTTCAATTTAGATAAAGTTTCATAAGAAAAATTTAAAAAATGGTGAAAGACCCCATTCAATTTTTTTCTCCAAATTTCTCATATTCCTTAACTGAAGAATTAATTTAATAAAATAAAATCAAACCTCCAAATGGATTCAGTCTTGAACATTTGCTTAATCAAAAAATTGTGTAGTTTTAATTGATCCCTCTTTGTTGTACTGATGATGAGAATTTAAAATTATAAAATATTTTGGATTCAGTTCTACAAATATATTTATGTGTCAAACGTTTCTGGTTTTCAATATTGACCAAAATCAACTGAATTCTTCACATATTCATAACAAATATAATTATAAAGTTTCCTTACTCTGTCTTCTCTCATTCGTAAGTTATTGAACATACAAACACATATCCATCCATGCACACAGACATCATTGAGAAAATGGCTAAAACATGTATTTCCGTGGAAATATTCTTACATTAAGCAATGCACTAATAAGTGCGTCTAAATGCAGCTTCTCCCACAAACTGCGCATCCTAATTTCCTAGCATCCAAACGCTCTAGCGTTGAGTTACGGATATTAATTGCATCGGATACTCGTGGACAGTGCGGACACGATGACAGGTCACAGGTTTACTTAGTGCAATCAGTGGCCATCAGCGAGCTGCAGTGCCATTAGCAACCCGATGTTTGCTCAATTTAATATCACCTCGTAATGATAAAACAAATATGCAACCGACCGAAATAAAACAATAACGCCGATGTGTGGTAACAAGTGACTGTTGACGTGATGACACAGTTTACTTTAATTATTAAAAAAAGTAATTAAAAGATAAGAAAATATAAAGTAGTTATTGTTAGTTGAGATGGGGATTTTTGTCTAGTCTGCTAATGTCTAGTCTATAGGAATATTTTTATAAGGAGTAGTGCACGTCATCGATAAATGTACACATTTAAATAAACTATAAATTTGCAAGAACTATTGCAGATTGTCCGATACACTTTAATTTTAATATTGCTGTTTATAATTCACATATTTTGGGTGCTACAGGCTGACTACTTGTTCACCTTAATAGTATATTACGTACCGTGAACTGTAAGTGATATTTTTTAGGTCGAGAATGTAGTTTGGGATGTCGAGACCCGTAGGGTCGAGATTTCCTAAACATTCGAGACCTAAAAAATCACTTACAGTTCGAGGTTAGTAAGTTATTTTTTGCAATACCTGCGTAAATATAAGAAAAGGAAAAATAGGTATCAAAATTAACAGCTGTTGAGGTTAAAAATAAAATTTGTATGATATGTATTTACTTACCATCCACCATGAACGGTAAGTTTCACTTACCATCCACCATGGACGGTAAATAAATGATGTAACCATGAAAACCAATTTTGCAATAAAAATTCCACTTACTGTGTTTAAATTTTGTTATTAATGGGTAACTTACAGTACAGGTATTGCAAAAATGTGATTTTAGTCGAACAAAAACCTCTTTTATACTAGTATCGTAGTAACCCAAGAACGTCGCACATTCTGATTGTACCAGGGAGAATTGGTCATGAATCAAGTACCAACCACACCACAGTACTTTAAGTTTTGATTCGTTTAGGACTGTAGTACCATTGATGATTATTACTCAGAAATGTTGATGGTAAATGGCGATATGATATATTGAAGTATTATATTTATTTAAAACAGAAATGAATCTACAGAACGTTAAATTTAAGTGTGCCACCATTTCTATATTAAATTTTTCTCAGCTATTTTGTTATATTAAGATACGATATGTCCAAGAATAATTCATGACCAATTGGACAAAATTACAGATGCTGAACAATTTTCATATATAACACCCCAAGTGCATGTCAAATTATCGACAATTACATGCACGAGGGATATTCGAAGGACTATTTCCCGATTAAAATTTAGCCAAACGCTGTTTCTCTCATAAAAAATAAAGCAAAATTTAAAAACTTCATTTGACAGCAAGTCAGAATCACATTGGTAATTTGCACTAGTGCGAATTATCGATAATTATCGTGTAATTCTACGTTGATTGGACGACATTCAGAAATGTCAGAATTCTGATTGGCTTAAATTTTATATGAGAAATAGTCCTACTAATATATTAGTTATTGAAATCTGAGAAAGCAGAATGCTACACCCGAAATGGATAAAAGTTTTGATAATGTACCTACTTATTTATTACTACAAGTGAACACTTTTATAATATTTTAAACTTGATTTTGTATTCACGAAAAATGTAAAATAAAATTCCAGAAGACTTATTTCAGGCATTTTGCTTCAAAACCAGTAGGGTAAATATCTCCGTGGTAACGAATTGGACTGTGTCCCGTGAGATCCTCAGTTCGAATCCCACAGCCGACAGTTGTCATTTTAAATTACCCCTGTGGTTCCTCTTCTACTAACATCTTTGGGGGCTAAGATTTAACGGCTGGTAACCACACTTCATACGCAAAAATATATCACTTACTGAGATCTGTTTAAGCAGAGTGCCACATCCATAATGGATAAAAGACGTGATGACATATATGAAAATATGTAGATTGACTATATTGCATAAATTAATTCGCTAGCCTGAATATTGCATACATAATAGTTATTTACCCAATTAGCGGGATATAGAGAAGATTATCGCACGCATCTGAAAGTTGCGCGAGATCGTAAATCGAGTTTGTGTATAACATAAATGCGATAATCATATAGTAAATTTTATCCATAATCATTCGGATTTAATTTCAAATCAAAGTATCGACATGTATAGTTTTTAAAATGATAGCAACATATTGGAAATCCCGACAACCAAATAAACAGTGCGGTAATATAGAAAACGCACTAATGCGGTAATATAAGTTGTTACCTATAAATATTTTCAGATTTTAATAGTAAATTATATTCCCTTCATAAAATGTACAATATGATAAAGTATATAAAATTACAAATTAAGAAGTTATTCACGTCTATAAAATATAGTAGTTAATAGTAAAAAAATAATACTGCTATTTTAAACCAGAATTTACATATTGTTGCACTCAATAGAGAACCTTGTATACAAATAAATATGTATGTAAAATAGATAGTCACAGTAAGTGATATATCAAATAGATTTTATAGAAGTTTTCCTCTATAACTTAAAATAAGAGAGTTAGAAAAAGGACAGATCGATGAATCATTCTGACTAAGAAAGTAAAAACTGTGATCCTTGAAACCATTGAAGATCTTAGAGTTTGTATGTTGTTGTTTATTGGCGAATTCATGAAGAAGCCACATGTGTTGGAATATTTGTTTAAAATGAGTATGCGTCGGCATCGAAATATCAATAATCTGTTATCCAAATTCAATTTTCCCGGAAGGAAAAAGGATAACAAATAGATAACATCCTGTTATTTTTATCAAATTTCCGTTCAGTCAAACAGAATCGGAAACAGAGCAGGAAAACTGCGTAGGCGTGGGAGTTGTTAATACCATGACGCACGGAGAAAACAAAATTCACTTCGGCTCGACTTCCGATGTTTCTTTCGAGTTCGTTTGTTTATTCGTTGGTTTGTTTTTATAACTTTGCGTCGAAAATTCAACCAGGTGCGGGTTACGTTTTTCATCGGGCTCGCGTTACTCATTCATTACACACATTTACATCATTTGTTAGTAGTGGAGTATCGCGATCACGCCATCCTTGAACGAGGATTATTTGCTAATGCTATTCTGGCGTACTGTGTAATTATATGAATTTTCTTGTTCATACTTTGTAATAAATAATATTAGATTACATTTTAAATCATTTCTTTGAAAAAATAGTTTCATGATGTGCAAAATGATTAATTGTGTAAATACATGTAGTTTCTAATTCAATCATATAAAATCAAACTCAAAATCTATATTCGAGTTTCGATAATTAAGTTCTCATCTAGATAAAAAAAAAACTTTCAGTATGTATATTTGTAAAATTATGAAATACTTTTAGATTCAGTTCTGTATTCTTTGTTATTTGTTAAACTAGAGACGAAATCGCTTCTTTTTCCCCCTCTAGTTCGAAGCCCATGAGGCATTTCGAACGAGAGTGAAAGAAGAGCTTTCCTCTCGTGTTAGATACAACATTTTTTTCACGACATGTTTCTAAAAACGATATGCTCGGACCTAGAATACACTTCGAGAACACAACTGACAGACTGACACGTTAAAGTTAGGTTATCAGACACAAGGCGGTGTAGCAGTGTTGCCAATGAACCAATATTAAGTATCTTTAATAAGTTGTCAAATTGTGGTTTAATAAGAAACAGAAAAATATAAGACATAATTGTAAGAAAATTTAAAGTATGTATATCACTGAAATAAGGATTTTGAATAAAATTAGGAATTTATTTATAATTTTTATAATATATTTTTGTAAATAACATTCATATTGGTAACACTTCTATATTTTCTTCTCTAGAGAGGAACAACATATTTTCCTCACTATTTCGGGAGAAGAACGGTGGGGTTTCCTACCATGTCGTTAAAAAATATATTTCTTTAAACAACGTTTCAAATTATTGACCATAATTCTTCAAGAAGCAAATAAATGACATAGATAAGTGCTTATGTTATCCATTTGTTTCCGGATGAAAAATTATATCTAATAATTCGAAACGTTGTCTATGTTTAAATAAAACAATAAATTCACTTTATTTCGAATATGAAATCTGTTGCGAAAATAAGTTTTAATAAAGGATGTTTGTAATAAAATTTAGTACCTATAAAAAATATTGTTGATTTTACAATTTTACAGCAATAAAATTTTGATTATTTTCTTCATTACATTACAAGCCAATCAGAACGCTTCATTTCCACCAAGTACAGCGATAATATTTTGATAGAATTCTTACACCACATTCTAGGCAATTTTACCATTTAAACATTTAGTTTGTTAATTTTAATTTTAATTCTAGAAATAATCAACCGAATATAACTTGAGCTATGAAATTATTTGGTAAAATTCTTCATAATTCCAGCGTAGAAACAGCGATTTTTGTCAAAAATGACACTACAATTACTCTAGCTACGCTGTAGCGATCTAATTATGTCATTTGTGACACTTGGATGTCAGTTTCTCCGCAACAACTATTCGAAATTTTACCGATAAATTCTTGAATCTCGTTATGTTACCTATAATAACTTTTTTGTATCTACTTCAAATTTGGAGAAAAACTAAATTGTAGATATATTTAATCATTTATTTTGGCAAATGATATTTAATAAACATTGATTAAAGTAAATCTTATCGAACTGAGGATCAAATTAGAAAATTGTTAAAAGTAAGTTTAGCACGATCGTCAATTGTTTTATTTTATAAGAGTTATTTTAATCCTACAAGAGAGGTATCAGTCAAGAAAGTTGAATAATAATAGTTGCTCTGTGAACAAATAAATAACTAAATCTACTTAATGTGTTAAGAGTGAAGTTATTAAACAATAAAACTTAGAGTTACCTGTATAAGAAAGTAGTATTTTCTGCTCTAGTTTTATTATTATATTATGACCAGACCAATGAACAATGGAAGTGTTTCCTAGTTGCCCTGATAAAGCCATAAGCGTAGCCGAAACATTGACGTTTGATTAAATAATTACACACTTGACTACAGTCGTGAATATTTTTTCAATCCTTCAAAAATAATAATCCCTACCAGTCAAGATTCTACTCGGGAACTGTCAATTTACCTTCAGGAAACTCCAAAACCTATACACAAATACGAGTATGTTGATATTTCCGCGCTCCAGCGTATCACAGCAATATGTTTTCGTATTCTTCGCATGTCAGTTGTCCTCATTTCAATTACTGCTCATATCCGCTCGTCACCGTTACACTTGTCATCGCTTTGTCACTCCTTATCACGTTATCACTACGTCCTACTCCGTGCTCCCGCTACTACGTCAACGTGATCATCGCTCGTCTTTCAGGACCGACAACAGGGCCAAAAAGTAGACGAGGAAATATTAGATTACCAAATTATTCGTCTACCAATTGCGTAGGGTTCGGGCAATAGCAAAATTTACATGGGTCGATGTGGGTTTTGTTCTTGGGACTTTACCGATATTTTTCTGTTGTTTGGGTGTAAAAAAAAAAGAGTGTAGCCATACCACCGAAATTTTGCTATTGTGGTCAAGGTAAGCAAAAAGGTTTTTTTTTTACGGTTTTAGCAAAAATATGCAGAGAAGAGTCCATAAGTGTTACAAAACAGCAATAGCCCT
Source organism: Poecilus cupreus (assembly GCA_963942605.1). Taxonomy (NCBI): domain Eukaryota; kingdom Metazoa; phylum Arthropoda; class Insecta; order Coleoptera; family Carabidae; genus Poecilus; species Poecilus cupreus. Next base: position 34,603,065 of record OZ012714.1, read on the forward strand.
TACAAATTGAGATATTTTGTCCATTTTATTTGTCTAGCAGTTTTGACGATTGTGTACATTCGCTCACTTTCCGAATCAGTGACCAAAACTATCATATGTGTAGTACTATCGTCGCTGGTATCGCGTGCTCTGACCGCAAAAACAAAGTTTCGGGAATATTATTGCACTCTATTGTTTATTTTACAACCAAACAACAACAAAAATACAAATTAGTTCCCAAGGATACAAAAAAATTAAAATTTTGTCAACTTATGTTATTGGTCTTAGATAAATTTGAAGACAAATTTAAATAACGATGATAAGAATAAGATTCCTAAATAGAAACTTGAATAAGTAAACTATAGCACCTTCAATTATTAACTATTATCTATTACAAATGTGGAATTTGCTGCAGTCCTTTAGAGGGTAGCGTTTTTCTGAAATCGACAAATTTTGCAAATGGAATTATTATTATACAGAGTATACAAATGAAATAGGTGTATAGGAATTTCAATCCTATTTTTTTATACTGATGTATCTTTTTTCCTATTCACGTTACAGCAAAAATGTAAATAGAAAATTAAAAAATACATGCAATAATGTCAATTTGATTACCTAAATATGTGTGTTTCATGACAATAATCAAATTCAAATTAATATTTATTGATATTTCATAAAACTGTTCTAGATTATTCATTTATTTAAAAGAAACAAATAAACTCTCAATTACGTCATTATATCATTACAGTCTTAGGAAATTTCTACAACATTGTAATAAATAAATAAATCTAGCCGATCTCGGTGGTGTAGTGGCTATGTCACTAGCCTAGCACGCCAGGGGTCGTGGGTTCGAATCCCACTGAAGAGCATGGTCGTTTGTGGTGTTTACATAATTTCATAATCATCCACTCATGAGGCGGCATATGACCAAAGTAGTTAGTCCGCCTCTCATCTTCATAAAAAAAAAATCTAAATCTGTTTTACGAATTGTCAAATATTTTCCATTTTATTTAATTTTTTCTGGCTGTATATCGTGAAATACTAATATTTAGGTAACTATTTGCTGTAAAGTGAATTTATAAAAAGGTGCAGCAATATTGCATATGACGATACAAAATTATGTACAAATTTATGAAACAAGATTAATAAAGATATTTTACAAATTTTGATTCAACTATAATTTGAGATAAGTTATTCTTATATATTTTTTTTTCTACGACCCCTTAGAAATTTGCTCATTGTATGTTTGTTGTTGCTAGGGATATGAGGTACATTGCAAGCATCATGCGAAATAAATTTGTTTTGTAAGTATTTCAATACAGGTCACTTCATTTCAGTACAGATGTCATTACTAGGATACTTATTTAGAATTGTCAAATATTGGAATGGTGAAATATTAAATGAATAAGGAAATAATATCGTGGTCGTAGAAAAAGTATAGTGTACAACTCAAAAAGATTGTCCATTTCATACTCGTATGATTTACCATTTCATGTTTGTACAATATACTATTGTACAGTTTTAATTATTATTAATATTAATGGTTGTAGTCTTAAAGATAATTTAAAATTACTTATTGTTGATGTGGATAGTGCCCTGAACAAAATTGTAGAACAAATGTGTACTTCGAATATTCACATTTTTAGAATTATTTCTGTCAGTTCAACAGTATCATTATCAAGTCAATTGTTTGTAAACCATAAATGCCTAGTTCATTAAATGCTATTAAATTGACTTAAAAATATCCAAGCCAAAAAGAAAAAGCATCAGAGTCAATTAATTAATTATAGATGCATTAGCATCGCTACGATGGAAAGGCACCATTATTGCAGCCAACACGTGGATTCCCATAATATCCTTGTGCCTTTTGTGACGTTACCGCAGCAATGTGAAACCGGACTTGACTGAAAATGGGTTATCGTCATAATGACTGCGTTTACCACACTAATCGAGGCAGGAAAAGCGTATAATTTAGTTTTCCTCATGGCCCTCTGCTTTTATTGGCTGTTTATTGAGGGTCAAACCGGATGCTTTGATATTGTGACGTCGACTAGGTTTTCGGAATAACTATCACTTCCAAATATTTGTGGTTAGTTTTAGCGGTATTAAAAATCGTATAATTGTTTGTAAGAATTATTAGATTTAATTATTTTGTTCAATAAATTCATTTTGGTTTCGAAGAACATTGTGAAATTTTCATTAGTTGCGGTTTACCTTTTCCTAATGAATATTCCAAATTAGACAATTTTCTAAAAAGGTGCGACATCATAAAAATTAATTTATTCGATTCTTTTATAGCTCGTATAATTAATAGGTGACACTTAAGATTTTTCTTGCTATTACATTACAAGATATGAAATAGATAGCTCCGTGGTAACCCATCGGATTGTGGAACATGAGATCCTCAGTTCGAATCCCGTACCCGACTGTCGTCTCTTTTAATATTAATAATAATAATTATTATTGGCTTAGAAAAAAATAGTACAGAATTTGTAGCCTAGTCAAAATCCCCGTAGATAATTAATATTACAGTTATACAATATACATGATAAAACCATATTATTTAAAAAAGTACATAAAATAACAATAGATTTATATGTTCATTAAAATGACAATATATAAAGAAGTTATAAAATAAACATTAGTTATACAATATTTTCGAAAAAAAAAAGAATTATTTAAAAGATACATAGATTAAAATTAGATTTATGTTCATTAGAACGGCAATATATAAAATAGACACATTAATACAGAAACTGCTACAATTTAAAAACTCATCAATTGAGTAAAAACTATGCTTAATTAGTTCAGCTTTAATTACTCTTTTAAAATAATTTAACTGAGCGGTACGCAGTGCAACTGGAAGTAATATATTATCCCTATGGTTCTCATTTTACTTGTACCTATGGGGTTGGTGATATGACAGCTGGTAACCGCACTTCATGCATAAAAATATAGAGACGCTAATGGTACTATTACTTTAAATTCTAAATAATTTTATAAACACAAAATTATTTTACACAACTTAACTTTTTTATATTTTAAACTGTAAATCTAATGCTTATAATCTTAGGATCATGTCAACATATAATAGGGAACTTCAGAATTTGGATCTTGATCTAGAAAAATCATCTGCAATTAAATGTTTCTATATTACACATAATAATATAACCTTATGTGTTCAAAAATTAAGCTATATAGTAAGTATCCCTTGTAAATCTTTGAAGCAGTTTTTGGATAACTGTTAGCTTCCTTTATATTTATAAATAAATAATTAAACAAATGAATTGCTCAACGAAATCTGCGAAAGTAGAGTGCCATTCTAAATAATGAGTAAATGGTGTGATGATATATTTATTTATTTTATTATGTATTTAAAATGAATATCACAAAAATTCTTTCAATTATATTGGCTTACTCCAGTCGACTTTGATACACTTAACAAGACCATCTGTAATATCGAGAAATGCCCGATTGGTAGGTATCAACATAATAACTTTTTAATAGAATAAAAATGTGCTCCAAATCTCTTTGCCCTTGGTGTATGCAAACGTCCAAGTTTTCACATATACAGTTTAATTAGAGTTTAACGGCTTGAGTTTATTGTAGGCTAGGGGTAAAAGCCGAGCGAGACAAACTTAACTAAAATTGCTTTTAAAGCTTTTCATTCTAAGCCTCTGGACTACCTTAGAATACTCATTTCCATGAAGATACGAAACCCAAATTCACATTAGTTCGTTCGTTTCAAATTATGTGTTTTAATGTTGTACAAAAGTCGAAAGATTTATTAAATTGTACAATTAATTTCTAATATTTTTTTACGTACATTTTATATTAAATAAATAATAAACTGTACAGCTGGCAAACTTTTTTTGTTGTATAACGTAATTTTGCTCTATCTAATAACCTACTTCACCATAGAGTAACTTAGTAACCACAAGTTTTTGACAGATTTATCCTGAGAAAGAATCCCACATTTCTTACAGTCTGGATTGCAATTCTTCTATTGTCCTTTAGGATGTCTTCGCAATTATTATTATTTTTTGCATTCATCATTACGTTCTATTATATTTAGATTGGAGATTAATCGGACCTACAAGCAGGCCATTCCAGTAACGGAATACTATTATTATTAATATTTAAAAAAAATTGTACCATGAATTGTACTCGTATTTTGATTTTGATTTAAACTCATGTGAATTTGGGTTCGTATTTACGTACTGAAATTTGGAGTTACCGTTTAATATTTTATGTAATTCAGTACACAATGACTGCTCTTTGTATTTCCAAGTAAGAAATATGGAAAAATACAAATTGTAGAACTTTACCCCAATCTGTTTCCTTGAAATTTTCTTACAACATTATTAGACATTCCAAAGAAATGTTCTACTGATTGCTCTGTACGATTTTCTGGAAACATTTGTGTCACATTTTACAACAGTCATGTAAAAATTCACACGGTCGTTCGACTGGCATTGCTTATTCCACGAAAAAATTGTATCACGTTCAACTATGTATTTTTTTCAAGTCTTTCCGGTCTGCTGCAACAATCTCTAACAAGGAGAGAGGGGCGAGCACAGTTCATTCCAGAGTTAAAATGTAAGCGTCGTTATATGGGCTTCCAAACTATCAAGAGATGGCGCTGATCACAAATCTCTAGCGGTACATGTCAGATTCATTTTGTATGGTCTTCTATGGCGAATGCGTGCTCTAGTTGTGCTATTTTGTGTTTTATTAGTGTATTTGGTAGATTAGTTTAGATTTTATTATTATTAATTATTGACTATAGTTATATTTACATTAGCCATTAGTTGTTTTGTAGTTTTTTTATTGTAGGTAAGTAGTTATTAACTGTAGCATTATCATTTTTCTTTGTTGATATTAGTTTGTAGTTGTATATATTTTCTAGTAGTATTTAATATTAATATTTTTGTAGTTATTTGTTGTTGTTTTCAGTAGTTTTATTTTACTTTTAGTTTAAAAAGTAGTATGGATTCATTTATTTGCTTAGATTTAGATAGTACATGTATGTTCGCACGTTGCTCCTTTATCTTCTAGAAGCATGGTAGAAGGCCAGCAAATAATAAATAGTGGCCACATAATATTATGTGGAAGTACATCAACAATATCATCGCAATTATCAATGCTCTTTTCCATGCCTTTAATTTGGCACACTGTCACACATCATTGTGACACCCCATTTATTCTTCACACGAACTAGTCTTTCACCTTTTTTGAGAATGAATGAAATCGAACTGTTCGACTTTTATTAGCAGAAGAACTGCAGCCATAAACAATGCAAATTTTTCTGTTTTTAACAGGTTTTTTTAGAGAAAACTCCATCTTAACCTCTAATCTACAAATTAAATGTAGTACTTATTTAAATAATACGTCATAGATAAATGTAATACTTCCATTGAAATTCTTCTATAGTCACTACTGTTGATATAAATTTAGAAAAAATAACAAATAAGTTCAAATTCTTTAAATAAATAAAAGCTCAGAATAAACGTCAAAAACACAATGTACCGCGAGACGTAGTTCAAAATTCTGCCGCTAGTTAGCGTATTTTAATATTGGAAGCCCAATACCGAGTGATTCAGAAACGTAGACCATGAATACATTTCCGTTTTCCTCGAGAAACAGACAACAGATGGTGTTTCACACAATATGCAGCGTCTTTCATTTGTTACACTCGCAGCTAACTAGATCTGGCAACGGATAAAATAGCAGTGCTCGCGTAGTTTGTGATATCGTTTATTTTAACGCGTATCTTTGCGCCTGTAAATCATTTTGATATATGCTAAATGTTCATTGTTTGGAGCGAAATTTACGGAAATGTTTTTGTTTCAAAGTTATGACGTTGTTGATTTGGTAAATTGCTGCGTTTGTTTTGGTATCATAAACAAAGTTTTGAAAAGTTTATTGTTGACGACTTTACACTCTGATATCTGGTAAAGCACTGAGAATTTGTTCACAATGAAATATTTTATGATTGATTGCATCAGATAAACTCAAATTTCAAGCTTGATCGAATCAAATACTGTACGCCAATTTCTGCTGCGAAAATTTTTGCTTTAAAATTTTCTGAATATTAATTTAATTAGATAAATAAATTGGATCTAAACCTACGCTATTCGTTATTTCCAAACTGAAAATTGTCTGCTTCTGTATTCAAAACGAATCTATCGATTTTTAAATTACAAACATTACCCAGACAATTTTTTTGAAATTACCCAGAATCCACAGTTACCTACACCAATTATGATAATTCCCACATAATTAAACTGCGATTACTTCGTATCAGGCTAGTTTAAATGGTTGCAAATGTGCTCAGCAGATAAACTTCCAACACGTTTGCTAGACCCTACATCAGGGTTTTCCAAACTGTTTTCCACGGGGAACTAGTGCACTACTTCAACAATATTTGCAGATATCATGAAACATATAAGAAATCAGAAGATTTCTACCTGGCTGTTTCTATTTTTATTTATTTGAATAAGTTTTTTTATAAACTGCTAAACCAATTGAAACGATATATATTGTATATCATTAAGTGTCCCATTACTTAGACGATTATAAAAAAAAAATCTAATGTGGGCAGCACATAACCTCCCGCCCAATACTACTCTTAAACGATACAAAATAGTACTTGATGATACAGAAACATACCTTCTTATTTATTTATTTTCTATTTATATTTCAGAAACTTAATTTTATTTCGTATTTTAATTTAATTTTTTGGCATTTCAATAAGAAAACAGCTTCACAATCAAAATGACTTGTGTCACATTTCGTAAAAAATTGAAAATTTTTAAATGTTTTCATGGTGTACAAGGAGTGCAAGATTTATGAAATCCAATTTCTTTGTATTTTATTTTCTCTAAATCCAATGAAAATTAATAAAATTAATGTAATCAAAACAGATGTAAAATTAACTATTCTACAACTTTCAAATTGACATAAATTGTTGAAAAAGGATATTTAACCGTGTTTTTCACGAAAAACTGTTAAGGGCTTCAAGTAAACTGCTACTTCCGGTTGGCCAATTTTATTCAAAATCTAATCAGCACTTCATTTAAATATAAGAAGCAAAAATTCACAAAATATTATTTTTTGGTATTATAATATAGTTATGCGAGACGAAAAAATTGCCACAGACTACACACACAACACATACATACATACATACAGACATCATGGCGAAAATAGTAAAATCGTATTGTAGGGATCCTAAAACATGCTTATTCATTGAAAACTCACTACCCAATTTTTTGACCAAAAACAATACCTCCCTTACCTAGAGGTAGGCGGGAGGTAAAAAAAAAATATTTGAAAGATTTATAATGTACTGGAATATTATTTATTGTGTATTTTCATAATGAACTTTTGACACAGAATGTACACTTTAGTCTTTAGTAGATTTTAGCGCCATACGCTTTTGCTTAATGTTGAAATATTGTAAGATTAAATTAAATTTTATAAATATACAAATGATTGTAAAATCATCGAATATAGTATGAAAGGTGTTAAATATCTGTAACAGTTTTGGTTCCTCTCTTTGCAGGCTATCCGTGGGCGTCGCGCGGATTCCGTGGGCGCTACAAGCGATAATGCACCGCGTAAGTACCGTGGTGTCAAGTGCGCAATCGGGTCCAGTGCAACAGAGCGTTGCACAGCACAGCCACGGCCAAGTCGATGGTGGCGGCTATGCCGGTGCGCTGGACTTTTAATAAGGATGTTCTCAGTTTGTAAATGAATTAAATTAATTACGTCTGGGATCCAACGGCCCACGGATATGTGTATGTGATGTGCTCTGACTCTGACTGGATGAATGTAAGGATGTTGGTGGTTCGTGGATGAGATGAAGATGAAGATGGGACAGAGGCGGCCCGAGAATTAACACGATTCTTACAAATTTACCATTGAGTTTTGGTCTGCATAATGCATGTAGTACGCGATCAAATATATCGTATTGTGTCTCGTAAGATATTCAATATGATTTTATAATTTATATCATCTTGGATATCGTACGAGAAACAATATGATATATTGGTTTAAAATATTTACATCGTACACGAGACAAATTTTTCTCGTATTGAAACTGGCATACGCATGCGGCATGAATAAAAAAAATGCCAGTTTGACAGTTAACAATAACCGGTAAAATGGATGAACAATTATATGCTGTTGATATTGTTCTTACAACTTTATTTGCCGGGTGTGTAAAGAAATAATAAGTAATTTATAGTAATTTATGATTAAATGTACTAACCTAAAAACTGTCATCAAAATCATATCGTTTTCGTGAAATATTGGATGAAAAATGTGTAGTAGACGATACAATATTTCTCTTATTAGATATCGTACGAGAAACAATATGATACATTGGATCGTGTACTTACAGGCTTATCACGGAAAAAATACTGTAGAATTTACCGAACTATACGGTAAACTGAGGATATAAGATATTTTCTGAAAATGTCACAACAATTAAGAAACTAAATACAATATTTACAAAAAAAAAGTTTGGTTAAAATTCTACGGAACCTTTTATTTGTGGGATTCAAACTGAGAACCTCATCCACTATTTATATCTTAAAAGGTAAATTAATTTTGTAACATAAAGGTCATTCGCAAACATCTCCTATTTTATTTGATAAGAAATAATTTATTATTTATGTGGCTGAAATAGAAACTTGCTCTCTTGGGATACATTTCCACTTGCGACGTCATCGGATATAAAGTACTTTGTAAAATGTACTGCACCAAATTCAATATTCTTTTGTACCGTTTCCCAAATGTATTTCCTCTATAATTTAGTTTTAGTTCCAGTTCCAGACAATAAATATCTATTATGTAGTTGCATTTTTAGATGTGATGTATTTGTTGTACATGTCCAGAAAGAAATTTATTTTTCCTGCTTGAAATGAAGATATATTTCTAACTACTTTGTTTCTAATAATATGTATGTGGTATTAAAATGTCTATTGTAAATCAAGAAATTTAGTGTTATTGTTGTGCAGCTTTGATTTATGATTTATATGATTCTAAACAAATTAATTATTAAAAATTAGACGCAGAGATACGTGACATAGTTTTGGTAGGAGAAAGACTGGCATTATTATTGAGAAAGACATGGATACATATGTCAACTTTTGTTATAAGTAAGTTTCTATCCTTTCAATCAGAATGCTTAACTTGCACAAAGAGGACGATTTTACAGCCATAAAGTTTTTATAAAATCAGTGCACCATATTATAGAGTATAGACAACCGTTTGTTGATATTGCAAATTTTGACATTTAAACAATTAATTTGTGAATTTTCATTGAAATTAAGGATATAATCAATCAAATATTAGTCATGAGTTTATTTGGTAAATTTTTCATAATTCTTGTTATAAACAGTAGCGTGTGTCAAAATGACACTTAATAAATTCCTACAGTTAGGCTGTCGGGATCTGAACTAATTATGTCGTTTTTGACACTCAGTTGTTCATTTCTGCGCAACAACTATTCGAAATTTTACCGATAAATTCTTTTATTCAACATCTCTCAATAAATGCTCTTTTACTATGGCGATTTTAAACAAGGAAAGTAACAGATTACCCACTAGTGTGTAGTGTAGAAAGTCACTAGTGAGTATTTTTTTATTCATAACAATAATAATAACACACAACACCTTGGTAACTACTTCGATTGACATTTTAATTTTAACATTTAAAGCATGTCACTGTCAAATAATATTTCTTTAATAAATTTTTCATTTATTAAGAGGTGTTGGATAAAACGTTATACTTCACACGTGGACAAAGTGGAATTACCCACTCGATAAAATTATCACACTCAGCCTTCGGTTTCCTGTGTTAAAATTTCTCTCGTGAGTAATTCCTTACTTTGCCCACTTGTAAAATAAATAACTATTCTCTCAGTTTATTACCTATAGCAAATTATTTTAATTCTGGAAACTATAGGTTTATTCGAAATTTGTGTACGATATCAATTGAACGTAAATATGCATACTCCGATTATATCACTTAACATATATGACAAACGTTAATTTTAAAGCAATGTGACCCACCTCAATTTATGCTTTTCCACTATGACGTCCAATGACACAACTTGAAATAATTTAGATTTAAAATCTAAAATATCATAAAATTACAAGATTATAGAAACTTTTTGTTATTGCTATTGGTAATTTACTTATTTTATAGTTCTTTTCTTTAAATTCAACGAAGTCTCAAGTTACATAAATATTTCAACATGCCTTTTATCCGTTTTGGGTGTGGCACTCTAACCAGATCAAAGTAGGTGAAAAATATACTTTTGCGCATAAAGCGCGATTACCAGACGTCAAGTAATAGCTTCCAAAGGATGACAACTGTCGGTTCTGGGATTAGAACTGAGGATTCTTTTAACACCTGTATATGAATGAAGTAAATAGTGTCACCCACTCCTAGCTCCAACCCTGCGCGGCAAGTCGTCCAAGGGTCACTTTCAAAACAAAAAAGTCCTCCTGTCAAGAAGAGCCCGTAAATTCAAGATTTTTTGTTCGTGTCGATTTTTATGATTATTTTTTCCTCTCGCAGCCAAAACACGAAACGTCCACTACACCCATTCACTGGTTGACTCCGAGGTCCGTGGGCTGCAGCCGAATCTTGCTACAGGTACCATCACCGCCGCCGCCGCCGCCGCCACCCTATTTATATGCATCCGTGCGTCCCGTTTTGGACATGCCATTCAGACACGCCAGGTGAAAAAATAAAACTACGCCAGAAAAATAAACACGGTCCAAGTTGGCTCGGAGCAGGATCTTGTGAATGAACGGCAACAGTTGAATGTTGCTGGTTTAATCAATGCAAGGATCACTTTTGGGTTGCTTATTAAAACGGTGGATTTTAAATTTATTCGAATGCATTTTTACTTTCTTATACTTTGTATAAGAAAGTATTGGAATCACGAAAATAATCGCTGACGAGATTTTTGCGGAAATACATATTTTGACGTCCACTGAATCCACTAGGACCAATTTCTCAATGATGTCTGTGAGGATGGATGGATGGATGTATGTCCGTGTGCGCAATATTGCATGAACGAGACAAGATATGTAAACAAAACTTGGAATTTATAAGTTTCATAAAAAAATAAAGAGCTGAGTTGATTTTGAATGAAATTGAAAAACCGGAAGAGGAAGTTTACTGGGCACACTAAATAATAAATTCCAATTATTTCAAATGAAAGATATTTGGAATATAAAATATTATTTGCACTTTTCTTGAACATGATCTAATTTTGAGAAATTCTAAATTATATATTTAAGAATATATTTCAATAATCTTAGTTATGGGAACAAAAACAAAAAAAAATAATTTAATATATGTGTCAAACGTGTCAAATAAATGTGAAGTGTCAAAAATATGTGTCTTGTGAAATATTATAAAAGTAATAATTGTATTATTAGTTAGAAAGTTTTGAAGACAAGATATTAATTGATTTCTTTTTTAAAATAAATTCTTAGTTACAATGAAAACAAAAAATCTATATATCAAATAATTGTCAAAATAAAGTCATACGCAAGGAACAAGTCATACGTGTTCAGTTCGTTTTATTTGTATAAGAAAGTAGTGTGGTGCCCACACCAGAGTTTTATCTTTTGAAATTACACTTTTTCTAGCTAGAAACTTGAACTAAATTTTAGAAAAATTTGTCTAGAATTACAAATATCTATTAAATTAGTTCCAAGATCATTCGTCAAGTAATGCTGCCAATCCAACAACAAAAAACAGTTTTAACCGAAGTTTTGACGTTTTGAGTATTGTTTTAAAATGAATAGAACAAAACGTAAAATGAAAAGAAATTTAAATATCATACTACAAAACAACAAATAAATAAATATTTATTCAAGATCAAGACATAGTGTACGTGTACAAAATAAGGGTAGCATAGATCAAGAGTTATACAAATTAATATAAACAGAAAATTAAGGACGAACAACAGTTAACTACATCTTATTAAGTTCACATTTTAAATTACATGTTTGGAGTACAGATTTATTATTGAAAATAACCAGTTGCAATAAGCAATAAAATAAATATCTGTTTACGTATGTTGCAGGAATAACAAACGATAAATGCATATTTGTGAACACGGATATAAAATTAATTATAAGGAAAAATAATAAATTTCTTTATATGCTTACAGATAATTAATATTCATGTACAACATAAAATACCTAGTACCTCATTTAGTACGCTACATTACACGGTGCATAATGGTACTTTAAAATAAGGAAAACAATATATACGGCAGTCAGATTTTTATTGTCTTTTATTACTTTCTTATTATAGGTCGAGACGATTTCACTAAATATTACTAAAAATTTGATTTATTATTATTGAGTTTCTAAATAATATAAAACCTAAGAAACTCAATGCCGTAGAGGGATCGTCACATCTCTTATATTTTTTGCTATACTCGTATAAATTATATTTGAGGTTTTTTGAGGAACTATAATTAAAAAGAAAAAAATATGTATAATATCGAATGGTCCTCATGATTTCCGTGAATTTTATGACAAATTAACAAATTTAGAAAATATACAATATTGTTTTTCAAAATTTTGATCGGCGATATCTATAAAAATATATAAGATACCAATTAAGAGTATTGACCATTCGATTAGGCTCGTCAAAATAGATATGTATGTAAATTTTCAAAATATTTGGTCAACGCGGTAATTATTTAAAAATTACCTAAGATTGTAATAATCTTAACTTTATACCCATTGAGTTTTTGGGATTTTAGACTTTTTGCCTTAAAATTTGAAACCCTTAATCAAATATTTATATTTATATGCATTTTTTTGACGAGCTGAATCGATTAGTAAACACTCTACGTCTGTATCTTTAATATTTGTCGGGTTATTATCAATCAAAATTTTGAAACAAAATTCAAAAATTTTTAACTTTTTAAAAATTTACTAATTTATCAAAAATGCACGCAAAATACCAAACTGTAGACAACTCTTCAACATCTTGCATAGTTTTTGAGTTACAGTTTCATTAAGTTCCATTCCGAAAAACTCCAAAAAACGTCATTTCTAAAAAAATTAAAGAGATATAATGAATGGTTAAGACTGAAATATTTTATAACCTAGCTATAATTATACATAAAACTTTATAGACACATTCTTCTAATTGCTTCAGCCATATTTGAAACAAATACAATCAAACACAACTGAAACTTAGAAACTGTCTTCCTTTTTGAAAACTGTTAAAAATCACATTAAATCATATTCGTAGTACATTTAAAATAAATTTGTTATTAAAGTGGTATTAGAGTGAGTAGATAGCATTATGTTATGTTCTTTACGTAGTAAAACGATAACACTCGTAAATCGAGTTATCGTGAAAATCCCAGTGAGTAAACATTTTCCAATTCTTAAAATTTCATCAAAACAATCATTAAAAAACTTATAAACAAATCCATCTGATTCCGGATACACTTAACAAGAACTCTTACGATTCGACTTCGACATCGATTTCTTCGAACCGTCAAGAAGTAAACAACTCGAAATAAAAAATGCCAATGATAAGATTTCGCTAATTCAGAAACAAAATAAAAACAAGAAAACAGTGAGCATGGGCGGATATGGGCAGGTGGTCGTCTGCGATGGCCTGTCCAGGTACGGACCAGGACCGGTGGTAAATTCGAATGGGCCGGACTGGCCCGCCCAGTTCCTAAATTGGGAATTGTATAATTGCCGGGGTATCGACAAAGGTTTTTGCCATCGTTCCAGGAAAATGGTTATTATCAAAAAATTGCAGGCTTTATTTTTTGGCTGATCGGTGCATTTTACCACCGCACAGGAAATGGACTTTACTGTTTTATTTTACCTTGTCCGGTTCACTTTTTGCTGTAATTATCAATTTATTTGAAACCTTGACGAAATTATCAAATATTCCACAATATACACAAAGTATCATGGTAATGAATCATAATTCATTCAACTGCAGTATTTTTGCAAAAATATTAGTTTGTTCAGTCAAGTAAAATACTCGTAATTACGCGTAAATTATAGGGGAAACTGGGTACGGTTGAAACAGATTTGCTTTTGTCGAACAAAGCGTATTTATATGACGGAACTTTGAAACAAATACATCGAATCAAAGGGTGTTTATCGATCTCTAATTAGGTACAATAGTTATTTTTCCAGGTGCATCAGTTGCTAAATCAATCCAAACAAAAGTCTATTCTTGTTTCAATTGACCCCAGTACAGGGGTCGGTTAAAATAGATGTTAAAGTCGATTAAAATATTAAAATACGTTTTAACATGGTTTCATTACGTAAAAAACACAGAAAGTCTTAAAGGATCATTCATAAAGTATTCTTGAATTTTACTAAAAACTTTATTGAGAGTTACATACTCTATTTGGGTATTTTTTTCATCTCCACTTGCATCTCTTCTTTTTCATGTCTCTCATTAATGAAATATGGTTAACACCATGTTTCAACCGTACCCATGAAAAATGTTTCAACCCTTTACGAGTATTAATAAAAACATGAATAGTTTCTGTACGGTAGGAGTATAATAAGTAAAACCAGTTTCAACGAGAAACAAAAGCTTTTTTTTGTAAAAATATTAAATTGCATATCATTGCGCGAAAATGGAACATCAGGTAGAAAATCGTATACTGCAGATATGTGAGCATTTTAAATTTAAATAAACTTTGTTGATTATATTTTGACGCTTATTAAAACCAATGAAATGCTTTCGTGTACCTATGTCACATGTCTCTGTTTTAACCAATCCTGTCATTATTATACTGAGAATAAAGCTCTTGTGATTATTCCTGGGAATAATATCTGTAGCTTATTTGTTTTTATTGACAAATGTCAAATGTCAGATAGTTATCATCAACACCAGTCAAAAATGAGCAATAAGATAGATTTAGTGTCGTGCCTGATGATGAAATCAAAAAATAATCTAATTAAATATAACTCGTGAGTTCGATAAATTAGAAAATAATTTTCCAGTATCTTTCTCAAACTTGTTACCATTTGGCTGACAACAAGTTTTCGAAAGATCTGTCAAATTATTTTCAATTTATTCTCACTCTCTTCTCTTGTTATATTATTACTGAAATTTTTTTAGTGATATTTAAAATAATGGCTTAAAATAAAAAATACAGACCGGATGAATCACTCAGTAGGTACATAAAATAACCTTTAAATATACAATACTTATTTGGGTAAAGTACTGTACCTACATTTATTATATTAGGAGTTCTGAAAGTTTCTTTCAATATTTAAAATAATCTTTATTTCGTTGATTTTATTATAGAGTTATCTAACAAATGGTAATGGAAAACATGTTCAAATTTTACCCAGATAACACAATAATAAATCTGGATATAATCCAAGCGGAGTGGTACACCCAGAAATGGGTAAATGGCGTAATGATATATTTATTGTTGTATAAATAAGTATTGTAACGCGGAAAAAACTTATCATTTTATTGTGTTGTATATTGCGAAGAATAGTAGACGTGGATAATTAGAAGAGATCTGTTGCCATCCGCCGAGAATGCATTGCAAACAAATTGTAAATGTATGTTTTTGAGCTCAATGGAAATATTTGTACTATATAATAAATGATAAAATACGTATAAATGTCATGACTTTTGAAATATAAATATTCAAGATATCAATGCAGAACAAAATCTATAAATAGTCTATACTATCAAATTCCAATCCAAATCGTAACCTATATGAATTATTTGCGGTATATTATGAAAGATTTTATTCATTTCGAGATATATTTTCTGTCACCACTGAAATATTTCACAGCCAACTAGTTCTACAAATGCAGTATTTCAGAGACTATTTCCCTCATAAAATTTAAGACAATCAGAATTCTGACATTTCTAAATGTCGTCCAATCAACGCAGAATTACACGATAATTTTGCACTAGTGCAAATTATCGATAATTCTCATTAGTGCAAATTATCGGTAATTCTCATTAGTGCAAATTACCAATGTGATTTTAACTTGCTGTCAAATGGAGTTTTTAAATTTTGCTTTATTTTTTATGAGAGAAACAGAGTTTGGCTAAATTTTTATTTAATCCTTCGAATATCCCTCGTGCATGTAATTGTCGATAATTTGACATGCCCTTAGGATATTATATGTTGACGTTTCTTTAAACCAATGAAATACTTTATTGTATGTCACGTGTCTGCGTTTTAACCAATCCTGTCAATATAATACTGAGAATAATGCTCTTGTGATTATTCCCGGCAATATTCTCTGTAGCTTTTTTGTTTTTGTTGACAGATGTCAGATAGTTATCATCAACACAAGTAAAAATGAGCAAATAAGATAGATTTAGTGACGTGCCTGATGATGAAATAAAAAAATAATCCAATTAAATATAACTCGATAGTTCGATAAATTAGAAATTAAATAGAAAATTTGGCAATAGCCACTCAAGCCCTACGGGCTTTCGTGGCTATTACCTGGCAACAAGTTTTCGAAAGATCTGTCAAATTATTTTCAATTTATTCTCACTCTCTTGTTATATTATTACAGATAATTCTGTACCTCTTACATTGTATGTATTGTATTCAGGTGAACATAACCTCTATATACTCGAGTACTCAATCTAATTTAGTAACTTGATATCTCTATTGACCTAGTCTACAATAGAGTACTTAATTACGATAATTAATCAGAAAACAAAGATAATTAAGTTAAAAATGTCAACATAGTACAATGATTCGTCTGGTGGAACATATGGACACCCATTTATAATATTTAAATTAATGAGCTGTTATAAATTTGAGAGGCCATTAGAAATTAATTGATTCATCTAAAAATATTTCCATAACTCATTTCGACAATAATTTACATTTATAAATCTTCTCAATTAATATTTAAATTCTTCTTTGACGCTGATAACATACCATTATATTTTTCAAAATTTATTGCTAATAATCAAAATAAGAAATCAAAACAAACACGAGATATTTATCAAAGATAATTATCTGAAATAAAGTACTCAAAAACAATCTACATTCCTATTACAAAAAAAATCTTATGATTAACAATTTAAATCAATAAAAAATTGTTTACTATACATATTAACCGGTTTTGTTATGATTCTAAGAATATAACTTAACATACTTCAGAAAAAGCCGGCGTCAATAAAAAAGATCATTAATTCATTTGTTTTCTGTTTACGAATATTACTACTTTCTCGAACTGTGTGTAAAAAATTTGCATAAGTATTATTTTTCTCATAACATGTCTTCCCAACATTGCACTTTGATTTTTTATTTAAAAAAAAACTACAGGAACGTGTTTGGTTTAATGAATGCAAATAATACACGAATTATTTATTTTAAAGTGGTCTAGAATGCGGCGAAAATCAAAATTATTGTTGTTTAAAGAGTAAGAAAATATTAATAAGAATAATTCAATATGTATTTATAATTCTAACAGATAGATGATAATAGTTTACATTGCAAAATCGTTACTCAAAATTATACTGACGAGCAAAGTATAGTATTCACCAAGTTCATAAATTTGACTTCTATAATTCCTGCAATTTCGACTACAATAGCGAAACCGTTTATGGTGAATTTATAGCAATAGAAAATAGGTTTCATGTACAAGATCTTTCTTTTCACTATTGTAGTCTAAATTGCAGGGGATTATAGAAGTCAAAGTAATGAACTTGGCGTATACTGTACCTAACTACCGGGCGAAGCGAATTCGTTATATATGCGAGCCAGTAAAGTTTGAATTACAGTCGAGCATTGTACAAATTATGATGTATTGAATTCTAAATAATTTTTAAAATTTTACATTTCATATTTTAACAATAAACAATCCACATGCATTTTTTTTAAATATTAGAAATGTCAACAAAATAAATTGGTTGCTATCATTATTTTTTAAATTAAGATCAAAACAACTTGATCGTTTTTAATAAAGAAAGAAAGCAAACTGTCGTCCAAAAATGCGACACATGTATGAAATAAATTGTTGTACGTCATACGACCGTAAACGATTTTCACGGTTCTTATTTCAAAATATCTTATTCGTACAGTAAAAAAAAAAAAACTTTACCGGACTTATATATCATCACGCCTTTTACACATTATGGGTGCGGCACTCTGCTTATGCAGATCTCGGTAGGTGATATATTTTGTGTATGAAATGCAGTTACCAATCGTCAAGTCACAATCCCCAAAGTTGGAGGGGGAACCACAGGGGTAAATTTAAATTGGCAACTGTCGGCTGTGGGATTCGAACTGAGGATCTTACGATCCAGTCTTAAACGTTACCATGGAGCTATTTACCCTATTTTCCACGGAGCTATAATAATATAACTAACTATTACGGGCTTAGGTCGTAAAAACATTTATAAAACTAAAAAGAGAGCTCAATAATAATAGATTTAGAACTTAGTATATCATAAAAGATCGAAAAGATATTCTAATATTTAACCGTAATGAATAGAAACTTCACCCAAAATAATTTTAACAACATCTTCTACATTGTTGCACTACACGACGGAGCCATTTAAACTATAATCAATAATATAGACAACATAATCTCATCTCTAATCTACTAAACCAGGATTAAAAATAATTTTTATTTTAAAAATCGAGAAGGTATTATTTTCTATATATTTTATAAACAAACCATAACTTTCTTTGTTCAAGATCACGTCACATGCTGTGAAACATGACCCAATTCATAGACAGCCAAAACTATTCAAAAAACGAATTTCATAATCTTTGTCACGTGGCAGCCAAATCCATCAAGTTGTCTAAAATATACAAATAGGTCATCTATGGGCGATCACGAGCAACATACTAACTAGTAGATGTGTCAACAGAGCAAACATGTGTACCAACATGATACATGCACATTCTATTCACTGGACACTGGTCTGCAGAGTGAATTATACCTGGCGGCTTCTAGTTTGAAGTGTAATTGATTCAGCTGTATGCGAAATAAATCAAACCTATAAATATCTAATGTGGGTTTTTTCTTTGAGGCAGAAGTATGGCATAGATTGAATAAAGATTTTTTGTTTGTACTCTTTGTGTCATTTTAACAATTTGCATGATTTTGTATATTCCTTTATTCGGGACACGAATTTCATTTCTCAGTTCTCACATAATAAATATATCAATATATCATAACATTTTTTGCAAATTCTGAATACGACAGGCTTTCAATTGAAAGCTTGAATATAACAGTTCTTACATGGATTTTCAGTTTTTGCAAATTGGTACTAGCCAGAGAGTACTTTATATATTAATAGCAAACAAATTTTGAAATAACTGTGTATTATAGTACTTGACTACTCTCAATCTTGAACAGTCCCGTGTTAAATTCCGGTTAGGTTTTGTATTTGCCTCTGTAGTGTGCTCGTAAAACAATTACAAAATTACGCTTGCAATATTTCATAATAACACCTCTTACAATTTATCAACAAAGGTATAATAAAATGAACTTTTTCCACATTAATAATATAACAAGAGAGTGAGAATAAATTGAAAATAATTTGAGAGATCTTTCGAAAACTTATTGCCAGGCAATTGCCAAATGGCGACAAGTTTAAGAAATATGCTGGAGAATTATTTTCTAATTTATCGAACTCTCGAGTTATATTTAATTAAATTATTTTTTGATTTCATCATCAGGCACGTCTCTAAATCTATCTTTTTTGCTCATTTTTACTTGTGTTGATGATAACTATTTGACATCTGACATCTGTCAACAAAAACAAAAAAGCTACAGAGAATATTGCCGGGAATAATCACAAGAGCATTATTCTCAGTATAATAATGACAGGATTGGTTAAAACGCAGACACGTGACATGCAATAAAACATTTCATAGGTTTAAAGAAACGTCAAAAAATAATCCATTAAACATCATCGGGGCCGTCACTTGACGACTGGTAACCGCATTTCACGGGTAAAGCATATCAGGTACCGAGATTTGCGATATCAGAATGTAACACAAAAATGAGCTTTTAGTCAATCTGAACGAAGCAGTCTTTTCAGAAAATAACTGGACATGGTAAATTATGCTCCAACGGAGATATTTATTAATTTGTGGGTGGTAGCAATGCGTTGGGTATTTATGTACTTAAGTATCAATTTTTGGTGTCCTATAGTACTTAATACTTGTACTGAAATATATTTTATTTTTTGTTACTTAATACTTGAAAATTTTAAGTATGAAAAGGAAAACTTATTTTTCGTTTAATAATCGTAAAAAATATTGAAGTACTTAAAAACTCTTTTATTTTATCATTTTAAAATATATTATAGTTTGTAACAAATCTAGTAATAAATATTCTTCCTAAGAAAAAAAAAGTACTGATACTTAAAAAACAATTATTTTGAAGTATTTTCGACGAAAAAAAAATGGTACTACTGACAAAATCTTTTCATTATTATCTACTACAACTACAGTATCCAACAAGCCAACCTTGCTCCATTATTCCATTTCACCCTCTTTGCCATGGCAACACAACAACCCTTAGTTAAAGTTAAAAGTAAGTTATATACATCTTTCCGTTGCTGGTCTTTCAAGTCAGGTAACCCCGTGTGAACCGTAAATGTGAACAGTCAGAACGAGACTGACCCCAACCAAGTGCAACAGCAGCGGCGGCACGAGCCTTGACATTTGACCCTGTCTCGCTCCGACTGTCGTAGAGGTGAAGAGAAGTGACTGTGTGGTTCAAACCACAGAACAGAATGCTACGAAGGAAGTGGAAGATGCATTTTGTGTAATTCATGTGAAATATGGTTGAGAGGAGATGCTAGTTATACTAACTTGAGGAAAATAAAGCAGACAGGCTAATGAACACTGGTCAAAACGAGGGTGCCGATTATAAATTTAACTAACAAGGTTTTACATTAATAACAAATATACATTGTAAAATTCTAAAGTTAAGAACAATCTAAAAAAATAAATCTAACCCCTAAGCCTAAAGTTGCAAGAATTTTTTTTTGTATCTACTGGTGCTAACCTAACTTTTTAGTTTTTAGTAAATATTTTTTTATTACTTTAAGACTTAGGGGGTTAGTTAATATTTTAATCTAAATACAAGTTCACAAATCTACCGGGTGTAAAATTGAAATGTTATTTTTTTACCTATTTCTTTACAGCAAAAGTGTAATTACAAAAGTTGTTTAGAATTTTAAAATACATGAAATAAGGCCTATTTGGTTAGTAGTTAGTATGAATCAAATTAAATTTAATATTTATTAAAAAAATTGTAATAAGGCCATGGAAAATTATACAAAAACAAAAATATTTGTCATTTCTAAAATTACATTAAGAGAGAGTAGTGTATTATTTTTTCCCGCGGAGTAAATTGAAGCTACCTTATTAAAGAAATATTATTTGACAGTGACATATGCTTTAAATTTTTATATTAAAATGTGAATCGAAGTAGTTTCAAGGTGTTGTGTGTTATTATTATTGTTATAAATAAAAAAATACTCACTAGTGACTTTCCTCAAAATTATACCCACTAGTGGGTAATCTGTTACTTTGTTTGTTTAAAATCGCCTTAATTATAGAGCATTTATTGAGAGGTGTTGGATAAACGATATTTATTTATTGATTTATGAAATGTCAAATATTTTTCGGTTTTGTTTAATTTTCCATGGCCGGGATACAATTTTCCTAATAAATATTGATTTTAATTTGATTGATATATCGTGAAATACTAATATTAAGTTACCTAACCAAATAGGCTCTATTGCAGACATTTTTAAAAATTTCAACAACTTTTGCTGTAAAATGAATGGTAAAAATTTACAGCAATATAAAACAAATAGCATTGTTATCCCCATATTCCACATTTCAGTTCTACAACCGATGTATTAAGGATTATGGTAATTGAACTATTATAAAGGACAATAAGCTTTAATACATAATTGCATTATAGATTTATTATTAAGTTCGATGCCTTTAAAAATAAATAATTTGAATACACAAAACGTAAAATATAAATATTAATAAAAACATTGAGAATTTCATTTTACGACCCAATAATATTTGCTTTAAATAAACCATAAAATAAATTCACCGAAAAAACTCTATTTTAAAATTCTGTTACCTTATAGAGGAGGAATATTTTTGGTCGTAAAAATTCATGAATTTTAATGTGTTCATCTCACATCGACTGAATAATTTCTAAATTTACCATCGAGTCAATATATACCACATGTGGATTTTTTTAATACGGCACCAAAATAAAATTTCATGATCCGAAATAAACTTGAATGAGTTCATTAGTCAATGATTCATAATTTAAAATCGAATATGAACATAGCGTATTTATCATAGTTAATTTTATTTACAGGAAACATATTATCATGAATATATGAATTTAATCAGGTTACAAAAAACTGCTTTATATTCTATAGAGAAAAAAATCATAATAACGCTCAATTAAACCAACAACTAATGTAGGTTGTAATAATATACCTTCGTGCCAAATATGATGATACTAATGACGCTTAAGTATTGGCTTACTTTAAAATATTATAATTTTATATTAAATGTTGGAATTTCTCTGAACTGATGCAATCACTGATAAGAAAAAGATTTAAGTAGGGTAGAAGAAAAAGTAATTTGGATGTCGTATATTTTTGATTTATTAACTCAAAAATAGATTAAAATACGATAAGAAAGGCGATATTAAGAAAGAATGATAACACATATTAGTTTTTGAAGCTTTGTAACTATGATTTTACAATTCGGTAAACGTATGAATGTTTACATTAAAATTATTTTATTATTTATTTTTTTATTCATAGATCTCTTATTTTTTATAAGTAGATTCTTTGAAGAAACGAAACTACATAAATATATTCTTGTCAATGCTCAGAACTGAGTAGATTTTGATCATAATTGTAACTTATTTCAAATATTTAAAGAGCTACAAAAAAGTTTCAAATGAAAAATATTTTCAATAATATGTAGAATAACAAATGTTATTGCAATTTTATGGAATTTGCTTCCAATTTCAGAAAAACTGAATGGGGTGTGTGATTAAATTTTGATTTTTTTTTTATATCGTATATGATTCTAAACAATTAAGTCAATTCAGGTATAGTTTACGATAAATAAATTATTTAAAATTATGAGAGGGATTATGTAACACATTTAGGGCCAGAGAAAGATGAACATATTGTGAGAGAAAAATAGATGCTATTATAGCGTAACTGCGACGTACGTTCTGCTGTCCGTTGTATATTTTTAATATTTTTAGAAAGGTAAGTATTTTATTTCCAATTGTAATTTACACATGAAATTAAAAACATGATTGTTTATTTACAAATTTACTAGCATGTACTTGTAAAATATAGGTTATATGAATGTCATCTGTCAGTTTAAAAGCTCGTTTTGAGTTACGACCTGCGGTCAGTTTATGCTTGCCATTATGACGTCATATGAATGGCCGACTTGTACTCCATTTAACTTCAAAATCAAAATAGGATTAAATAAGACTATTATTTAGTTTTTATTATTTGAATGGAAACACGCAATGGTTAATTTTTTTATGAAGATGGTAAGCGGACTAACTTCTTTTGGTCATATGTCGCTTAATGAGTGGATGATCTCAAACGACCATGCTCTTTAGTGGGATTCGAACCCACGACCTATGGCGTACTTAGCTAGTGGCATAGTCACTACGCCACCGAGATCGGCGGTTAATTTATTTAATATATAATTTATTTGTTTTTCGATAAATTCGATTATAACAAAGAGTCCATTATTTGTTCAATACTATATTTCAGTAATTAATGTGTCAAGTATATTTATTAAACAATCAAATTAAGATCCCATTCAATATTGAATTTAAAAATAACAGAAGAAAACCAAGCAAGTCATCCATAAAATACCTACACTCTTTAACAAACCAAGTTAGTCTATAATACCAAATAGCTTGGGGGAGATTAAAAGAGACAATCTGGAAATTGAGGCAGGGAATAGAGCAATGAAATTTGAAGAAAAAATTTTGATAGGACAAAAAGGAAGGATAATGGAAGAATGCTACAAAGAAATCAGAAAAAGAGATGAAGAAAGAGGTGGGATGAGCAAGAGAAGAAAATTCTTTGAAAGCAAAGGATACGCACCGACAGAAATAGACAATGAGAGAGAAAGAGGACAGGATATAAAAGGAAGAATAAAACAAAGAAGCATAGACATCCAGAACCAGGAAAGATTAAGTAACATCGAATCCTCCAGATATAACCCAAAATATAATAACATAAGAATTCTCGGCATACCTAGATATTTGAAATGAGAAAAATCGAAAACATCAGGAAGGTAGCAAGGTACAGAAGCGGAAATGAAAAGGAAGTCAACGATTACTGGAAACCAGACGAAGAGAGAAGATGTAGACTATGTGGAGAAGGATGGGAAACAATAGAACACCTGTTATAGGAATGCGGTGAACTTAAAGAAGAGAGAAGAAACAGAGAAGAAATCCTAGAAGATACGGGAATAGGGTTAGGATGGATGAAAGAAATAGAAGAAAGATAGAAAACACTAAAACTGTAATATGAAATGAACTGACATCATGTACATATTTATTATTTATTTAAGGGATATAAATGTATAGTATTAAGCAGAGAGGCAAATAAAGATTATTTACTACTACCAACTAGCTTGTAGGAAAAAAGATAAAGGAGAGAGCATTAGCACAAGGGGAATGTAACCTGGTGAGGGCAGACGCATGCAAGCCATGACTTTGGTTGGAGGGGGATTTGCGCTATTCTTTCTTACAACTCCAAGCCAAATAGCCAACATTTGCCGAAGTAGTGTTCGATCATACGCTGCCGGTACAAGCGCCAATTCGCGGGCAGTGGACGTCATCAGCAACGACCTCAAGGAGTAGGACGCAGGATGATGCGGAGTGTGACGAGAATAGCCGAAGTTAACCGACCGAAACAGAACACGCAGGAAATATGAATGAATGAAATATCAGGGACAATTGCGTGTACGCATGTATTGCGCGCAATCATGCGCCGAATGCACACGGAATTTATTATTATCCTGGCGAGCTGGAACGTCACCTGAACGGAAAATACTACTTTACAATATTACAATGCTTCATTTTTAACAAACTGATAGGCTTGGTGGCTTGAAGTTAACGTGTACGCACTATACTGTATTTTAATTTCAATAGCTATATTTTTACCTTTTGCACATTTATGTAAGGGAGGTATTGCGAAGGATCGTTCGTTAGTTAGTTTTTAACAAGTATGATGATTAATCAATATAATAGTGTTACAATGACCTTTTTGTAATATGAGTATAGTTTGCGTAAACGAGCCGCAGGCGAGTTACGCAAAATACGCGTCCCCGACTAAGGGGCTTTGCCCGCGGGGCCTATCGAGTCCCAAGCCCAAGTTTTACAGACTGTCAATTTTACAAATAATAAATTCCCCAAAACCAGTTGCATAAAATTCAATTTTGTAGCATTGTTTTTGAGAAAAACAGTGTCACAAAATTGACTTTGTGTACGTGAAATAGGAAATAGTATATTGAACAACTAGTGTTACAATAACCTTTTTTGTAATACGAGTATAGTTTGCGTAAACGAGCCGCAGGCGAGTTACGCAAAATACGAGTATCACAATTAGGCATTGTAACACGAGTTGTTCATACTATTTTTCCTATTTCACGTTCATAAATTCAATAAAAATTAAAATAAAATAAAATTGTACGGCAAGTTTAATATACCACTGGTCACCAAGGAGCTTTGCCCGCGGGGCCTATTGAGCCCCAGGCCGCAATCCCGACACAGGGGCTCCGATTCAATAATTTTACGTGAGCAATGACACCCCCAAGTTTGACAGGCTGTTAATTTTGTAAATAATAAATTCCCCAAAAACAGTTGCACAAAATTCAATTTTGTAGCATTGTTTTTTAGAAAAACAGTGTCACAAAATTGACTTTGTGTACGTGAAATAGGAAAAAACTTTTACGCTTTTACTAAATCAGAAATATTCCTAATTCCTACCTTCTGTCCACTGCCAATTCAGGTTCATCGCAGTTGAAAGTATATAATTCTCTCACATTGCTATCACTTTATTTATTGTAATCTAGATTCATTTTAGAAATGTAAACAAATTATTGCGAATACATATAAAGTAAGTATAACTGTAACATGTTTAACTATTAGTAAATATAGTGCACTAGTTTCACTGCAATTCACTTAAATAACCAACGGTTTTATTATTAATTAACACCATAAAAATCAAGTAAGTATTCATTGAGCTAAAGGTTAAAACTAAATGACAAGCGACTGTCTAGATTCTAGTACAGTGTCGATGTTTGAACAAGTAAATTATTTTCATGTTCTCGCTTGCAATTTCGGACATATACAATAAATTAAAAACATATTATAGTATTGAATTTATTGTGAACACAGTTTATAAAATCGCGTAAAATAATTCTTAAAATCTGTAAATAAACATCAAAAAATAAAAAAGGAGCACTTTCGTCATAAATTTGCAATTCAAATTAGCACAAATAATTATAGCAATGAAGGAAGAATATAATTCTTGAATAATAAGGAGAAAAATACAATTTTTATCTTTTGAAGTGTCTAATGAAAGCGAAAAGAAACAAGAAAAGATAAAAATAAGTATCCGGTTTTTAAGTTAACAAAACATTAATTATTTAAAATTTTATCTACAAAACGGAAACCCCCTAAGACGGAAAAGGAAATGAAGAAGTTCCATGGGAAGAAATAAATATTTAATTCCGTTAATTATCTAATTTATCACAACACGGAATCACCATTACAGTGGATGCCTCACACACGAATGCAAATTTGTTCACACCATTAACTCATGTAAAAAACTGTCTTCTTTTATGATTATTTAGCGTTAAAATACAATATAGACGAAATTTAATTAGTTAATATACTAAAATGAAATTAGAAGAAAATCAAAAGAGTCTCCAACGTTCGCCTTTGACATTTAAATCAATACTAAACTGATCCTACATTATCTGTTTGATGTAATATGAACATAATTAAGCTTTTGCTTAAGTTAAAAGGCAATTGCCAATGATTTTAATTAACTGTTGAACATTAATATTTAACTGAGCTAAATTACATGATATTCGATAATGAAGCGAACCTTTAAGTCCCTGATAGTGATCTGAAATATGACGATGTGATATTATTGAACATGAAATAATTTCATTGTTCTGTTAAGTAAAGTAATTTTATTAGCTAATCGCAAAATTCAATATGAATCTAATTCACCCGACTACACCTCTTTCCAATTGTTAAATTATTATTTATACGACAGTATATATTATTTGTACATTTTCAACTGTTAAAAGTGCAGTTGTCTGAAAAAACATAAAAATAAACATTTTTTTATCTTTCGCCACATCCTGTGAGGGAGGTATAGGAATCAAGTTAAAAATTCGGTAGTGAGTTTTCAGTGGATGAGCACGTTTTAGGATCCCTAGAATACGATTTTAATAGTTTTGCGATGATGTCTATGTGTGTGTCTGTCTGTCTATTATCTACAATTATTGTTAGAAGCAATTTTTCTTACTGTCACCATTTTTTCCTTAGTTTAAAACTAGAAAACTTGTATTTTCAACTTTGTATCTTTTGTTATATTTCTTGGACTATACAACTCATAGGAAAATAGACCAATCAGATATCTCAATTTTTCTTAGTTACGCTGTATAATATCGGATATTTGCGTTGCTAAGTTATGTTTGCGAAACAAATGAATCATATGTAATCATATAATCTATGAATATAAACTAACAATTAATATTTTTGACATAAATAAATAATTTGTTCAATATAATTGGTTGATTCGTTGTAGTGTAGTGTTAACATATACAACTCGAGCTTCGAAAATCATCTGAATATACAGTTGCGTTCTCGACGTGTTTCCTACAAAACACTTCTCGTCCTCTCAACTGTAAATTAGATTATTTTCGAACCTCTTGTTGTATAACTACTGAATATGTTATTTAACAGAACAAAATAAAAGGAAAAGAAATATTATGAATTAAGGCATTCACATGTTATATCTTTTCATATGTGATTTCTTCGTAAATGTGTAAAGAAGTCGATGAGACCATGTGCAGAGGATATCACGGAATAAATAGATAAATACAATAGATCCAAGCCGGCTTGTATGAATGTGGTGTGTCGGAATAGAAATTCAGATTAAAACTCGGACATTCTACCTAATTTGAACATGTAGCAATAGTTCGTGTTCCAGTCTCTGGATGGTGTATCTCTCAAGGGCGTACCAGATTCAGATACTGTGCTTTCCTCTTTAAAGCGGCTCAAAATAAAAGCGTATTTGTAACACTTTTAATGTCCGAGTGACCTTCCCTTAATAGTTACAAAGCGACCATCTGACCTATATAATCCCTCTCTTCACGCAAAGCTTAATAAAGTATGCAAAATGAAAAGGCCAGGATGAAAAGACCTCGCTTGAATAAAGCACACACAAAGATACAAATAATGACGGAAGATCCATCTTGCAGAGTAGTTGAGCATTAAACAGTTCCATTCAGAGGTCCGCGAAGCGCAATGTTTTTGCTTTAATTCATTTACCAGTCACATCATTTTACACGGTTCACTCCATTCGGATATATACGCGAAATTAATCTGTAATTACTCCATTTTACTCGAATAAGATTTAACTTTGGAAAATTACGTTTATTCTATATTTATTTATTTAGATATGACGTACACTTCTCTCATTTAATTATGAGTACATGAAGTTAATTATATTTGCATGCAAATTACAGTTTTTTAAAACATAGAAGTAATTAAAATTCTGTTTTATTTCTCTGTCATATTTAATTAGCATGAATTGTTTGCAATTCAATCTAAAAATACATTTATATGAGAAAATGAAAAAGGTTGGGAAATATAGAACATGTACTTCTGGTAGCACAAGAACCTATCTGATACTGCTTTGATTATACTCTTTGGTTACAATAGTACTTCGTACTTACAAAAGCAAAACAC
The DNA here is from genome assembly GCA_963942605.1 of Poecilus cupreus. Taxonomy (NCBI): domain Eukaryota; kingdom Metazoa; phylum Arthropoda; class Insecta; order Coleoptera; family Carabidae; genus Poecilus; species Poecilus cupreus. Next base: position 34,632,128 of record OZ012714.1, read on the forward strand.
ATATTCATGATTACGAATGTATTTGTTACATGATTGTTTGTTATAAGAGCTTAGTAACCTGAAGAAGGTTTAAGGGTAAACAGAAACGTCGGTATTGTAAGAAGAATATATGCTGTATAACTGAGATTTCGAGTTTATTTCTTTTTACACTTTATAATTTTACCTGGAATAGGAAAAGTGGCGGAAATGTTTATGAGTAATACAAATGTACCAATTGAAAATTATTGCGTTTATTTGAAATCGGGACTAAATTGCTCAAAAATCGCCATTAAAAGCTCAGAAATCGTCACTAAAGTAACCCATTATACGACGATTTTGAGTAACCCAATGTTGGCAACCGTTAAATAATTATTGTACAATTAGGCTAATTTAGGCAGATATATTGACGTACTATAGTAAATTTGGACGTAACATTTGCAAGAAGAATTAACTAATTAATTCCGATGACGAAATTGAGGACATAACACATAATTTTGAGTGTTATTTACGATAACTTCACTTCTCGAGGTTGGCAACACTGACTGTCAGTTTCAATTGACAACTGACAGATGTATAAACTTAACCAATATTGTAAATTTTTACAGTTTTTTCGAATTTTATATTTCAAATAAAACTTAATATGTACCTCGGCACTGAAGTTCCTTTTTATCACTCACATGGTTTATTTTCCTCGGCCCTACGGGTCTCGGCAACTAAATTCCATATTCGTGATAAAAAATTGAACTTCAGTGCCTTGATACATAAATATCTATTATTGTCATCTACTATCATCAGTGTTTGATTAAAAAGGTATAATTTGGAAGAAAAACTAGATATAGTGAAATAGCCTTTATAGGCAAAATATTGCTCGACAAAAATGTGTTATAAAATAAATTCTTATTAATGTCACATTTATTTTGTTATTTCATGACACTGATGATTTTAAGAAAATAACTAATAAACATTTCCATAATTTTTTCGGTTTCATGTAGAGTAGAATTATAAATATTTATGTTTAAGAATGCATACATTTTTCCTTCAATAAATTATTTAACTTTTTGGTGCAAAATAACACTGAAAACGCTATGGTGCGTCCTTCGATTCACCACTCTGTATACATAGATACATTTATATTCGATGAGTATGAAATTGTCAAAAAGAGTGAGTCAGTAGAGGTGGTTTGGCCATCTCGAACGGATGTCGAATGAAATGTTAATGAAACTAATATATGCGAGAGAGATTAAGGGTGAACGATTATATAGGCGTCTGAGGAATAAGTGGATAGGTATAATAGAAAGTTTGTTGCATGAACGAATGATTCCGAGTATGAAGAATATACGAGCAAGTATGAATCGCACTATGAATGTAGACGATACGAAAGTAGTATGCTAGGATAGGAATGTTTAAAGGAAACTGTTAGTTCATTGTGTTTCAGGATTCGTGTTACCCCACTGTGTGGGATATAGCGTGATGTTATGTATGTATAATAAAATAATTAAGTTGAATATAAACAAAATATTAATATGAAATATTCTCACAAATAATGTATATATCTAAAGCTATAATAAATCTATGTATAAATGAGTGTGTACTTCAAAGGATTAAATGTTATAAAATATTTAATTTTAATCCTTTCAAAGTCATTTGCCAAACACAACGGACACGCCGACAAGGACGGCGCTTACAAAACATTGATCTTGTTGCCTTGTTGCAGATTTGAACCCTGTTGTACAACTTCTCGTGGCCATGTTTGCAGAACCGTTGAATGTATTTTGAAAGTGCTAATGCCGTTCAACGTTCATTATGGAAGCAACATCCTCTGCTGTATAAGGCTGCACTGTTGGGAGCGCGTTACCAAATTGGTAGAGCAATTTTTGAAATCGTTTCCTTTTATTAGATACAGGTGTAGCAACTACCGATTCGATCTTTTGGCTACGATTAGGAACTAAGAAAGGAAATTGGTTGTTCGGAAAAGGGTGGCCAGGATTACGTTAAGTCGGGTTAATTAACTGAAAATGGTGCACAAAAAACAATTCATTTATGTTATGACATAAATTTAGTCTAAATTATTGTTTAGATTGATAAATATTTTTTGATATAAGTAATTAAAACAATTCATTATTTAGAAACCAATTTTACAACTTTCAAATAATGTATTATTTTATACTGCTTTCAAATCAATAGCGTCTTGCACAATAATAACAAATTAGTACATTAATCTATTACATATATTAAAACTATAGCATAAACTTTATGACAAAGTTTGCAATACCTCTTTAACTTCTCTTCCATGTGGGTACATACATCTGTCCCATTCCATTTTTACTTTGAAATCTACTGTAATAGTCGAACATCTGTTTCTCTTTTTATTGAACTGAATTTTAATTGTTAATTTTTAGTTTATTATTTGTTTATATTAGAAATGACTTTCTACTATTTAGAATTAGAGAAGTTTAATAAATATATAAATATATCATCACCCCATTTAACCATTTTGGATTTGGTACACTACTTTTGCATATTTCTATTGGTCATCCAAAATTAAAATACGCTAACTAGTGGTAGAAACCTGAACTAACCCTAAGGTACATAAATTTAGTTATTTGAAATAAATTGCTATTTTTTAAAAATTTAAGAGTATTCCAAGTATTACATTTCTTAAAACCGTATTATTTAAATAAGATGTAAAAATGAAAGGTACATTTTATTAGTTGATTATAGGTTAAGATTGAATTTTTTCCAAAAGACCTATAAAAACAGAAAAATTTGCAGTGTGCATGGCAACAGCTCTGCTTTCAATTAAAGTAAATTATCAATAGTTATATCACGAGTGCTAAGAATTTAATCGATTAAATTTGACATGTCTAGCTTAAGCAAAAATTTTGCTTAAAAAGTGTTTGAGTACATAATAATTTGAAAAAATTCCGAGACCGCAGGTCGAGGGATTTTATCTTAAATTATTATGTACGATAACACTTTTTTAAAAGCAAAATTTTATAAATAAGCTAGACATCAAATTTAATCGATTAAATTCTTTAGCACGAGGGGTATATGTCAAGATTATTTCATGAATTCATAGCAAAAACTTTAATACTTGCCCAAGAAATTGTAATAAAACATTGATTTTGACACATTTTCACATAAATAAATCGGTACACACATAAGCAAAAGGCACCATAAAATTCTGTTGTTACATTGTAACTATAGCAAATTATTTGTTTTTTTTTTACTTGTCAAATAAATGTCAAAAATTTGTAAATCAAAATAGCTTGAATTGAATAATTCAGCATGTATAAAGACATAGAATACCAGTAAAGGTAAAAAACATGTAAGTATCTTGCTTCTGCAACTAATTATCCGGCTAAATATGCCTTCAAAATGATAAAAATTTTCATATAAAAGCTAGCTTCAATTTAATCGCGAATAAACAGCATGGTGCTGTTTATTCACTTATCTAAAATGTACAACAATGGAAAATGAGACATTCTGATTGGTCAAATTTGTAATGAGTGAAATAATCAATACTAAAGCATGCATTCGCATTCGCCATCATAAGATATCATACAAAATGAATTTGACATGTACCTTTCGTGAATTGTGATCAACGCCATCTCTTGATAATTTGGAAACCCAATAATTATATTTTGCGCGTGAAAGTTACATTCCCCACGAATGTAAGCAGGAAACCACAGTGGTAAACATAAAATAGTTAATATTATCGACTTGAGGATCGAATTGAAGACTTCATGATTCACATCGAAGCGTTACCATGGAGCTGTTTACTCAATATAAGTTTAAGAGGAATCTCTGTTTAGCCGCCACGTGACTCTCGTATAAACTATCCGATTAAATAACAGACATACGTTACGCCATCGTCAATGCTACTTATGGGTAATAGTAGAAGATAGTAGCACGATTCGCCACTGTGCAGGCAACAAAATAACGAAAACAGACGTTCACAATTTATCAAAACAAACGGTTAAAAATTATTTTATTCTACAAATTATATAAAATTTCAAAAGCTCAAAGATATATCTCGTCTCGTAAATGGTTGGAAATTACATTTTTCATCTATGTTACAAATAATCAGTCATTGAATTAAGGACAATTTTAAGGTTTTTGTAAACAAAGTACATAACAAAAGGTTGAAATATGTTATAAATTAAATATCAATGTGAGTAGATTACGCATTTTTCTAATTACTAATGAAAATTAAACTAAATTATTTTTTTCCCTATATTTCTTAGAAATGTAAAATACAAATAGCGTATTTTATCACTCTGCGTAGTGGCCAAAAATTCGAAATTAGTTGGCACGCTGTTTAATGTTATGGGTTTTACAAAGCGCTCACCCATCTAACTACTGTCCACGGACAGTACTTATTAACTTGCGTTATCGAGTGAACCGGCTTCAGTGCTACCTGTCATGGTCCTTGCAAGAAGTTAATTATTTGTCTAGATATGCCCTAAAATCTTGATAGGCCTTCAAGTACACTAGCAACCAAAATCTAATAAACTCGTAAACTTGACATTCAAATTTCAAATATATTTTATAATGATCTCGTTATTATTAAGTAACCATGGATGAAAGAATCCTCACACGCACGTAGACGTCATCATTCTAGGGACCCCAAAAGTGTTGAAAATTAACTACAATTTGAGCCGTCACAATACAAAATACAAAGCGAAGAACAAATCAATAATTCTTGTACGATTCGTTAAGTCCGCATCCTGTCAGACTTGACTTAGGTACCCCGAATTACCTTAACAATCACTTAACGACATCCTTCCGCACTGCCTAATTCCAAGAAGGCAAAATAACCCTAATCCCCGTACAAGACACAGCTATTTACGATCGCCTAAAACGGGAAGGTGCTAAAAATTTTACGACCCAGTTGCTGATGGGTGGTGGACAATCCCCGGACAGCGGACAGGTGTCCCAGTGGGCCACGGCGGAGGGGGTGGCGGGCACAGGGGGCACTTCCGCTCTGGGATCGTTTTCGGTAGGAGATTAACTGTTTACGACAATACAGGGAGGGCTGTAAAAATTAAGCCCGGTTTATTACTGCGCACGAATGAGAATGGTAATTTTTCAGCTGAAGCTACATTATTTTTTGTGAGATTGCTTCGCTAATGTAACTACTTCCAGAATACATTTTCGTGGTTAACATGCTTTTGGAAGTATTTTTAGATTTGTTTGAAGATAAATTATAGGTTTGCCGGGACGCAAATGGAAAAGTGGAGGCAGGACTAGCACGGTTGATCAAAACAGTGCCACCCTACTTGACGTGGATTATAAATAATACCAGGGCAAAATATATCGCATTGTATACATTTCTAATTAATCTAAAGATACTAAATTCATACGTAAGGAACAAGTCATACGTGTTCAGTTGGTTTTATTTGTATAAGAAAGTGTGTAGATTTTGTTTGCTTCTTTTGACAAAACTGAATTATATGTTTAATAAACTTATTTTAGTTGCTATGGGAACAAACAAATAACAGAAACTGTAATTATTGATCATTCAATACAGATTTACATACCGATAGAAAAATTTGACTTACGGAATATCCTCACTTAAAATTGTAATATTTTTTATTACATTTCTTTATAATATAAGCGCTAAGAAACCCATTGTAGCAGAGCGCATCGTCAGATCTCTAATATTTTTCGAGATACGTCAATTTTTGGTTTTTTCGAAGTGCAACTTTTAGGGCCTGTAATTCAAAAACTACACGAGATATCTAAAAATTCTCTTCAGTTTAGCGTTTCTGGTGCCGTATATAACAAATTAGTAAATTTTTTAAATTTTGAAATTTTTTTGTATTTTTGGTTAAAATTTTGATCGGCGATAACTCGACAAATATTAAAGATACAGATTTGCAGTGTTCACCAATCGATTCAGCTCGTCGAAATACATAAGTATGCAAAGTTTAATAAAAATCACTTTACGGGATGGAAAGTTAGAGCTAAAAGCCTGAAAATGGCGTTTTTGTCCAAAAAGTCAAGTGGTACCCGTTGACGTTTGGCCTGAATTTGGCCATTTTCAGACTTTTTGCTCTAACATTTCAACCGGTTGTCCGAATTTTCTGAAATTTTCAGGGTTTATGTATTTCGTCGAGCTGAATCGATTGGTGAACATTGCAAGTCTGTATCTTTCATATTTGTCGAGATATCTCTAATCTAAATTTTGAAAAAAAATTCTAAAAAATTTCTAAAATTTTCAAAATTTACTGATTTATTATAAATGGCACGAAAAACGAATCTTATATTGTTTTCGAGGTACAGCCCCTCAAAGTTGCTCTTCGGAAAATATAAAAAATCGTCATATCTCGAAAAATATTAGAGATATGACGATGCGCTCTGCTGCAATGGGTTCCCAGGCGCGAATATTATAAAGAAATGTAATAATAAAAAAAATTACAATTTTAAGTCATTTTGGGGAAATTTCCGTATTTTGAAAAATATTACAAATCGCCATATTTCGATAAATATAAGACATATTACGATGCATATTACAGCAATGAATTTATTCATGTTGAAATTATACATAAGTAATAAATTTCAAGTTAAGTTTGGAGGAGTATTTAATTTATTTTCTAGTAAACAATTTATTTGTATAAGAAAGTAGTGTGGTGCCACACCAGATTTAAATTTTTTTTTTAAATGTTTGACGCCATTGTAGAGGTCTTGCTTCATTCTAAAATAGTACATATTGTAAATAATTGTAGTCATATATTTTTTTACTTATTTTATTACAAGAACATTTATGTGACAAAAATTATTTAAATCTCTACTGTTTGAGATCCATCAACACCTCTATAATGACGTCACAACATTTAAAAAAAATTATTGTGGCTTAATGAATAACAGTTAAGACTTTTTAATAGTGTAGATAGTCTTCAATTTAGATAGTTTCATAAAAAATTTTAAAAAAAATGGTGAACTACCCGATTATCAATTACAATGACCACTAAAAATTTGCAATGGTTGAAGCGTTTTAAAACTATCGATGTAAAAATAATAATTATACAGAATTACTACTTAGTTTCAATATGTAGCATGCACTATTTGACATATAAAATATATAATAATAACAAACCTTAATTGACAGTCAAAAGGCGGAATTCAGACATAGACTCTTCTTCCATTCAACCCTCAAAAACATCGAGAAAAAAAAACGTATAATGAGCTATAGTTAATAAATAATGAGTATAATAATTAAGAACTAGCATAGAATGCCAGAGGTCGTGGGTTTGAATCCCACTGAAGAACATGGTCGTTTGTGCTGTTCACAAAAATTCACTCAACCACTCATTAGGAGGCATATGACCAAAAGTAGTTAATCCGCTAACTATTTTCATAATAGTATTGTTAAAAACTTGTATTTACAAACTGTTATTGAATTGAATTTGTATATCCAGTATATTCTGAGAGTGCCACATATAAATAATTCGTGAAAAAAGTAATAAAAAATATTTATTTATATTCTTTACATCAAAAGATGACAAGGTTGAGAAAATATACCTAATTAACATTCGTCCTTCCCAGAATGACATGACCCAAATTAGAATCCAAATTGAATTAAGACCTTTAGAATACGAAATTATATTCAAACCTTCAATTTTCCATTCTAAAGAAAATGTGAATATTTAATTATTAAATTTGTAGACGATAAGGAATTTATTTAGTAATAAAGAACTCGGCTGATGAAAAACGATATCAATATTAAAATTTATACAGATTGATTAAAATTTTAATTAAAACGCGCAAGAAATGTTATCAGTTTGAAAATAAATCTGTCAACACAGGTGACTTCGAAATTAATTTTTCTCGCAAATTAATCAAACACAATTACGTTTTTTTACACCGCACTTACAATTAAAATTTTATCACTTAATCTTTATATATTCCAGAATGATGCATCACCACGAAAAATATGCAAATTTGCAAAACCTACACAACACAGCTAACAATGAAATAAAATAAAAGTATCAAATACGCCAGGGATAAAAATTACAATATTTCAACACTTCGTAATAATTCACTTAAAAAATATGAGACTCGAGAGAAAACATGTGAATGTCGCCCACGAGAGACAGTAAACGGCCCGAGAATCCACTGACAAATGTCACGATTTTATAATACATCAGTAGCAGCTTCGAAGCTTTGATATTTTATTCTTTTTGCTTTGAAGATCGCATTCAAATAAACAAGTTTTGTCATTTTGTCAATAACAATAAAGTATAACATTTCACAAATATGATATTCTCATTTTCAACTGTTTTAACGGAATAGGTTTTATCTGCAATTCGATATGAGATACGGGCAGATGCAGAACTGTTATAGGAGGATGTTCATGTCATACTCAAAATACAACTGCCTTTGAGTTGTTGGGGATATATTCAAAACATTGCAATACTTCTTGTAGGTTTGAATTTCAAAGTAATATCTTAAATGTTTTGTTTAGTAAGTAATATGTTTTAGCAGTTACCACCCGCAAAAGCATGTAACCAATTATGTACTTGGAAGAAAAACAAGCAGGAATTTATCTATACTAGACGTAGTTTGAATAATCATGTCGTCAAAAGATTAATTATATTTTCATACCCAGAGGTATACATTAAAAGTTTTATTTTTGTCTGCTTAACAACCAAAATTCCTTTGTTTTTGTTATCTTTAAAAAGTTTCAACAAAGCTATGTTGTAATAAACAGGAAAACAAAGCTTATATATAAATTATTATTTCGCAAAGAGAAAAGGGAGAAATTATGGGGTAGAAATAAATTTCCAAGCATATTAAAATTATATTCGCCATTTCTGTTAGCAGTCCCTGCTATGTTCAAATATTTTTTCTTGTTATAAAAGATAATTCGATTTAATATAAAAAGAGCACCACCATAGATGTTGAAGAACCCAAATAAATAATAATAAAAAAAGAGCACCATCAAAAAAACACTAAATCAAAAGATCTATTCTATTCGATTGAGAGATTACCGCGGAAAAACATATTTTGAGGTCCCTTAATTCCGTTTTAACCATTTTTACAATGACGTCTGTGTGGATGAATGAATGGATGTGTCTGTATGTTCAATAACTAGAAATATATATTTTTCCTACAACTGTCAAAAAAACTTGACATTTTTTCATTGTTTTCAATACGCAAAATATACTATTTCTTGGTTATATATAAACAACACTTGTGTTTCCCAGGCAACGTGAAAAAAAGTATTTTGCGCACATGGGCTACAAACTCTTTTCCGCACTGTAAGAAGATTGAATAAAAATAGGTATATTTGAAATGTATCCAATTTTTTTGTAAATTAAACATGCGCAAACGCACAGCTCTTGCATCTTTGCAACTGACTGAACGCGCCCTACGTGCTAAATGAATCAGTTACTTGTAAATTTTTTAATTTTTTTTATTTATTGAACACAAACTAATTAAGAACAAAAACGACATAATAGAATTTAAAGGATGATTGACAAATTCGATAAATAAAAGATTGAATTAAATTAATAATTTATGACATTAACCTAACCTAACCTAATCTAACCTAAGAAAAATTATACAATTGGTAATAATAAAACTTATTTAAGGTAACGTTAAGTATAATTATTTATTAATATTTAAGGTAATGCTGCAGTTTTTATACGAGTAATGGTTAATATTTATTTATGTCCGATAATTTATTGATTGATGCCCAGAATTTGGTTTTCTATGTTGATGTTGACAGGTACGGGTTGAGTGTTTTTGTTGCTTAGTAACATCAAAATGTATCAATAAATTAGTATGAAAAATATAATAATTTTACATATTTATTTAATTCATTTCTTTTATTTGAATAGTAAGAAAGTTGTAGGAAAAATATTGTGTGTATTACGGGTGCAAAATGGCATTGCTGCTCTCGCATAATTGAAGCTCTCAGCTGCGCTTCGAGCTTCAAACTTTATGCTCGTGCTACAATGCAGCATTTTGCACCCTTAATACACAAATAACTATTTTCGCGCCGCCGTCCGACATTGACACAATTACATATCTCTAAAGCGGTCGGAAATCATGTTTTTGTCGAACTAGTTGGCATCACTTCACTAATTTTAGCTAACTTCTGACGCTAGAAATGTCAAAGTATTACATTGACTTAGAAATATTATGGCAATATATCTACAATTGAGTATTTGCAATACAACAAAACAGAATATTTATGGATTTTATACATATTTGTAAGTAATTATAATTGAATTTGCAGTGTAAAATCCAAATAAAAATATGTAGATATTTTTGGTTATGATATTGGAAAATAAACATAATTGACATTCAAATATTGTGAAGTTAGCAACATAAAAAATTCCCTGTCATTAAACAAATTAGTAATAAATTAAATTTATTTATAACATTTACATAAATGTTGGAGGAAAATCTTGTGTATCCCTCGGTTGGAAACTATTTTGCGAGTGCTCGTATTTGTAGGACGAGCCGTAGGCGAGTCCTATCAAAATAAACTCGCACTCTCAAAATAGCAGTTTCCAACCGAGGGATACAAATAACTATTAAAATGCTTCGAATATAAGTTACAGAGAAATTATTATCTACCATTTTATTTGAAGTATTTTTTATCATATAATTTTAGAACATTGTACAACGCTAAACCGAAGCTAAAACACTTTTATTAAAACATCCTAAAGCTAAAAAAGAGCTCGGGTACCAACCATTGAGTTTCTTTTATTGTATGTTGATATGCGATCTGATGCGAATTATTTGTATGTGAAAATGATTGGAAAACAATTTGTGTTCAATTCAATCGATCATAACAACTCTAGTAATGATTGCGATTCATGTTTCTGTATTAATTTATTTATTTCCCCGAGTTTAAAATGTCAGCCGAAAGTGATACCCACCATACTCTCATACATTTTCGTGTTTAAGACCAAATCATACATCACCGTTGAAAAATCCATGAATTACTACAGCACGGTTAAAATTTACGGCTTGACAGAATCATAAGTTCCCGCGAGCGGATGTCGGCCTATCAGACCACACCACCACTACAAGCAGTACAAGCTCCACGAACCAGCTCGAGATACGGGCTGCGGCGGCCACGGCGTGACGACTACGGCAGTAGCCGCCAAGGGTAAATATTTATCCAGCATTTCTCAATCGGAAATGACTCGTCACGGATCGGTCTAGTTTGACACGGACGCGGACCACCGCGGACAGGTAAACAGTCTGGACATTGGTCTTCTTTCACACATTGCCAAGGATTCTCAATAGGCATAAAACATCTTTTATACCAATATCTGAGTGTGGCACAGTGGCGGCTCGTGACTTTATTTAGGTAAGGGATGTAAAATAAACTGGAATTCCTTTAATATTATTTTATTTTCAAAAAACACATGGTCATTAAAGCTAAGTGGGTTTTTTTTATTTTTTAAAAATAAAATCATTTCATCGTTCTTTTTGCATAACGAAATGCTCTATGATACGAGTATTTAAAAAGTTCTTCTATTCAATATTTTTTCCAATAAAGACTGTACTGAATTAATTTTATCATTTTTTATATAATAATTATAATCTATTATTTATATATTAATAATTAGTTATTTATTTAATCTAAAATATTTAAACATAATTATTATATAGCAATTTAATAACAATATACCTTTGCAAAATGCGTATTTTAGTCTATAACTTTGCTTTTACTACGCTCATACCATCTATTATTAATATGGCGCTGCGATATTCGCTGCTCCACGCGCAAGCTAAGCTACACAGTGTTCCCTTCACTGCACGCCCCGCTGTGCCCACACTTTTGGATTTTCACGGAGCTGTTTCCAGAACAGCTCTTAGTGTGGTGGGGATACAGGTGCTGCGTATAGCAACTCTATGCATCGAAGTATAACAATGGTAGTCTTATATTTTTTTACTTATTTTAGTATTATTATTACAATAAAATAGAACATTTATGTGATTAAACTTATTTAAATCTCTACTGTTTGAGATCCACCAATACCTCTATAATGACGTCACAGCATTTAAAAAAATCATTGTGGCTTAATGAATAACAATTAAGACTTTTTAAAAGTGTAGATAGTCTTCAATTTAGATAAGTTATAAAAATATAAAAAAATAAATATATCATCACGCCTTTTACCCATTACGGGTGTGGCACTCTGCTTACGCAGATCTCGGTAAGTGATATATTTTTTCGTATGAAGTGCGGTTACCAGCCGTCAAATCATAGCCCCCAAGGATGTTAGTGGAAGGGGAACCACAGGGGTAAATTTAAATTTGTAACTGTCGGCAGTCGGGATAAGTTCCATAAAAAAAAATGGCGAACGACCCCAACGTCGGTTATGTAAGAAGAATAGGTACATTTTATTGATGATAGATGCTAATTGTTGCATAATTTAATCAAATGTCCGGCGGGAGATAATCAGATTTTTATAATGATTATATGAATTAAGATAAGTGATTTTAGCTTCAAGTATTTGTTTTAAAAGATAGTGGTATGAAGGGCACTTAAACTAAAACTTATCGCAATTGAATTTTGATCCTAGACTTATACAAAATTATTCTACCTCACCTAGAATTAGAAGTTAAAATGTGTAATGTGTAGTGAAATAAATGTACGCATAACTATAAATATCAAATTAGTTCATTTCACCGTCGCGTGGCGTGCTACTTGGACAGTAGATACAAAATTCTGAAATGTAAACAGACTTAAGGTCACGCACTCTGTTATTGTCATTATCTCAGTAGTACAATTAAACTATCTTTTAATTGTATTTCAATTTGTTTTCAGTATAATCCAGACTTGGGAATCCCGGCTCCCCAAGTTCAACTTATAAATATAGTTCAGAATTGTTTAAATAATTATTGTTATAATGTTTATTAAATACTTAGATATCCGTTAACATATCTTATATTTATAATATAACAACCAATTAATACAGCGCTATTAAGCATAATGTCCTGCGGCGAAACAAGAAGCTAATTTGGCGTTTTTAGTTAGACGTTCACTTTAGCATATATTTATTAAATATATTGTAATTCTGTTTACTTCATACAATGCTAGAAAAAAGGATTCTATTTTTCACCGTTTTGTGTAATTTTGGATGATATTAATTTTTTACTTCACATATTTTTTTTATTCTGTATAAAGCTGGTAAGCGGACTAACTACTCTTGGTCATTTACCGCTTAATGATTAAATGATTGTGACCATGCCATGCTCTTCAGTGGGATTCGAACCCACGACGTCTGACAAGCTAGGCTAGTGACATTACGCCACTGAGAGATCGACTTTATGTTAATTAATTATTATTATTGTTCTTTGATTATTTTACTTTACTTTACTTTACTTTCAGTTTCTTGTTTTAAATTTTTCATAGACTATCATCGACAATATATTTTTTTTTGCCTAGCAGTATATTTGAATTTTTGTTAACGTATAAGTTCACTGTTCAACTCAAATATATCATCATCATCATCAACTCAATCGCCCAAATTTTATTATTATTGATAAGGACTATTTTTTGATAAATATAAATAAAAGTATTTATTCGTCGTAGCTCCTGAAGAAGACGTATGTGGCGTCGAAACCAGTCGCGGTAGTATTGAATAAATATTTGCTGAATTCCAGTAGTTTTATTTATTTTTATTATTATTATTATTACAAGTAATATTATGTATAATTGCACAAGTTGTACCATAGAATTAAGGATATAACATGTTAATGAAGCCATATAGCGTATTGGTTAGCCATTTTGTCTGCTTTTTACTAGCAGGCAATATGGCGATCTTATCTGGTTTCTCCCGCAGCATATTGGTTGTATTCTTGTTTGACGCTTCTAATTAAATATTTATGGTTCATCGATTTCTCGGAGACAATAAGTTCAGTTTGAAATTATGCATATCTTATTGAATATTTTCAATTCTTTGAAAAGAATATTAGCTATGGTATGGTATGTTATTTTTTTAAAATAGTTTGATAGTTTGAAATATTTCCAAACGGTACAAAACTCTAAGACTAGTTCTATATTTCTATCAGATAATTGAAAAAAAATATCGCACTAAAAACCAACACAAATTGCATTCTCTGAAGCAATATTTTTTCAATTTATTTGCGAATGAAAACCGTAGCCCTTTTATGTATTAAAACGGTCGTTAGTGACTAATCCTATTTATAAATTGCGCAGTATTTAAATTACAATAAAACTTGTAAAAGTTGCACATTAATATTAAATAAGTCATAGTTAAATAAATAAAATAAATAAATATATCATCACGCCTTTTACCCATTACGGGTGTGGCACTCTGCTTACGCAGATCTCGGTAGGTGATATATTTTTTCGTATGAAGTGCGGTTACCAGCCGTCAAATCATAGCCCCCAAGGATGTTAGTGGAGGGGAACCACAGGGGTAAATTTAAATTTGTAACTGTCGGCAGTCATAGTTCACTTACAATATATTATTTACACTTTATTGACATGTGTTTACCTTAATTAAAAATTTGGCTGTCGAATCTTCTTCTTTAAGGCTTCGAGGCCATTGTCTACATTTAAACTAGTAATGTTCTAGAAATATGGAGTGACGAAAACGGACCAACGCACTGGGATTTCGACGCTGTGTGAATATTTCTTGCCTTGGTCTGTGATGCTACGGCAACGTGCAAATATTGGCACATCTAGGATAAACACGCACCATCTTATACGTGATTATGTTGTGTTTGGTTTGGAATTAAGGACGACGTTTTGTTGAAGATAATTTTGACTTATTAATGTTTCCTGTGGCTATAAATAACCCGCTGGCCGTACGATACGGGCCACTCGCAATTCAGACAGCATTTTTCATGATCTCCGTACTCGATACTACACTCGGTATGAATTATGGATTAAATACAACTGCCAGCATCAAATAAAATAAACAAAATACGCTCGGCCTGTATACACTTTTTTATTAATATTTATTGGGTCAAACAAACTGTGTATATTTAATTTCTCCAACAGAATTCAGTTACTCATTACATTAAAAAAAACTAATTTTGTTAATGTTTAAAATTACCTCTATTCATAATTATTAGGAATATAAATATCTTAGAAACACCTGTAAACTTTGAATTTAATTGCAAGAATAATTAATTGTCAGTAATAATATAACAAGAGGGTGAGAATAAATTGAAAATAATTTGACAGATCTTTCGAAAACTTGTTGCCGCAGGGCTTTCGTGGCTATTGCCTAATGGCGACAAGTTTGAGAAAGATACTGGAGAATTATTTTCTAATTTATCGAACTCTCGAGTTATATTTAATTAGATAATTTTCTGATTTCATCATCAGGCACGTCACTAAATCTATCTTTTTTGCTCATTTTTACTTGTGTTGATGATAACTCTCTGACATCTGACATCTGCCAACAAAAACAAAAAAGCTACAGAGACTATTTCCGGGAATAATCACAAGAGCATTATTCTCAGTATAATAATGACAGGATTGGTTAAAACGCAGACACGTGACATACAATAAAGCATTTCATTGGTTTAAAGAAACGTCAAAAAATAATCGGCAAAAAAACATATTTTTAGTAAGTCCCCCAAAACTTATTGCATCAGTTAATAATAATAATAATATTTATCTCGAATGACGAAAAATACAGACGAACCATTTACATTTTAATCAGTGAAAAGTTAAATTAAATTATCCACATGTGTTTAATCTTAATATTTGTTACATTAAATTAAGTTAAGTTCGACTTAGGAATTTTCTCTAGATAGCAAACTCGTCATATTACTCTAATTTGAATAAGGATATCTATTTTAAGTAACACTTGTACTTTTTAAGTTTTAAATCCTAAGTAAGTGTATTTTTATAGTAGGTAGTAGAAGCTCTACTTTTGGTTATATTACGAGAACTATCAAAAATTCTCATATTATTTTATAAAAAATGTTTCAAACGAAATAGAAAATCCTTGGTGTATCACCAACCAAAATACGTACTATTTTTATTAAAAATGAATATAGCAAGTTGTTGCAACAGATTCCGTTAGAATTAGAATCCCTCCAAAATGAGATTCAAATCAGAAGATTGATTTTCTATTAAAAAGAAGTTTACCAGAAAAATTCAAGACGAAATTCGATTTCGTCGATGTTACATCATTTATATTCTTTTCATACGAGTGATTTATATACACGATACCAGACTTCTATTTGAGAAATTCTTTTATGGTTACATTCATTCTCTCGCGACTTGAATACATTTCGAAATGCATTAAGAGAAAGAATTGACCATAAAGTGCCCACAATGGAGATCGTAACACCTACGAGATACATACGATATAAAATCACTTTTCTTATTTTTCTCAATGGTACTTTATGGTTTGTGTTTGGGAAACAACTGAAGATTAATGAATAAATTTTGTTAATCAAAACACAACACGAACGAAACAGATTGTCACATGGATTATGCATAAGATCAAATGTCAGTCTCATAATTTTTGCAAAGTTTATCTGTTGTGGGTTTTGTAGAATTGTGGAATTAAGTCATTGATTTTTATATTAGTTTGTTCTGAAGTAACAAACCTTGAATTTCACCAAAATACATATAAATCAGAATTCGATTGTTTAATTTAACTTGACATATGGTTGTCATATAGAATAGTTGTTTCAATTATTTGTTTGTCCTCATAGCAACTATAATTATTGAACATATCGAGTGTCTACTTTTTTTATACATAGGAAATACAATGTTAAAATTTTCATTATGCAATAGTTCGTTCCCTATGAATTTTAGAACAAAAGTGTCAAAACAAAATATTTTCAGAATCAAAATTGCATCAAATGAGCCTAAATTTACTGATGTGATACATTTCTGTCATGAGATAGACATAAAATAAAATGTATAATTTTTAGATATTTCCAGAGTGCCATGGTAAACAAAACATACAAACAGTCGTATTGTTTGAGTTTGACAGATGGAATTATTTCACTCATTACAAATTTGACCAATCAGAATGTCTCATTTTCCATTGTTGCGTATTTTAGCACCATGCTGTTTAATCGCGATTAAATTTTGAACATTTTGAAGGCATATTTAGCCAGATAATTAGTTGCAGAAACAAGATACTTACATGTTTTTTTACCTTTTCCCTACAATTTTTTACATTTATTTAACAAGTAAAAAAGAAGACCAAACAATTTGCTATAGTTACAATATAACAACAAAATGTTATAGTGCTTTTTGTTTATGAGTGTACCGATTTATTTATGTGAAAATGTCTCCAAAATCAACGTTTTAGGTTTTAGTACAATTTCTTCGGCAAGTATTAAAGTTCATACTATGAATTCATGAAATAATCTTGACATATATCCCTCGTGCTAAAGAATTGAATCGATTAAATTTGATGTCTAGCTTAGTTACAAAATTTTGCTTTTAAAAAAGTGTTATCGTACATAATAATTTAAGATAAAATCCCGAGATCGCAGGTCGAGGGATTTTTTCAAATTATTATGTACTCAAACACTTTTTACGCAAAATTTTTTTCAAAAGCTAGACATGTCAAATTTAATCGATTAAATTCTTAGCACTCCTGATATAACTATTGAATATGGACTTGTTTAAATTATTTCTAAATTTATTAGTGAAAAATAATTTAAACTAGTCAATAATCATTAAAACTATGCCAAATTGCATACAGAGAAAATTTGTCCAAGTGCCACCCCTAAAATGCGTAAATGGCGTGATAACATATTTACTTATATTTATCACCGCTACTATCTTTATGAGTCTGATCAAACATAAAATTGATTAAACCCCATAAACCTAGGCCCGAAGCTCGTCAGAAAATAAAGAAGTTTGCTGAACGGATTACACCTTCATCTAATTTTCTTAACGGACCCATAACTTGCCATAAATCTAGCTTTTCTCTGGTATTGGCTAAGAATTATAGTTTGAAGAAGTTCAGGCCGCTTACGGAAAACGCCAACGTAAAGTACTATTTGGCACGCTAGCAATTTCTTCGAATTACCTAATGAAAAACTTCCACCGAAGATATAAACGCGTCTCGCGGGAACCCGAATCCACTAATTACTCCCTTAGATAATAACACCGTTTTCAAGATAATTTAATAACGATAATGTCACTTTTAAAATATTTACCGCATAGCTTTACTCATCTCCCTACTTTCATTTTGTGTCAATGAGTGATCCAATTTATTATTAATCGATGCTGTTAGCATACAATTATTTATTGATTACACGACACATTTCCATTTCATTCTTTTTTCTGGATTGTTTTCCTGCAGTTTTTTTTTTTTGCACTGATAACTTTTTCTATATTTTTTTACCTCCCTCCTACCTTTACGTAAGGGTGGTATTGTTTTTGGTCAAAAATTTAGGTAGTGAGTTTTCAATGAATAAGCACGGTTTAGGGTCCCTACAATACTATTTTTCTATTTTCGCCATGATGTCTGTATGTATGTATGTATGTGTGGGTGTAGTATGTGGCAATTTTTTCGTCTCGGATAACTCAAATACTATAATACCAAAAAATACAACTTTGTGCATTCTTGTTTCTTATATTTAAATGAAGAACTGATTAGATTTTGGATAAAATTAGTCAACCGGAAGTAGCAGTTTACTTGAAGCCCTTGACAGTTTTTCGTGAAAAACACGGTTAAATTTCCTTTTTCAACAATTTATGTTATTTTGAAAGTTGTAGAATATTTAATTTTACATGTGTTTTGATTACACTAATTTTATTAATTTTCATTAGATTTAAAATAATAAAATGTAAAGAAACTTGATTTTATAAATCTTGCATTCCTAGTCCACCATGGAAACACTTAAGAATTTTCAATTTTTTACGAAATGTGACACATGTCATTTTGATTGTGGATAAAGTCTGCCTATTGGGTCTGCTAGTTATAAAATGAAATTGAAATCTAAAATAAAATTAAATAGAAAAAAATTCGAATGTATAGGTGATATTTCAAAGGACGATATTTTTAAATATTAAAACATTGCGTCATTATAAATTATCCACCAGTGGGAAATATAATCTGGAAAATATTACATTTAACAAAGGTATACTTAAATATTTTAATCTATTTTTACTGCGCAATGTATCCGTTTTATTTTTATGAGAATATACAGTTCCACGAAACCATCACATTTTCATAACAGAGAAAAACCTGGTTTTATAAAAATAAATTACTAACGTCCCAAAGAAAAATACCCAACATTTTTAACGAAAGAGCGGAACTATTCCTCGATAGCAAACTGTTCTAAATATAATAAATTACCCATGTCATTGAATTATATTTGGTTTCATGAACATGTTGACAACTACTAATTATGTTTATATAATTTCATATCATATAAATACAAACCAAACATTATTAAACATTAATCAATCAAATTAACTCGATTATCATATACATCAAATATCCAGCATCCAGTTTTAAACAAACAATACTAATTACATATCTAACAATATTTTGAGCTCCAAAAAATAAAACCAATTAAGTCAAATTGAATTTTAAATAATGAAATCAGAACATTTTAACTACATTAGTAATTATGGAGACAGCGCTGGGAAATATGCTAAAATACTAAATTATAACATCGTTATATTAATTACAAAATACATCAGTTTTTACAAATGATAATTAGTGTTGCACGCAACATAGTTAACAAAATAATATTCATCGATTGTTTTATAAACAGGTGGATAGAAAGTTATTTCTGGTGTTAGTATGAATTGAATCATGAACGTGGACAAGCCGAAAGAAGTGTACCAGGATAGAAATTAGAAATGTGTGATTTTTGGTTGACTGTGTTTCAGGGTCGTGCTATCCCACTGTGTGGGATATAGCTTGATGTTATGTATGTTTAAATAAAGAATCGTATTTTCAAAATGTTTGGAATTTTATGTAAAATTGGTAATAGCAAGTAATGATATGACGATTGAAAAACAGTACGGTAATATTAAAAAAAATGGATTAGTGCGGTAATGTAAGCTATTATTTGTCTAAATGAGTAGGATATATGGGATATATTGCAAGATCGTAGATAAAATAAATTAATAGCAATAATATTATTTTCGCGCCGACGTCCGACATTGACACAATTACATATCTCTACAGCGATCGGAAATCATGTTTTTGTCGAACTAGTTCGACAAAAATTGCTAACTTTTTATGGTTATATTTTATTTAGCTAATTTCTGACGCTATAAATGTCAAAGAATTACATTGACTTAAAAATATTATATAAAACAGAATATTTATGGATTTTAAACATATTTGTAAATAATTATAATTTAATTTGCAGTGTAAAATCCAAATAAAAATATGTAGATATTTTTGGTTATGATATCGGAAAATAAACATAATTGACATTTAAATATTGTGAAGTTAGCAACATAAAAAAATTCCCTGTCATAAAGAAAATGAGTAATAAATTAAATTTATTTATTAAATTTACATAAATGATGGCGCGAAAAATCTTGTGTATCCCTCGGTTGGAAACTATTTTGCGAGTGCTCCTATTTGTATCAAAATAAACTCGCACTCTCAAAATAGCAGTTTCCAACCTTGTGATATACAAAAAACTATATTATTATTGGAGTATGGGAAGTTAAATAACCTACCTGATCCCGATGATAAACGAAAAAAAAATTATATAGAACATTAAAAATTTCTTCTTACAATGTTTCGACTAATCACACATTTGAGTGTTGCTCAATCCGCAGAAGCAAATGGAGTAAACTACATAATTTTGAGTATTTGCTTATTAACAATCCAGAGTTTAATTAAAGTTCTAATTTGCAGAACATGTACTAACACCCGTACGTATCAAAAATACAACCTAATAACCAGAACTGGGTTAAACATTTCATTAAATAAATATCTCCAACTGGACTAAATCCCAAAACTAATCCAACAAATCACATCGCATCAGTGCATCTGGTTCACAGAATTCGAGAATTCCCATCATCGCAGTTGGCCAGTGTCATTGTTTCACACGAAAAGACAACAGACAGTCGACAGTCGGTAGCCAGCCGTTGCTTTGTCACACCAGGACCAGGAGCGGACTTAGAGGAAACAAGGTTTATATTTAATTAAACTTATGTCCATTCCCTTCTTTCGACATTTACCCTTGGTCTCTACAGCATATTTGGTTTAGATAAATTAATAAACAAATTTACTAAATACAAAAAACTGAAATAGGAACAGAATTCACAATATTACAAAACTCTTGAAGCTATAAAGCAAAGCCTTTAGAGTTATATTCAACAAAGCGTTTAGTGTGGTTTACACGTCGGAATATCTTTCTATCCTCTTGCTTATAAGTAGAGAACGGATTATACGCAAAGTGCATATATTTTAATTTTTGTATATCTTTAAATACAATCAATTTTCTTGACGAATTACATTGATTAGAATTAATTAATGCTAATTACTAATTACATATATTGTATATTCTTATGCATATTTTTACAAAAGTTGCATATAATTGCATATTTCAATATTTTTAAGACCTTGTCTAATGACACACAATCTGAAATTTCTGGTAATGCACATTGATAATTCCCAAATATTATAGGAGGCCGCAATAAATAGAAGAAAGCAACGGAAAAAGCAATAATCAATACAATAAGCAAATACACAAACCAATAAACTTTATATTTCTAGGGAAATCCCTGTAACGGTAACGGTAGGTATTCACTGTATACACGAATGCTGGTAAAAGTGGGTACAATGAATATAGGACCGAGAATTCACAGCTGGATGTATTTTTTACTTATGTTTCATTTTTTTTTAATTTTGATAATTTGTTATTGTAATTATGTAAATATGTCATACACTTATAGTATCAAGTTTCTATATAGAATTAGTTTATATGTATATTAGTAATATATTTGTTAATTTTGAATCAGAATTAAGACTGTATTGTGCAATTAAATTCATATTGCATTCATTTATACGTTTTATCTAATAATTTAAGATTTTTTTGTATATTTTGCTGCATATATTGTCATATTTGTGCATATATAGTGCACATTTCGCAAAAAAAATCAATGCATATATATGCGCATATAATTTAGTTTTTTTGTGAATATAATCCGCTCTCTACTTATAAGACTCCCGAAGAAGGCGAACGAAACATTAAATTCTCTCTCAAATCCTAGAAGGGAAACCGTGTTTAATAGTCCGCAGAAACGGTAAGTTTCAGCAGGTAAGATGCAATGTTTACTTTTTTTTTTTATTAATGTATTACTGTTGATATCATTTATTCATAATACTGTTCCAGATAAAATGCAAATACCAAATGAACTTGTCACCATACTTGAAAGATGTTTACTAATGAAGAAAAAATTCGAATGGTTACTTGGTACTATTCTAGTTACAGTTTGAGAAATGTTTGTGATATATTTGCTAATATATTTCCTAAGCATGCTATAGAGTTATAGACCAAATTCTTCCAAAATTTCGAGAATATTTGCAAAATTAATAAGTGATAGAAGTTTAGATATGAATCATATGAAAAGGAAAAGAAAAATTAAATGGTGACAACCTACAAATTACATGTCTACGTTACTAACTGATTATATTTTGATAGCAATTCATCAACCGAAATTGGTTGTGGTAGAAAATTATGTTATTTTCAACAAGATGAAAACTAATATTGACCACATATTTATTTTTTTTTTTCTACTTTGTATCTTTAAAAGTTGTTTAAGCGAGAAGTTATGTGTTGTTGCATCAGATTTTTTAAAATTGCCGGAAGGACATTGAAAGTTTCATAGATTTGATCAAAAAGTACTTGTAAATGTATCTTGTTTGATTCATTTTACTGCATAATACGAGCTAAATTTCCGATACACGTATATCCAAATACAAATATATTTAGAGTATTATAAGAAAAATAGATCTAAAGATCAAACGATCCTCAGTTCAAATTCCACAAGCGTCAGTTGCTATTTTAACTTAACCTCTGTGGTTCTTCGTCCACTAACATCTTTGATAGTCGTGACTTAACAGCTGGTAATCGCATTTCGTGCACATAAATGTAGGTATCACCTATCGAGTTCTGCGAAACTAGAGTTCCATATTTCATACACTGAGAAAAAGATTTGTTTGTTACTATGCAGGTTTATTGAATGTTAATAAATGATTTTTTGAAATATGGCGAAACAAATATATATTTATCAGTAATTAATAATATATTTAAGCAAAAATGATAATAATAAATAAGTTTTATTTAATATTAGTAAATATATTAATAGTTAACAAATCATTGTTTTAAATGTTACTTAAGTCAATTTATATTTAATCAGTATTTATTAACATAAATATCGCAATATTTTTCCTGAACTAGTTGTTTATTTATAGTAAAAAAGAAGCTTTATTATTAATGTACAATTTTTAAATATAAAACTAAAATAATGTAAATAATACCATACTAATTTTGTTGTAAATTAATGGAATATTTAAAGAAAATATGATAACATTTAATATAGAATTTACTTATTTAACTGTACTATAGCACATTTATTAACCAAATATTAACAATTATTGAAGCTTGGGTAAATAATGAAATTTATATAAATAAATACAATCGTGTATCGTTTAATATAATTATTACAAAATTAACCCTTATTTACATAAATACCTACTTAACCATGAACCTACTAATATAAATAATTGAGTCGGGAAAAACTAACTTTATAGAAAACATTTTTTGAAGAACTACTTACATGAATATATAGATATGTGTATACACATAATAATATCAATAATATAGCTTATAATATTTAAATTTTGATAGTTTGTTTTGACATATATGGATTCATTATCTCTGATGATGTAGGAACTTTCGAGGAACAGACTTTGTTAATGTTGGATTCGGATGGAGAATTTAAAAATTGTTCATGTCTAACTTATAACAAAATAAATGTCGTCTAAATAATAAAAACTTAAAGCCATACATCCACAAACACGTTCTTGTAAACACAAATTATTATAATTATTAAACAACACAAAATGGCGAACACTAGTTGGAACATAACATACAGTTTATAGAATGAAAAGCATACCTTCAAATATTGGGATTAAAAAAGCAAATCCCCAGTTTTTTACATTATTTTTATGCTATTTTAATATAAACGAAAATATTTTTATCACACCAATCACAAGACATATAGTGTATCGCGAGGTTGCAGTTAGCAAGAACAAACAATAATGGACCAACTACGCAATATGCATCATCTGTGAGTGAAACTGGGTTCATATAATATAAAGTTTGTTAACTGTTAATAAATGTGTTTATAGTCAACAAAATCTAGTTACTGTTAACAAATATATCACTGCAGAAAATATTTTTTCAGATCATAAATAAAGAAAGAAATTAACTATTAATAAATTTACAATTGCCTAGAAATGTAATATTCTAAATATAAATATACATTCTTTATATGTAAAAAAATGCAGATTTATTAAAATAGTATATTTGTTATCAATTATATCAGCATATTTTAATTAATTATAAAGTATTTTATTTTATATTAATCAAAGAATATTTAATGCTAATAAATCTAACGTCAATATATTATTCGTTTCAGAGGAAACGTTGATATTTATGTGTTTGTTATTAAAGAACAAATATTTATTTAATTTAATATTATGTAGTTTTATGTCAACGAATCCTACGTTAATAAAGGATTAGTTTACTATTAGTAGGTCTTTTTTCTCAGTGTACATTCCATAAATTTATTTTATTCATATCGAAGGAGTTAAAGTTTGCGACCCGGCCCTGGCTGCGCATCCTGTGAATGCAACAAATGCATCGCTTAACTGTTTCGACACACTTCATTGTAGGCAGTGTGACTGAGTCTGAGTACGTCTTCATCAGAAGCAGCGTGAGCGTCACAGGTAGAGATCGATTATCGAAGATATTGCGGCTGAAGCATACGGGTAACCGTAGCTGATGCGAGTGAATGGTACCGTGACACATTCACGCTTGTTTTAGCATCGGCTTTGTCATAATATTGAAGTTGTTCGCTGATTTTTATGCAGTGGAAAAGAGTGGATGAACTCGCAAACAAAGGGGTGACAATAAAGTGATTAACTGCTTTCAAATTCTATTTTTGCTTTTTGCTGTTTCTCATAAATATTTTAAAATGTTGTTTCGATGAAGCAGATATACTTTTTGGTTAAACTAGCTACCGACACAAAAAAATATCTTCACGCCATTATACAATGGGGCTCTTCACTATTTTTTTAAATTTTTTGTATGAAACGTTATTTTGCAGTTTTAAAAATCTTAATTGTTATTCATTAAGCCGCAAGAATTTTTATAAATCGTTGTAACTTTAGAGCTGTTGGTTGAGGATCTCAAACAGAAGGATTGTAAATAATAGACTCTTCAACAACCTTAAAATTAAGCATATTTGGAACAAATTTTCAATAATACGCTTGAAAACAATATCAAAAAATACAACACTTCATTTAAAAAGTAAATATTACGCCTGTAATTAATTATTAAAAGTACATTATTATTCGTGTGACGTCAGACCGACTAGTGACAGATAGAGGTTGCGCGCGCATAATCTTGGCCACCTTGACGTTGAGTGTTGTGTTCTGTCAGTTGTGTTATTGTTATTTGTTAAATCTTTAAATTAGTAATAAAATTACAATTATGATTATAAAGTATTGCTTTGTGCCAAGCTGTGAAAACTGCAACAAAAATTCAATATTATTATTTATTTCAGCGCAGTTCTGTCATCAGGCACTATGGCGTCACACGGTTTTACATAGAATCTTTAGTAATTAATTACAGGTTTAATAATATTACAATATAAATAAAAACACAAAAAATATTCTTATATTAACGTTTATTTTCGAAAAATAAAATTAAAAAAATTGGTCGAAGTGCCTTTTGCAGCCACATAAATGTTCTATTTTCTTGTTTAGAAAATTATTTAAATGGAATTAAAATAAATTTTTTGTAGTAAATAATTAATATACACGCGAACAGGATTTATTCCAGGACGAATCATAAATAAATTGACTATTTTAGTCAAATGTTTGATTACCACTGATAAATTTTGCTAACCTATGTCATTCAGCATATATATACGAACTAAAAACAAAACAAAAATCAAATTAGGTGCCAACCAATTGACACTTCGACAATATGACAGCTCAATAGAAAGAGAAGTACAAAGAATTTAGAATAGAATAGTAGGTATGTGAGATAGAAGCTTAAACAGAGAAAACAATAATTTTATATATAGGATACATATTTAATATAGAACGTATTGCAGGCATTAAAATTGTTTTTAAACTTTTAAATATTACATTAAATTTGTCATTTGTCAATGCACTTTTGACCAAATACCTAATTTTCAGCAACATTAACATTCATTAAAAAATAAACACCATATTACCCCAATGAAGCAAACTTTTAAATCCAATACAATCAAGATACAAATATTCATTTCATTAGTAAAGTTAAAAGTTTTATTAAACACAGTCGAAAAACAATTATTGTAATTTGTATTGAAGTTTCATTAGCAAATAGTTGTAAATTCTGATTAAATTTCTTATAGGGTCATGAAGTAAAACTAATGAAGCTCATATTGAAAACGGTTAATCCTTTTAATGAGCATCTCATCCGGAAAACAATAACTTATAACAAAACTAATTAAATTTAATATGCAAGAGTTGCGACGTCATCACGCCGCGATGAAAGCGGATATCACATAAGGGTACAATCAGTTTTAATTATGTATTGTACTTAACACCGGAAAAAATATATTCCGGAATGTAAATAGCAATAAACATGGACATTTCATTAGTAGTAATAATGAAATATGTTCATTTGTTTATAATAGGTAATAAATAAAAGATTAATAATCCAAATACTATAGCGAGTCGTTTTTGGTAAACAATATTAATAGTGCGATAATGTTTCTAACAATTAGTTATGAGTTTTATGAATTTATATATTTATTACATCCGTTGTTTTTATTCTAATTCTAATTTTTACTTTATTATACGTATAAGGAAATATAGCAATCATAAATAATATATCGATGATGAGGTTTCTACAGAAATACATGTTTGTAGGTCCAATGATTCCGTTTTGACTATTTTTTCAATGACGTCTGTGTGGATGGATGAACATGTTCTATTCTCGACAATTTTTTAGGGAATTCTAGAGGATTTTAGTGATTACCAATCACTCAAACTTCTTTGTGTTTTGTTCAGTTTGTCATTTTTATACGTAAAGCTTGAACCACAAATATTTAGCAGGTAATATCGAGTTGGTTCTACTAAAATTGTCACAATAAATTGACGGTTTAAAACGAACGACAATATATTTATTCTAGGCAATTTATTGACCAATGTCAATAATATTTAAATCCTTTCACAGTAAAAAATTTGATTTTCGATTTGTTCATTTTGCGGTTGTTTAGTATTTTTAGTTAATATTGACAAATATATTGTGTAAACTTAAAATTTTGTCAATTCTGAATTTTTAACAAGAAAAATTGTTGTTTTTATTTATTTGCTGGTTTTTTTAAATTTTACAAATAAACTTGCCAATAATAACAAGTAAATTTAGTTAACTTTTTTATTTTTTTTTTATTCTTTGTAACAACTTAATTTGTTATAATAACTATGATTTCTTGTTCTGCTTCAATATAATTACTAAACTATTTAGTCCAAGCACAAAAACACATAAAAATAAATGTTAATAATTACTATATTCACAAAAATATTTAGTTACGAAATACACAAAAATAAATTGTTACTTGCTAATAAATTTAAAACTTGTTAAATTAACAAAAATTAAAGGTGGATTGTCTGGGACTAAAAATATTATTAAAATTTTGACTATAAATTTTTTTAGTGTGTACCGAGTTTGGTATCAAATTAAAGGTTATAGGAGAGTTAATTTAAAATACCAAAAATTAATTTTGGGCGATTGCTAATTGTTTTTTTTACAATAGTGAATTGAATCTTGTACAGTTTGGTGTGAAACTAAATGGTCTCGAAGAGGAAATAAAATATACAAAATTCTGTATACCTGATGATGGTCTAATAAACCGAAATACGTTTGTTTGAAACTTATTATTGTTTTTTTCATAGTTATTAGAATTCGTTCGCGAGTAGTATCAAATTGAAGCTTTTTAAAGAGGAATTCATTCAAATTATCAGGCCATTGGTTACTGTGATAGATTAGCTGATTACTGACGAAAATATAACAAAAGGCTCTGACTAGCAACAGTTCTGTACCAACTCGATTATCGGTGAAAACATTTTGAACTAAAGTATAAGTCTAGTTAGACTATAAGTGATGAAGTGCAGTGAAATACGGCAACAACACGTGGACTTCACCCCTCAGTTTTCGAAATTTTTAATACGTCAGCCTAAACAAACATAACAAAGATTGAATCGGCATATTTGAAATCGATCACAGTGACGGCGTCACAACACACCATTCATCACAAAATCAATCCAAACAAAAAATCAAACAACAATCAAAATCCGTCAAAATCTACAGTTTCCTACCGGATATTTACCAACAATAAACCCGGCACAAAACATCCGGACGCGGACAATCACGTGACAGGCACACAGACACGTGTTTACAGGCGAACAACGGCACAAATCCACGCATAAAACCTGGGGGAAATTTTGCGGAAAACTATCGACATCAAGGTTTTCTGCAGGCGTGTGTCAGCATAGCTACGCAGCTAATCCGCCGTACGTTCTTTCCAGCTTCCCGTAACGTCTTAGCTCGAGGAAGGTCCCGAGGGAACAATGTGATAGTCGGATTGTGAAGTTGCTTCCTGCTTAGGACAAAGCAGTCCGACGGTTGGACATTAGTGCATTGTTGTTTGGGACTAATTCCCTGCTTCCTTTACTGATTCGTTGTGATTTGTCCGGCTCTTAACCCGGGTGCGTGTTTGCGAATGCTAGTTGGGGGTAGAGTTGACTGAGATACGGATGTTTGCTTAAGCGATTTGGAAAGAATGGTAGAAGGGATTTGTTGCTGACAGCTTAAAAGGCGGCGATTGACGTGTGTTTGATTCGTACAGAAAGAAGAATCGACCGCCAAAAATTTTAATCTTTAATAAGGCTTTATTTATTTATTTAAAGTACATTGCTCGACAGGCGAAGGCCTAATAAGAGAGCAGGAAAATATACAAAAAATATATAAAATTAAAAATACACAGTTTAATGGATTAATTATTATTTTTAATACAATATAAAATTGCTCAGGTTTTAAGTGAAACATGTCAACAAAGGAGTAACTGCACTTTTAAAGAGGACACATTCTGTAAATAGGTGATGTAGAAAACACATGGGTTGGTAAGTACAAGATGTTGGTACTGCGTGTAGTAACAAAAGGAGCAAGGAAGTTACGGGAATGAGTTTACTGAGGTGATTAATTAATATAATGCCTTTCCAATAAGCTTGTTAAATTAAACATATCTAGTAATTGTTTATAGCTAACTAAATAATGATTTGGATAGTGGCCATATGATTAAAAAACAGATATTTAAGAATTTTTCTCTGTATTGAATCAATTAGGTCTTGATGAGTATAACGGAACATTATTCAAGTTTTGAACGAATAAATGAATAATAAAGAGTAAGAATTGTGGAGATGTATATACAAAACCGAATGTAAAACACATCACATTATCCGTATACAGTTTTAGAGAATTCACTTTAGGGAAGAACTGAAAAATTTAATGAGGTTCATTGCAAGCATCGTGCGAAATGAATTTGTTTTGTGAGAATTTCAATACAGGTCACTTTATTTCAGCACAGGTGCCATTGCTAGGATACTCATGTAGAATTGTCAAATATTAGAACGGTGAAAACGGGACAAATTTATTATTAAAATTAAATTAATTAGTAAAGTGTACAACTCGCACGGAATGTCCATTTTATACAAACTTCCAAACTCGTAGGAAATGAGTACCATTAGATGCTTGTTGTACAATATATTATTTTCTACCCCTGTATAAATATATCACTATTAAAATATATTTTTTCGATGAATTATAGTACCCATAATTCACTCTTCTCGACCAATCACAAAGCAAGAAATCAATAATTCACGATTATTTTAAAGACGTGATGTGGATCACCAAGCAACGGCCGTCTGACGGTCTGACAGTTTACATGTAGTCAGTTGTTGTGAATTTTTATATTGAAGTTTGGTTTCAACGAATTTCGATCATTTTCAAAAGTGATTTCCCAATTTACAGGAATAGAAAAAGTATAGTATTTTTATGTTATTATTAAGCGGTTTCAACTGCTGAGGTTATTTGCCACCTCGGAACCTCGTTTTCGGTGGTGTGACAACGGCACGCAGTATTCGCTGACATGGGTTTGCGCGCCTAAATAAATATTTTATTTCAACATTTGTTGTAATAGTCTTGTTAAATAGCAATGATGGCATGCTTTAATTGAACACTCTGTATATGATAAACGTCTGACTGCATAACAATTATTTTTCACATTTATAACAATGAAAAGAATCTTTAATATCGATTTTAAAACATGTGGTACTTTTCGCAAATAAATTAAGAATGAAACCTATTACGAATTTAAAACATAATTGTACAGAAATTCAAGATTCGATAATCGATACTTTACAAGTACTATATAATTTTCATGCATTAACACCACAGATTCAATTCAAACCACCTTCAAAAACAATACTTTACTCTTCCAAACTCTAAATTTCATACAATTAGGACTTCCGCAAGGATTCCCCAAATTGTCGGTATTTTCAAACCGTTATTCCATCTGTTTTAGGTTTATCTTAGTGTATCTGTTACACATCATGGTTTCGTATCCGCTTAGACGATTAGAGTTTAAAAAGACAGGGGCACAGGATTATCAGTCATTCATGCGCGGGGTATTAGGCCCCTGTCTCCCAGATCCGTTCGCCGCTCACTGCTTCAGCTGAATTAACGTTTACCGTCAGGGTACGTTACGTTAGCTTTCCGTTTTGAATCTTCCTTCAGCGTTAAAAAATAGGACAGGATTAGGCTACTTTGTGGCTTCCGATAATTATTTCGACTCACTGGGTTTCAATGTATCGGACAACTTTCATTTGCACCGTTTTATTTTTCATACTTGGATTCATTCTCACATGTTGCAGATCCTAATCATGAATGCATCTATAGAGATGCTCGATTAAGTGTGTAAAACACATCAGCGTAAAGGTTTGAATGTTGGGTGTGAATGAGGAAATATGAACGACATATAACTACTGTGGAAATAAGATATTTGAGAAGAGTGTGATCGTGTCCGGAATACTTTGCTGTATGGTGAGTATGAGATTGATAAGAATATTGTTAAAAAAAGTGGGGGTGAGTCGGTTGAGGTGGTTTGTCTATTTCGAACGGTGTCGAATAAATAATTGGTGAAATTAATTTAATAAAATAACAGATTGAGGGTGAACGATTGCGTGGGCATCCAAGAAATAAGTGGTTAGATTTAATTGATGGTTTACTGTGTGAGCGAATGATTCCGAATGTGAAGAATAAACGAGCATGTACGATAATGCATATGGACAAGGTGAAAGTAGCAGAATGTTTCGAGGAGATTGATTGTTGGTTTATTGTTTCAAGGTTCATTCTACCCCACTATGTAGGTTATAACCTGATGTTAAACCGAGAGATTCAGCTAAGTTGCAAAATTTACGTTTCTGTAATTTATGTCTATAGATACTGTTCAACAGAGGATATCAATTTCAAATCGCAGTATCAGAATTCACACAGTAACAGTAACGACACTTGCTATCAGTTGCAAATGAGATAAAATCTTAAATTATTATTTCACCTGCACTATAAAAGTTCCTACAATTTTTCAGGATACAAATAAGTTTACCTATCTGCTTTGCACTCATTTTCTGAATTTAACATGAAAGAAATACTTGGCTTGATATTTGACAGATACAAATGACACTGACTGATACTGGCATATGGTTACCAAGATATCAGCTTACCAGCGGACACTGAGCAGCCATCTTTTCGGTAGCGCACCACTACTGAAATATTGGAATCATAAAAATTGGAAGTGTCGTTGCTATATGGTTTCTTATACTATGGTCAAATAAACTCGTTATTATACTTAAAAAATGTTACTCAATGAAGAAAATATTCGAATGATTACTTAATACAATTCTAGTTATAGTTTGAGAGGTGTTTGCCAATTTATTTCCTGAACATCCTAGACCAAATTCCTTCCCCAACTATGTTGGTATTTACTTTTACAACATTACCGTACTGTACCAGATAAAATGCAACATAAATTGGCAATATTAAATGAGCTTGTTACCACAATTTACCAATTTATAAACATATAAACATTTTTCAAACATTAACCAGAATTGTACCAAGTAACCATTTGAATTTTTTTTTTTTTTTTTCGTAAGTAAACATCTTCAAATTATAATGACAAGTTATTTTATTTTGATAATGTACCTACCCTACATTTTATCTGGAACAATACGGGGATTATAAAATGATATCTATAGTAATACATTAATGACAAAATTAAATGTTGTATATTAACTAATACCCACGGTAAGTATGTATGTATAAGTGGATGTGGTTCTATGGAAAGAAAGCTCGGTTCATAGCAAAAGGTCGCGAGTTCAATTTTCGCTCACTGCAACTTTTATCCAAAAATATAGGTAAATATTAAAAATTTAAATCTGAAGTGGTTACCACACGACTTTCTTATACAAATCTAAATTTGAATGTTAAATAATTACACTATATATTGAATATGCGTTATGTTTATCATATAGAATAGTTGTATCTATTTATTTAGTTTTTCACAAAACGGGAAGCAGAACAAATTACAAATCAAATATCCTCGTTAAAAAGCATAAAAAGTTTCTCCACCATACAATTTTTTCTCAATTAACTAGCGCATGCTATTTGGTCTATCTAGAATCTAGATAAGCCGCTGTTCACATTACATCAAATTTCAGCTAGGCAGAGTCACGCTTCAAACTCAATATAACTTTTACATTTTTTCACGCCTTTTTGATGTTATATCTCGTGTTCTCGTCCGCGTTATATTTAACTTTCGGCTTTGCACTTTCAATCCTGAAAGTTGTTTGACATTTGACCTCGATTTTGATGAACAAGCTTTGATATAATATTCTTTAAAGTTTAGAACCATTACCAACACAAAGCTGATGAGACGAACACGAATATTAACATTGATAAGTTCTTTTTTGCTACATGTTTACACTACAAAATAAAAAAATACATATTTGCACAAATAAAAAGGCAGATAATAAATTATCTGAAACACATTATCGTTATTATAATGAATTAATATCATTGTGTATTGCATAAATTTTACCCAATGAGTTATAGTTTCATAATCAAATCCTCCGCAAAGTTCTACATCTTTGAAGATAATTTGCTTCAAACATTGCTAGAAAACTGATTTCTTATTGTGAAACTTGAACTCTTTGGCAACAAAATATGTACAATGGACAAGTTTTATTCAATAAAAGAACATTATTTTGCTGGAAATTGTTATTTCGAAAAATTGTTGCTTGGTATCATCTTGAGACGGAGAAGGATTTTGTCAGTTTATTGAGGTATGTTACCTAAAACAATCTTGAGTGCAAAATAATGGAACCGAAATATATTTTATTAGACTATTTCCCAAATAAGCTAACACACAAATTAATAACAATTTTTGATCAATTGTTAACAAAAATACAATACGTAATCATTATTTTATCACACATGGTAGTCATGGATATAGTTCCTATAATAACGAAATTTTGTTTTAAAAAAATATGTTCGTAGGTACTGTTGCAATCTTCATAGCTGTTTTTGGATATTGGGCTTCCAAATTATCAAGAGATGTCGTTGATCACAATTCGCAAAAGGTACATGTCAAATTCATTTTGTATGATATCTTATGATGGCGAATGCTTGCATTAGTATTGGTAGTTTGCTTTTATTGGCAGCAGAACTGTTGCCATACACACTACAAACTTTACTATTTTTATAGGTTTTTTTGGAGAAAATTCAATCTTAACCTATAATCTACAAATACAATGTACCTTTCATTTTTACATCTTATTTAAATAATACAGCTTAAACAAATGTTATACTTACATTGGAATACTCTTAAAATAACTACTATTGTTATTAATTTTTTAAAACAACAATTAATTTCAAAATACAATGTAATTTATGTACCTTATGGTTAGTTCAGCTTTCTACCACTAGTTAGCGTATTTCAATATTCCGAATACTGAGAAAATTCATTCAACGCTGTCCAAAGTTCAAAAATTATTTTATAGAAAAATGTTTCATGTAAAGATGCAATTTTTAACCATTTTTAACTACAAAACATAGAAAATTTTAACAAACTAAATTAATTCTTTTAGTTTACTCAAACATAGAGCTGGTATTACCACCCATTGTAATTAGTGACGTCATTTTCAAGTGTTATACTGAGGTGTCAAATATAGTTCATCACTCGAAGCATAATCCTCTTGGTTCATCTGTCTGAAGTTCATTAACCAATAAAATATATTGTCTATAACTCTATATAACATCCTAAATAATATAAAATATTTAATCAGGGCACATAATGATAATAGAACATTTGAGATATTGATGAAACTAGATAATAGAATAGAAGGTAATTCTCATCTGATTTGAGTTATTTAATTATTATATTGTTGTTTAACTAAAGTACTTCAACCCCAAATTCGTTATTTAATTTTATCGTTCAACATTCTTCCATAAATTTGACACAGTATTAAATATTATATATCCTATCCCTGTTATTTCCCATATCCACAATAAATCTGAAACCCAATCGATCTATCTGGAAATACCCCCAGTATTGAAACTACCAACCATAACATCAATTTCGACAGGTGTACAATTTACGGACGCTATTATATTTTTTCCTTGGCCATTACCTAATCTAATCGGTCTACCGGTAATTTTCTCAATCTTCCAGCTGTCCAATCTCACCCCTTTAACCCTCCCCCATAACTACTACTCTTTGTGTATGGGTAGTTAAGAAATCTCAGCTGTACGGTTCTGGTGCAGTGCTTTAGAGATTTTGTCCAAAAGGTATTGATTCGATCTTTAATATGTGATGTTCTGGTTTATCCAAAACGAAGTTTACTATGTTTGCATCAACTTTTTTAATTATAGGCGAGATAAATACATAATTTAAAATAATAAAACAAATTATGTCTAGACTAGTGTCTAGTCTAGAGAAAATATCAGATTACATTAATATATTATTCGTTAAAATAGAAATTCAAAAAGCCAAAGGCGCGCAATATACACCGCGAAGAAGATATACTTGGAATATAAATAAAATATACACACCCTTCGTGCTTTGAATACCTAACAATAATTCGAAATACATGTAAAAAGAGTCGTATTTTCTTTGCGATTTCAAGTTTACTTAAGTTTTTTGCCAAATACTAATCATGTAAATTTATGTAAAATTATATATGAATTTAATTGAGTTCGAATTACACAAATGTTGCTACTTTTAACTTCACCCATATTATTTCTCCTCCACTAACATCTTTTGGGGGACGTGGCCTGACGGCTGGTAACCGCATTTCACGCATGGAATATATCACACTCGTGATTTGCGAAAGCAAATCGCCACATCCAGACATTATAATTAGCTTGACGATATCTGTTAATTTTTAATTTTTAGATGAAATGAAGTTACGAAATGAAGTTCCCGAAAAACATTTAAGCCCCATAATATAATTATTATTATTATAGGCTTTTGAATCTCTTATATCCTTTATGGTGTCAAAATTATTATTATTATTATTATTTATTATTCTATATTATTTATAATTATAAAGTATTTTCATTCTTGTCTGCTCCGTGCTTTCTGTACAGCTAATTTATTTCCTAGTTTCTTCTATTTTGTTTCCCCATATTTTTTTACCTTCCTCTTTTCTTGTTTTGTTTTATTTTGCTTTACACAGCTGTTTTGTTTGTCAGTTTTCAAATATCCTTGTTCAATGAGCATACCTATTCTAGTTATTTTTTCTCGTATTACATTATGAATGTTTTCTATATGTAAACTATTCCTTATATGTTCAATTCTTAATCTATTTAACCTCGTGACTTATAAGTTTCCTGAGGTATCTCATTTTGGGGATGCTTGGAATTTGCTTTCCATTCTTTGGTTCAATATCCATGATCCTCTACCGTAAATAAGCATAGGTCTGTTTACTGTTTTGTATGATCTATAGTCATTTTTATTATTATTATTATTATTATTCAGCGGTCTCTACTGCTGAGGTTATACGCCACCTCGGTACCTCGTTTTCGGAGGTGTGACAACAGCACGATGGTCATATTTATCTTCGTCGATATATGTTTGTTGTTTGGTTTTTATTTGCTTGCTGGATTCTCATATTAATTTCTTGTTATATGCTTTCTATATTGTTTATGGCTGTTTCTAAATACCTCTAAGATTCAATATTTACTTATCTATCATTAATGTAGATACCAGTTATATCTATATGTATCACCGTATTGTTCCAGATAAAATGTGGATGTGGACGATTTTGATTTACGAAGTTCAGGAAATAAATTTTCAAACACATTACAAACAAGTCTCAAACTACAAAAAATTTGTACTAAGTAACCATTAACATTTACATCATACGTTGCATGTTTCTCTGGAACGTGGAACAGTGGTACGTATAACTGGTATCCATTAATGACATGAATAAATACTTTTTAAATTATTTCATTATTCAGCGTTAAGTTTGTACTCATATCTTTCTTTGAAATCACAATTGTTCTTGGTTTCTCTACATTTATGTTCATATTGTATTTGGCTAGTTTTTTGTACCAAGTACTCGTATCTAAATTGTATTGCATGTATTCTTCGTTCTTCGGTAGTGCTGGCAGATCGCCTGCAAATTCGTACTGACAAAATATTCTTGTGAGCTCTGATACCCAATTTTGAATTTTTAATATATGTAATGAGGCAGATTTATGGAGATCAATATTTCCCTATGTACATTTCTCAACTGGATAAGTAGATGAAAGATGAAAAGTTTGGACATTCAGATCCAGTTTATCATTACGATTTACTCTGAGGTTCTGATTCTGAATAAGCATTATGGTCAATTATTATGATATGTAGTTCCGACACGGTGAAAACTTTTGTGATGCTTAAATTGTTTTGTTGATAATTTTTGTTCTCTAGTTTTATTTCAATCTGATGATAGGTACAATTCTTGTTACGCTATTGGCCTTAATTGTTAATTTATATTACGTGCATATTACACTAGATTTTTAATACGTTATTTAATTGATTATAGATTTTTTGAGAACATGCGTGTGTCATAATAATTTTTATTTCTTGATGAAATTATTCTGCAACAAATGTGCATTTATGAAATTTGTTAATTTTAAATAAGAACAATTATGTATGTATTACTTGCTTATTTAATGTTGTTTCGAATTTGATTGATAATTTCTTCATATTTTCTAGTGCTATTTCAAATTGCAAAATTTAATTTGTTTGGTCGGTTCGTTAGTACTTTGGACCAACGTGATTGGTAAAAATTGAAAACCTCAACAAGGAAATTAATTCAATATTATCACAAAATATTTCCCTATATCTGCGATTGCGGAACTGTGATTGAATGAGCGCAAATTTATCAAAAATACCAAAAAGTATATAATAGGGAACTTCCTCATAAAAACATTTTCCTGGGTCATTAATTTGATAAAAATCGCAAATTTCACCATAAATTCTTCCTGCTCGAAACTGCGTAAACTAACAAATCTTCAAGTGTTGCAGAGCCAACTGGACAAAACCATACACCACTAAACCCAAGTAGAACCCGCACTTTTACACCTCGCTGCCTAAGTTGATATATCGACGTCACCGAACCACAATCTCGGTTACGGTTATCGTTATCGGTTACGATGCGACCGGAACTCAGGTGGCATCCTTGACTGATTTACTGTGTTACACCTCCTGGCTACTTATATATTATAAAGGCTGGTTATAATTAAAAACACACAGATTTATTTTCTGTGTAGATTTTATGTTAACAGATATTTATGCCTTTTTGTATACGCCCATGTTTAGTACAATGAAAATTAAATTTCTCGGAATATATTTATATACCAGAATAATTTATTACGGACTTTACAGTAATTTAACCGTTATGTCATAGTGAGTTCTTCAAATTTTAAATGCCAATATTAATGAAATTTCTGATACAAGCATAATATTAACATTTGCAAATATAATGAAAATAAATTTCCTTTGTAGTCACGAGTTTAATAAAATATGCAAAGACATAAATTTCACTAACGTTGACAAAAATAATATATTTAATTAGCGAGTTGCATATTTTATGAACATAAAAAATTAAATTTTCTACGGAATATTTCAACAAGTTAATTAGACATAGACACGCAAAGTAGTAAATTCCAAAAACTAATCTTGCCTTGAGCCTAAGGCTAAAAGATTGATTTTCCATACTTAAGTAAATTGTTTCAAATTCCAATAAAAATAAAATAAATTAGCTGCGTCCTTCAAACTGAAAACGAAGTTAACTCACTTTCGCGTAAAATAACACAAACATCAATAAAAAAAGTTCTACTGACCTGCCCAACACAATGCAATGAAATCATCTTCGTTTTCCGGCTGCGTGACGAACCAGCGAAGTCGCCAGGTCCCGTCGGAGTCCTCGAAAACCAGCAGATGATTTTCGGAGCCCAAGAGTTCACTCTCGCCGTCCAACAATTCGTAATCGCTCGAGTCATTTGTCACTTCACAGTTATTCTCGCGCAATATTCCACTCGCCTCATTGCAGTACTCACTTGGTTCAATGTTGTTTTGAATTATTCTTTTTAGAACTTTGTGCCTGTTTTCTTCTAAAGGTTTTTCTTCAGAGCTTTCACAAAAACTTTCTTCTCCAACTTCCTCATTACTTAACATCTGCGCGTAGAATTCATCTGTTTTTGGTGTGCATTTCAAAAACTCACATTTTGTTTCTGAGAAGTTTAAGTCTTCCGATTTTATTTGTTTGTCGTCGTTTTCTAAAACTGTAAAACCAGAAGCTTCTTCCAGCGATTGATCTTCTGAATCGTCTTCTTTTGCCATCATTTTTTTTTCTTTCACATATTATCAAACGATTACGTTAAACATCACTTACACGTTGAGTGCCAATAGTATGTTTTAACTCTGCGATCAAATCACCTAGATCCGGTTGGCTGTGCTGCCGGAGATGAGTTTCCATGGTGACAGACACACAGGCGCCTAGATATAAGACACTGGGGCACCACTGTACTCTCATTCAAAAAAGTTCTCACATATAAAATACTAACTAGTTTCTTGAGTTAATAATTAATTGTTTTTATAAAAAAGTTGTAAATGTCAATAGTTTTTACTTCATTTCGTTTGTTTATTATAAAACCTAAAAAAATCTGAGACTTACGTTAAATGAATAAACATTGTCAACACTACAGAGATCAATAACAGAGTTTCACAGACTAATAAAAACAATTTCATTGACAAATTAACAATTCTTATAAGTAAAACAAAACACTAACTAAACATACGACAGCTAGACACACGCGCCATGTTTATACATATCTGACAGATGACAAATATTCAATCGACTCGTTGGCTCTGTTGGTAAATCAGGAATTTGATGACATTTCTGCTGAAAATGATCAAAAAATCAAAAACTTTAGATTATGTACCGTAATACTACATGGCTTTAATGTTTTTTAGCAGTAAATTTAGCATGTTTATGTACATATTTGTAACTATATAGTAAAAGTTAGGTTATATTCATTTTAAATTTGGATCTGCAAACATTATCACTATCACAAAAATGAGTTGAGAAGAGATTATCACAACAGTCGACAGATAAATAGGAAACTAGATGATTAAAAATATATTTGTTTTATTTCAGTATTTTTAGATGATGATAATGTAATAGGAAAAAAATATTCCAGCATTAATAAGAAATGTAAAAATTGTTGTACAATTTGAGTTAAATAAAACAAAATATATATTTTCTGTTAGTTAAGTTTACATTCTACTATGCTTCAAAAACAATTAAATGTTTTGTCATACCATGTAAACAAAGAATAATAAATTTTGTTTAATTATATTTTGATTTAAAAATTGTCAGCAATCCAAGTTCATATAATTTTTGACAATTTGTTACTTTTATAACACAACTTTACTGCTTATTTACTTATTTTAATATGGTGATAGTACCTATAGCGGCTGGTCGTTTAAATTATGAGGTATATTTCAATATCTATAGAGTCATAAAAACAGTGTATCTATTTACAGCCCAAATTTGCTTATCAAGACGGTGTTCTGATAGGGAAAAACTGGGTTGAAGAGAGACTGCATTATGTCAAAGAAAAGCACAATCATATTTCAACTTATCAAGCAGACTATATTCCTCAGAAGCCTAATAAAGTTCATCCAGATATTGTTTGGAATAATAAAATTGCAGGAGAAGTAATGTGTTATATATAATATGATGTTGGCAATGTTTCATTATTTTATACAATTATAAAGGGCGTAAATCGATCTATTCTCATGGACCATGAAGGTAAAAATTTCCACGAAAATTATTCGTCAACAATGGATTTATCGTATAATTGGTTACCTAAATGTTCGAAACCAAAAAGACAATATAGCGCAATTCATCAAACTTATATGCCGGAGCAAGATTTTGCACTGAATTACGTAAATATTTAATACATAACTAATTCTTATCAAACTAATTATCTATTTAAAAGGGCAATGTAACAAATTTCGGGCTGAGAAAACAGAAACAGATCGTGTGGGACTATGAGAATCAGACTGGAACTACGGCTTGGACCACAGAAGTAAGAGATAATTATCTGAAACCAGCATCAGAAGCTTATTACTCAAAGAGCATAGGAATTCCGAAGTATACTTTATTTTTATATACATTAATTATTATAATGTTATAATTATTAATATTTCAGGCCATTATCTTCAAAAATATTTCATGTTAATAAGGAATTTAATGACTTACCATTGAGAGGTGAAGCCGTCAAACTTGTACCAGACTTTCATATTGTGGTTAAAAAAAGACCATATCCACATTTTTATTTCTAAAATATTGTTTGTGTAAAAAATTATTAATACAATTTAAAATGGAATTTTTATTCTTACAGATGAATGATTTCAGTACAAACAGTCTAATTAAGAGGTAGTCAGTTCAGATAAATATAAACAAAATAAATTAAGAATTTTCTGTAACAGATACACACTAGAAATGTGATGGCAGTGTCATTTAAAAAAAAAACATTTTAATAACAGTATAAAACAATTAAACCCAACATACTCTTATATATTCAAAAAATATTTAACACTAAACGAAAATCACAAAATATGCATTTTAATATCCTTAAAGTAATTAGATAAAACCAAATTTCAACATATTACAAAATGTTAAATATCTGCGGTGTTCTGCTCTCGCCATTTTTTCAACAAACTCCCCTTTTCATACGGCTGCGAAAATGCAGAATTGTTGGAGTTAACAGTCAAAGGACGCGTGTTTTTGACACCAAACGATGTTGTGTGTGAATAGAACGGATTATTTAAATTAAACGTTGAAAACGAATTCGGAGTGCAACTAGGTTTATAAAGAGAACATGAACTTGCACTAGAATTAAGAACATTTTGCGTAAAATTACTTTCTCGACTAGAAGGTCTTGGAGTACTCAACACAGGGTACGCAAAGTTACAATTATTCGTAGACCATAAACTATCATTAAGTACAATATTAGTAGGCGATTTGGATAATCTTGGCTGATTTACTCCAATCGAAGGTTTTGGGGACATATAAATATGTTGATCAGATCTTAATGTTGGGTAAAAACGATTCTGAGGAAACACGCGTGGTGGTGAATTATTGTAATATACTGGTTCTGATAAAACTGAAAACCTGTCATATTCGCCATAATCTGAAGTAGCTCTGGATGAAGGCAACGAATTAAAGACATTATTCTCAAAATGATTTGGCTGTTGACTGCTGGCTCGAGAACCAAATCCAGAACTTTGACTGGAAGACCGACTTAGGTTTGAAAAGCTTCCGGAATTGTTTAAGAAATCGTTAGATTTCCAGTATCCACCAGCCACCCAAGAAGATTGTGTAACATTTCTTAGTCTCGGTGGTGATAAAACTGGTTTTGGCCGCGATAAAAGTGGCGAGGAAACTCGAAACGCGGCTGGCAGTTCATCGCCATTTAATTTTTTTGTGTTTGGATAAGCGCTTAAATGCAGGTCAGTCAGACCTTTGTACCATTCTTGTTCTGAAGATTTGTTTGGCGAATTTCCGTTTGCTGGCAGTGTAATAGATTCGTTGGTTTTGTCTGCATAATACGAACTATTTAAAGAATCATTAATGCAACTCTTTCTGGTTGATAAACTTTCATTGGATGATCCTTCAGATCGATAACTTGTAGAAAA
This sequence comes from Poecilus cupreus, assembly GCA_963942605.1. Classification (NCBI taxonomy): domain Eukaryota; kingdom Metazoa; phylum Arthropoda; class Insecta; order Coleoptera; family Carabidae; genus Poecilus; species Poecilus cupreus. Next base: position 34,674,678 of record OZ012714.1, read on the forward strand.
ATTGAAACACGGCGTGCTAAACGGGTTCCCGAATACTGGCTGTTTTCCAAAAGAAGGCATTGAATTATCGTGCTTTTTATTTATAATATTGAATAATTTCAAGGTAGAAGTTGATGAAATGTTAAATGGATTATTACTTTTAGTAGATTCTATGGAAGTATTGAATTTATCACTACTTTGAGACTTAAAAGTAGAATTTAATAATTCTACGTTATCACAATCATTTTCTTCATCCAAAAATTCTTTTTCGCAAGATGATTTTTTCTTAATACAACTTTTTTTTATTTTCGTAGATTTGTGCGTGGAAGACTTACAAAGAATAACGAAACAACATAAAACAATCTCAACTGTTTTAGACGATAAATTTTCTTGCATAAATGACAAATTTAATAATCCTACGTTACTGAATAACAACACAAACCATGCGGCACATTTGATAAATTCTAACAGTTTACTTTTATTAAACATTAAAAATACGATTTGTAAGAAAAATCCAACAAACGGTAAAACAAATGAAGGATTATATTTAAAAACATTTAAAATTAAATCATCCGGCATTACTGTTTTTGTGAGTTCAAAGTCATAATGATTTATCAACGACATGCAACGTTGCAAAACAATTCCTTGCAAATATTGTACAGTTTCAAATAACGATGAAATACAGTTAAACAATAAATATGTTATGTCTCTGATGAGTAATGCGTATGGCACGACAGTACTTGGCAGTGAATTTGCAACATTTTTGTGCGAAAAGTCACATGTTTTCAATACTCCGAACAGACGGACAACAGCTAGTGTGATAATAGTGTAACGAATGGCAGTAAGAAATAATTCTCGTTTGGCAGTTCTGGATATCCCTGAAGATGATTTGTTTAAGTCTAAATAGTTTAACCCATGTTTTCGCAAAGATGATAAACGCAGTCCAAGTAACACCGATTTTTGTTTATGTAGAGCTTTATTTACGGTTAATTCACACTGCGAACATAGTCTGTAGGCACGTTCCAAATGTTTTCTGAAAGTAAGTTATCGATTAGTGTAAATATAGGACACTTATAAGAGTGATAAAAAATAACTTACTCATATTGCTCCACTTCTTCGTCATAATTATTTTCTTCTACGGGTGAAAACATAGCAAGTTGTTGTACTTTAAGTTGTTGGTTAGTATTGCAGGTACTACACAGTCCATTATTAGGTTTGGTGCTGTTAACAGTTGATGCAGGAAGTACTTTATTCATCAATTCATCGTGCTGTTCTGGTATTGGTTTGTTGTAATCTCCATCCTAAATAAATCAATGTTTTAATCACGACAATTTTTAATATGCTTTACCCGTACCTTCGTAAATCCATTGTACTGTTCACAAAATGGACAATCCCATGAATTTTGATATTCACGAGGAACTTTACACCACTGGTTGCAGAACCAACAATTCACTTTTGAAAATCCATTTGGTCTACAATTAGGTTTATCATTAGATTTTAAATAAATTCATAACAAGAATATTGAGTAAAAATGTATATACTAACCTTATTGTCGTATACAAGTTTATAAACAAAATTATTAAAACACAAATAAACGCTAGTACCGGTAAAAAAATTGATAATAAGTCCATAAAGTCCATTTTCAACAAGTATATAAAGCACTGAGTGTAAAACTTGCAATAAAAATTAAATATAACTTAAATGTAAACAAATCACTTGACGCAAATAGATAAAAATGAAAATATTCAAACTGTCACGTTTTGCTGTTTCTAGGTATACACGTGAATTTCCGCCATTTCTGTATTTTGCATAAAAATTAATAAAAATAAACATGACACACTTCGCAGCCAACACAAGAAAAATAAAAACCAGATAAATTATAGGAAAAATTCATTGGAAATTAACTACAATATTCATTATTTAATATCTTGTTCAAATCAATAAGCTACATTTTATTTTACTACATATTAATATTCAATTTATAAACAATAAACTGATTATACTTCTACAAATTTATTAACTTGAGATTGGCACATCTGTACGGTGGCGCCTCCAACGCTTACTACAACAACTATTTAAATGTAACCTTACATTTGAAGTTTGAATATTTTTTGCTGTCATCCAGATCTTAAAAATATTAATCCATGAGTTTGCCAACTGATTTTGGTCCAGACTCAGGTGGACGTGTAAAAGTAACATTATTGCATTGAGTTTGTTCAATGTTTTCTATATACATTTTTTTTTATAGGGCGTATGTATTGTAAAGCCTATTGTTTACGGTAATGTAGCCCGATATTTTGGTAAGAAACGAGAAGAAGATGGTCATACACATCAATGGACAGTATATGTTAAGCCATATCAAAACGAGGATATGTCCAGTTATGTTAAAAAAGTACATTTCAAATTGCATGAGAGCTACGCAAACCCAAACCGTGTAGTTACTAAACCTCCGTATGAACTGACAGAAACTGGTTGGGGTGAATTTGAAATTGTTATAAAAATACACTTTCATGACCCAAATGAAAAACCAGTAAGATTAATAATTATTGTAGATTTAAACCAAACTGATTTCTTGTTTTATAGGTTACAATGTACCACATACTAAAATTATTTCAAACAGGAGCAAGTAGTACTGACATGGGAAATGAGATAACTAATAAGGGCTTAGTTTCCGAAAGTTATGATGAAATTGTATTTCAAGAGCCGACTCAATTGATGCAACATTTGTTAACAAATACAAAACATTTGACTTTGGGACCATGGAAACATGACACAAACTGTAAGATATTTTTAATTTTTGTTATTTTGTTTTATAATCCTAGTTATTTTTTCAGTTGAAGAAAAGAAAGAGAAAACACTACATTCAATTGTTAATGCTAAAAACAAAATAAGAACTGAAATTGTTACACTAAAGGACAAATTGAAATTGGCTAAAGAAACTATAGCTAAATTTAAAGAAGAAATTGCCAGGCTACAAAACAATCAGTATCCTGGAGGGTTTACTTCAGTTTAATTTATATAATTATAATTAAGTTGTATTAATAAATAAATATAATTAATATTTTGATACAGTTTATTATTTTAAAATTGTGTGACCTGCGTATCATCTATGTATTAAAGGATACATACATATTTGTTTTGGTGTGTATGCATAAAAATATCCGAGATAATTTGTTGTGATGTCGCAGTAGAAATGAATTAACTTTAAAATTACCTATCAGATACAATTATTTTATTGTGTTCCTCATTGGTAAATGATTGTTAGAGTTGAGTATAAAAGCAAATATGAAAATTACAAGATCATTTCGTATCTTGTCACAGCACGTAGAGTAACCCGCGTGCGACAAAGATCGTGGTACGCATTGCGCCGGTGTGACAGAGAAGAAGTGAATCATTGAAGGGGCGCGGGAGGTGCAGCCTGAGCGCAAGACAGCCCCGCTGTTCGGTCAATACTCGGATATACTCAGTCAGCGATCGTGTGTGTATCGCAGAGTGTTGTCTCTACCACATGTCTCGCAGTTCTGCGTCAAATCACACCCAAATAATCGCGATTAAAATTAAAGAAACAATTTAAATTCTGACATACCAAGCATTTTTTATGTGCAGCATTGTAAGGTCGAATAACTTTTAGAATTTTTCGTTAAAATGTGAAACAATTGCGTGGAGTGAAACAATGTGCAAAGAATTTTGAACTATCGAAGATGTAAACTCTCTCAAAGACGTGTTGTGATCGAAATGTGTTTTGAGGATTGATTTCTCCGGCAACTTTTTAAAAAATTGGTTTGAAAAATGACAGATCACAGCATGAACTTCTCGTTTTGGATATTACTTCTCGCTTTCATCGGTAAGTCGTGCGCTATTTTTTGTTTTGTTGTCATTACGAATGTGTAAAATAGCGTAGTGTGATAGTTGCTAGGTAACAGTTAATTGTTTTATTATTATTTTCAGCTTTATTTGTTGTAAGTAAATAATTGTTTCCTGATGCAATTACGAGCGGCGAACTTGCCGTCTGAAATTTAAATACGGGTTGATATGATATCTGAACGTAAAGTAAAAGACAAGTCGCACCTGTCTTCGGTTATATCTCATCAACACATGCTTTCTGTTCTCATAGCAAGGTAAGAATACCAAAGATGCATCTGGTCTGACCGGCATAAGAGCGGTGAGTCGGCGAGCGATAGCGGCATTGCAGCAACATAGAAATGCTCTCTTGACCACTTCACGCGTACAACGATGCCTTGTGTGATCTTCGTAATGTTTATTTTTACTCAGGATCTCATTGAAAATGGCAGTGGAACTAGGAGAGAACATCTGAATCGCGGTTCCCAGCAGCCGATCTGCTCTGTACCTGCACTTTTCGATAACAAAAGATGCCGCAAAAACGACGCGATTCCAATTCGGACCTTCCTTGAGACGAACTATTGCGGATTCGTCTAGCGTGAAGAATTACACGTTTTGTGTTTGCAATTGCCAATCTTCTGGGATTTCATTCTTGAGTAATAACACTGTTCAAAGTACTTCTGATACGAAATTTTTATATCTGAATAGATTAAATTAAATACTTTGTAGGTATATTTTCAGATTATCCTCAATTAAAGTTTCATTAATTGCACTGTGCAATATTCTGGTCCTCTTCTGCTCTTCAATCACATACATATCACAAATTAAGGAAATGAAAGCATTTAACTGTAATAAAATATTTAAGCGAAAGTAAGTAGGTGTTAATTGCAAGCATTCTTTATGTTACAGGAGAAAAGGTTAATCGTATCAAATTTCAGTCCCTTTTTTAGGAAGAACAATTAGGAATATTTTTTTAATGTATATAAAATATTTATGTATTAAAAATCAATAATAAATTAGTAATCTATTTATATAATCATAATTTTATAATATTTGACAAACTGTCAAGCTTACACAGATGAACCAATGGAATTATACCCCAGTGCGCTGTCCGGAGAATGTTTATGTTTTTTTCATACATTCTGTTTTAGCATTAATGAGTACAAGCCTAAAACAAAAATGATGATAAACATTTATAAATATAATTTAGGAGATATATTTTTTATTTTTGCAAAAATAAGCAACGTAGGTATTTTGATATTTAAGAGAAAATTTATTACCATTTCATTGCAGACTGGAGACATCATATTCTCGATTATAATTGGTTAACAGTATTCAATTTTTACTCTTTAATGACTCGTAATAGTATATTGTGCAACAAGTGCAGAAAGTTATCTATTTCACGCGAGTTGTGAGAGTTTTATCACGAGACGAAGTAGAGTTCACACGAACATGAAATAGATAATTCCGCACGAGTTGCACACTATACTTTTTCTACGATCAAACCTTTGTCAATATTTTATAATAATAATTCTTACTATTCAGAAACAAGAAATGACATCTCAAACTCAAACTGTTTGACGTTTATGATTACAACATGAAGGCGACGCAAGCGCAGATTTGCGCAGTGTTACCAACTATAAATCCATAGATTGTAATATAAAAAAATTTACATATTTTATCAAAAATTTTAAATTTTATTTTCTTTATAATCTCAATATTGTAAAAGAATATTTATATAAACACTGAAATAATTATAGGTACTATTGAGTCTTTTAACTACTAGTTAACTAGAATAGTTATTTACATACCAAATGCGGGATGAGTGTTATAGAGTGCTATAGAACGAATCCGGGAACCGAGTTCACGCAAGAGGTTTGTACAATATTTTTTGTACGAAAAGTATAGAACTAATAACAATCCATACAAAGAAATGAAGTTCTTCAAGGAGTTCTTTTGATATTTATCAGTTGCACTATAAATATAAACACAAATTAATTTGTCTAATATATTAGAAAATAATTAAAATATTTATAATATTTACCATTCACTTGTAAATTTATTATATTTCTTATTTCCGTAAAACATTCTTCTTACTCATTTATGTTCATATGATGAACTTCACGAAATAGCACTAAAAATTGGCATATACTTTTATTGTATTTCTATATAATATAAACCCTAAAAAACTCACTAGTGCAGAGCGCATCATCATATTTCTTAAATTTTTCGAGATATGGCGGTTTTTGATGTTTTTCGAAGTGCAACTTTGAGGAACTGCAACTCAAAAATTACGCAAGATATCGAAAAATACTCTTCAGTTTTATGCATATTATAGCAAAACAACAAATTTTTATAAAATTGAAAATTTTGTAATTTTTTTTTCAAAATTTCGATCAGCAATATCTCAAATAATAAACGAGATACGAACTTGTAGGCTAAACCATTGGATTCAGCTCATCGAAGTACATAAACCCTAAAAATTTTAGAACATTCGGATGGTGGGTTGAAATTTTAGAGCAAAAAGTCTGAAAATGGCCTTTTTCAGGCCAAACGTCAAGGGACCCGTTGACGTTTTCGCCAAAAACGTCATTTTCACACTTTTTGCTCTAACTCTATAACGCGTAAAGCAATTTTAATGAAATTTATGTATTTTGACGAGCTGAATCGAATGGTCCAGTCTGCGAGTTTGTATCTTTTATATTTATCGAGTTATCGCCTATCAAAATTTGGGGAAAAAAATCGAAAAATTTCAAAATTTTCAAAACTTGCTAATTTGTAATAAAATGCATGAAACGAAAAGAACTGAGTCTATTTTTCAATATCTTTAATAGATTTTGAGTTGCAGCCACTCAAAGTAGCATTTCGAAAAACATCGAAAATTGGCATATCTCTATAAATTTAAGAGATATGACGATGCGCTCTACAGCATTGAGTTTCTTAGAGTTTATATTATATAGAAATACAATAAAAGTATATGCCAATTTATAGTGATATTTCGTGAAATCTGAAATTGTGCAGTACTTAACATATATTTGTTGTCAATGGTAAATGAACTTGTATTAAATTTTCTTACTTGTACATATATTATAAACATTTTTCAAATCATAACCACAATCCTCGTTTAAATAATTGGGTCATATTGTGTAGTTCCAGATAAATTTACTGATCTACATAGTTATCCTCAGGAGTGAAGCATCAATATAAAATACAACGAAATCTTTAAAATGTTATTAGTTGTCAAAAAAATAATAAAAAGCATGACAAAATATTTTTTTGACAACTGCATGTTAAACATCGTTATTTTATTTAACAGAAAGAAATGAACTCTCAAATTCGTTATTATATCATTACAATATTCTACGAAATTTTGACAGAGAACACTGCAATAACATAATAAATAAAACTAAACACGTTTTCTGAAATGTTATAGTTATTTGTCAAACTAGAGAGGAAAGCACTTATTTTTCCATTCGAGCGAGACTGGAAAAGGGCTTTCCTCTCGTGTTAGACACAACATTTTTACCTCCCGCCTACCTCTAGGTAAGGGAGGTATTGTTTTTGGTCAAAAAATTGGGTAGTGAGTTTTCAATGAATAAGCACGTTTTAGAGTCCCTACAATACGATTTTACTATTTTCGCGATGATGTCTGTATGTATGTATGTATGTATGTATGTATGTATGTATGTATGTATGTATGTATGTATGTATGTATGTATGTATGTATGTATGTATGTATGTGTGTGTGTGTGTAGTCTGTGGCAATTTTTTCGTCTCGCATAACTCAAATACTACAATACCAAAAAATACAATTTTTTGAATTATTGCTTCTTATATTTAAATGAAGAGCTGATTAGATTTTGGATAAAATTGGTCAACCGGAAGTAGCAGTTTACTTGAAGCCCTTAACAGTTTTTCGTGAAAAACCCGGTTAAATTTCCTTTTTCAACAATTTATGTTATTTTGAAAGTTAAAGAATATTTAATTTTACATGTGTTTTAATTACACTTATTTTACAAATTTTCATTAGATTTAGAGATAATAAAATATAAAGAAATTAGATTTCACAAATCTTGCATTCCTAGTACACCATGAAAACATTTAAAATTTTTCAATTTTTTATGAAATGTGACACATGTCATTGTGATTGTGAAGCTATTTTCTTAGTGAAATATGTCAGAAAATTAAATAAATATACGAAAGAAAATTATTATTCTCAAATATAAATAGAAAATATACAAATAAGAAGGTATGTTCCTGTATCATCAAATACTATTTTGTATCGTTTAAGAGTAGTATTGGGCGGGAGGTTATGTGCTGGCCACATCAGATTTTTTTCACATGTTTCTAAAAACGATTTTCTCTGACTTAAAACATACTTTGAAGACACAACTGACACTTTAAAAATTAGGTTATCAGGCACATGGCAGTGTAGCAGTGTTGCCAATGATCCAATCTTAAATACAAATTAAAGTTGTCAAATTGTGATTTTATCTAGAAAAATAAAATATAAGGCATAATTGTAAGACAATTTGAAGTAAATATATCACTAAAATAAATATTTTAAATTGAATTAGGCATTTATTTATAATTTTTACAATACATTTTTTGTAAATAACATTCATATTGGTAACACTTCTATATTTTCCTCTCTAGAGACGAATAACACATTTTTCTCACTAAAAACTTTACGCGTGAAGTACGGATAAGAAATTAAATGAAAATAATAAACAACAATTTATATTTTCCTCAAAAAACGTTATGATTTCAATCCCCGATTTCTTGAAAGGCCATACCGTCAATTAATTCATGAATAAATTAAGTTCTAATTAGATTTATCTTGGAGTTCCATAACATAGCTGGCTCTAAAGATAAAAATAAAAGGTTCGTCATATGAGATACGTATCCTCTCGCACATAACGCATCACATAGCGTAGCACCGCGTAACACACCGCAGCATTCTCGCATTCTCATTCCGTTTGCTTAGTGGCGCATTCGGACAGCGAGTGGCCAGCATGTTTACACACTTCACTTCAACACGAAGCTACACGCGGTTCTAAGTGAATTACTCCATTCGTTAAGCGGCAAATGACGAAGAGAGGAAGAGGATGTGTGGCTGCGAGAGGAACTCGTGCTGTATCGCACGTGCATGTGAATATTTTTCTGTAGGGTTCACTCGACTGCTGGATTTTACGATTTTAATTATTTGGGGAGGAAATTTAACGCGAAGTGTGTAAGGATTTGATCACGAACTGGAAATTTTTAATAATATTTGAATTTTAAATTGCTTTGTGTACTAGCTGAGTAGACATTACTTGCAAGTATGCAACTTTAATTACTGATTTCTTACATGCACACAGCGCAGTAATGTTGCACATTTTTCCTTTAACTTTTAAGTTAAGAAAAACTTATGTGGCAGCACATAACCTCCCACAAAATGGTCCACATTTCGAATTATTTAATTAATATGACAGTTTTAATTTTTATAGATTTTTCTCAATTATCAGTATAGATGCAATGTTTTTTAACATTTGAATAAAACAAATTTTCATTGTGTTTGTCATAAATTAATAAAAATAAGCTTAAGTAAAATGTCATAGGTTTACATTCCTGTCAAACATTCGATTCGATATCGTCAGGATACAGTGAAATATAGTAATACAGGAACGCGCACTTTTGTGAAAGCGAAAAACGATTCTGAGACAGATAGATGTTCTGGGCTACCCTTCTTTGTCTAACAATTATTTTTAGAGCGGTTGCTATGTAAAAACATGTAGCACAATCTTATTCAAAGGTGTTAAATAATATTTAACAGTGTTTTGTTCAATTTTTAGAAAATTTCTTTAAATTTGCATACATAATGAATTATTTATTTTTTATATTAAATTAAATTTTGCTAAGTGGACTGTACGCAAAGATAGGTTGCCTATATACTGGCTGATTCTCGGCTCGCATTTTCAATGTCAGTGAGTGTTCCAGTATAACTATATTTCAGTGTCAATATATAACAAACTGAAAATTTTAGGGTCTGATTATTCAAACCAAAAAAATAAAAAAAAATATATATATATATATATATATATATATATATATATATATTATCACGCTATTTACCCATTTTTGGTGCGGCACTCTGCTTTTGCAGATCACGAGGATATATCATGAAGCCTGACATTATGTTATTTAATTAAAACGTTGTTCTTTGATTATTACACTTTCATTTTAATCTCTTTAAATATTTCCCAGACTGTCATCAGCCATTTTTATAAAAACTTAACGGCATTCGTAAAAAAAGTGTCCCATTTTTATGTCCAACAAAAACGCGAAATTGAAATTAAATTATTTTTCTACAATACACACATATTTCATACCTGCATTGCTTTGTATTTTATCATTTTATATATCAACTGCACTTTTTTCTATACACATTCACCAAAATTTTTCAAGTACTAAATTTAAAAAAATATTAAAATTCATCAGTTCAATTGTAATTGTGAAATGGAAGTATTTGAATAAAATATAGATATAGAATAAACTTTACTTACTGCGATGGTAGTAGTTTGTTTCCGAATACCAGTGTTCTCGATCATTTCATTTTTATTTTGTTTTCTTCATTTTGTGCATAACCTGAAACGTCATGTTGCTCTAATGAGTAATTTATAATAACTGTTGTAATAAGTTATTTCAACGCTATGTACTTTGTGCTTGATGACAGATCCCAGACAGTTATCTTATAAATTAATTATGCAAAAAGAAACGAAATAAAATTGTTTTGGAAATAATTCCAGTTCTGAGGTTAACAATAATTATTTCCAACAAGCATGAATTCCAACTTGACGGTATAATTTATTATTGTAGAATGACAATTGCTGGTGGAAAATGGTTATTTTGCTTCCCAACTTTTCTTTATGTTTCGCACGTACAGCTGAAAAGAAACAGCCAAGAAACATTTAACAGAAGACTGTCGAAGTTGACGTCATCGTAACAAAATGGCGGCGTAGTCATTGCTGAGAATTAGCATTTCGAGTGAAGAATAATTTTCAATTAGTTGAGCTAAGAAACGCAGCGTTGGTTTTTAATTTTCTTTAATTTGGACTAATAAGATTTTAAATGGTTCCCATTTTCGCTGCGAATGTAAGATTTTGTTGAGCTGGTTAGGATTTGTAATTAAAACTGTCAAATGATTAATGTTCACAGTAGCAGTGTGAACAACAGCCATTTGCAGAAAACAGTAAACGTTTCTAATTATTAATTGCTCTGCAGTGTTAACGATTATATGCAAGTAATATTTACAATTTTATATTTAATTATGTTCCTTGTTGACAACATAAATTTCTGTTGATATGACATATGCAATGAATAGTTGCATCATAATTGTTTTCTGATAAAACGAATGTGCAGTTTCATGAAGGGGATTTAATAATGGAGTAGCGTTAGTCATTTTTCACCCCTATTTAGGATTTCCTGCACCCCTCGTTCACGCATTGGTGCTCTCTTAAACATAGCTTTAGTTTCTCTGCACGTCATCTGGGGCAGGAGTCAAAATTAGCTTAATTCTAGTTCCATTTTCTTGTACACGTCTCAGTCTCGCAGCTATATTAACTTGGAGCACTGATTCACCACTATGTTCACAACTATAAGCTTCCTAGGAAGCAACATGTTAACGTACATACATTCGGCGCTTTTGCAGAATTTGTAGGGCAGATTAAGGTTTGTAATTAGATTTACATTTTGCACTAAAATTTTGGCATTGATATTTAATAGTTATTTGTATATACTCAAAATAATTTTGGAGAAGACACACGTCATCAAAAATATTAGTAGATAATGACGTTACTATGCAACAACGTTTATATGGGAAATTAATTTTTGTTGAAATGAAAATACAATGCGTGTTGCATCACACGAGCCGCCATTTTTAGACGTAATTTGTTGCAATAAACACAATATACATTGTAACAGGTACCTCGCACTTGGTACCAAGAGGTAACTGACATACGAAAGGGTTTTACTTGATTAAATGAATAACCAAGGGTAGCGTAGTCGCTGGCCACCACGGAATATTTTAACTCGATTCCGAAGAGTATTTAGAAAAAGACTTCTGATCAAATGGCGGGAAATATGCGCGCAGGCGGGAATCAAACACGTATTCAACAATAACAAAATTATATAATATTTAATAACGAATAAGCAAAATAAATTATATAAATCAAATACTTTTACGAGCTGAATAATTCGACGCTATATAATCCAAAGTGTCGCTTACTTACTAACTTTTACAATAACTTTCAAAGATCGAAACTGAGATAACATTCGCTATTAACAATACTCATACATAAAACTCAAATCTACTTACATGAACTCACAAAATAAACTTCACAAAAACTATGTATACAATCGAGAGAGGAGCCCTTAAACTGTGTAGTAATTCTTTCAACATTTCACAAGAAAAGCCAAAATGCAAGTGTCTGCTCACTGCCCAAGGTTCGCAATTTATTACTTTAGGGATGGGACAGTGGCACTCAAAATAACTCTAACTGGGCACTACTCTCTCATAAGACTCTGGTTAAATATTTCCTACAACATATTGACTTCCGCTGATAAGACGGGAACTGAACTGAAATACTAAAGGAGTGGAATTTTCCACGAACAACTAACAATGAACCATTTACTTAGTTTGAAATCTCTAAACATCGTTTGCAATCTTTAATCGTAATAAACGCAAATACCCTTTATTACATCCCTTTCCCCTTAAAATAAATTATATTTCTAAAGGAAATATAATTTAATCCAATCAAATATAAGCTAATTGCTTCTCAATACATCATGAATATAAAATAAAATCTTTACTGAAAACTGAAATGCTTCTAACTCGAATAATCAACCAATATCCAATAACAATCTTATTGGAATCTTCCTCTATCGGTCCAACTCCTCGATTCGACATAGTCTGGCCCCATGGTTCCTTGCATCTCGGTAACGCCTCGATACGTTGTATATCAGCACGTCCGTTAACTCTGGGTATCCACAAACTGGCCATTGTCGAAGGAGTGGTCAATGTTTACTACAAAATTTCATTCGGCAGAAATATGTCCCAACATATCATACTACTCACTAATTTACACATTTAATTGTCTACCAGAAATCTATCTAAGTAACTTTCCATTCCTTACTCTTGAATGTGTTTTGCATAACTCATTCAAACAAATGATACTCTAACTCTTTTTGCCTATCCCCTTACTTGAACAAATCTTTTAACAATTTAATTTAACTTACTTCTATAATCCTTGATACCAATGAATTACCATGCATCATTGCCCTTTTCAAACTACGGTTTCTGTTACCAAAATATTTCAGAATTTCCTACCTACTATAATTGTATTGCCTGTCATTACAACTCGGAGGTTTCTTTCGCGCCTAAACTGACCCCATTTGGCGCATTCCTTGTCTGTTGTATGCCTCTGCTTTCCTGAAGTCTGCTACAATAGAGTCGAGGACATCTGGTGACCTTCGGACTGGACTTCCTTTTCTCGTGGGTGGTGTATACCTGCTAGCTTTGTCTTCAACCCTGGTTTGCTCGAACATCTTATGGTTCTGTTTCCCGCTTCTTTTCTTGTACTTGACTTGCTTCCAATTTTGGCCTTCGACTTCGTTGCAATAGTTAACAGCTCTATCTGTCTCAACACAAAAATCTTTGTAATTCACATTCTCATGACACATACCTACCGTATTGTCAGTGTTCTCCGAATCCTTATGCACTGCAAGTGCCTGGTAAGGAACATCCGATTTCACACTCGAAATCTCACACTGGTCTTCATCTCTACGGACAACACGCAACTCGTCCTTGGTTTTACAACCTCGACTGACCGTTGAAGGAAGCTCAACCCCTGTGGTGAGCTCTGCGCGTTCAACGCCAGCAACATCATGACGCGGTTTTTTATTCCGGTCAACGACAGCTCTCAAATAATTCGCATCGCTCTCTCTAGCACACTGCTTTAGGGTCTCTCGATTGCATTCATTCTCTACTTCGTTAAAATTTTCAATTTTCTCTCGATCACTACCAAACTTATTTACTGAATTATCACAAAATCGCGCAATATGTCCATAACGTTGACATTGAAAACACATTAAATTCATATTTTTTGTATTATTCTTTGCTCTATTTTGATTTATATTACTATCTCGATCTGAATAACTAATACTTTCTTCATTTGCGTTACTAACTCTATCTTCGCACATTCGAGCTATATGCCCCATTTTATAACATTTAAAACACATTCTATTTCTGAATCTATTCTTCCAACGATCGCAATTATACTCAACTTTACAGAAATCTATTCTTTCCTCTTGAAATCTATCAATCGAAATCTCATTCCCTGAATTTTTTGAACTCATAATTTTCTTACAAAATCTCGCGATATGTCCTACTTCATGACAATTAAAGCACATTTTATTCCTATACCTGTCTTTATTACTACTTGCCGCCTCACTAAAATACCCTCTTTGCTCTTTAGTACCGTCCTTAAAACTATGTTTCACTTTTTCTTTTCTGCTATTTAAACTACCTGCGTTAGAATACGTGCCTCCCTCTGGGTTTGTAACTGACTCAAAATTATTATTTTTCATCGATAAATTATCTACCTGTACTAGCTGAATTAATTTTTCTACTGCCTCGATTAGTTTTGTTTCTTTACTATCTACTTTATTTACAATCTCTCTATTATTTTCTAATACATTATGAACCATTTCAATTCGTTTCGCGATTTCTAAAGCTTTTTTAAGTGTCTCTGGTTGGGCCATTAATATATCGTGCTGAAACTTGGGTAAAATGCCCATCATAAATTGAGTAAACATGCGTTTTTCTACATATTTATTATTAAATTCTTGCTCTACAGCATCATCGCTCTCATCTACCAATTGATTCCCAATAACTCGTAACCGTGATTCATATTCAATAACTTTTTCATCTTTTCTCTGATAACAATTTCTAAATTCATTTTCTACTGATAAAAAGAATGGCTTTGGTGCATACATTTCTCTAAGAACTTTCTTAAAATCTGACCAATTTTGTGTATTACTAATTTCACGATTCGTTCTAACAAATTGACTTGCTTCTCCACCCATATGAATTTTCGCAAACGTAACTCTATTCTCATCGCGCATTCCTATTAACGAACATACACATTCTACTTTATCAATAAATTCTACAATATTATCTTCCTGTTTGCCATAAAAATTAGGGATTCTCGAACTTATATTGGACAATGTGCTCCTACTTGACAATTCACTAATTACTTGCATTAATTGATCGTTTGTCGCCATTTTACTGTAACTTACTTATACTGCTATCAAAGATGTAACAAAACTATATTCAAATTTCTAAAGGCTTACTGGCTTGATAGGTTCGACCACCGCTGACATCAAAGATGTAACAGGTACCTCGCACTTGGTACCAAGAGGTAACTGACATACGAAAGGGTTTTACTTGATTAAATGAATAACCAAGGGTAGCGTAGTCGCTGGCCACCACGGAATATTTTAACTCGATTCCGAAGAGTATTTAGAAAAAGACTTCTGATCAAATGGCGGGAAATATGCGCGCAGGCGGGAATCAAACACGTATTCAACAATAACAAAATTATATAATATTTAATAACGAATAAGCAAAATAAATTATATAAATCAAATACTTTTACGAGCTGAATAATTCGACGCTATATAATCCAAAGTGTCGCTTACTTACTAACTTTTACAATAACTTTCAAAGATCGAAACTGAGATAACATTCGCTATTAACAATACTCATACATAAAACTCAAATCTACTTACATGAACTCACAAAATAAACTTCACAAAAACTATGTATACAATCGAGAGAGGAGCCCTTAAACTGTGTAGTAATTCTTTCAACATTTCACAAGAAAAGCCAAAATGCAAGTGTCTGCTCACTGCCCAAGGTTCGCAATTTATTACTTTAGGGATGGGACAGTGGCACTCAAAATAACTCTAACTGGGCACTACTCTCTCATAAGACTCTGGTTAAATATTTCCTACAACATATTGACTTCCGCTGATAAGACGGGAACTGAACTGAAATACTAAAGGAGTGGAATTTTCCACGAACAACTAACAATGAACCATTTACTTAGTTTGAAATCTCTAAACATCGTTTGCAATCTTTAATCGTAATAAACGCAAATACCCTTTATTACAACATTATACATATTATAAAACACTGGATCACGAGGAGCACAAATTTTAACAACACAGTAAAGTGACAGTTCGATATGAATTTTGTATGTAAACGTGATCATTTACCAATAGCAACAACATAGTGAACAAAAAATGAACTAAAATTATTTTTAATAATTTAAAATTCCATTAAAGGAATAAAATTGACTATAAAATCACTGTAAATTGCATTAATATATACTTTTCTTAATTTTTTACGTCGTTTTATTTAAAAATTAGCATACCTCAATAAACTATATACCAAGGCCGCAAAATCACTCTTTAGCGTACCGAGAGAAAAATTGTCGCCGAAGCAGGACAATCTTGAGGGCGATAAAGCATTTCGCAGACAAGGTGTACACACTACTTTTTGTGAAACTGTAAAAAATATGTAATTACAAATTTTAAACAGTTTTATTGATATTTGATAAACAAAACGATTAGTTTTGAAAAATTATTGTCAATTCTCAAATGTCAAAATGATTGTTTTTTACCCTATTTCGCGTCAGTTACCATTAACAACGGCCGCGAAATAGGGTACAAAACAATCATTTTTGTTTTCGCGGCCGTTACCATAGCAACAGTTGCAGAATTCAATTTCGCGGTTATTATTGCGGCTGCGAAATGCTTATTTCGCGTCCGGTTGCACAAAAAATTGTTTTCGTACCATTACTAAACAGAAATCAATACAAATATTTATTTGTAAAAATCGCTGTCTTGATAAAATTTAACAACCTTACTTGAAGTCATCTTAAATCAATAGCATATCAATAGTAACATATCTCTATACTCTGTATTATATTTTTGTTATAAATTCTTACACCTATCTACAACTTACTTGTATTCTTGTGCTTATATTTTTCTTTGTATTAAATGAATATATAAGTAGTACACTTAGGTACTTGTATTTACGTATACGAGTAATAGTGTAATCTTCTTCTTGTTTATAAACAAAAATACTCGTAACTATATTCATTAGATAAAAGTTGGTAGTAATTCAGCATTATTATCTCTATGGAGGTATCTTTGAAAGTAGTAGTAATGGAAATGTACTCGTATGAGTCGAACATAAAATAAATAAACTTGCTATTTATGTACTGTTAAACTTGTGTCACATCGTTCCGTTTATATGCAAACTAATTAAATTTATGAATACATAATAAAATACACCTAGTTTGAATTATACGTTCTCTGCCCAAAGTTGTCAAACAAAATACAGATTAAATAGTTGTTTACGTACCAAGTACGGGAAGACATTCTTCCCGCATGAGTGCTTATTTGAAGCACGAGAGGGCTTAATTTGCGCGAATGCGTGGATGATGTCTTCCCGCAAGAGGTTTCTACAATGCTTTGTGTAACTAACAAAATTATTTTTAACGGAATCAAAATTTAATTATAATAATCAAAAATTTACAAATTCACAGCAACAAAGTTGCCAAGAAATTTAATGATATGACAGCTGAAAAAACAATTTGTATACTTATTTTTCTTTATGGTTTTGTTATTTTTAAAGATAATATTGCTATAAAAAGCTTAAGAAAAGCCAGTTTTTTTGTGTATTTTACCGCACGAGTTCGCGAATTGAATGTTTCAGGTTGTCAAATGTTGTTTCCAAGTTTATTATTACAAAAAGAAAATATTTCACTCTCATCAAATAACCATTGTCTTTTTTATTGTTTTATTATAGATCACACTACAGAATAAAATATCAAATTTAATGTTTGACAGTAACTATAAATAAATGTAATATTATTCTTCATTGTAGAATTATTTTCTCTGGCACGCTGGTTTCGGAATAAGTAATAAGTTAGTACGTGCAATAAAAATGTGGTTACCAACCGTCAAATCACCCTCCAAGATGATAGTGGTGTAGCTGAGAATCTCACCTTCACATTTAGGTTGTTACCACGGAACTATTTGCAATAAATAAAGTTAAAAATCTTTTTTGTTTGAATGATACGACAAAAATTTATTTTGTCGTGTTTTTATAAACTTTTCTTGTTTCCTCTTTAGAAAAAATAAAGTAATATGTTTAAAATTAGGTACTTAATTATGTAACATGTTTTCTGTAATCATGTTTTGCAAAAAATTGTGTGCAATTTAAAATGTTTACTTTGAAGTTCATATTAGCGAAATTTGTTCAACATTTAACATTACATTCCCGGGAGCTTGGTTTTTAATTTCCGGTTAATTTTAAACTCAAAATGAAGTTTGGTCCCTAGGTAAACGTTTGTCATTGATCGCAGCCTCATAAAATTTACGAAATCGCTCCCATATGAGTTTTAATATATCGCGTATCGTGTTAAATCTCAAGTTACTATGTAGCGATGCCATTGAAAGAGAAAGCTTTGACAAAAAATTTATGGCGAAAATAAATGATTGCATAGTAATTAAATCCACATAAAAAGTGTTATTTTTGTATTTGGGTCAGAGCATTTTTTGTGCGAGATGAATATAATTACTTTCTTTAGTTTGCAAATTTATTAAAATGGATTTTTAACGATAACTGCAAAAAATTCATCTGCATAAGAGAGATTAAAAAGTATGCAGACTACAAAGTTAGAAAACACTATTTTCGAGTTTATAAATTATTCACTTCATATAATTGAAAATTAAATTGTTAGTAGTAAAATATTTAGAAATTTAGTTAAGCATAAAACAAACTTGTTTCAATGTTAATATTTATATCAAGTAAAATAATAAATAAACTATAATTTATTAAACATACAAATAAAATACAATAATACAATATTTTTATGGAATAGTTATTTATGATATAAATGTTAAAAGTAACATTTTATGAGTAAGTTGGGAAGCTTGTGAAACGAGGCGAAGCCGAGTGAAACAATCCCACGAACGAAATAAATCACTTTTAACACGTATATCATACAATATTTTATCTACGATCTTACTTGTGCATTAGTAAATACTAAAAAATATAGAATGATATTTTGACAGGTAGGGTTATATTTGTTGATTTACTAATACAAATCGTTAGCAACGTGTAAAAGTAACAATGAAATCACTTTTAACACTTTGCTATTTTACTTTTAACACTAGTGTCAGAAAGTAAATTTCTAAGCAACCGTTAAAAGGGCCACTTTTAACAGCGGTCGTAGATAATAGTTATTTATGATATAAGTGTTAAAAGTGACATTTTATGAGTAAGTCGGGAAGTTTGTGACACGCGGCGAATCCGAGTGAAATAACCCCACGAAGAAAATAAATAATTTTTAACACGTATATCTTACAAAATTTATCTATAATCTTCCTGGTGTATTAGTAAATTCTAAAAAATATGGAATGATATTTTGGCAGGTAGGGTTGAATTTGTTGATTTATTGATACAAATCGTCAGCAACGTGTTAAAAGTAAAAAAATAAAAACACATACGTTGCTATTTTACTTTTAACGCTAGTGTCAGAAAGTGACATTTTTAACTTGCAAAGCAACTGTTAAAAGGGCCCACTTTTAACAATGGTAATAGATAAATATAATTTTTTATATTACAATTCATAGGTGAACAGTTTGTAACACTGCGTGCATCAAATTGCATTAAAAGTGTGGCCTTATAAAAAGTACAGCAACAGCGAACGAAATTAACGATTTCACATAGGTGGTATACTGTACTTGTTGCACAAAATACAACTGCAATTCTGTCTTATGTCTTCAAGTGCCTCTCTTCACATTTACAATGAATGCACTGTTATGTAAATTTGCAAAATTAATCTTCATTTTCTGTGATGTCATCATAACAGCGAAGATTTAAACTTTGTTAATTAAGCAGATCTTTTGGTATTTAAAATGTGTCATGAAGTCAGTTTCTCCTTACATCATACTTAATTATAGGCAGGTATGCTAAAATGTAAACACGAATTAAAATTAGTTCACGTTAACGATTTAGAAAATTAGATCATAGATCTTCGATATGCATTTTAGATTTGGAATTACCATAATGGTTCTCAAAAAAGATACTACTAACCTAAAGAGAAGATGTAGATTGTAGTAATAAAATTTAAATATAACATACACTGGTTTTATTTGATTCTGTTTGGAGGGAATGAATAATTATTGCTGATATTTTATCTATATTTGTATCTTCTCCCTGTGTATACAAGAGTTATTCCAAGAACATAACAGTTTTCCTATCTTTACAATGAAATTTTTTTTGTTGCGTTTTATCAGAAATATTTTCCATCGACCAATGTTCTGCTTAAGTATGGCACTGTTATCATATTTAAATGCAATATGCAAATTTGTTTCCGTCCGCTATCTACGTGTGAGAATTTTAAATATTCCTACATATTTGTAAAATGCCGAAAGGTACGAAGCATAAAAATTTGATAGACGTCTAAACTTAAACAACAATAGTTATCCAAGACATATGACACTTATATTGTTTCTGCTAGTTCGCCTAACAATCGTTACTAACACAATTACATGTGTCAAATTGTGGTTAAGTTACCATGACAGCAACTTTTGTTTTAATGACGCAGGTGTCATGTTCATGTTGTTTCGAGTAAAGTTTAGTTTACAAGCTTTCGTCGTCATTGTTCGAAATAGATTTTAGAAATGTGTAGATTTCAGTATTTTTAAATCATTACGATTTTAGACAAAATGCAATTACTAAATAGTTCTCCACTGTCACAACTCTGTATTTGCATAAAGTCGTTTCTTTAAACCTTTTTCTGTGGGTCTCTTTCCACCATCATCTTTGAGGACTGTGATACTTCCTGAGATCTGCGAATGCAGGATGCCACAATCTAAAATGGGTATATACAAATAAATCTGCAGAATACACTTATGTATTATTTGATAACAAACTATTCCGACTCTAATTGAAATTCCATTGATTGAAATTCTCAGACCGACAACATTCTTCTTACGTCACAACATTTAATTTGCTGCAAGAACGTCTGCTAGTAAATCGCGATGATTTTATGCGCGTGCGAAAATATTTACGAAGCAAGAAGCGAGAGACGCGTCGGTATGCGTTCCGACGCTGAACACTCCACTTGCTTCGCTACATAAACCAGTGAAGTTCGTTCTTCTTCAGCCCATACCGTTTCGGAATATAATCCGGTCGGTGTAGGGGAAAATTGCCTCAAGTACGTTTGCAAACTGTTTGGAATCTATTTCCAGATGGAAGGAAAGGTAACGCACTGGACTGAGGATCATGAGATCCTCAGTTTGAATACCACAGCTGACAGTTTTCATTTTAACTGAAAAAAAAGCAAAAATATATATTATTTATCGAGATCTGCGAAAGCTGAGTGCCACACTCAAAATGTTTTATTTATTTAAATAACATAAACTTTTCGCGACTCCGTTCAAAACCATTACTTGTATACATCTTAAAATCATCCAGAAACTATTTATTTTCCGGCCTACGTCGGAAAAACTAGGGACTTTTGTAAGGTTAGAGTTGGCATCAACTGGCTGGTGGCAGTCAATTACACCACTTTATTTAGTTTAAATTCCTTCCAGTTTCCAGTACCAAGTCAAGGATTTTGCTGGCAATAAATTATTGACAACTTTCTCGGCAACTTATTTTATTGTGACTAAGTATCCATTATACAACAAAATATCCACTAAATAAATTTCACTGAATTTTTCAAAGAAAACAAATGAATTGCTTATATTTATAAATTCCTCTTATCCTTGTTTACTAATGTCCTGATGTTACCAACATAAAAATTCCTTCTGACAAAACCAACACAAAAATCTGATGTGTTCAGCACATAATCTTCCGCTTAATTACTATAGTGTATTAATGTCAACAATGTATTAATTACAACAATGCATCGATTACAACAATGTACTGGTTACAATAATAAATTAACATGGAATTTCATATTATTTTTACAAAAATTGTTATTGTACTTCAAGGAAAGTACCATTTCCGGTTGGCAAATTTTCACCATAATCAACTGGGCTCTTCTTTAATGTGAACAAATGTAAAATGCAAAATTTTATACTTTTCTGTTCAGTAGTACTTGAGCAAATGCGTTTGAACGAAATTCTGTGCATATATCCATCCATCCGCACGAAAGTACATAAGCACACACACAGACATCCTCGTGAAAATAGTAAAAATTTGTTCTAAGGGTACCAAAACGTGCTTATTGACTAGAATCTAGACATTTATTTCGACTAGGTTTGTCAAAATATACTTGCACTAGTGATACAAACAACTATTTGCAATATTATAATGTTTGCATTAACGTAGAAAGTTGTGTAATATTTTCAATTTGCCCAGTCTCATCAAAATTCCAACAAGATCAGCATCTCCAAAATAATCTCCACTGACTTAATAACACAGTGGCTCCTGGGTGCATGCAGCCATCAAAGTCACCACGGGGGTTAAATATCAAAGATAGAAAGATAGTAAACATACCGGCGGCGGAACCATCAACCAATCTACACGAGAGGGCCTCGACTAATGGAGAATAAACAGCAAAATAGAACGATACAGAAACGAGATCGCAAACGCGGAGGAACTGCCGCACATCCGTGGAATTGATCCGTTTAATTGCATTCCTAGAAAAAACATCGTCTCCAACTTCGAGAGGAGTTGAAACGGAGATGCGAAAAGCCAACCGATGGCGCTGTGCTATTTGCTTTGGAGATTGGGGCGGCTGCTACGCGACAGAGAAGAAATATTTAAAATATTTGCAGTAGCTATGTAGTTCATTCCTTATAATAGAAGGAAGAACGAATATGTTCTTTACGTAGAATATATAAGTATTTCTACAGATAATACATTATCGTATAACGTCACAACTGCTATCTAATCCTCCCGGCTAAACAACTTGTACAAAAATTAGGTATCTATCATCGTCCTTATCTCAAAATGTTGTTAGGAATATTTTGAAATGAAAAACTGTGAAAAGAAGAAGACGAAAACTACCTAAGAAATTTTTACTTCCCGGCACATCCTGTAAGGGAGGTACAGTAATCATGTTAAAAATTAGATAGTGACTTTTCAGTGGATGAGCACGTTTTATTATCCCTAGAATACGATTTAATTAGTTTCGCGATGATGTCTGTGTGTGTGTGTCTGTCTGTCAGTCTGTCAGTCTATGAATTACGGTTTCTCAAAAACTACTAAACTGAAAATTTTGATATTCTGTATATATCAATTGTATCCCCTACGGAAGTGCTGATTAGATTTTGGTGATAATCCAATAACCAGAAGTGGTAGTTTATTTGAAACCCTATCAAGTTATTTTGAAATATCTCAGTAAATTTTAGTTTATCTAACACCTCTCAATAAATGCTCTATAACTATGGCGATTTTAAACAAGGAAAGTAACAGATTACCCAATAGTGGGTATAATTTTGAGGAAAGTCACTAGTGAGTATTATTTATTTATAACAATAATATTTATTTATAATAATAATAACACACAAAACCTTGGTAACTACTTCAATTGATATTTTAATTTAAAAATTGACAGCATATGTCACTGTCAAATAATATTTCTTTAATAAATTTTTCATTTATTAAGAGGTGTTGGATAAAACGTTATACTTCACACGTGGGCAAATTGGAATTATCCATTCGATAAAATTAAATAAAATAAAATTTCTCTCGTGGGTAATTCCTTACTTTGCCCACTTGTAAAGTAAATAACTATTAATGACAATTTTTGTTATTAGAATAATATTTCAAATATTACTCGTATTATCTACAATTATTGTTTGAAGTATTTTTCTCTTACTGTTTACGAATTACAACACATTTAACTTAAAATTATATTTTGATATTTTCTTTTAAATCTATTGTGCTTTTTGATACAACAAAATAACGCTTGAAAAATGTCTATTTTTGACATATGTCATAAGTGAAAACAAAATTTTTTGAAGGGATGAGCGTTTCTAAGTGGTGGTCTGTGTTACTGCATCATTTGATAAGAAATCTATGGTGGGAGGGATTGTGGTGTCCACAACAAATTTTTTCAATATATAAACTGATTTGACCGGAAATTCTAATATTGCTTTAATGTCCTTTTTATATACCGAGTAATAATTTTTGTAAATTGCCCATTTACAATTAAAATAATCTTCACGCACTTAATTAAACTCCACGTTATAAATTATATTAACTCATTCTGCATAACTCAAGCTTATTATCCTCCTGGCGCAAATTTCGTACAATACGGCAGTGTAATCTTGCTCGCGCAGCATCTTCAACATCGTGTCTTACATCTTCATTCCGTCACTGAACTTCAAACTTCACCTCCTTTTGAATCCGCCCTGTCGTCGCCATTTCCGCCGACAGTCACATGATGGCTTCTCAATGTCGCATTAAAGCCTGCTTGCAATTAATTTACTCGGGACTAATTACAAGATGTGGGTACATTAATTAACGTTTAAATTTATGATGCCTATGCCACTCTTGGCTTTTATCGTGAAATGGTCACTTGGTTTTGTGCGTGAGGGGGAACGGCAGGCATTTGTTCGGCGGGGGGCGACCACTGATGTGTTTATGTTTTTGTAGAGCAGAGCTTCTGTGGAGACAATGGAAATGCGTGTCTACGCCCACTATTCAGATTCTTTGTTCTAGATAGGAATGGATTTCTTTTTGTTGTTTTGTTTTGGTTGAATGGATTTTTGATTGGATTATAGTTTTAAATGATTTAAAATTGAGGTATTTAATTACCTATCTTTTGTTTTGCTTTTGTTTGATGGTTTCATTTGTTTTTATAATAGGGTTCTCAGTTTTGAATGCTCTTTTGAAAGTTATTGATTGCATTACTGATTTAAAAGTTTATTATTGGCTACCTTTGTAATTTAACTTCCAGTATCGACATTTTTGTACTGAACAGTCCACGGAAACACGGTTCACTTTTGTTTAATATAACAAAAAAATATGGCTACAAAATTTGATGTTTTTACAAACAGCAGCTAGAAAACATTTTTTTCTACTCCTGTATAACAATTATTTCAATTTTTCGATGAATTGTAGTACCCATAATTCACGATAAAGAATTATGATTCATAATTCACTCTTCTCGACCAATCACAGAGCCAGAAATTCATAATTCACCAAGCTACGGCCGTCTGACAGTTGACATGTAGTCAGTTGTCATTGTGAATTTATGTTGACGTTTTTCAACGTGTGTTTTCAACGAATTTCTATCATTTTCAAAAGTGATTACCGAATTTACAGGAGTAGAAAAAGTATAGTATTATTATTATAATTGGGATTATGGTCATTATTCACCCGGATGATTTTCATCGCTCGCCTACGCCTCGTGACGCAAACTTCATATTCGTGGATAATGACTATCATAATTAATCATCTAATGATATACTTATATTGTTGTAATTTTTAACTAGACAGAGTAATTAAATTTTGATCATATATTCAATTTGTAATTTAAGGGTCTAGAATGTTCTCAAAAGATAAATGATAAAAATATTTAAAAATGGTAATTGTCGAACATAATTTACAGCCCATTAGTACAAGTTATTTAAACTATTTTATTACATACTGCATGATATTTACAGGTTTACTGGGCTGATTTTAGTCCAGAAAATAGGACTTTACAGTATTTTTTACGGTGCTGTATCGTTGCTAAGCAATAGTTTAATACGATTTGAAAAGTGTTGTTAGAAATGTCAGCAAAACAACGTTGGTTACTATCATTGCTTTTAGGAAAGAAAGAATGGAAGAAGGAAATAAAACGTTTTTTCATAAATGCAACACAGAACACAAGTATGAAATAAACCGTTACATGTCATACGTCTGTTAATGATTTTTACGGTACACTCATTTCGAAATTCCTGACTCATCTCCTTATTCGTCTTGTCCGGAAACAGTCCATTTGTACTGTTAAAACACATTTACCGGACTTACAACGTAAATAACTCTTTCTAGTGCAGATAAGTGCCAAATTTAGTACTCATTGGTTTACTTGTATTAATTAATTGTTCTTAATTTTAGCTTTATATCAATTTAATATTTGGTTACAAATGCTTTAAATTTTTTTAGCAATCAGAAATTATTTAATTTTTTTTATTATGAAACGAGTTACCAGCTGTAGTAGTAACATGTTTTTACAGCTGCCATCTTATTTGGGGTATAATTAATAAATATGTTATTTATAATAATTTCATTCCTGGATAATTTTATCTTTAGGGTATGTCGCTCTGCCTTAGTTTTATTACTAATTAACCTAACCTTAAAAATGAACGAAATATAATAGCAAAAAAAATTATACGGGGAGGAAAATTTTTATGCTGAGTAAATTTTTCAGAAGCTATAAAAATTATTAGGACTGAATAAAAATTGGAGTAACATTTTACGAATGATGAATTTACTGACAGGATCATTTTTATGAAGAGATGTTTTTTTATATTTTGTCGTAAAATCGCTGTGCAAACAAAAGAGCTATGGGTTTAAATTACATGTTTGCTTTTAAATTTTGTGTTTGAAAATCATATATAACTGAAACCGGATATTGGAATTTCTGGCAAAATTTAATACGATATTTCGTATTCGCATTCCGCAAATGGTTGGAAATTTGCATGAATATCTTGGATCACAAATTAATAACAAATATATTCAGAAGCAAGTCAACAACCTCTGCACTTATTGTTTAAGTGCTTTAAAATCAGATCGTGTCGACAAATTTCTTTCCAAGAAAAAAGTGAGAGATTAAGTACGTGCATGATTGATTATGGTTGTAATATGGTTCGTGGCATATCGTTGTTCCCCAGAAGGTTAAAAAGAGTTTTTCGTGTACCCGTTTGATTTGCATAATACGCACTTTGATAAAATAAAAATCAGTGATTGTTTTAAGCTCGTAACTGTAAGCATGTCGAGAAGAAAATTCCCTTTTATATGATAATTTATTCTAGACTGAGTAACATGACCAGCGGAAAATAAAATTTCCATAAATATTTATTTTTTGTTCGAGTAGAGCTTATTAAAATTTTCAACTAAATTGTCAAGTCACTTTTCGAAAAAATATGATTTTCATGTCTTAAAAAATGGAGATTTGTAATACGGAAAGTTATTTTGTCGGAATGGCGAATACAAATGAGTTCTTAACTTTTAGTAACGGAGGAAATATATTTACATATTTCCCTTCGGGCGTTTTCATTTTCTTTATCGTAACAAAACAAACATTTTATCATACAAAACGCTGTGAAAACATCCGCGGTTTAAAGGAAAATTGCTATAAATATACTTATATGGACGGAAGAACGCGATGACTTTCCTGTTTCATTCATATTTAACAGATCTAACTTCTATTTACAATTCAATGGAATTGATTCACTTTTTGCTAAATCTATTTGCCTTTGATCTTTTAATATTTACAAAGCTATTATTTTCACGGTATTCTCTCAACAATATCCAACTACAAAAGTATACAAATGATATTGTTTTTCTTTGAACATCAACTATGCTGCATATTTTTATTTAGTTTGTTTTTCATTTGTTAAAGCTTAGAATAATTATAGGAGTCATTTTTGCGAGATCCACCAGTATCTTCTTTGTTTAAATGGACAAGAAAATTTATTGAAATTTTAGTCAAAGGTTTGGAAATTAATACACAAACAATAAGTTACTTAAAATTTACCGAACTTTTGGGTAAACGATATAAGATACATTTTCTGAAAATTTACCAAACGTGTTGTAAATGCTTCTAATTGCTTAGTAAATAATCGTTTTTAATTCCTTAATTGTTATGAAGATTCAGATAATGCATCTTATATCCTTAGCTTAACGAATAGTTCGGTATATTCTGCTGTATTTTTTTTTTTCATGTATAGTATAGTAATAGTATGT
The DNA here is from genome assembly GCA_963942605.1 of Poecilus cupreus. Lineage (NCBI taxonomy): Eukaryota > Metazoa > Arthropoda > Insecta > Coleoptera > Carabidae > Poecilus > Poecilus cupreus. The sequence continues at coordinate 34,702,531 of OZ012714.1, forward strand.
AACTTAGACTTTGTGATATGTTTTTATTTTAAGGATGAAATTTCAATAGACATTTATAATTGACCTTACAACTTAGACGGTTATTTTTAATTACGAAATATAATACGGTTGTAAAAAATTTAAAAATGTATCATTTGGTGTCATACCTATTTTGTAAATGAATATGGATATTTATGTATATAAATACTGGATAAGATAAAATTATTTCTTATTAATTATAAAAATCTTTTGTGAGATATTTTTTTTGATTTATTTCACAATACTGAACAGGACGGGGGCAGGTCTAATTACAGAGCAGGAATAAAATAAAATGCAAAAAAATGTGATTAAAAAAAGAAAGAAAAAACAATAAAACAATATTCGTAAATGAAAAATGACCTGCATTCGTAATAAATAAATTTTATATTATTTTCTCCGTCGAACATTTCATGCGCAAACTTGAAAATACTTTAACTTATTTGGACTTAGAGTTCTGCATTGCACTTGTACACCGTGATAGGCAGTTGTTTGTGTACAGTTATGTTGAATAGACGTTTTAATTTTGTGGTGTTAATTTTCAATAATATCGAACAAGTGCAGTATTTTGTTAACCAGTGAGTTTAGATATTATAATATTGCGTTCATTTGCTTAATTTTATTATATTCGTAGACTGCAGTGTGTGTATATAGTGATAGCAAGACTAGAGAACGCTGTACCTGAAAATGAGAGCAACCAGAAACTACAGTAGATATAAGGTAGGAATGACATTCGGATTTTATTCGTTCTAAATTGTTTCACATATAACCATAACCATATAATCTACGATGCAATTGTAAGGTTTTTAATTTCAATTTTGAAGCCACAACAAATTATATGTAGCACCTTTCTAAATAGTGCAATGGTACATTTAAACGAAGATTTTACTTAAAAAATTAGTAGCAATTCTATTTGCTTTTATCGTAATTAAAATCCGGACATGGTATACACGCATATTTTCCGGATAATTATGGAAGTCCATTACCACAACAATGAACTAGAATTTCATGCATAATTACAATGACATTAACCTAGCATGCAGTCTGGAACAAATTTGATATTAATTAAATATTATTTTATTACACTTTTAAACAGATTCATACTAAACGTTTATTTATATTTACTATAAATATTTTTCTAGAAATATAATTTTATTATTTAATTGCAATGTTTCGATTGTAAATATTATTTGCTATAGGTAGAATAAAATCTATCTTCGTTTAATATGACATTAAATTATTTAAAATTAATTGAAATACAATATACTTCGGTTCAAATTACATAATAATTTTATCAACCAAACTTTGAAGATATTTTGGATAACACTGGCGTTAGAAATTTTGAATATTTCAATATCATTTTTATTGCATATGCAATAAGTTAGGTTTTTGTAAGTTTCAGGCTCTATAGTCCGTTCGGAAATGAGCGAAAGTAATAAATAAATATTTGAAAGAATAGTATTAGATTTTGGTCAGGGATGCGGCAAATAAACTCTCCAAAAATTTTACTATGGAGTTCATTGGATGCCGGTTGCTTAATGCCTGAAACAATACTTATTTCTTCAACAATACTTCTTACACAATAGAAATATCGCAATAAACGTTTAGATAATCCTTCTGAAGGGTAACATAACCGAAGATGCGAGTTTTCAGAGGTCGATCTATTTGGAATTCGATCTTTTTGAGGACCAATTGTTGGTGCATCATTGGAATCGTTTTGATGGATTTATGTATTATAGCAGCACCAGCTCATTTCTGAATGGACTATAGTAGAATACTCTTCTCCTTTTAGGTTTTATTGGTTATCTAAACCTAGACTGCAGTTCAATTTTCATAAAAAATTGAAAAGTTCTATGGTATACACCGTAAACATCCTAAACTATAAAATTTTAGAAGTTAATTAAAGTTTTGAAGGGTGCGTAACTTTCGCATTTGATGTGCCCATATAAATTTAATACTAGTATAAAATCATCATGGTCTCACTAAAAATTAATCAATGCATAATGATGTAGGTGTAAATCTGGGAATATTGAAATGAACCGTTGTACTTCATTATTAAAGTCCGCCTATTTAGAATTTTAATAGCGCAATGCTGATTTCCTTGACCGCCCTCGTTTTATTTTTTCTTTATATATACACATTCATTATTTTTCATTATGTGTAACATAGTTTAATTTTTGTAACACCAATAAAGTATGACAGTTTATTCATTAATTTATTGATTTATAATTTATATTCGTATCCTAATTAGTTTGGCAGTATGCACCTGCATACTGTTCAATTATATATTAAATAATTTTTTACAACAAATATAACAGTGTTAGAATTAAATCTACTAAGAATTCGAAATCGAAATTTTGTTAGCTGTATCTAACCTAGTTTCCAGTTTCCGTTTAAATTAAATTATATGATATTCATGATCAATAAATCGAAACTCTAGTCACGAAACTAAAGTTTTAATCAAAGTTTTATCATTTATCTTGATCTTTGTTGATTTAAAGAAAGGAATTTAATTCTATTTTTGCACGGTACTGCAATCCATCATTTGTATTTTTAGATTTACACGGCTGTTGAGACAAATGTCTCAAATCTAAATAGTACCTACTTCCTACATTTCTATTAATGAATTCGTACATATCTATAGTAAGTATTGTGATTAAAACTTTTATTATTTATTTATTATTACTCAACCAGTATTTAATATAAACATACAGGCCATTATGACTCATTCACGGTTAAGTATAAAATTTAAAAAAAAATTACACTTAAAAATTAAAATAATCTAATAAATAGATTCTTATAAATAAATATTTCATATTTCTTGAGTACTACTTTCTAGTTGTACTTTCTTAAACACAGTATAAGTAAGGAATCAGGAAAAAAATCGCAGACGAGATTTTTCCGGAAATACATATTTTGACGTCCAATGTATCCGTTAAGACCAATTTCTCAATGATGTCTGTGTGTGAGGATGGATGGATGCATGGATATCCGTGTGCACAATATCTCATGATTCATGAACGAGATAAATTATGTAAACGACACTTAGAATTTATAAGTTTCAAGAAAATATGAAGAGCTGATTTGATTTTGAATGAAATTGGAAAACCGAAGGAGAAGCTGGATACACAAAACATTGTACATGCTTCTAATTTTGAGAAAAAGTAAATTATTATATATTTAATAATATGTTTCAATTATCTTTAGTTACAATGGGAACAAAAACTAAAACATTTTCAAAACAACAATATGTGTTGTTTAAAATAATATAAAAGCAATATTTGTATTATTAGTCAGAAAGTTTAAAAGGGATTAACACTAACTCCATTTTTATTATTACTCGTAACTTCATTTTCCATTCTCAGAACATAATTATTTTAATTAAGATTGTAATCAAGATTAGTCAGCATAAAATTTGACACATTTTAATAGTATAATTAATTTAGAAAAAAAGTTACAGATGATTGAAAAAATGGAGTTAACGCTAATCCGTTTTATGAATCTGTCTGCGAGATATTAATTAATACCTATCTATTTTACAAAATAAAATCATAGTTACAAAGAGAACAAAAAATTAAGCGGGCTTAACATCTTTATGTCAAATAATTATTAAAATAAAGTCATAAGCAAGGAACAAGTCATACGTGCTCAGTCGGTTTTATAAGTATAAGATAAATAATTTTACCCATTAAGGGTGTGGCACTCTACTTACGCAGATCTCAGTAAGTGATATATTTTTGCGTATGAAGTGCGGTTACCAGTCGTCAAATCATAGCCCCCAAAGATGTTAGTGGAGGAGGAACCACAGGGGTAAATTTAAATTGGCAACTGTCAGCTGTGGGATTCGAACAGAGGATCTTACGATCCACAGTCCGAAACGTTACCACGGAGCTTTTTATTTATTTTAGGTATAAGAAAGTTGTACTATTGTAGTATAATAAAGTATTTAGGTTGTATAGATGTTTCTAGTTGCAATCAATACCGGTGTAAATCAAGAAATCAAAAATAATTACTTTTTGCCCAAAAACTAAAAACATCTAATCAAACTGCCACCCTCACAACTTTAACCATAAATTTCGCCCGGAGTTTCGCAACAAAAACAAAGAAAAACAACCGAACCATCAAACATCCCCGGCACAGAAAAAAAGAAACTATTAATTAAATCCTAGCTTACACATATCTCGCCGGTTCTTCTGCAATCGGTTTGTGATTTGACCACGAAGGTATATTGAGCGATTGTGATCGTGATCGTTGGGCTGTCACATTTCGCGGCCTGTGGGGAAAGTTGTGGGGCTGGGGGGTGAAAGAGGGCGTACATGGCATGGGGTGGGTTCCTACGCACGGACAACCGCCTACTGAGATCAATACGCCGACGCCGAAACGCTTGATGCTGGAGTTCGATGCGTTGGGACTCCGTGGCCGATGTTGCTGAGATTTTATCACTAGACTTTTCAAAGTTTTTAGGGAGAAATTTTATAGGAGAGGGTAAATAATCAAAATATTTGTTCTAGAAATTCATTAAATTCTAGATTTGGTCCATAGATACAAAACCATAATTCAACGAAATAGTACACTGATAAAAATGTTTTCTTGGAACAAACAGATTCCTTTTAAATGAACAAAAAATTGTTTGAACAATCCGATTTTGTTTTCATTGAAAACTTATATAGGTTTGATAAATATTCTTGTATGAAAATTAATTTAGTTTTGAAGGAACATATCAAAAGACTGAGGAGACTCATTATGGGAGGAGTAGTTTTAATTCAAGATAGCGTTTTAAATAAAAACGTTTTGTTTAAAATAAGAACGACTTCTATTTCATTATTTTAAAAACAAAACTTAAAATATATTCATTTTCTTTCAATGCATAAAAAAGAAGATAAATAAAATTTATATTCAAAATTAAATTTTGTTGAATTGTACGTAATAATTTTGTAAGAAATAAAATTTTTTAACGCATGCATACAAAATGAAAACTGAAATTTTCTTGAAACAAGAACTTATTTTTATGAGTGTAGTGTAGTACTTGTTACACGTATAAGAAAAAAAAAATACCGTAGAATTTACCGAACTATTCGGCCAACTAAGAATGTAAGATGCATTTTCTGAAATCATAGCAATTGAGAAACTAAACACAATTATTTTCTAAGCAATTATAAGAATTTACAAAAAGTTTGGTAAATTTTCAAAAAAGGTATCTTATATCCTCAGTTTACCAAATACTTCGATAAATTCTACTGTACTTTTACTTTTCTTTTCCGTGTACTGTCTTTCTTCGATTTGTTTTAACTCCAACTAATGATTATTGTAGACTCAATTATTAATTACAGTTATGATTAATTAGTCTTAGTTAAAACAACCGATTTAAATATAAATTATGAATGTATTGAATTTTTGTTGAATTAGAAACCATTTCAATTATTTATTTATATAATCTACGAGAAAAACTTACTTAAAAAAATTCTTGTCATCCTAATTTTTATTTTGGTACCTTAGTGTACGGTTGGGTTCTATGATGTTTGACGTTTAAAGTATGAAAAAAAGAGAGAGCTAATTGTTGACTCTGTTTTAAATAAAGGTAATATTTTTATTTTATGTAACTTTAATTTCTATAAACTGTAATGTAATAATAAACATAAATTTATTTATTTATATATTTCAAACTACCACATGTTCTTACGCCATATTCTTTTTCGGCTATATGTTGTTCTCTCTTCTTCCGCTAGTCTTCTTCTAAAAAAAGGATCTCTGCTTCTTCTTGCTTGAGAACTGTCAGTAATATCAAAATATTTTAATTCAAAGTTCAACAATGATATCTAGATATAAGTAGAAAGTTTGGAGTTTACAAGCTTCTTAATCGGTACTTGCCTTAATTTTATAGGAGTGATGTGTGATCGCTAGCGTAATTGATAATTACGTAGCTTTGAACGCAGCGACAGTAGTCTGGAAAGCTAAACGCAGTTCACGCACGATATTTTAACATAATTTTGTCTAAATCTGTAAATTATTTATTACTCACATAACCTATTAATAAACGTTGTCCAATAAGCATTGTTCCTTATTGTTAATTTTAAAACCCGATGGAGGTTATTTTTTTAAATTTCTATATTTTCGATGAGAAATTAGGTGTAGACTAGTGTCATACGAAAATTTTCAAATAAATTTGATGTCATAGTAAAGTATTGTAGTTAAGAGTTGCGTTGGGGAGATATCTGAAATGATTGAATGGTTGGTCTAGAATTCAAATTATGAGACTATTTGTTGGACGTTTCCTAGTTTGTTCACACCATTGCCCAATGAAATTTTCTTCTAACTTCGTTTTTGGAATTCTAAACGAACAACTCAACCTTTAAAAAAAATTGTTAAGAAATAGTAACCAAAAAATTATTTTGCATCTTTCGGATATTCAATTTACGTTATACGCTATAGGTTTTAGAAAAGCTAAAAATAAAACGTAAGTTTACCTAGTATTGATGGGAGCTTTCGTAGCACTTTAAGGCAAAAAACATGAGGCTTTTAGTTGCAGTTTGAATTATTTTTGTATTGGTTTCCTTAAGAAATAAGATTGATAATCCTGCAGGTGGATACTTTCATACAATAATAATTTATGAACTCTTAAAGAACTATCAAGTTTGTTTACTTTTAGGTATTTGCTGATATTGATTATATTATATACTATACGTTGTATTCTATTGTTGTATATTAAATAAAAATTATGTAAACAAATAAATCATGACGCCATTTATAGTTTATGATACTTACCTTGGAAAGGTTCTTTATGAAACTGTTAGCGAATGATGCCTACACCATTTATGAAATTTTATATACATAAACATTATTTATTAGAGTTATTTTTACTCTAAGCAGAGTACCACTTATAAAAATATTGGTAAATAGTGTGATAATATATATATATATATATATATATATATATATATATATATATATATATATATATTTGTTACTCTGTTTTGTGTTGCCCAAATATATTAAGGCAGCAGAATAAATGATCTATTTTAAATAAAAATGTATATTTCATAATGTTGTGTTTATTTTTAAAAGATGAGTAATGTGTTTACAAAAGGAATTTCTCGTGAGATAATATGTTCTGAAATATGGAATTTCAAAAATGTTTATTAAAAATAAATAAAACACATTAAAGTATTGGTGCTTGTTTATCAGTCCATTTATTTTTTCTCATGAAATTTAAGCTTTCATTTATTCGTCATCGTCACTATGCATTTCACGCTACCGTATTTTTAATATTGTGTAAATATTTACTTAGCAGAGTGAAACATTAATTACCTACTAACTAAATATAACGGGAATTTAAATACGTGTTAAAGGAGGAAGTTTCAAATAAAATAAACAAACTTCTTTAGTTTGCTATTTACACAGTGAGCTTCTCAATATTTGCATATTAATTTTAATTAAGTGGTATGAACGAATAAAAAGCTTTTAATATAATGCACTACATATATGTTTTTCACTATGAAATTAACACTTAAGATTGCATCATTGTGTATCGGGTTTCAGAAACTGTAAAATGGATATTTTACTAATATTAAAAGTAAGTTTACAAATGAAATTAATAGCTGCTTGATAATGCATCGTACAGTGGATCGTAAGATCTTCAATTCGAATCCCACAGCAAACAGTTGCAGGATCTTTAGAAGATTGGTAACTTTAAGATGTACCACTTGACCTTCGATTTGGATGATTCCTTTTTATTTGTATCCTATTTTACTTCCAATCAAATATTAAAATAGTATTTAGTGGCGGTCGGACACAGATGACCTTGAACACACAGTTTAAAGGGTCATTGTATTTGTTCAACGTGAAACGTGGAAGCGTACTTATCTTCAGAAATTTTTTTGGTTAAATAATATCCAATCAAATCCCTGAATTTCTGAACATGTGTGCAAAAGTAACCAATCAGGTCACAATTACACTGATTATTTTTTGACGGTTCTTAAAACCAATGAAATATTTCAGTGCTTGTCACGTGTACTGAGAATAAAGCTCTAGTGATTATTCCCGAAAATAATCTCTGTAGCTTTTTTGTTTTTCTTGACAAATATCAGATGTCAAATAGTTATCATCAATACAAGTAAAAATTGAGCAAAAAAGGCAGATTTAGTGGCGTGCCTGATCATGAAATAAAAAAAAATAATCTAATTAAACATAACTCGAGAATTTGATGAATTAGAAAATATATCTCCAGTATCTTTCTCAAACTTGTTGCCATTTAGCAAGAACGTGGCTTCAAAGTAACTAATTAACGGTTACGTTAAGTAACGTTTTTTCGGAAAATGATCAAATTATTTCGTAATAATTAACAATGGCCTAGGGATATTATAGCTGATAAGTTCCATTCAAAATTAGTACTGTGATTCAAATTGGTCGCGCATTATCTGTGTAGGCTTTGGGTTTGTTTGTGAAAAATGCGAACGAAGCGAGCTTACCTACAGATGAATTCCACATAAACAAAATATAAACATCAACATTGGAAGTAGGAATGTTTTTTTAGCGGTGCTAAAACAAATTTATGTGTAGATAAACTCGCATCGCTCCCACTTTTCACAAACAAACCCTAAGCTTATACAACTTACGTTGAACAAACTGTAATCACAGTACTCATTTTAAATGAAACTTAACTGGAAATAAGTTAGCTTCCACGTTCTACCTGTTAGTATTATACCTTTAGTTTTACGCAGAAAGTGATCAATTCGCGAAGTTTAATCCAAATCGGAGCAAAGTGCAACCCCCAAAATGTGTACATAAATAATTTTTTTGTGTATAAATCTTTTTATTTTTTAATTAATTAAACCTGTAACCCAAACCCTGCAAACAAATTCGTCGCTTGAAACTGTCACCAACTCAATTAATTAATTATAACAAGGCAGTTTTTATTGTTCTGTTAATTACGGTACATTCAATTTGCATCCGATGTTCGAACTGAAACAAATTAAACATGCAAGACCACTACGTCGTTCTGTTTCTGTTTTCTGTATCCACATTCGCCGGGCTTTTGAAAAACTATCGAATGCTTCCTGCAGCAGTGCAGCCAGCAACGACCACGGCTGCGCGACTCACACGAGACAGGCACAGGTGTTGATTAGTGGTTTAATTTCTGCATAAAGCAAGATTAATGAAAGCGAGAGATGCTTGTCGTGATAACGAATATGTCGCATAGCCTGTCAAATGGATAACGATCTTGTGCTACTATATATATTTATATGAGTTAATGACGTTATCCTGTGCAGTTTTTACCCTGACGTTCTCTTTTTGGGAAATATTTCACCTTGTTTCATCACCTGTGGGTTTGTGTACATAGACGTGACTAATAAATTTCAAACTTGATGACTGGTAACCGCATTTCACATCAAATATATAAACAAATGACTTACCGAGATCCGCAAAAGCCTGGTGCTTTAATACTTTCTTATGTATAGTATAAGAGAGTATAGAAATTATAAAAAAAATTATGACGGGATGACGTTTGCGTAGATGGATGGAAGTGAATCCGTATATTATAATATAATATTTGATTACAGACGCATAATTGAATTAATTTTGATAATAATTACAAAACAAGGAGTTAAAGTTTACTTGACACAATGAAAGATGTTACCAGTAAAATTTAGAATAAAAGTTATTTATAATTTTCTTGAAACATGCATTCAATTTTGAAAAACTTTTTCAATAAGCATAGGTGCTTTGAAAATAAACAAACATCTAGAACATTCATTCCATAAGTTGAAAATCTTTCGGAACTCAGTAAAATTATAATTGTATAGTGTACCACATGAATGCAAATTATACAAGTATGAAATGGGCATTCCATGCGAGTTGTAACTATACTTTTTCTACGACCACGATATTATTTCCTAATTATGTCCCGCTTTCACCATTCTAATATTTGACAGTTCTAAATAGGTTTCCTAGCAATGGCACCTATACTGAAATGAAATGATCTGTATCGAAATACTCACAAAAAAAAATTCATTTCTCACGATGCTTTCAATATTTTCATTTCCCTAGCAACAACAAACATACAATGAGAAGATTTCTAAGTGATCGTAGAAAAATATAATATTTATATTAAAATCTGTAAAAATATTATTTAAATACATTTAAATTTATTCTACAGAACTTAATTCAATAGTGTATTGTAAAACGAGCATGGAATGGTACTCATTTCCTACGAGTATGAAATGGTCATTCCATGCAAGTTGTACACTGTACTTTTTCTACGACCACGATATTATTTCAAAATTAATTTAATTTTAATAATAAATTTGTCCCGCTTTCGCCATTCCAATATTTGACACTTCTAAATAAGTATCCTAGCAATGGCACCTGTACTGAAATACTCACAAAACAAATTCATTTCGCACGATGCTTGCAATGCACCTCATATCCCTAGCTACAACAAACATACAATGAGCAGATTTCTCAGTGGTCGTAGAAAAAAGCTTTATAATCCTTCCTATAGTACACGTTGAGAATGATACAAGTGAAAAAATATGTCTTCAGTTATTTAACTGAATATCAATAGCTTGTAGCGTGTTGTTAACAGATAACAGATTGAGAAGAAGTATAAATGTAAAACATAATAAAAACAAACACCTTGTGTAGGCATAATAAAAAGATTGTAAACATATTTGTAAACCAACTTTGGTTAGCGTAGGAAGCGGATAAGATAATTTGTTAAAAATAACCATTTTTCCCACATAAACATGTTTTTATTGTGATGTAAATTAATTTTTATATTGCATGCTTTATTTTTCTCTCGTAAAATGGTTACAAAATATTCTTATCATGAATGACAGTTAAATCCAAATATGGAAGTCAAGAAACGGTTATAAAAATGTAAAAGTTAGTTTGTTCTGTAACACAGATATTTATAACCGGGGAATATTAAATTTCTAGTCTCCGTTTTGATGTCATTCTGCCGTAAAATAAATAAAATGTGTCAGAAGTAAATATAAATAACTTCATATTAAAGGCAAACAAAATGTGTGTGCGAATTATAAAAAGTGAGCGTTTTATTTTCGCACTATAGTGCTTTATGTTAAAAGTACAACATTATGTAAAATAATAAAGCAAATCCGCTCTAACTGCGCTTGAATTATAAATCTACGGCGAGAGCTTTTCTCCGTGCAAGTTCGATTAGTTTCGTTGTCAGGTGAGAAAGGTTTCTCACAGGATTACCATGAATTATCCTTTCGCATTTACAATTTATTCCAGATGCGCCATTACGCAAAAAAATTCAGCGCAGGCCAATTCGATTTAGAAGATAAGGAGTTTGGTTGTAAATTCTCTCGTTCAACTTTTTAATCCTAATTAATATTTTTAAATGTTTATAGCTGCCAACGAAACAAATCACCAGTATAGATTAACAATATTAGTGACAAATGTATTTTTCCACAATCGTTTAATTTTGATATTTGCTCACACTTTTGAGTAAGTAAAGTAAGCAATTTAATCACTAGTGGATTTTTGCTCATTTTTCTTTGAAAATTGTAAATAGATGAAGCCAAAAATTTTGTTTTATAATTTGGTTTTAAACTACTTTGCAATATTAAAATAATTGCGTTGTTGATTTTACGACTTTCATAAAACGTTACATTTTATTTCACGGAAAAATTTAAAATTGTTTGTTGACAAGTTCTGTCACAATCTGTCATTCTCTAATGTCAATCATGTCATGTAACATCTTCAGATTCAATTAAAACCGTTGTTGTGTGTTGTTTTGCTCTTGCTAATTATTGTTTCCAGTTTAATAGTAATGGAAAATAAATAAATGTATGATTAAATGCACTACTTTGCTCACTAGTATTAAAAATAGCTATTTTTTTTTAATATCTGATTTTGCAGGCACAATCAAATAAACTCAAGCCGTTGTATTCGTTTTTAGTTATTTTTTTTGTCGTTAATTATCATTTCATTTCCTGGTTTAGTATAAAATTATATAGTTGTGTAATTAAATATTTTATATATGCATAAAGTACGAGCTATAATTTTAATTTATTATGTATAACACTATGTTTATTTATATACAAGACAGTCGTTTTCAATCTATTTAAAGACCAATATAATTTGTGTTTCGGGAAATTTAATATGTAAATGCAGATATTGAAAGAAATATCCTATTTGTATAGGTTGAGTTGTGTTAATAGATAAGGAAAAATATTAAATGGTATATACCTACAACATGATATAATTACAGATCATCGAACAAGAAATATTTTTAAAATTAAAAAAAATTAATTGCACTTTACATGAAACAATTGATTAATTAGTCAGGATTGTATTATTCAGATATTTTCATTCTTGTCTTATTACAGAGAACTATTTAAATTGTGCATACATACTCGTACGCATTCATAGTTTTATTCCGTAATAAGCATTGAGACTATGAATGTGTATGTGTTATGCTTTTGTATATAAGAAGTTTTTAACAAACTGAATGATTGTTTACGAATGTATTTGTTACATGATAGTTTGCTATAAGATCTTACTAACTCTGAAGAAGGTTTAAGTGTAAACCGAAACGTTGGTTATGTAAGAAGAATAAATGCTGTATGACTAAGATTTCGAGTATTTTTTACACTTTACAATAAACACAGTCGAATAAACATCCAGATATTTTAAACAGTTATGAATTAAAGTTTGATTGAGTGAGTAAAAAAAGTCATGTTCAATATTTTTATTGAAATTTGCCGCCTTGGGCAGTTGCCCATGTTAAATCCAAGACTTAAATTGACAACCTATGTTGCATTTAACCTGGAACAATATTTCGCAATTGCCAAGATCTGTTTATTTGAACTAAGAAATATAAAAAAGTATATCTTTACAGCTGCCCAAAATATGAGTTTTAAAACTAATGAACTAGCGAGTAAAATATAATTTCTATAGATTCAGTGGAATAATATTTGCTTACATGAAACAGTATTGGTTATTCTTTGCTGCAAACGATACAAATATTTGTTATGTTGAGTGTATGCGTGTTTGAACCAACGTACTCGTATCAAATCAAACAAGTCCGCAACGATAAGTTAGCAAGGAATAAAATCAGCAATTTTGTCAGAGTGAAGTCAGCCGTTGAGGTGTGCGAATGAGTGTCGAGTGCGTGAGATTTTCGTTGTTTTCGATGTCCTACTTCATAATTCGAAATTTAAACGTGTGTTTTTCGAATAGGTTGCGAACATGCATCGAGCGCTCCGACCGGTGAGTAACCGAAATGTTTTAAATTGCATTTGTTCTGCACTGTTCCACTGTTGTTCGAACTTTATAACCGTTCATTTTCAATAGTTTTACTATTTGTGTTGTGTTGCGCACTATTACCTGTTCGAATTTATGGTTTTCATATCACACGTTGTCTGTGAGTCTGCGTTCATGTTCGATGTGTATTCGAGTTGTGATTTTAGTTGATGTTACTAAATATTTATGTTCTCGCACTGACGTATTGAATTTTTCATTGGTACTCACTATTATTTGATATCGGCACAAGCGATCACTACAATTTTGATTTGTACGTGGAATATTTATGGTTTGTGGTTTATTTATCTATAAATAAATTAATAATTGATAAAACCAGACACGCTGCATTGGATAATTTAAATGGAGTTAAGTATTATTTTATTCAAATTATTTCATGATATCACGCAAATTATGAATAAAGTAATTTAATAATAATCATTTTAAAGGAATTGTAATAAAAATTAAACCTTATCACACGAATTTCAAAACGCATTAAAGTAAAAAATTAGTACTGAATGTATCACATTTGATAAGTTATGCTGCTAATATAACTCTTGTTTGAAATAAAATACATTTTTGATATGTTATCAAAGTCACCACGCTTTTACAATAATATATCTGTAAGCCTATAAAAATCAAGGTGTACAGATTCAAATTGATAAGCTTTGATTTATAAAAAGTCATGTTTTATAAAAAATAATACTTGGTTAATCAACTTCATTTTTAATAATATATCCCTGAATAGTCTACTTTATCTTTTAAAACAGATAAATTACTTGGCTCTATACAAAAGTGCACTGCAAAAATTCGATATAATAATATGGAAAAATGTGAATTTTTCTATCGTGACGTCACAACTGCTACGCAGTAGATCCTAACCATACTTTTTAAATGTAACCAAATACCTACAGTACATTTTACTATAAAAAAAGTAAATAATTATATGTCGAAAAATAGATTTCCACAATAATTAATAATGTAAAACTAATAAAACAAATTTCACAGATCTCCAGCAGTTTTTTGTCTGTTGACGTTTGTCAATTTCACATTAATTGGTTTGTTATTATATCTTACGCATTGTCAATACTAATATGTAGCAAATGTGATATAACACAATTTTTAAATGCTCATTTATATCAAATTTGAAATACTGAAATAATACATATATTCGACAATCCTTCGGATAAAATAATCGACTTTTACCTTGTTAAGAAATTAGTTCTTTATACTATTTTTCTATTTTGCACCTTTTATGCTCTTTTTAAATTAAAAAATTTTAAAATTTATGGAAGTTTGTGTTAGTTGTGATACTGATGTGACGTTTGAAATTTCAGTTGTTTGAATTTAAAATTATTAACTTACTGAAAGTAAAAATATGTAATAGTAGACATTTGATATTTATTAATTTACTATTAGAACACTTGATTAAGCTATTAATAAAATATTTGGGGAGCAGTAATAGCTTTTTTATAGACGTAATATAAAATAACCTTTGCTTTCAACATAATTTAATTTTCATTAGGAATCCATAGACTCTTCGTTTACAAAATTAATGCCTAATAAAATCAAATCGTAATATTCATAACATAGTTTAATACCTGCCACGTGAATTACTTTACTGAACAGAATTTAAATTTATTAAAAAGGCTTTTGGATAAAGTTCTGTAAAATATTTAATAAATATAACGTTTCGATTTACACGTAAATCTTCGTCGGGTTATAAACAAATGAAAAACACAAACAAGCAAAGCCATTTTATTAACTATGAGTTCTAAAAGCTTTTTCAGCTTTTAGAATTTAATGTATTTTAATTATTTATTTCCGTTAGTTGTTAAATATACTTATACAGTACCCTGTAGCATTGTTATAACTTTAATATTACACGTTTTATATTAAATAAATAATTGTTCTAAGTCTCAAATAATAAAAGCTAAAACAAAGACGCAAGATAAAAGGAATACTTGAAGTTAAAATTAATATATGAGAATTACGAACCAAAGCGATATTTTAGATCATATCGCAGCAGTAAATAAGTACCTCCTAATAAATGAGACGTCGATAATAATGTCACAATCGACAGTATCATCATAATTATCGAACCTAGCCCTAGTAGACGTTAGACTGCTGCGGCTAACGAAATTATACGTACGCTCGTAGCTGTGTTTCCAGCATGCTTTCACGTTATCAATCATCGATATTTTTTAATGTTTTAATTAAGAACATTCACTGTCCTAACAACGTTGTTACGAAAACCTGGCCAACTAGTTTTTATGCGACGAGATATTTCATCGGGACCTACGTTACTGTTGGGATAACAGATTTGGAAATATGTTCCTGTATAATTAGATTTTTGGTAATGTAAAGTTACACGATAAAATAACTATATTTCAAATAGTTTAAATCATTATCATCATATTTTTAATGAAATTTGTTTTGTGTAATAATAAAATATTATTCTTACGAAAACTGAATGTACTATTTAAAGTTTTAAATTAGGAAATCGGATATTATGTTAACTAAATATGTACATAGAAACGAATTCTGTTGAGAAATATTAAATATTTGAGATTTATTATTAGTAATGCATATGCCAAACGGAAATACTATGCTTTGTTTCAAAATAAAAAAATATGAGAAATGATCAAATTCGGTTTTATTTCATAAAATTGTTAAAAATGATATAGTAATTATTATCAAATGCTGGAATCGAGTTTGTGTAATAATTTTTGTACGAATAGTTTACAGAAGTAGTAATTTACTTAGTCCATACAAAGAATGGAAGTTATTAGAGGTACTAGTTCGAATTTTTAAAATTGCACCATACTTATGCCCGGTTGCACCAACGTTAGTTAAATTTTAAACTTGGTTTAAAGCAATAAAAGAGAATCTCATTTTTGACATCAATGTCAATTACTCCATATGATATATAACTTCGATTTGCTTTTATTTATTTAACCCAAATTTAAAATTTAACTAACGTTGGTGCAGCCGGGCATTAAATATAAACATAAATAATAATTCGTTTAATATATAAAAAAAAAACAACTATAGTCTATTCCACGAGACCTTTCTTTAAAGGGACAAATATAGTTCTGTGATTGGTTCAAAAATAGAGTGTACCATTACAAGCATTCGGCGGTATTCGCTCGAAATTTTGAACTAATTTATATGCACATAATTCCACCACCAGTTCGTACACTGTTATTAAGAAATGAAAGAATAAATTGCTCGGTTATATATTATTATATAATTATAAATTTATCCAAAAATATTTCTAATATACACAATGTAGAAGCAACAACACGTAGTGTTTAGCACGTGTTCGAGGACCAATCACAGCACAGGAAACCACGTGGATGTGTGTCCCTTTAATGAAAGGTCTCGTGGAATAGAATATAATAGGTATATTTGCGTTACTTATTAAACTCATTTGTAAATTTTAATTTAATAAACACGTTTTGTTTTCTTATTTAAGTTGCTACAACTTAATTACGTTTCTTGGTTTTGTATTTCACTGCTACTGACAGCTGTCATGCCGGACAGAAATTGTTGCCAACATTGTGATCCAAAAGCACTAAATCCATTATTTAAGAATTAAATATCATTCAGAAATTCATCAGTTTCTTTTATTATTATTATGCAAAAGGGTATTTGAGAAACTATACTTTATTAATTTAAATCATATTTGAAATAAATGCCTTAGAAATACTAGTGTTTTTTACGAAATTTATCGCACGGTTTTTTGTTGAAGACCTAGAAATTGACATTTCGAACACGTTTCTTAGTTGACGTAAAACAAGGCATTTTAATGTATGAGTACAAGATTTATTTGTAATTAATAATATACCTAAATATTATATTGAATGCGTTACATATTTGGGCAGCCTATATATGATACTCCTATTTTCTTTTTAATGTGAAGTGCTGTTACTAGCTGCCAAAACACACCCCCATAGACAGATAGATGTATGGTGGAGGAGCCACAGGGAAAATTTTTATGGGATGAAAATTTATCTTGTTTTCTTGTACGGTATAAAAAAATTACTATTCGAAATGTACCTATTTATATTCATTTTTGAAATGAAGATATTTATTTCTGTGGAGAAGTATGGGAGTTGCAAGAAAGCGAATACATTAAATTTAAATAATGAAGTCGCTGGCAAGTAATATATAATTTCAGCAGGATATTAAACGGTTAGCCAAACAAATGATGTTTTCTCTAATAATACGGCCTATTAATAAAACTTGCGTAAAGAAAGGTACCCCATAAATAATTCCGTATCTCCTCGAAAATTCTCTAAATGTTAAACATTCCTGTGATGCATAAAGCTTTCACGAAAAAGATTTATGTTTGTTAAGATTATGTACGAAGATGACA
This sequence comes from Poecilus cupreus, assembly GCA_963942605.1. Classification (NCBI taxonomy): domain Eukaryota; kingdom Metazoa; phylum Arthropoda; class Insecta; order Coleoptera; family Carabidae; genus Poecilus; species Poecilus cupreus. Next base: position 34,720,193 of record OZ012714.1, read on the forward strand.
GTGCTATATATAAACATTCTTACATTAAAACAAATCTACAACAGCATCGCGCCCGAACACCGGAAAATATCGCGCCGTTTCTCACTTCCCTTCTATTTTCTTTTCACATTTATTCCATTTTATTCGCAAACAACAATAATAGACGACGTTTAAGCTCCTGCTGCGAACATTTTTTCGCTGCTTTCTCTCAGCGCTCCGCAAAATACCTACGTGTAAGTTTTTGCCCAGGAACATCGAAGGAAGATGAAGCTTTTACATCCCATTAATATGATGTACAATTTGTTTTACGAGGTCTTCAGAAAATAACAGAACTTTTTTTCAAGTTTGTTATTAATTTTCTCAAATAACAATATCACGAAAACTGGAAAACTAAATGATATATCAACAATCCATGTGGTTACACAGAGGAGGTTATGCGAAACGCAATGCTACCAACCGCATATTATTATTATCTCCGTTGGCGCGTAATTCAAAATATCCGGGTGTTTTCTGAACCAAACAAGACTAATAAGAGCACATTAATTCATTCTAACTTTAATCACTTCGCCAAATAAATATTCAAATCTTTCATTCGCATTTTTCATAAGCGACAGCGGTACCAACCTACATGCAATAATCACAGCATCGCCATCGCATGTCCATATATTCCACCAACCACTATGACTCGCAGACAAGTTTTATTTTAGCAATTGCAATAGTTTAGTCATCATCGCCAACTAATAACATGGTGGGTTGTCAAATGACAATTTCTTCTGGTTCATTCATTTGCGAACCCACGCGTAAAGAAGCAGCCATCTGTGATGTCATGAAACTAAAGATATGAATGAGGAGATATCTTGAGCTGTTATCTTATCTTTAGTCTTTGGAAGGTAATATTAATAAAATTAAGCTTCGTCACAGAAATGTTATTTTATTCAAAGAATAGTATATTAAAAAACGAGTTATCGTACAAGTCCAAGTTTTACAAAGGACGAGAAGGATTTTATATTAAGGTTATTTTATAATTTCTTTAGATTTTTAACAAATAGGACTTGATGTTTTTGTCATTTGTGTTAATAGTGCTTCTCATTAATAATGAGAATTTCATATTACTCAACAATTAATTATTATTTTAATTCCATAACGTAGAAAAAAGATTCATAATAAAAGTAATATTAAAAAAAACAACTCAGCATTTACGGGTTATATTATTTGTATATCATTTTGAAAGCATTTATACCACCACAAAAAATTAAAAGTGCGTTTATAGGTATACATAACGACTGGTTTTCAGTGCATTTATAGCAGTATAAGAACACCGAAAAAGAAAAACATATTCCATCTACGATTTTGCGATGTATCCTACATATCCCACTCATTTATACACAAGTGCGTTTTAAAATATTACCGTACTGTTTATTTGGTTGCCGTGATTTTCAACGCGTTGCTATCATTTTAGAAACTATCCCGGTACTTTGAAATTGAAATTAATTAAATTATAATTTCAATAAGAACAAATTTTCTACAACATTCCGAACGATCGTAGATATTTTTTTTTATAGAATACGTTGCTACATGTTATACATAAATTTTCACGTGCTTGCGATAATCTTGCAATTAGTGGGATAATTGCGTAAATAACAAAAATTATAAATTGAAGGTTGCAATTATGTAGTGATAAATTCCAATTATTCCACTAGAATTTAAAATATTCATACATCAATTTATTAATATGCAGAATGAGTTACAATTATAAATACATATGAAATATCGTAAATATTTATTTATTTATTAAATTAACAATTTTGTTCATATTTTATTATACACTAACATTTAAATATGTGGTATAGATTTCAATGTCCAAATATTTAAAAGCAACATTGAAATTTAAAATGGTTCTAGGTATATATTTGCTTTGCAATCAAATTCAACATGTAGAAATGGCATTGTAAAACATGAAAAAAAAAACAATTGCAATGCACTCAGCTTTTTATTGCCAGTATTTTTATTTGTGAAAATATGTTGATACATAATTATTTTAAAACAGTTTATTACCACATAAAGTAAATAGTTAATTTAATGATTCTTAGTACCTGCTATATTAAAGAATATTCTTGAATCCATGAATGAACGAAACGAAACAAAAATAAAACGTTTTTCAATGACTGCACCCGTGGATTAATCCGCTTAATCCATCTGTGCCCACGTATATCACATTACAAAAATGAAATAGGGTTCATTGTAAGCACAATAAAAATGAAAAAAATAAATAAATAAATAGATACACGGACAAAAATGGACTGTTACAATAGCAAAACTGTATCTTACGTAGAGTGACAGCAACTTAGATATTTACAATAACAATATTTATATTTATATTAGTAATATGATATTATTTAGATTGTTGTAGCAGCAATCGAAAATAATGTACATTTTTGCTATTGTCTCAATCCATTTTTTTTTCGTGTAGCCTAATAAAACGAGTCGATTTTGAATATATCTTTATCTTTACTTTAAATAGTTTTTAATTATGGTAAAAACTTTCACAGTAAAAAAAAAATATTTGTGACTTGTTAATTTTGCTGTTTATAAGTATTTTAGTTATTATTGACAAATATATTGTGTTAAATTAACAATTTGAACAAATATGACAATTTGTTAAATTAAAATTTTGTCAATTTTGAATTTTTAACACGAAAAACTGTTGCTATTATTTATTTTCTGGATTTATAAAATTTTACAAATAGACTCGTTAATAATAACTTGTAAATTTAGCTAACTTATCAATTTGAAATTGTTAACGAAAGTTTGTATCCTTTGTAACAACTTAATTTGTTATAATAACTATGATTTATTGTTCTGCTTTAATATAATTACTACAATATTTAGTCAAAAGCACATAAAAATAAATGTTAATTATTACTATATTCACAAATATATTTAGTTACGAAATTCACAAAAATAATTTGTTACTGGCTAACAAATTTGAAATTTTAACAAACATTAAAGGTAAATCGTCTGGGACTAAAACTTTTTTTTTAATTGTCAATTTTTTACTGTGTTTACAGAGTAGATAAAATTATACTCTACACTAAATAATACTGAAACTCGTACCGATCTTCTTTTTATAACAATTATTTTAGTTGGGTTATTTAGCTGACAGTTTCCAATTTAAATTTACCCCCTCCAATAACATCTTTGGGGCTATGATTTGACGGCTGGTAACCGCACTTCATACGTAACAATATATCACTTACCGAGATCTGCGTAAGCAGAGTGCCACACCCATAATGGGTAAACGGCGGGAGTTTATTTACTAAGTATATTGAATAATTTTGCGATAACTGAGCAGAATTTTTTTCAATGTTAGAAAATGTTAGCTTGTGTACTACAATATATACAATATAATAATCTAATAGTAGTAAATATAAAATACAAAGGCCAAAGTTGGGATAAAGATTTGTTGATCAATTTTCATCAGAAAAAAGATAAGAGCAGAAGATTCATAAGCCCATAAGGACACGCTCCGCTTGTGTGAAGTATCAACGCTTTAGTTCTCCGTGATCAGGGCCCGTTCACATAAATAAGCAGTTGAACATCGGCGCCGATGGGTGTACTCTACTCTGCTGAACACTGAACACGCTGTTCTGTTACATGGCTTGCGTTGCGTTGTGCTATGTGTACGATGTACGTGTTCGTTATGTCCGCGTGCATGCACTGTTCCCGCTGCACGATGCACGATGTATGCGGAAACCTGTTTTACACCAGCAAATGTAATTTGTTTATTTTATGTGCGCCGTTTGCTGCTTAACTGTGGTTTTACTAGCCGATTGATTGTTTTTGGAATTAATGTTTTAAAATTTAAATATACGAAATATGTAATTATAGTTTGTAGGGTACTGTCAAAATAGAAATAGTTATATATGTATCAAAGCTTTGAAGTTTTATTTTTTATCACGAATATGGACGGGTATTGGCAAATAAATTATGTATGTGATAAAAAGGAACTTAAGTACTGCGGTACATATTAAATTTTATTTGAAATATATAATTAGAACCAACTTTAAAAAAAAAATAATTTATAGGTTATGTTAGTTTTCAGTTAAGTCAAACAGGGAACTTGCACTTACTGTTGCCAACCTCGAACATTGAAGTTATTGTAAAGAACTTTCAAAATTGTATGTTTTGTTTCCAACTTTTTCATCGGAATTAATTAATTCGTTCTTCTTGCACATATTGTTTTATTTTAACCCTTTAAAGACGGAATTAATTATCAAAAAAGTGAAGATTTGAAATAAATTTAACCTATTTAAACAATTATTTAAAAATAAAAAACCATTTTAGCAAGTAGAGATATATCTTCTAACAACAACTGGAAGTATTTACTACTAATTTAATAGATTCGCAGCCACCTAGAGCTATAAAAGTAACTACATGTTTACGTGACCATATGGTGAGGCTAGGCGTTGAAGGATTATATATTTACTATCATCCATTGTATATCTGCCGAAATTATCGTACTTGTACAATAATTATTATATGGTTGCCAACACTGCTTTGCTCAGAATCGTAGCATAAAGGATTACTTTAAGTGTTTCACAAGAATCAAGATATACTCTTGATCTTGTCTTGAAATGAAGACAAGACCAAGACAAGAAGTATTTCCATACCCCAATACAAGACATGAAAGTATCATCAAGAATCAACATTTATTGTCAAGAAAAATATCTTGATTTTTGAAATTTTTGCATTCAGCATATATGATTAAAATATAAAAATTTGAATCTCTGACTATGATTTTCAAAACAAATATTTTACAATGCTGTTTATCTCATTAACTAGTATATATTTTATTTAATTAAACTTTAGTATATATTATTTTGTATTCTTATATTTGGGTACATCGTTTTGTATTCATTTCCAGGCTAATTTTGAAAAAATAAGTTACTTTTTTTATTAGATTGAACAGGAGAAATATTATTATGGGATAAAACCGATTTCGATTCTCGTCTAGTGGAAGAAGGTGGACCAAGTAAGTTCGGATTGGATAAAGCGATAGAAAAAGGGTATTCCCCTAAAATATCAAGTACCAAGAATTCGTGAAACATGACAAGAAATACGTCGCCAAGAAATGAGCAAGACATAATATCTCGTCTTGAAAATCAAGCCGAAGACAAGAAATGGTCATCAAAACAAGATTTCTTCTCTTGATGAAACACTAATTTTAATGCCGATTTCAGAGCTTTTACTGACGATTTTGGCGTTCTTTAGTGCCGATTTCAAATAAAATAATGTATTTCATAACAAGTTTGTCATATTTTGATGAGATGATATATCTGTTTAATAATTTCGCTGACTAAGATTTATGCTTGTTGCTCAAAGTTATGAAATTGTATCTGCGTTCTCTTATGAATGAAATCTAACCCCGTTAATAAATTACCAAAATATTTTCGCGTTCAATTTCACTTGTGACTCACCCTTCTCTGCCATGCTTACATGTCGTGTTGTTTTTGGTTTGTAATCGGATATCATGTGTCAAAATATATCAGTTACCACCGAGTTCAACTACACGCTGACTACTTCCATTATAACTGCGGGGTGCAACAAAATGATAGATTTCCTTTCGCTGCTCATTACAAGAAAAAGATGAACAGCACAATGCTGAAGTATGATATTTTGAGGCTTTTATTTTTATGTAGTAATGACGAAGTTGTTTTGTTCGGTACTTATCTGTTATCCAAGTTAGGTTATTTAGATAACACACATAATACATACCTAATGAATATATAGTTCAAGCACGAAGCCAAAGGCTGAGGTGATAATTTTATCGAGTGGGTAATTCCAATTTGTCCACGTGTGAAGTATAACGTTTTATCCAACACCTCTTAACAATTTGAAAAATTTATTAAAGAAAAATACGATAAAGGTCTAAAGGTGTATAATAAGTTACCGAGCAATTTAAAAGGTATATTTAATAATAGACATTTTGCATATAAGCTGAAACAGTATTTATTAAGATAGATTATTAAGATAGATTAGTTAAGATTATTTTGTTAACAATATTTATAGTTTGTTAAGGATGCATGGGTATAGTTGTTAATATTATTTACATTATATGTTATTTTGTATATGGTTGGCCTTCAGGCATTTAATAAATATTATTATTATTATTATTATTTATTATTAAATATTATTTGACAGTGACATATGCTTTAAAATTTTAAATTAAAAGGTCAATCAAAGTAGTTACCAAGGTGTTGTGTGTTATTATTATTGTTATAAATAAAAAAATACTCACTAGTGACTTTCCTCAAAATTATACCCACTAGTAGGTAATCTGTTACTTTCCTTGTTTAAGATCGCCATAGTTATGGAGCATTTATTGAGAGGTGTTGGATAAAAAATGTTACATAATTATCTCAAATTAGTTTTTCCTCAAAAATTACACTTACCTGGTTATGTTTTCTTAAAATTATGCAAACATATATCAGATATCATCGTTTTGTGGTCACCAAATGAAAATATGTATATAAATCTGTATCAAAGTCAAAAAAAAGTGATTTAACTGGTTTTTCCTCAAAACCACAGATATTTTTTTCCGTGAAGTACAGCACTAGTCATCATACCACGTCCGTCCAAGATGTAGTAGAGGGAACCAAAAAGTAAAGTTAAAAGCGGCAATTGTCGATTGAGGGATGCGTAATCACTTGAACAACGTAGAACTTGATAATAATGTGTATTGATACAGATTCTTTGATAATTATGACATAATAAATGCGATGAATAAAAGATAAAATGCTACTGTAAACAAACAAGACGAGCTGGCGACATTTATCTTACGAGCACTTACTTAAAGTATATCAATAATGAAGAGTGTGAGTAAGTTAGAATCTTAAAATACGTATTTCATAATGGTAAGGATATACTGGTACATAATGCCTACTTTAACAAAATTGTGAATTTTCAGTTGATTAATCTTGTCTTTGTCTATGGATAAGCAACTTCAAATGCTCGCCTTTATTCATTTATTAAGATGCTCTAGTAGCTCCATAAAGCCTTTGTTCTTTGATCGGTTAACGTGAAAATCGGGAGCTTGTGTCTTTCAATTGATTTAATTAAAAATTTGAGCGCTCTAATGCAGCAACCCCATTGAAATTCTTCATTGTATCAACTATGCAGTAGTAAATGCATTTAATGACTTGGATTCTATTGTTTAATAAAAAGAATAACAAGGAAATGTAGATGAATCAAACACATTTTGAGCTGTCATCAAAAATAGTTCGTTTGGTTTATTACACTCACTAGTAAATTAATAAGAACAAGAAAGACAGAAAAACAACTACACCTGGTCACAGTATAATAATTTAATAATTTGTACAGTAACGCCACTCGCTGTCGGCATTTTTGGTCTTTGTCGCATCGACCGATGACCTTGAGCCGAGCGGCCATATTGGCAGTAGCAGTATACCGCGGTATATTTGAATAGCAGTTGCAAATGAGATAAAATTTGAAAATAATATTTCACCTGCACTATATACAAGTAAGTTCCTACAATTTGTAATGCTACAAATGAGTTTACTTCTTTGTTTTATACTCATTTTATGAACTTAACATGAAAGAAATACTGTGGCTTGATTGACAGTTATTACAACTGACACTTACTACACTCTCAGCGGCCATCTTTTCGATAGTGCACCACTGAAATATTGGGATTATGAAATATAAGTGTCGTTACTGTATGAATTCTTATACTGTGACCTGATAATCATATTTAAATATAATTTAGTCATGAACTATTCTAATATTATTCATAACCTCGTTCATAACAAATAGCTTCGTAGTAACGCATCGTGTAACATTGAGTTCGTATTATTTATTCTTTGATTTGACGTTTTTGCAAGACCTAAAATTCTATTAACGAAACCCTATTTGTTGGTTTCATGGAAAAATTAATAAATTAATTAAAATTGTCGCCATTAAAAAGAGAGACAAAACTTGCTGACTTATTTTGCGTATAAATAATTAAAAATAAACATGATATGAAACATCAACACCAATAATGTTCACCTGCAGTAGGATAAATCCGCCAGGGAAGCCGCATTTTCGCGCGAAATATAAATAAAATCAATAAAAAATTCAACGTTGTTTTCTATTCAAATATTTACTCATCCGCTTCTACTTCTATAAAACAAGGTTGGGTTAGATGTAACCCAAAACAAAATTCATTGCATTTCGCTAGTCTGCTAGTTGGTAGTCTTAGTCTCCCCTTTGGCGTTTGCTCAGCATCCGTAAAAAACAGGCAATAACACTTCTAGAAGCGTTTATTTATCTGTGGAAAAATCCACCGATTCGGTCCCGTTTATTTTAATGCCGCCATCAGTTGCTCGCGATAAGAGGAAAAATTACCGGGTTATCACACTTCGGTTATTTCACTCTGTGAAGTAATGAGTGTGATCGATGTTTATGAATTACTTCCAAACGCTTCGATTCAATTTTAATACGTTTCAGATGCCGGGAAGTTGGTAAGCTGCGTCACAACCATACAATTGTAATCCTTAATTGCATTGTTTAATTGCAATTGGCTACTCCACCAAATTTTTTGTTTAGATTAATTTCATTAAAATTTATGTACATCTATAAAAATTCGTTACAATGAAGATAATATTTTTAATATTTTCCTTATTTTAACCAGTTCGGTAAATGTGTTTTTACGGTACGATTTTATAAATGAGTACCGTAAATATCATTAACGTTGCTTTATTTCTACCTTTCTTTCTGTCTTAAAAAATATAACATTGTCCTTAATAAAGATACAAAATAATGATAGCAACCAATTTTTCTTTTATTGACTTTTCTAACAACATTTTTTAAAAATTAATGTTGTGGAAAACGATATTAGGTTTGTTCCAAGTGGTCATTTCTGACAAGTTTTGTGACATGTTTGTGACAAATTTCAGTGCGCCTGCGAAAAATGTAAACAAGTTAACTTTGAAACATTTCTTTTTTGTGGCGAAAAATGTATGAATTTCTTTATTTATATTTATATTTATATTTAAGGTTAGCTGTCAAAACAAAAAATGAGCACGCACATGCGCTTCATTCCATTCGCCGTTCCAGTTTATGTTTCAAACTTAACTTGTTTACATTTTTCGCATGCGCACTGAAATTTGTCACAAACATGTCACAAACTTGTCAGAAATGACCACTTGGAACAAACCTAATGTGGATCAAATCTTATTAGAATATTACATAGCAACGATAAGTACTCTGAAAAATAACAATCCGGTAAAGTCCCATTTACCGGACTGGAATCAGTCTGATGAACATGTAAATGTAATAAAATTATATACTTTTGTCTATTTAGGTATAGAGTTATGATTTCATAGATTTCACTGATATATTTTGATGTTAATGGCGACTGTCGACTCTTTGATTCGAACTCAGGATCTCGTGATCCATAGTCCGATGCGTTACTACGGAGCAATTTACTAGTGCATCTTAATTTTAAATTGAAGTTTGTTTTAATAACACAATCATGATAAAAAAATCTTATCTGGTCAACACTACTTTTTTATGCATATAAATATAATAAATAAAGTACAGATGCTTCAGTTTTATGTTTATTTGTATAGCAACTTTGATTATTTAAATATAAATAGTTACATAAATGACATTGAGAATATTCCAGGAACTTCAAAATATTTATACGCATGTCAAAAAGTAAAATATATCATAAACCGTGATTTTCGATAAACCGCGTGCCAATTGAAAGTAAAAAAATGACCTAATAATAACTTCAATTTAATACCAAACTTTAAACAATTCTCATAACTGTTACAAAAACAATTGACAATCGCTCAAAAATAATTTTTTTCGTTTTACTGCATCTCACCTCTGTACGATCTTTAATTTTATTAACCCGTCAATAGTATAGTGTATAACTAGTGCTGAAAGTTGAATATTTCACACGAGTGTGAAATACCCTTTCAGCACGTGTTGTACTCGATACTTTTCCGATGACCACAATTAAGAAAAAAATATATATAAAATTTACTTTGAAATATTAAAACAGATTATGTTAAATCATTGCTATCAGAATACACAAAAATTTATCTTAAAATCTGATAAATCAGGGTCCAACCTTCTTAATCCGTGTAAATTCAGCAAATTATCTGGAATTGTCAAACTTTTAAATATATATTTTTATGTTAGTTCGCTTAGTTATCGCAGCGTGTGTTAAAATCATATCACACAGTTGCCAACGCATCTTATTGGCTAACGAGCTTTTATATCACACAGCATTGCTAGTGATATGCAATTACCAACTTTCAGCAATAGTTTAGCGTGTGAATTTATGTACTTTTCGTAGTGGTCGTCGGAAATTTTTTTTAACTATTAAAAAAGAAAAATGGCGAAGGTTAAAATTTAAATTTTAATATTTTAATTTAATTCTCCAGTCTGAGACATTTCATTAGATTCCAAAGTGGATAGAACTCAATTAACTTGTATAAACATTAATTTTTGACATTTGTATTCTAATTTTCACACTTAAACCTTTAATATTGTACCTATCTCGAGAGGGTTTAATCAATATTTATTACGTCATTTTTCAAAATACTACGCATAAGAAAGTAAAAGAAAAAATTCTTTATGAATCACCAGTAGGAATAGGTAGCAGTAGTAATGTAAGACATTTTTTGTTACATAATATATGAACAATCTGGATACTTTGAAAAGCCGTATGAAAATAAAAACAATTACAATACAATAGTTTCATACACATGATGTATTTCTAGAAATAATAAATGGAAATGAAGTGGTTGTGAACGCAGCTTTACTCCTCGATTTTTATATCCCTGACTGCCGGGAGTATTAATTTAAGTTTTAATGAAGTGATATTGGATGTTTGGGGTTTCATGTGGTGAAGATAAGATGTGATTAATTTTTAAACGTGCTGCGTTAGATGTTTTAATTTTTTATTGAGTAGTGAAAGAGATATAGACGACGTTGGTGCCATAAAGATATTGGGCTACTTATTCTCGAGAAGAGGCATTCATCATGAAATGGATCCCATGGTGCTGTTAGTGGAACAATGTGTCTTAAGATGTGAGTTAAGTATGGTACTTTAAAGTGAAGATGTTTTAATCATGATGATTTAAGTCGAGTGTGGTTCATTACTGTATTTTACTGCTGTTAGTTTGAGATTTAATTGATTACATAAATACTTCTATTGTTTTGATATTGACGGCGTTTAGTTTATGGAACTGTAAAAAATTAAAAGATTTACTTGTGTACTATGATCTCTTGACTTTTTATTTATAACAGATATAAGTTGTAAAATTCAATGCAGTGCTTGAGTAAAATGAAATATTTTTTGAATTAGTCAAATGTCAAATATTTTTCGTATTTGTCTAATTTTCCATGGCCATGTTACCATTTTTTTCTAATAAATATTAATTTTAATTTGATTGATATATCGTGAAATACTAATATTTAGGTAACCAAATGGGCCTTATTGCGTGCATTTTAAAATTCTGAACATTTTTTATTTACACTTTTGCTGTAAAGTGAATAGGTAAAAATTTACAGCAACATCAAAAAAATTGCATTGAAATCTCCATGTTCCACATTTCAATTCTACACCCATATAAATCTTTGTAACAACTTCTGCCCAGGCACATACTGATTTTTATTATGATCGCTGTCAGTACTAACAGTTTAAAAACATTTTATTCTGTTACTCGATCGGCCAGGTTTTTTGCAGCCGGTTCTCACTCTAAGTTGTAGCTTCCAGATCTTGAAAAAATAATTTCGAGAGCTATGGAGTGCTATGTCATGAAATGGGTAAATGGCGTGATGATATATTTATTGTTTCTTGTTTCTACTGTGTGAATTTTGCTTAGGGGAATATAATTATTAAGTGAAAAACAACGGCTTATCATCGTCATGAATATAATTATGAATTCTATTTCGGAAATTATAATATAGATAATATATTTAATTGTGATTATTGATAGCTCAATTCATCAACATAATTTAAACCTAATTTCATATAAATTTCCAAGTCCCTGACCACCAATTATCTAATGGTCAATGATGTAATTATTTATAATTAATTATGCAATTTATTCAAACCAAACATTAGCTCCAATAATAAATCTCTCTCATTCCGGTGTATGAATGAATGAGTAGTATTAATACGCCTACTCGAACCACATGAAAATAGCCTCGTATTTATATTTAACAAAAGGAAGCAACAATAATTAAAACAAGTCTGCGATGCGGCACTTCTGCGCTTGGCAGGAGACGTCGTCGTAACAAGAAAGAAAGGACAAGACGAGATATATTCTGCGCCACCACAAAACTTGGCAACGACGCTATAATGGGTCGCTGTAAATTGTAACGAATTCAAGGAATGCGCGTAGAAAATTGATGTTACGATGCAAAAAGTTATAGTTACGTTTGCAGACCCATTTACGACTGCATTAAGCAGACAGAAGTAATAGTTGTCTGCAGCGGGAAAAAATGCACTTGCCACGTTTTGCTTTATTTTGCCAATTGGTGAATAATGGCTCAAGCATTAAACCAACACCAAGGACCAATCCTTCTCCTTCTCTTTGCTAGTAGATATTTGTTTGTTTAATTGCACAAAAACACCTAGTCTAGCATGCCAATAAAATCAGTTACAAATATTTTACAATTGATTATGTTTTAAACTTGTAATATGTAGGGTTAGTATTATAAACAAATTAGAATTTCTTTCCAAAAAATATAATACAAATATAAAATTTGAAGAATTAAATAGAAATATTATTCAGTAAGTTGAAAAACTTCCAGTTCTGTAAAAATATTTTATTTAAATACACCGTTTCGAATTATTGAACATAATTTTTTGTCAGGAAAACAAATGAATAGAAATATTATTCGCATTATCGCACTCACAGTATACAGTGGACTAATAACAACGAGGTAAAGAATTAATATTATAATACCTACTTCTTAAAGCGATAAATTTTCAATGAAGAAAATGTCTGATTTTTGCAGCACATAATCTCCCGCAAAATAAAACTCTTAAATCCTACAAAATAGTATTTGATGATACAGAAAAATACCTTCTTATTTGTTTATTTTCTATTTATATTTGAGAAATTTAATTTTCATTCGTATATTTATTTAATTTTTTGACATATATTTCAATAAGAAAACAACTTGACAATTTCAATGACATGTGTCGCATTTCGTAATGGTGTACATGGAATGCAAGATTTATGAAATTTAATTTCTTTATATTTTATCTCTAAATCTAATGAAAATTAATAAAATTAGTGAAATCAAAACGGATGTAAAATAAATATTCTACAATTTTCAAACTAACATAAATTGTTGAAAAAATTAAATTTAACCGTGTTTTTCGTGGAAATCTATTAAGGGCTTCTAGTGAACTGCTACTTCCGGTTCACCAATTTTATCCAAAATCCAGCTCTTCATATAAATATAAGAAGCAAAAATACACAAAATTATATTTTTGGTATTATAGTATTTGAGTTTATGCGAGACGAAAAAATCAGCGCAGACTACACACATACACACTCACACACTCTAGGAATCGAACTGAAGACCTTATGATACACATTTCGTTGCGTTACCGTGGAGCCAATTACCCCAAAATAATTTAGAACGATGAATATTTTAAAAGCAATGAAGTCTAATAAAGCAGATTTGTAAAGTAAGCTAGTTGAATTCAGCTAGATTAATTTTATTTTCATCGCGGATAACATAACAAACCAATTTGGCAAATTGAAAACTGACTAAAACGACACTAGCGACAGTGGGCCCTTATTGTATTATAAATCTGTTTGTTTATTTAATTTATGAATCAAATATTCGGAGTCGCTCTCGATGGCCATATGGTAACATTTTTGCTTTGTCTATCAAGGATCCCTGCCTTTAATATCATTATGATAAAACAATTGAAGTCTTTCTCATTTCATCCCCTGCAACAGAATTGGTATTTTTGTATATTGCGTAGTATATCAAATAAATAATTCTATTTTATTGATAGGATAATGGAGTAGGTTCATCAGTTATTTTAGAAAGAGAGGCGTGGTGATAAAACATGCGATATGTATTTCGATTTCCAAACGGATTGGCAATGGACAAACGCAATCTTATGAAGTGCGCAAGTGCACATAAATATTAACTCAACATTTCAAAGCACATCAACAAAAAATTTCAATCTGTCAATATTGGAACAGTCACTACTTATTTTCCATTTTCACAAAACACCATTAGGCTGGGAAATAAAGCAAAAGCTATAAAAATCACGCTAATAGTTCCGTCACACTGAATTACTTCATACACGAAATACGTCAATGGCGTTCCCAATAAATCATTCAGCTGAAACATTCCAGACAGCGAGTGACAGTTCGGGGACTGGCGCTTACGGACGCTCACTATCATACTGATGCAACGCCGTACCGACGCCCAGCGTCGTACTGGCCCAGGAGAAATCAGGAAATGCAGTGTGTTGATGTTGTGGCTAATGATATTGAAATGCACCAGGCACTGTCAGCGACATTCGAGATAGAACGGTAAAATGCATCAGCAGTAGCTTTCAGAAAACCTGGATATTTTCGAAAAATATATTCACAATAGAACACGAATGAATTTTTCTACGAGTACTCGAGGGCTCTCCTCGAGTATTAGTTTCCAACAATAAATAATCATTGCTAATTTCGAAACTAGAATGCTGATTATATTTTTTAAAGAAGCAATATTTAATAAATCTTTTCTGCAATCCAGTTGATAGATATATCTATTTGTCATAAATTTTGATACAAAATATGTGAAATATATTGTATCGAAAATCATTCGTTGTTGTAGTTATGCGCGAATATCATTTGTAAATGATGTTATTTATCATGAGCTGAACTGTCGAATATTTGGTTAACTATTATAAAATTTTAATTTTGATAGCTGTGAAATATGATACTTCATTTCGTAAAATTAATTTTGAAGTTCTTATTAGATTTGCTTTGGTTGTGAAATGAAATGAATATACTGTTAATTTCAAGTCAGTACAACAATGGTAAAATTGTTAGACACTGCTGAACAAAATTATTGCATCACAAAGTAGGCATATTTTCGGAAAATTTTATAGTCTGTAACAAGATGTAAAAAAACATGCAGAAAATAACATTTACCGTTATTAAACAACAACAACATTTATAAAAAAAATCATACAAATTAATAAAATTTTAAAATTTCGTTAGTACTTCGTATGACACCTTTTTCTGGTACGAGTTAATGTTGTTTACTAATTGCCAGTATTTTAATTAGTTGTAGATGTTCCTAACAACTCATAAATCCATTCAAGCAACAATTCATCTCTCCGAACATTCCTCCTGGCATTATAGAGACAGCAGTCGTTGGATCACCTGCCTTTTTTGATAGGTCCACTTAGAAAGTTGATAAGAAATTATAAAGAAATTAATATTCAATGATTTTGTATTAAAATGTTTCCTATAAAAATTAAATAATGCACTAATAGTAATGAGTTATATTAATTATTGTATATGTAAATTTAAATGAATTTTATAATAATTGAACAATATACTGCTAAAAATTATTTATCTCTTTTGAACAAGAACATGCAACATGTTTTCACATAGCAACCATTCTACAAACAAGGGTTAGATAAAGAAGGGTGGGCTTACAACAGCAACTTTCTCAGGAGCATTTTTCGCTTTCATAAAAGCATACAAGTAGCGTTCACACAATTACTGCGAAACTATTAAAAACTTGTTCTAGGGACTCACTACTGAATTTTAGCATGATTTCTATACCTCCCTTACGGGAGGTAAAGATGCTTTGAAAAAGGTTACAGAGGAATATACCTATTATCTACCAATTTTATTTAAAGTAATTTTTTTATAAAATAATTTTGGAACATTGTGCAGCGCTTAAACCGAGGCTAAAATACTCAAGCTTGAAATACATTATACTTTTGCACTACTGTCAGAAATGAGGTATACAAACCTGTTTATTTTGAGGCGCATAAACTGTTGATATTTGTCAAATAGGCGTTAGTTTTAATTTGGTGTTTGGTAGATGCCCATTTTTTAAAAATGTTTTTCTATGTTATCCATCTTATAAATAATTTTAACAACAATGTGTCAAATGTCAAAATGCAGTAATTCAGTTTCAGTTCTAAAGTTTGACAACTTCTCGATTTCGGACGAATGGTTTTAAATAAAGTATGTAAATCGAAAGAAACTCGAATGAAAATCGAAACAGAAATCTAGTATGAATCTAAACGAAAAAAGTATAATGTAATTCAAGCATTAAAATACCCATAAAAAGGAAGTCATGGTACCAGCCGTTATAGTTTATTACGTCTTTCCTAATTTGAAATTTCGCTCCTCCTGCAGTTCATCCCTGCGTTGCAGAGCCATCCGTTAATGCAGCGCGAACATCGCTCCATAATGAACAACAGACGAACAGCGCCGTTGCGGCGTCCGAGGCACAAGCGCCGCTGCTGTTGCTGCTCGTTTCTCAATTTACTTTATGTGGTTCTGTTTCTCTGTGTCTGTCTGCCAGTGTGCGTAGTTCGCTTCTGCTTCCTCTGCCGCTGATTTTACTATAGCTGCTTTCGCGGGTACTCAAGAGACCCATAGAGACAATAAAGGTTGGAATTGCAATAGGCAACTTGACCTGGTTTTGATTTTTGTTTATTGGATTTCAAGCTGAGAATTCCGCTGATGCTTGTTTACTTGTTCGTCTATTTGCAACGCTTATTCATTTTGCATTCTAGTCTACATGCAAACAGAAGTGGAATCATTTACAAATATATTTAGTTAATAATTGCATTACGTTATTTATGTAAAGACCTCTTTGTAATTCCCAAGTCTCCGCCAGAAAAGCGTACGAGAAATTTCGAAAGACTATTTCTAAATAAATAAATAAATATATCATCACGCCTTTTACCCATTGTGGGTGTGGCACTCTGCTTGCGCAGATCTCGGTAGGTGATATATTTTTGCGTATAAAATGCGGTTACCAGACGTCAATTCATAGCCCCCAAAGTTGTTAGTGTAGGGGGAACCACAGGGGTAAATTTAAATTGGCAACTGTCGGTAGTGGGATTCGAACTGAGGATCTCACGACCCACAGTCCGATACGTTACCACGGAGCTATTTACCCCATTTCTAAAGCATTTATAAAATAATCTAGTATGTCCAATATATACTCATGAACAAAATTGTCGAATATTTAATTATGATGAATCAAGAAAAAAATTAAGATGGTTTTAGTTCACAAAATAAAATTTGCACTCTATGAGCAATACGTAATACTACTAATTAATAACATTAGAGACTGCAAATTTTATTTTGTGAAATAAAACATTTTTACTTTTTCCTTGATTCATCATAATTAAATATTCGATAATTTTGTCCATGAATATATAACTACCTGTCTAAAAATCTTTTAAACGATGAAAACCATTTCTGGATGTGGCACTCTGCTCACAGCAGATCTTGGTATTTTGATATATTTTTATACCAGCCGACAAATCACAGCCTCCAAGTATTATAGTGGATAGACGTGCCACAGAGGTAATTTTATGTGGTGACAATTTTCGGAGTTTGATTTCGAAAATTGTCGGTTGGAAGGCTCGAACCGAGGATCTTGTGATCCACAGTCCGATGCGTTACCACGGAGCTGTTTACCCCGTTTATGTTTATAATAAAAAAGTATTGTTTATTTAATGAAACACTCTTTTGCATATAATAATAATAATAGAAGCAAATGTTAGATTATTGAATCTAATTTAATTTTATAATAGATAATAAATTTAATGCACTTAGAATACAATGTTGGCAACAATTTCTGTTCGGGTTGACACCTCTCAACCAATAATAGTTATTTGTCAAACTAGAGAGGAAAGCGCCTTTTTTTTCCCACTCGAGTTCGAAATTTGCCTCATGAGCGCAGCGAGTGAGGCATTTCAAACGAGAGTGGATGGAGAGCTTTCCTCTCGTGTTAGACACAACATTTTTTTTCACGACATGTTTCTAAATACGATTTGCTCGGACCTAAAATACACTTTGAGAACACAACTGACAGACTGACACGTTAAAAGTTAGGTTATCAGACACAAGGCGGTGTAGCAGTGTTGCCAATGTACAAATCTTAAATATCTTTAATAAGTTGTCAAATTGTGATTAAATAAGAAAAAGAAAAATATAAGACATAATTGTAAGATAATTTAAAGTATATATATCTCTAAAATAAGGATTTTCAATAAAATTAGGAATTATTTATAATTTTTATAATATATTTTTCGTAAATAACATTCATATTGGTAACACTTCGATATTTTCCTCTCTAGAGAGGAACAACACATTTTCCTCACTATTTCGGGAGAAGAACGGTTGGGTTTCCTACCAAGTCGTGAAAAAACATAATTATATGTAACAACATAGATAAAATTTAAATTTAGAAGCGCATAATATATTCAGAAAATTATGTGTAAACTTATTAACTTTATTATTAATCAATACATATTGTATATAACCTCCTCTTCTAACATTTTAATCCCATGGTATTATATTTATTTATGAATATAAAACTAGAGTATCCTAAAGTATGAATAATTATAATTACATACCATAGCTCATTTATCAAATAAAGTGATACAAAATAATGATTGTAGCCACAGGTGAAAATGAGCGTGTATCGCAAATAATTTTGGGAATATATTAGCGGCGTTCGAATTTCAAATTTGTCTCTTGTTTGCTTTACTATGTTGTTAGGGCCGTTGCTATGAAAATGACAAGCGCGTTTAACCCTTGTAGCTAAAATTAGAAGCAAAAATCAATAAATTCACTGCGGAGCAGCTTTATTTATATAAAGGAATTGTAATATATAAAAACGTGTATAAATATTTACAACATACGATCTGGAAGCTGCTTTACTTTCAAAAGTTAATCTTTTTGCTTTTTATATAAAATTAAATATAACATTTTTACATGAAACAAAACAAGCAAAATAAATTAAATTTGATGTCTAGATGAAAATTTAATTAAAACAAATTAGTTTTGATTTGGTCCAGAAACTTCATTAAAGATTCAAACTGCAAACAGTTTAAAAGCAGTTGTCTGGAAATATATTTATTTCAGTGAAACAATTAATTCATTTAAGTACATAACACTTTTTACAAAGTAACAAAAATTAGCAGAGCATTAGTGGTACAGCTCATTTCTCTGTTTCTTACCCCAATGACTTTGTTGGCAACTGCCACTGTCCATTATTGTAAAAACGAACTCGGTTTTTTTGCCTCGCGGTTGCAAGAACCAAGAACTAAGCGAACAGCAGCAGTAATGCTATTAACAGTCTTCTTTATGATATGTCTATGGTTATTATATCACTCTATATGTCATGCTTTTTCTCTGGTAAGAGCACAAGCTTCTAAATTATTAAAAGAGAATTAGGTTTTCGTGTAAGTAGCCGTCAGTAAAATATTTATGTGATCTATTTTCGATCTTGGTGTAAGGTTTACGAAACAATTTTATGTTATATGTTTTGACATTTTGTGGTAGATGTTTGTTTGTTTCTTGCGAAGATAATAAATTCACTTATTTTTTAGGAACTTGCACAACGTTTCTAAGAGTTCGTGTTTTGTTTGTGTTCAACTTTTGGATGTTGAAAATAAACAGTCGCTTTTATCTTGATTAATTAAAAGTAGCTAAGATAAATATTTGTTGAAATACAAATTTATCCATTTTATGTAATTAGTTAAAACATTAAGTGGCAAAGTAACATTAGTGCGTAATAAATTAAAGTATAAATGAAAAGGATTTTAAATGAACATTAATTAGATATATAAAATTAAAAGTGCGACAGTTTTTGTAGAACACAAAAAACTATAATTAAATTATATCCTTATTTATGAATCTCGCCGTTAAAATAGGTATTTAATTATGTAGGAAATGAAACTCATATATAATAACACAGTAAAAAATATAAAACAGGTTAAGAGTGCCGAGTAGATAGTTAAAATAAAAACGTTAAATACGTATTTACAGAAAAATGCAATAATTTTCTCTACCTGCGGTTTTAATAACGTTGAAATTATTGCGCATTTTGTATTTGCCATACCTGGTAGTTTCATATTTATTACATTTATGTAGTAAATACAGTTGTCCCAGTTTGATGGCGCTACAATCGGTTCTTAGAAATTATAAGAAGGAGAAATTCAATTCAATAACGTTTTGTGCTTCTTACACGCTATGAGTTATTTTATTAAATATTTCTTAAATATACTAACATTTTCAATTATTAACATATAATTAAATACTGGATTGTACAAATATGAAAAATTATAATTCCAACAAGAGTTGCACAAAGTTTAACTTTGGTAGTACTATCTATACTAGATATAAAAATAAAAAATTTCCCCAGGTCACTGAAATGTAAAATTTTTTTTTTCAATTTTTTTTCAAAATTTCGATCTGCGATAATTTGACAAAAATATACAAATTTGTAGTGTTAACCAATCAATTCAGCACGTCGAAACACATAAGTATACAAAATTTCAGAATATATGGTAACGGGTTGAAAAGTCTGAAATTGCAGAATTCGAGCCAAACGTCAAGGGAAGGCATTGACGTTTTGCCCGAAATTAGCCATTTGTGGATTTTTTGCTGTAACTTTTCAACCCGTTGTCCAAATGTTCTGAAATTTTGCATGTGTATGTATTTTGGCGAGCTGAATTTATTTATGCATGTTTCATTTTCGTATTTTTAATATTTTTAGAGATATCTAATACCAAAAAATTGAAAAAAAAATTCGAAAAATATAAAAATTTTCTAAATTTGCTTATTTGTTATAAAGAGCATAAAAAGCCCAAATCTGAGGTCCTCGTTCGATATCTTGCATAGTTTTTGAGTTATTGCCCCTCAAAGTTGTACATTGTAAAATTAAAACCCTATCTCAAAAAAAAAATTAAGAGATATTAGAAGGCGCTCTACGGCATTGAGTTTCTTATGGTTTACACTACAAAATATAGAAGTAAAATTTTAAGTGATATTTGCTGAAATGGGCACCACGTGACTTTAAGACAAATACGGGCGAACCTTAATTAAACTCAAATAATTAAACAAACCAAACAACCTTTGACAAATTTATTATTAAACCGTACTTCACAATTCTCGTACTCTTATATTTAAATACATCAAATAGCAGCAAATGAGAAAAACAAGAGAAAACGACCCAACGAGCGCTGCGAACAGCTTAAAAGCCGCAACACTTCAACGAGCTTAATGATATTAATTTATTTACGTAACTTTACAAAACTAATCCAAAACAACTGAACAGTTGGTCGTCCAAATATGCATGCAAATGAACTGTGAGCATCGTTTACGATGCTAAAATAAACTTGTTGACAAATTACTTCAAATATTGCTGTACACCGTGCTGTATGAAGTCAACAGCTGGTGCTCGTCGCTGCGTCGCCTTTCATTCGGAATGTAACTGAAAACTGAAGAGATCTGAGTTGACAAGTGAGGAAATGTAAACCGACAGACGTACTAACGTACTGACGTATGTAGAAGTAAATTTAAACTGGAATTGTAAATATCCGGATATTCTATAATGAATGAAGGGAACTGGAATATTTGTTGAGGGTTTTCAGTTACGTAGAACTATTTCACATGAAGATGTTTGGTAGGAATAATATTAGTACATTTCCTAAACCTGCGACGCAATTGGTAATGCAAGTATGTAAATTTAAACATCGTTATTTTGATAAATAAATATGTCATCACGCCTTTTACCCATTACGGGTGTGGCACTCTGCTTACGCAGATCTCGGTAGGTGATATATTTTTTCGTATGAAGTGCAGTTACCAGCCGTCAAATCATAGCCCCCAAGGATGTTAGTGGAGGGGGAACCACAGGGGTAAATTTAAATTTGTAACTGTCGGCAGTGGGATTCGAACTGAGGATCTCACGATCCACAGTCCGACACGTTACCACGGAGCTATTTACCCCATTTTGATAAACTGTACTTTTAATTGTATTGTACTGAACAAAATCACATTTTCTATTAATTTCACTACAATAATTTTAAATTATTTTTATCAGTGACCGTTGTTAAAAGTGGCCCTTTTGACGATTGCTTAGCAAGTTAAAAGTGTCACTTTTTTGTTGTGTTAAAAGTAAAATAGCAACGTGTTATAAGTGATTTTATTACACACTAGGAAGATCGTAGATAAAATTTGGTATGAAATACGTGTTCACCTCGTTTCACAAACTTCCTCACTTACTCATAAAATGTCACTTTTAACACTTATATCATAAATAACTATTATGGAACAATTTTCACAATTTTTCATACGAAATGGTAAACATCGAACAAATAGAATCAAACAGTTACAGAAACCAGCGGGTGTGTCCTATGTTGAAACATTCTAAATCAAAAGAATATGAATAATTATTGAATAATGAAAAAAAAAATATCTGTGGTAATGCATCGATCTGTGGATCCAGTGATACAACTGGATACAACATAACAGATAAAAATCTAGTGTGGTAAACACACAACTTTCTTATACATACTCATATGTATTTGAATATTTTATAAATAAGTCATTTATATTATAACTAGACCCAAAAACATCGTCCTAAATATAATAGAAGTTTAAAAATATGTTAATTATTAAGATATTTGAGTTAATAAGGGGACCTCAAAACTTTTTTCTCAAAAACTTCGCCATCTAGTTTTCATGATTCCTTCACAAACAATACCGAAAATGAAAATGGCGAGCGATTGTAGACTGCCATTGAAAATTAATTATTAAAATAATTGTGTGTTATGGGCATTTGTGGTGTTGTACGTGGCAGGGTACTCACAGAGTTTTAATAGTTGAGTTTATTTCTTTTTTATGGTTATTACATTTTTAAAACTTATGGTAAGTTTCCCAGTTGAGTGTTATTCATAAGTTCTAAAACAACAAACTATTACGAGCTGTTTAATATATTCTTAGGCGGTGAAATAAAAAGTCACGCGCGCTGAGCTCTACCGGTGCCAGCACTATTTAAAAGCTTATGAATATTCCAAGTGTTTTAATCAGCGCATTTAATTCAAAATCTGGAGGAGTTAATTTTATGACGGAAACATTAAGATTGTATGCATATGAGACTTTAAAACGCCTTCATTATATAATGCCCACAGCCAGAGGCAGTGAGTTCAGTATTAGGTTGTGTTCGTAACCTAAATCTGCAAGCAGACTGAAACATTTCGTTAAACATTTATGATGTTGCAGCAACTTCAATAACCGATGAAATTCATTAAAAATAAACTTCAATACCTCCCTTGCAAGTTCATTTCACAACCAGTCAATCGTTTGACACTTTAATACAATATTTATAACTGCACCGTTACTGCAATAATAGATACAAATGATTCAATGCATTATAGGAAACTACAACGCAGGTTCATTAAATACTGTCATACGAAATATGTTGGAATATCTGACGTACCCATCAACTACTTATCACACTTAGTTTAGCCCTTTTTACCTCACACACATAACGGCCGTAGAATTCAAATGTGGCATATAGGAATTTCAATGCATTTTTTTTATTGCTGTGTCTTTTTAACTATTCACTTTACAACAAAAACGTAAACACAAAAGTGTTTAGAATTTAAAAATACATGTGATAAGGTTCATTTGGTTACCTAAGTATTAGGATTTTATTATTAAAATTGATATTTATTAGAAAAACTGTAATACGGTCATGGGAAATAAAACAAAAGCGAAATAGTTATTTATGTATCTAGAACGAAAAGTGAAAATTTAAGGTATTGGCAAGTTGTTTACTTGCGAGGACCTTAAAGTCACTTTTCGTTCGAGGTACATACAACATTTTATTTCATACTGGTTATTAAAGTTGTTAAATAATAGTATTTATTAACAGAAATTATCAAAAATTTGTAGAAATAAGAGTTGATATAAGTAGGCTAAATAACAATTTCTATAGGAACAAGTATTTGTTTATAAATAATGAACAAATTAAAAGTCAAATTTTACTTTAAAGTATTAGGACTTTAAAGTTTCACTTTTCATACGATAAATAGTCCGAAAAATGTAACATAAATAACCATTATGAAATAAAATATTTAACATTTCAGAAAATAGAGTTTATTTATTTATTATTGTTGCAGTATTTTCTGTAGAAATTTCGTAGATGATTCTAATAATATTGTTGCGAATTTCAGAGTTCATTTCATTCCATTTCTTTCTATTAACTAAATAAATAAATCTAAAACTGTTTTATGAAATGTCAAATATTTTTGGTTTATGTTTTATTTCCCAAGGCTGTGTTACATTCTAATAAATTTCAATTTTAATTTGATTGATTTATCGTGAAACTAAATGGACCTACATGCATTTTTAAATGCTGAACAACTTTTGTATTTACGCTTTTAGGTATATATATATATATATATATATATATATATATATATATATATATATATATATATATATATATATATATTGCACCGACATTTTATATGCAATTAAACTGATAATTAAATACAATTTAAAAATGTTAATAGATATCATATCTAAAAATATTAAATAAAACATGCATTATTACAACAACAACAAAAAATCATTTACAATATTACTCAATTTTAACAACTATTAGAACAACTATTGAGATCACTAAACTAATTAAATTTTGAAATTGAAGTTTAAAAGCGTATTTTACTAAATTGTCGATAAATGAAAAATTATTAAATAAATATACGACAAGTAATTCATAAATTTCCTTCGAGAGCAGCTCCCTCATAAAATATTAATAACTTCACCATCGGGTCTATATAATAGCAACAAATATGTGAAAAATAAACAACCAAGTCATAAATTTAATCCTGTGCTAGTAGATCGTATTACTCCTTCAAGAAAATATTTACGATGGCGCCGCTGGAGTACTTCATCACGACCCTAAGAGCGTAAGAACTTCCTCATAAGTGTGTAACATTTTTTGTGTCTTTTACTGCATAAATAAGTTGGCGGTACGAACATAGAGCATTTCTTTGCTCGTAAACTCGGGATCGGTTGCATGCGCAGAGAGAAACTGTAGATATTTTTAGATAGTGTCGCTTAAAGAAACGTCTCAATTAATTAGTGCCAGTTTTCCTACAAGTCCCAGAGTAAAAATTAGAAAACAAGACGTGAACACACATATTTACCTTTTTTGTTGGTTTTATTTTGGGTTTAAATAGAACTGACTGATTTTACGCCATTTGTTGAAAACCTCCTTAAATGTAATATTAGAAATAAAGTTGATATTGTTAATTGTATTTGAATCTTAGTTCGATTCAAATCAAAATAACCTACACGACTTGCCCTCAACAATCTTTTTTAGTACTTTAATTTGACAGTTGATAAGCGCACTCCGCGCCCAAGAATACTTCAAATACCAGGATCTGCTTTAAATAGATTACCACACTCAGAGATGGGTAAATAGTGAGATGATATTTGCATCAAGTTTAGTTATTGTTATAAAAGGAAAGAAGAATTGGAAACAAATGAGAACCAGAGGATAATAAGTATTTTTTTTATATTTCTATATTTATTTGAAGTATTTTTCTTGATAAGGTTTGTTTAGAAATTATTTGAAAAGGGAAATCAGAATATTTTGAATGTATCACATAAATCGTAGCTTTCCTGGTTCGCAAGATTTCAATGGTAACCTTCTTGAAATTTTAACAAACTGCACTAAAATTGAAATATAATTTACATAGGATGTTAAAGCTTCTGCGTTGTCCGTACATTTTGAGTTGAAAGCATGATTAAATAATTTACCCTTAAAATATAAAAGACTTTTGGTTATAGTTCTGTAATATATTTATTTAAACTCAACTTTTAGAATTATTAAACATAATGTTTCAGCAGGAAATAACATAAACATATACTTATGTCAAATTATAGCAATGACTCCAAATAAGTTCAAAAGTTGTTTTAAAAATTTATTCGAAAATTATTTGTTTTGTGTTATATTAGTAAACTTTCCACTTGGAATGTACAATTTATACTTGTACAAGCATATATGTTGACGCTATTCGTTGTGTGTTGATTGGGTGGAATTAAGCAATTAAGGCGCATTCCTGTCGAGGATGTATGTCGTTTATAAAAGAATTTAGTATGTGATCAATTTTTTTTACATACTCGTATATGATTCTAAACAAAAAATTAAAAAAACATATTTTTGCAATACCTGTACTGTAAGTTACCCATTAATAACAAAATTTAAACAGAGTAAGTGGAACTTTTATTGCACAATTGGTTTTCATGGTTACATCATTTACTTACCGTTCACGGTGGATGGTAAGTGAAACTTACCGTTCATGGTGGATGGTAAGTAAATATATATCATTCAAATTTTATTTTTAACCTCAATCTGACAGCTGTTAATTTTGATACCTATTTTTCCTTTTGTTATATTTACACAGGTATTGCAAAAAATATCTTACTAACCTCGAACTGTAAGTGATTTTTTAGGTCTCGAATGTTTAGGAAATCTCGACCCTACGGGTCTCGACATCCCAAACTGCATTCTCGACCTAAAAACTATCACTTACAGTTCACGGTACGTAATATACTATTTTAAATCGATAACTTATTTTTAGTTTGTGAAATATTAATAATTTGGTGATGTGATATATGACGTAGTTTTGGTTACAGAGAGATAGACACAATTGGACAGAAAAAGATAGATAGGTAGATAGTAATATTATACATCATTATATAAATTATAAAACTATAGATTTATTCAATTTTTTTTGCATGATATCGATTGAACATAAGTGTACTTATAAAATTTAGGTTAGTGTTATATCACCCAATATCTGACAAACGTCATTTTGAAAGCGCTGTGACCTACCTCTATTTATACTCTACCAATTTGACGTCACGTCATTGACGCGTCTTGCAATGTATTTGATTTCAAATTGAAATACCATAATATTATTAGATTGTATATAATTTTTAATATTATTATGAATTAATGTTATAGTTAATTTACTCGTGCATATTTTATAATTTGAACCTTCAAATTTGACTATGTTATTAGCAGACCCTTTTCTAACCTAAAAGCAATCTGCGATCCATCAAGTGGTGTCCCTAATCCCAAATTAGCCGTAACATTCTACAGCCGAATACAATTCCACCTGCGAATCAAAAAGTCTTTGACATGTAAATATTCATTGTCCCAAATCACTCCGACTAATTACCTAATTCATTTCGTTCCATTTCACCGCAGAGAAAACATTGTAAAAAACAACCCCACTATTATACGTCACGCGGCATTCACTCATTCACGCTCTATTGTGAAATGTGAGGTTAGGAGAGAGATTTCTCGTTTTCCACGCAGTCAAGTGGAAGGGGTAGACATGTGTTTGCACATTGTACTATCGTGGTTATACACACATACGCACGCATTACACATGGATACCAATGTGAACATACTGCTATTAATTCCAAACATGACAATGTAGAATTCGCGTCGCTAATATTAGAAGTTTCTGTTATTTGCGAATGGGAAAACGAGGAATGTGTGAAAGTGTACAATAATGCGAAATTAGTTTTGAAAGTTATGGCACGCTAGGACAACTTTTGATGAAGTTCGGGGACCTTTCTCGTTTTTGGAAGGGTGATAGCTGCTTTTAGAAGAACCAATTGCTTTATTCCCGCGCAAAAATAGAATGGGGTCCTTTAGGGTCACAAAATGGCAAATAAGTCATTTATATTATGACTAGACCCAAAAATATCGTACTAGATGTAACAGAAGTTTAAAAATATTATGATTTATTAAGATATTTGAGTTTTAAAGACCTTTATAATGACGTCAAAGTATTATGCCGTATATCTATCCTATTCTGAATTCTTTGTACTTCTCTTATTATTGAGCTGTCAGATTGTCGAAGTGTCCAAATAGTTGGTAAATAATTTGAAGGTTTTTTGTTTTACTTTTAATTCGTAAGTATTTATATTATTTATTTCTAAGTTCTAACAAATAAATAATACTTTAGGTCGACTCAACGAAATTACAGACTTGTTGAATGAAATAGATTAGCAGAAGTTATCATTGGTAATCAAACATTTGACTACATTAATCATAAAGTTTATTCATGTCTCCTCCTGAAATAAATGTAATTCATGTATATTTTAATTACCTATCACGAAAAGGGTTTTTAATTTCATTTAAATAATTTTCTCAACAATAAATTAGAACTTTTTTGTGACTACAATTAGTTATAATCCCTACTGTTTGAGACCCACTAACAACTTTACAATGACGTCACAATATTTTATAAAATCGTTGTGACATAATGAATAACAATTAAGACTTTTTAAAAGTATAGATAGTCTTCAATGTAGATACTTTTTGTACATTTTTAAATGTATATCATTTACATTATACCATGAACATAGAAATAATATTTTCAATGTATTGGCCTCTATACAACGTAAACATATTACTCTATTTCTATTTTCTATTTGCTATTACGTCTATCTAGAGTTGTATAATTTACTACAGTGCAATAAATGCATTTAATGGTGCAATAAAATGTGCAGAAAACAATGATGTTTTTTTTTATTTAAGCAGTCTCAGCTGCAGAGGTTATATGCGCCTCTGTATCTCGTTTTTGGTGGTGTGACAACGGCACGCATTGCTCGCTGATATGGGTTTTTCGCAAAGCGGTCACCCATCCATCTACTGACCGCGGACAGTGCTGCTTAACTTGCGTTATCAAGCGAACCGGCTTTAACGCTACCTGTCATGGCCGTTACCTCGAACAATGATGTTATTTTGGGCTTTATTGTGTAGCGGAGAGAATAAACAACTATACATACTAAAATTTGTTATTTAGATTTTCTTATTAAAGTACATATTTTCGAAGATCATAGTATTATACCATGAATATGGTCTCAAGATATTTAGAAACTATTCTGATTTCATCCAAGAACATTATCGAATATTTGCAAGGCTGCTCGATCAAGTTCAAGAAGTTTATAATAAGAGGATCTTCTTGAAACAAATAAAGCAAATCTATCATAAACCGCTTAGGTAAATATTATCTGAAAGTTTTGTAAGTAATCTGATTATATCGAGATCAAGATACAAAATCCAGTTTGATAACTAAACTTTCTGGTATTACTCCTCAACTAATAATTTACCGTAACAATAACATGGGAAGTTCCATTGTGGTGGAGCTTAATACCTTGCAAACTTCGAACTGTCAATTTTGGGTTTTGGGACGCCAACTTGTAAATAAGGAAGAGATTCTCTATTAGTTATAAACAACCAGGAATCATATCCCACCTTTTGTTAAAATTTTTGTCTACTGCCAGGAGCTATAAAGATCGTGGAAAAATTCAATGTCAGCATTTTAACCAATAAGCATGTTCTAGTACCCTTAGAACTCATTTTTACCATTTTCACGAGGACGTCTGTGTGTATAAGCGTTCGTGTGGATAGATGGATGTATTTGCAGAATTTCGTTCAGACGCATTTTCCAAAGTACTGCTGAATATTGGAAAAATATTAGTAAAATAAGTTGAGCGAGATCATGTGCTGGCCACATAAGATTTATTTAATAAAAAGTTTTGGATTAATGAATTCTGCTTCATTGTTCATGAAATATTCGCCTATCTTTTCTCAGTAAGGTTAGCCTCAAATAGTTGCTTCGACAATCTTTCGTCGACAGATTTGTACACCTGCTTCTCCCAAACTTTTCTGTACAACTGTACCACCATCACGCATTCATATTCTCACATCTCATCGCATCTTTACAATTCCAGGTAGTCTTGAGTCCTATGTCTTGTTAGTTCTCTTCCACTGACAAAGAGCTTTGCAAATAGAACATTGTAATGCGCGCATGTAATATATACCTGTAACCTCTATACAATCATTATTAATGTATGATTTATAACCTAATGAAATAACAGGACTAGCTGGGTATATACGCTACATGTGTGATGTACGTGTGTGTGAGTGTGTCAGCGTGAACGGATGCATGCGTGGGCGTACAGAACTGGATGTGGATGACACTATACGAATTTGTAATTAGAATAATGGACTTGCGGGAATTTCATTTGGATTCATTTGCCTTAATTTAATAAATTCATTTGTGGACGCTTGTCAAATTTGCTGGTTATTAATTATTAGATTGCAGTACATTTTTGATTGACTAGAGCCTAAAAATACAACAAAAATGTTATTTATTTTTCGTATTTCCACTATTTCATATAGTAGGGTAAATTATTTATGTTAGAATTCAGTTTCATTATCCCGAGTTTTTCTTTCAAATTTAGTTACAATTGTTATTGTTGGAAGAAACATCAAAAAGGTTAATTACAGTAAACAAAGTTATTTTAAGTTGAAAAAACTTTCAGAACTCATAGTAAATAAATAAAAAAAATTGTAATGTGGTATTTTAATAAAATAATACCGGTTTTGGAAACAAAGCCTTCTTCAGGAGCTATAATAGTGTAAATCAATTTAATCTGTGTCTTACAATATATTTTAACCATTTTAACTTAGGTAATTTTGTTTAATAATATTTGTTCTTATACATACTATGGTATAACAAGATAAAATACAAAATTAACAGGAACAACATACATTTGGACGTAAATAATAGTATATTGAACAACTACAATTAGGCATTGTAACACGAGTTGTTCATACTACTTTTCCTATTTCACGTTCATAAATTCAATAAAAATAAAAATAAAATAAAATTGTACTGCATGTTTATTATACCACTGGTCACCAAGGGGCCTTGCCCGCGGGGCCTATCGGGTCCCAGGCCGCTATCCCGGACGCAGGGGCTCCGATTCAATAATTTTACGTGAGCAATGACAGCCCCAAGCTTGACAGACTGTTAATTTTACAAATAATAAATTCCCCAAAAACCTTGCACAAATTTCAATTTTGTAGCATTGTTTTTGAGAAAAACAGTGTCACAAAATTGACTTTGTGTACGTGAAATAGGAAAATACATGTTCAGTTCCGAAGATTTTAAAAACTTTTACTGCCAATTACTTAAAAATTGAAGTCTGAAATGTTGTTTTCTTTTAAAAATCTTTTATTTGAGCACTCAGTTTCAAAGATACCAATTAATAAAAAAAGTAATTAGGTAGGTTTAATGTATGCCAACAGAAATATTCAATTATAATATCTCGAAAAATTGTTTACTGAATTAAATTACATTATTATCATTTATTGAGTAATGGGAAATTAATGAACGATCGTATTTATATCGTGTCATAAATTTAATGTGACGTGCTCGTTGACGAGTACGGCGGTGACAGTTTCATTTTATTAATTCTCTGGCTACTGAATTAATTTAAACTAAATTTGCCGTAATTTAATTTATATTGATAATTAAATTAACATTAAAGTACTCCGCTTTTAAATTTAATTTCCTTATATTACATTACGATGTTTCTAGCAATTAGGGGCAGACATTTTCTTGAAACTGAGGCATTTTAAAATTTTCTTCAACACTAATTGCGTTTGTTCACTAGACAGTATAATTAAGGGAAGTAGAATAATACATTTTTCTCCACAAACTTATGGAAGAAGATTAATGAAATGAATCCTTTCTTTTCAGGCACTTTTATTAGTATAAATGAAGGAAAATGGGAATTACACTCATTTATTTGCAAATTGTGGCAGTTTTTTAATTGTTTAAGCACAAAGGATTATTATTACACAAGTATTTTCATATTGGCTATATATAGTGAAATACTTTAATAGCTTACATGATGATTGATATACGACGTCTATGAATTTGATTAAATTATCAGATGCTGTCAATTAGTTATCATCGCCACTGTGGTCGTAATTTGTGGGTTGGTAATCCTATTTCGTGATCAAATATTTACATAGCCAAAGTTTCAAGATCTGTACAGATTTGTAACTGACAATCTTGGGATGATGTCCGTCACCAATTTTTTTTTATGATTCTTAACAATGTAATGGGCCTGTATTTTTAAAAGTCGATTAAGTTTTCATAGTTACGGGAAATTAATTATTGAAAAATACGTGACGTAGTTTTGGCAGGAAAAAGAAGGACATATCTGAAGTCAAAGGGATAGATAGATTCAAATTTTATCTGTTGTAATTTTATGCATATATTATAATATAAATAATTTATAATCGTGGAAATTATAGTTATATTCGTAATTGTTGCAAGATATTATTCAGTGTAAATATAGTTGTAAAATATAATATTTATTAGAAGGGTCATCCAGAAAGTAAAGAATAATTTGGCATAACTATAACTAAATAATAGGAAAGATATCAACGCAAAGTTTTATTTACATTATATTACTCTATATTTCAATGTAATCGCCATAGCAGTCATGGCATTTATTGTAACGTGGTACCAGTTTTTCAATACAGATGTTATACTCTTCAACAGCCAAAAATTTGAGTCAGGATGTCACTTCTTCTTTGAGGTCTTCATCGTTTGCGAACTGTTTTTCACCCAAAAATTCCTTTAATTTTGGGTGGAAAACAGTTCGTAAATGTTGAAGATCCTAAAGAAGCAGTGACATCCTCGTTGAAATTTGTAATTTTGTAAATAAAGTTTTATGTTGATATATTTCGTTTTTATTTAGTTCTTTTCTTTCTGGGTGACCCTCGTATATCACTTGAAATATGATAAATGTCAGTTTCAAAGTTCAATGATCTACATTAATTTATGCCTGCCTAAAATTGTTAGTTTTTTAATTTTACCATGTAATTCGTTTCTTTAAATTCTAATATAGTCACAAAACCTATTAGGTGCAATGCATATGCAATGTATACAATATTTATTATTAGTAAAATCGTATGAATTTTAAGCAAGTACCCAAGTATACGAAGAGTTCATTTCCCTTGAGATAAGAGTTGTTGTTTCTGTTCTATAAATTTGTTGTTTGTTCAAATAATATAACAACGTATTTCGGTTGTTGTTGCGTTGTTAAATTGCAAAGGATGGAGTAAGTCACAACTGAAATGAATCTACTGTAACACTTACAAATCATTGTAATGCTTTTATAAAATGCAGAAAAGTTAAATAAGTGAAATTTTGAATAAAATGATCGAAAGTAATACAACAAAAAGTTCAGATTTTAACGGCAAAACTGATGAGCTTGTGTGAAATAAATAAAGGTAATAGAACAGCAGTACAGCAATCTAAAACTGCAGTCATCAAATATCTATTCAATTTTCGTATTATACGAGTACGTAGTGGTAGCAGACCAGACAAACCTTTTTCCAAACATTTTAACGAGTTCCCCATATTAACGTTATAACGAAGTGATGTTGAAACCAGACATTGAGTCCACCGCTTTGAGACATTCTCAATTTAATCTTTAATCCTACTTGAATATCTACATAATCACAAACCTCGAACGCTTTTACAAAAACACTCATCTGTATTCTCTTTGAGGGCGATTCTGCTCTTGTCTACAACATATTACCAGGAAAATTGTGCGACAGTAGATATAATCTACTGAAGACTAAACCAAAGATTAAGTTTCATTTTCTTTGGAGATGTATTCGCCAGCTCCACTGGGATTACCTAAGTGGTCTCTCTTTCATAGTTTATGAAGATAAATCTTTATTTTATTTATTCAACTATGCAGTTGAAGGTACAAATAAACTCGGGCTAATTAAAGGTTTTGACATTTACTATTTTATAAATGTTTGGGTGCACAAAATATCAACAAATATTACTACACATCATATAACAGCCATACTGTTTTTTCTGAACGTATGTACCGCGCAAATCCCCACTCCAACCAGAACCATGGCTTGCATGCGTCTGCCCTCACTTGGTTACATTCCCCTTGCCACTTATATAAGCTTACGCTCTCTCCTTTATCTTCTTTCCTCCAAGGGCGAATTTGATACTTCATTTATTTCCAGGGACAGCGCCAGGGGTGGGCCCGGGTGGTCACTTGCCCACCCAAAAATATACCCACTAAAAATTAGAATAAATTTTTTCAATTGAAATCATTTGTATAACTAGGGAAAATATACCAAATTTACAGCAAAAACTGCAGTTTAATATTCATATACAGGGTGTCCCAGATTTAAACGGCCTAACTTAAAATTAAGATAAAACACCTAAAAATAAGGTAACAAGTTCATTTGAGCAAATGTCCGTAAATGCTTTATTCCAGAGATATTCATGTTTTTCCTATTGAGTAGCGCTACTTTAAAAAATCAATTTCCTAACAAAATATCCAATATTATCTCATTTAGGTGAGACATAATAATTAAATTAAATTAATAATAAATTGTTATTACCTAATTTCAATACAAAATTTAGTTTGCTTGCGCCAATGTCAAGGAAAAAATGAGAAACTGAATTTAAAGAAATTATTTTAAGGTGCCACAAAAGAAAAAGTCTATGAAGAATCGATAAATAATTTAGACTCACTACGTAGAAAAATTATTCAAGTTCGCGAAACCATATCTCCCGAGCAATGTCACGCAGCAACCAATGTAGTTGCACATCATTGTCGTGCCTGTTTACGTGCTCAGGTGAACATTTTGAACAAATATTATAAAAAAAAAATAGTTTATGAAGTTATGTTATTACTTTATTATTTTAAACAATAAATTTCTTTAAAATCATTGATAGATTCTCATTTTTTCCCAGATATAATTGCAAACAAACTAAATTTTGTATTGAAATTAGGTAATAAACAATTTATTATTAACTTA
The DNA here is from genome assembly GCA_963942605.1 of Poecilus cupreus. Classification (NCBI taxonomy): domain Eukaryota; kingdom Metazoa; phylum Arthropoda; class Insecta; order Coleoptera; family Carabidae; genus Poecilus; species Poecilus cupreus. The sequence continues at coordinate 34,754,978 of OZ012714.1, forward strand.
ATATGTAACTTATTCTTAATGCGATAATATTGGATATTGGATATGAAGCTGATTTTTTAAAGTAGCGCTACTCAATAAGAAAAACATGAATATCTCTGGAATAAAGCATTTACGCACATTTGCTCAAATGAACTTGTCACCTTATTTTTAGGTGTTTAATCTGTGGATTAAGTTAGGCCGTTTAAATCTGGGACACCCTGTATATAATATAATAATAATAAATATTGATTTAGTGATTAATACATATTTTGAAGGATATGTTCATCAAATTACGTTCCCATGTGTTTCTTGAAAGGTTGCTATGCATTTGTTGACGGTTAAATAGTTATTTGTATCACTAATCCAGAAACTGCACAGTGCGAATATATTATAAAACAGGCCAAGCTGAAGGTATTTTATTTTCCGTGGCTCCGTCCAAAAATACTAGTTTTACACATCTCAAAATCATCCTGAATCTGCATATTTCAAGCCTAGGCCGGCAAAAACTAGGGACTTTTATAAGGTTAGGGTTACTATCAACTGGCTGTCAATTTTGTTTTCTATCAATTTTGGAGCTAAAATAGTATATACACTTCAGGATAGAAGTGTATTTTTCCCTCGTCGTATTGTAGTCCTCGCCTATGGCTCGTTGTTCAATATACTCCGCGGGAAATATCATACACTTTTCTTCCTAAATGTATAATATTCTATTACATCTACTGATATTTTAAATTCTACATCCTGTATAGTTCAACAATTCCTGAGTTATCAATATTTTATCTTTCAATTAACGAAGTGAAAAACCTTTATGAAAATCGAAGAAACCAGTCATTGATGAAAAAATAGTCCTTGGCAAGTGACGAAGTTAGCGGGGAATCATTTCAGGAAATCAAATCTAACTAAAGCGATCAAAGAAAAGGAAAAACCAATTTAACCCGTTTCATTTCAATTCTCGTTTTATTCCATCAACAAAAACTTTATCTGAAGTCTCATTTTAATTGCAAAATCAATATCGAGGCATCAAAACTAAAATTCAATTAATTTTGAATTGAAAAAGATATCAGGAAGTTCAGGCCCCGTAAAAAATAAAACTTACAAACCAACGTAACCACCAGCTGGTTTTAAACCTGTGGGCAAGGGTGGAGAGACGAACACAGGGTGAGCAACCCCTCACCTCTCACCCTGCGACCCTTGGCCATCAACTTCGGTCAGTTCGGGCGCCGCGATGCCATATTTCCAGTGCGCTCGCCCAGCTCTTCGATGGTTCGTTTATCTCGCACTCGCGACCAAAGGAATCAATTCCCAGGCCGAGTAATTTTTTAGCCGCCGGGTCTTGTGTTATTTTAGGCCCTTTTCATTATTAATGGCGTCAGGAATTACGGTGGTCAATAAAAAACGTTCACCGCGAACCGACGTGTCTTTCACCCGGGTTCAAATCGCTGAAAGTGAGCCGGGAATTTCGTGATCGTTTCCATTAGCCTTCCTTCGATATAGTCTCGTGCTAATTTTTCATGGTACCGCAGGTACTTGATGATGTCTTTAGGAATCCGGGAAGCAGATTACCAGCTCCTGATGTTGACAAGTATGATATAATTTCCTGTTTTTATGTAGTGTGCTACAGCGACTCATATTTTGCTTATCTAAAGATGTGGCGTATAAAATAAGAGCAAATTGGTTTTTAATTTATTTTCTTATTAAATGAACGGATGTAATTAAGAGATATGATATATTTTTCTCGAGTAATATATGTGATGATTGCTACTAATAGATTTCAGTTTAATTTGAATTTAAATACGAATATGCATAGATTACCTTGTAAATTGCATTCGTAATACAATTTGCAGGAAGTTTCTACTATATACATACACATACTTCACCGATAACTTGAATAGGGTATTTATTCTAGAATAAATAATTTTATATTTCCCGAAAGAGAAGATACCTTTAATTATTGTCATACATATAGCAAATAGTCCATCAGTATTTTTGTATTTTATACGACTTTTTTTTCTACAATCTGTTCTATTTTCGTACAATAATATCCAAATCTATATATTTAATGGAACACTGTATATATTATTGAAATTGAAAAAAAGGACCTCTTGATTCTTTTTAAAACAGTTCTTATTCATTATAGTCTTTAAAATGATTAGCACATGAATAGTTTCACATATTACATAAATTCACAACTATCCATATGACCAATAGTAGTTAGTCCACTTGCCATATTCATTAAAAAAAAAAACCTAAAGATTTTCAAAATTTTGCAAAGATATATAGATGTTTCATTAAAAAATATAAAGTAGATATATCCACTGAAATTTATATACACTTTCATTATTATAATGTGAAATACACAACAATTTTACATTAAATGAAATTATTAAACAAATGTCAAAAGTTTTAGGTTAAAGTATTTATTACGTACCTAAAAAAGGATAATTTCGTATTTGGCTACCACACAACTTTGCAAAGCTTTGCGGTACAATGTCGCATCATTTATATTTTTATTAATGAAGCGCTTATTTCTATTTAACCATTTATGAGAAATGTCAAAAATACAGTTTCTGAAAAAACAGGGACTAATTTTGTATCAGTGTGTACTTGACGTAACTATAGTTACGCAAGCGCTGATGTTTTAGATAATGATAGAAATACCTGACGCAAACTATCTCTCTCGGCTTGCTTTTTCCATACAGGGAGAGCATGGCAGTGCGCGTTTCAGTATTACTATATTTCAGTGGGTATATCATTGCGCAAAAATGGAACAAATTTAACATTTATATTAGGCTGATTGAATGACAAATAATAATAAATTTTATAGAAACAACGTTTAGAACAATAACTATAATAAAATTAATAATTAATAACAATAACCAATTAGACGTCTTTGAAAGCATAAACAGTGAAAAACATTGGCCATTGGCTACTGATTTCTGGCCTAAATACCATACCTTACAGTACATTGTTTTAATTTTTAGGTATTTGGTTTTTAGATTTAGTGTAATAGCATTGATTAGGAATATATCTATGAGATCTTCAATTCGAATCCCCAATCGACAGTTGCTTTTTTTAACTGCATCCCTGGGATTCCCCCTTTAATAACATTTTTTGTGTACCGCGAACTACTTGCAAAAATTTAGACATAACGAGATTTGCAAAAGCTTTGTACTACATTCAAAATGAGTAAAGGGCGTGATGATATATTTATTTATTTTATATTTTATATTGGTAATGGCTTTTAGTTGTTTGGCTGGGGTTGATTTTGATAAGTTCAATCTTGACAAATGGTTTGCTTAACAAGTTGTGTACTCCTGATTTTTTTCCACTTAATTTTCGGTAGGATCATCGATCTCGAAATACGTGTACAGATTTTATGTTATTCTTTGAAGGCTTAAAGTTTCGATTTTATTTTAATAAATAAAACATCCACAAGAGTAGAAGAAATGAATCTATTTCATAATTCCTTCAAGCAAAATGATTGGATGACACGAACCAGGGCACCCAACACAACCAGCACTAATCTTAATAGTATCCTGAATAAAACCATCGTCGTTGAAATTACATCTGGAAAATTTGTCTGCACCTCGGCAACTTAATTTACTCGTATGTCTGTAGTCTGTTGACTAATTCCAGAGCAGCGTACGCCGTACGGATATCTTAATTTCATCAGCCTCAGTGTTAACACACGGCTTCCAAATGCAAATAAACTAGCAAGTAGCAGTAACCGGGTTCTGGCTCGAGGATACCAACACCATCCAGGAGGAGGATCTATCCTGTCCCCGTCTACCGGTTGCAATTTGTTAACATCGGTTCACTGATCCCGCGGTATTAACGGATATGCGAGAATATTTCCGACTAGCCTGTTCATTGAAAATTGGTTATGTGCAGTCGGCAGAGCTATGGGATGAAGTTGATTGCAAGAGGATTTAGGATTTTGTTGTGGCTGATTTTTATTGCGTAAGCCCGTAGGGGATGAAAGTAATTGTTTCATTGCAATAACATATTTTTTCTTTCAGTCAGAAACAATATACTTATACAATATTGACTAGATTGATAAAGCAGAAGTTTCACTTTTTCTCAGTGTTTCACAAGAATAAAGATATACTTTAGATTTTCTCTTGAAATCAAGACAAGACCAGAACAAGCAGTATTTTCCATTTCCCAAGACAAGACAAGAAAGAATCAAGATTTTTGACAAGAAATCAGGATAATAAATTTTTGCATTCCGCATTTATGACAAGAAATCTTGTCTTGATGAAACTCTATTTTCTCGTAGAAAAAAAAAATAAAATAGACATGCAACAATACTACACACTTAAGAAATCAGATTTTAGTTTATTTATTTTAATATATTCATTTATTTATTACATCGAAAGATTTCAGTCAAAAATCCTTCGTATGATTGACAATGCTCCATGGTTTGTTCCCAACTGGATAATTTCACAAGATCTTCAAATGCCTTCCTTTGAAGAAGACTAAAGTACAATAATAAACTAGCCGTGAAACTCGTGCAGTGCGGCAGTGTTAAACTTTTAAAACGCCACAACCCTCTAGATTTGCCGAACCGATATAAATAAATTATTTATCTTAGGATTAAGTAGTTTCATTCTAATTAATAAATTGTAAAATAAGAATGGGAGCACAATAGTTATTTGTCAAACTAGAGAGGAAAGCGCTTCTTTTTCCCCATCGAGTTCGAAGTTTGCCTCATGAGCGCAGCGAGCAAGGCATTTCGAACGAGAATGGAAGAAGAGCTTTCCTCTCGTGTTACACACAACATCTTTTTCACGACATGTTTCTAAAAACGATTTGCTCGGACCTAAAATACACTTTGAGAACACAACTGACAAACTAACACGTTAAAAGTTAGATTATCAGACACAAGGCGGTGTAGCAGTGTTGCCAATGGACCAATCTTAAATATATTTAATAAGTTGTCAAATTGTAATTTAATAAGAAAAAGAAAAATATAAAACATAATTGTAAGATAATTTAAATTATGTATATCACTAAAATATCGATTTTAAATAAAAATAGGAATTTATTTATAATTTTTGTAAAATATTTTTTGTAAATAACATTCATATTGAAAACACTTCTATATTTTCCTCTCTAGAGAGGAACACCACATTTTCCTTACTATTTCGGGAGAAGAATGGTGGGGTTTCCTACCATGTCGTGAAAAAAAAAAAACCAATTATTACATACGAGGCACACAAATTCACTTCTACTCTGAATAAAACTTGCTTATTTTTCTTCAAATGTGTGAAACAGGCGGTGTACATTGACGTAGGAATTCTGAATGACTTATATTGAATGAGTGGGATATGTAGGATATATCACACGATCATAGATAATAATTATAATAAAACAAAAATAACCATCGGTAACTTGCCTTTTAAATATTTCATTATCATTTTAATTTCTGCCTTTTTATTCCATAGATTTTTTATTGGCATTCACACAAACTTCTGCTTCTAATATACTATATGAGTATTTTTACTATTTATTTCCTCATCCTGTCAAAGACAATACTATGTCAATTGGTATGATCTTTTTGGAGTTTCAAAATGCCACCATCCCCAAAATGAGTGACGGCTCATGTGAAGCTGATAACTTAATAAGCGAGGCGCGTATTGTTTCGCTAACCGCATTCCTGACGGGTGGAAATCACGGCCGGCCGAGGATAGACAACCTCTCGAGCTCTCGACAGTTGAAGTCGGCACTCGCATGTTTTTTCAGCAGTTGCTGTTTTAGTTTCTTGTTCTTCTCTTCGCAGCGTTCGCCCAGAGCTCTCTGTGTGTACTCTGTACCGTTCTCTTCGTTACCATGTTTACTTTGCTGTTTTATTTGTACAGGTGCATTATTCGCCGAGGAATTTTGAATTAGTTTGTTTTGTTTGCGAAATAAAGTTGATGATGGATTCAGGACGCAAACTCGCAATAAGAGTCTTAAATATGAATGGAACTATACCAAGAGCATATATTTATCTAATTTAGAGTAAACTGGTAAAACAAATCTAAAAAAAAATTTTTTCTATATATTGTTGCTTGATAACATTTCGAGACAAATAATATGATCAAAATCACGAGTCGAAGTGACGAAATTAAACCGTTATCCACTCCCCCTATGGAAATATATAACTTGTACAAGCTTAAATTGTACTGAATCATAAGTTCATTGTTGTAATCACAAGAAATAATATTGAGTGCATTTCTCGTATTGGTTTCAGTAATTTAATAGTATATTATGATACAAGTGTATAAGTAAGCTTTTAAATCACGTACGACGAGTTTAAGAGCACGACGCGAAGCGGAGTGCTTTTAAAGTCGCTAGTGCTTTTAAAGCACTTATACACGTGTGTCATACGCTATTTTTTATTATACCTGCATCATACCCTGGAAAAAACTGGAAAGCAACATTTTGATTTTGATTCATTTCATAATTTTGCGCGTGTGACGTTTGACGTATATCGTTTACATGGAGACTGGTTAGCATTTGTTGTTTACGTTTATAGTTTTGACAGATAATAATAGTAAATATTTTTGTTGTTGCTTAGCAACCTTTAAAGCACGGCGTGTTTTAATCTTGAGTTTATGAACGCTGTAGCGTGTTTTAAACACGGATTATGATGCAGGTATAATAAAAAATAATTTCTGGTGACGTCTTGTCAACCTATAGCTGAAACATTAATCAACATTTATTAGACAGAAAGAACACCAGCAAATTTATAATATATTCACATTTAAAACATTGTCGAATGAAAAGTATACTTGTTATCAGCACCATCTTTTAGTAGTTAAAATCCCAAAGGCAATTGTAAATTTAAATAGATTCGTCTATTATGTTGTATGTTTTATATTAATTACGTTAGTTTAATTGTATATGTTTGGTTACATGCTGGAAACTTAGTTTCCGTGTTGAAAATTAGTTTTCATTGCGTTTCAGTTTGTGGTAAAGTTAAGAGAAATTTAGAGGTATATGTTACATAGGAATGTATTTGATTTGTTATTTGTTAGCATGCAATTCTTAGATATTTTTTATTTATAATGTAGGGTTAATAACATTTTATGGTATTTGGAATGTGAAATTAAATAAATATTGATATATACTCGCACGGCAAATAAATGTGAACGAGAGATATAAAAATTTGTTTTATTTTCATAAAATTGCATTGATATTTCATAAAACCTGCAGCTATAAATGTCATTTTAAAATATTGAAAAATGATTAAATAAAATGGTTTTTATATATTTTATATCTGTACGTTTATTAATATTTTATTGTGCGGAATTCTATAAAATTCTTTAATAAAAATACAAAATCTATACATACATCTACATGTATTTTTATATAAAAAAAGAAAAGGGAATTAAAATCGTAATCTACTCTATGTATAAAACTCCTTATAAAAACGTCACTTACGGCAATTTCACATCGGATATACAAGAATAAGAATTATTTACAAGTAGATATCCTTTTACAAAAACAAATCGTTACATTCAGTATATTATTTTTGGTTTTTTGTTTCTTTCACACAAAAAATGAACTTTTAACAAAAAATTAAACTAACTAAAACAGAAACTGTAAAGTGAAAAATTAGCTACTTCATTAGTTTAGGTTAGGAACTTAATTATTAAGACTAAAACGTTCGCTTCACCGTTTCTTTCATCAGTCGTTAAAATGTTTTTTTCTATAACATTAATATTTATATAAAAAGGAACATAATTTGTTTGACAACAGAATTGAAAAGAGACAGTTATTTATAAAATATCGCTATTGCATCAAATAAAGACTATAATTATGACAAAAGTTTGAAGCTTGCAAATTTATTGTGTGAAGTGTTTATGATTATGCCTAATAACTATGACTACAAGCACTGGGAACAGTTACTTGTATTTCGAAATTTCAAAACACCAAACTATCAATCATGACTATGATAACCACTGGGAATGAGCCTTTACCTTAAATAAACAAATTATTTAAATAGTATCAACGCAGTTATCCGCGTACGTTTTTCTTTGAATTGTCATTGCCTCATTACGAGCTTCATGGCACTATTCTCATCATCATCAACCTTTCAAGTAATTCCCAGCCATTTCTCATGAAACAAAACCCATTGAACCCATTCATCCCGCACTATTAGCCATCTCACAATCACAGTGTCGATCTCTCAGCGATCTGCAGCCTTATATCGCACCGTCGCACATCGCCATTCCCACTGCAAATGGCCGCCGCTGATTGCTCTAATCTCGGACGCTTCATCTGCGTTCATTCCGTGTAATTTCGCACCTGTCATCAGCAGCAGCCAGCAGCTTGCCAGCCAGCCCACGGAAGTGGGTGATACAGGAAGTGTGAGGAAGGCAAGGGATTTCTCGACTCCGAAGTGGGACTAGGACATCACACGTAATTACACAAAAGCTCCCTGCACGCAAATTTAATCGCTGGATTTCGACAGACGGAGGTGCTGCTGTGATCACTAGAGTTATACACTTGGAGGAGGGTTAATGATGATGGGAATTTAGCTGGTGGAAGAAATGCATATTGCAAAAACCGAATGGGTGGGTCAATACAAAATATACTGTAATAAATAAATTAAAAGAGAACGGCATTCTTACTTGGCATTTCTAGTTGAGCGTGTAATTTAATATTTATTTTGTTATAAAACATGCAATTGAGTTATATATACATACATATTTATTGGCTTCTAAAATATACATTTTTGTACCAGGAAGTAGGTAATACAAAACACAATACAATTTGATAAATATACAAAATAATACAATACCACAAACCAGTTAAATAGTAATTAAATAATACTTGAAGTAATACGAACATAATTAATTCCATAAGCAGAAAAGAAAAACAATTGAGTTATATAAATTAATATAAATAAATACCTAAATTGTTAAGCCATTTACTTTTTTTGGGACCCGTATTTTTATCATTTTGAATTTTTGTAATAAGTGTACAGCCGAAATCTGACTTTCCCGACAATAATAATAATAATAATTCTTTGAATGTCGATCTTGGTGGTAGTGGCTATGTCACTAGCCTAGCACGCCAGAGGTCGTGGGTTCGAATCCCTCTGAAGAGCATGGTCGTTTGTGTTCACATAAATTCATTATCATCCACTCATGAGGCGGCATATGACCATAGTAGTTAGTCCGCCTTCCGTCTTCGTAATAAAAAAATTCTTTGAAGTGAAGACTCCTATTTGTAAAATATACACATCTTTGTGTTCGACTGTATTATAATAACTTGTTTATGATATAGTTTAGCCAGTGTCTAAAAAGTGGCTCTTTGTGGACTAGTTCGATAAAGTAAAAACAATAAATAACTTGGTAACCAAACAACAAAATAAAGCACATTTGAAATTAGCAATTTTTTCTAAACGGTTTTTTTTTTCACTCGCCATTTTATGTGCGTCACTTAGCTGCGCTTGCTCGATCCCGAAACTCTCTTATCCATAAAACTCTAAATTATATACTTGTTACATAAATATCTATTACAGTACTTTATTAAAAAGTCTTTTATTTTTAATAATTCCCTTTATTGACATACGTCAAAGATGAGGTGCAACCAAGGCTATTCTTCTATCTAACCCGTATAAAACACAAACACAAAATAATAATAATGCAATATATGCTACCAATAATATAATGACTTAAAAGCTTCAGTCACCATCTTGTTATTGTTAAATTTGGTTTATTTGTAAATGATACAAGTATATTTTCCAGCTAATTTCTTCTCTTTGAAGTGGAACATATCATTTGCAAAATACATATATGAAATGTGATTAAAGATAAATAACAATCTATTATCTAATAAAAAATAGAAAACATAGCTAATAGTTTTGAATATTGGCATATAATCCTAATGCAAATAGAGGAAACCCAATTCATATTTCCTTTACCCCTGTGGCTCCCTCATCAATAACATCTTTCGTAAGATAAGTTATTTCGATTAAATTTTTTGATGTCCATTCCCTTTGAGTGTTTGCCTTCAAATATGTCGAGTACATTGTCATTATAAATACAAATGATCTGTACCCATCAAAATGATCTAATAAAATTCCGTAACGAACTGAGTAGTATCGATTTATTACATTAATATTTCAATATTATTTTCTATTCATAAAAATGTACCTCATTAAAATATCGTTCAAGCGCAAGTGATTAATAGTGATCCTATCTCCTCGAGGACGACAGTGGGTGTGTGTTGCGTGGTGTGAATTTGTGAGTAAGACCTCTGCGTTGGCTGATGGTGTTACTGGTGTTAGTTTGGTTTGTGGTGGTGTTTGCAAGGGTTGTAACACGTACAGAGAGATTTAGGTTGAATTTATGTATAGGCTGATGTATCAGATAAGAAGAGCGTGTGTAGTAAAACAAGATGCGAATTACTGGGGTTACCAACAAATTGTTCTAGAATTATTCTATGAATTAGTAATTCTCCTTATAGGGTTCCTCCCAGGCTAGATTAATACGGAGCTTTATATTGTCCAAGCAAATTGAATAAGTAACAAGACTTGGAACTGCTTCGAAATTTATGCATTCCAGTGAGGATGTTTGGGGTTTACACTCAAATATAATAATACTGGAACGCTAACTGACGTTGAAAATGAGAGCCGAGAGAAATAGCTACTCGTTAGGCCGCATGTCTTTGTTGTACAGCCCGCTTAGATAGTTGATAAAATATATGAAGAAATTAACATTCAATGATTTTAACATAAAATGTTTACTTTAAAAATACACTGTTAAAACTATTTAGCACTTTTGAAACAATTTTACATAGCAACCTCTCAACAAACGCATGGCAACCGTTCTACAAACAAATGTTAAGTCTGATTTACAATAAACTTTTTTGGCTAGAAACTTTGACAAGTTTCGTACTAGGTTTGCTTGTATAATGTAATTCAAGAAAAAGTCAATTTCAGTTTTGTACTAGAAACGTCTTTTAAAACTAGATGTCGATCCAATTTTGATTTAAGCTTCATGCAAAACTTGCGCAATGAACGCGTATTCCGTATTTATCAACCTAATCGCAATCTTATTTGCTATCCGATTTTGTTATATGTTATTGATATTTAAATGGTTTTTTCAATTTACGTTTTCTTCTATTCATTTTACAAACTCAACACTCAAAAAGTTAAAACCTTCGTCAAAAATATTTTTCCTCCCGCCACATCCTGTAAGGGACGAATAGGAGTCATGCTAAAAATTCGGTAGTGAGTTTGCAAAGGATGAGCACGTTGTAGGGTCCCTAGAATACTATTTTAATAGTTACGCGATGATGTCTGTGTGTGTCTGTCTATCTGTCTGTTAGTCTGTCTGTCAGTACGTCTACTACTACTAAACTGAAATATTTTATATTTTGTGTATATCAATTGTATCCCCTTTGGAAGAGCTAATTAGTTTTGGTGATAATTAAATAACCGAAAGTGGTAGTTTACTTGAAGCCCTATCAAGTTATTTTGAAATATTTTAGTAAATTATGGTTTACTGAAAATTTTGTTACTAGAATAATGTTTCAAATATTATAATCTACAATTATTGTTTGAAACATTTTCCTCTTACTGTCACCATTTACGAATTACAACACGTTCAAGAAAAATTATATTTTGATATTTTCGTTTAAATCTGATAACCTGTGTGTTTTTAAAAAAACAAAACAACGGTTGAAAATTGTCATTTTTTGAAGGAATGAGAGTAAATAATGGTTTAATGATAATTTTTCTTATGCGAGTAATATTTCAAATATTATTATCGACAGTTATTGTTTGAAACTTTTGTATCTTACTGTCTCCATTTAAGAATTACAACACGTTAAAGTAAAATTATATTTACATTTAAATCTGTTAACCTGTGCTTTTTGAAAATAATAAAGCAACGGTTGAAAAATATCATTGTTTGACATGTGTCATAATTGAAAACTAATTTTTTAAGGGATGAGCGTTTCTGGATAATGGTAGTCCGTGTTCCTGCATTGTTTGATAAGCAATCTGTGGTGGGAGGTATTGTGGTGACCACAATAGATTTTTTTTTATTGGATCGCAGCTTTACTTGACGAATAACCCTGTAATTACTACAAAAGCTAGTTGTAATTCTAGAAAAATTTTTTGCATAAAATCTAGTACACGTTTCTGGTCAAAAAAGTATAATATAAAATAGGCTTTAGAAAAGAGAGGATGGCTTACGACATCGTCTCAGCCTCGTTTTTATTTTCATAAAAGTCTACAAGTAAGCGTTCCATTATTACTATATTTCATTGGGGCTTTATATATTTAAGATCAATGATAAAAGAAGTGTATTAGATATAATATTTCTTTGAAGGTGTTTTGTCTTTGTGCACCAACTTTTTGATTAAAATATTCGACAAGAAACCTTATATCTTGTTCAATTGGATATCTTTTTAAGCAGTGTTTATTAGAACATGATCTCCTGTGAAATGTGACACCTTTTCAAGGGTATTATGCCTCGCCGACGAAGCTTCCATTTCCTCCCCTCTCTTCTCGCCTCCTCTAATTTCAGTTTGCATTGGGATTCGATCGGCAGACAGTAAACTGTGCGAGCTACGCTAATTCGCCGGATACAATTGGTTCCCTAGTTCGTGCTAATCTGACTGATTGAGAACAATACGACGTATTTCAGTCTGTCATTGTTGCTGGGTTTTGTTATGTTCTATCGAATGCTAAAGGGATTATTGTATCAAAATGGCGGCTGATACCGAAAATGAATATTACCGGCGAGGCTTAAATAATATCGCGGACTGTTTGCCATTGTGCATATATTTAGTATTTTTCGATAAATTATAGTTTTTTCATGGTTTATCCTCTACCTAAATGAGTAAATTCCTATAATGAATAGTAGAACAGAACAGAACAGCAAAAGTATCAAAAATAGTTCTCAAAGTTTTTGGAATATCTTCGTGTGTGCTTTGTTTGGGGTACAATACGAGATTTGTTCAGAAAATAATCAAACTTGATTTTTTTAAACTTTGTTATTAATTTTACAGATTAGTAGTCCTTGTCTGCAACACAATGCTACCAACCGCATATTACTAAATATCTCCATTGGTGCGTAATACAAATCTGAACAGACCTCATTGTTAACAGTTATTTTTCTATAGGTATATAATTTTAAATTGAAATAAAACACATAAAAATAATGGTAATAATCATGGTACTGGCTTTTGATTATTGTATGCCATAGCGTTTGAATATGATTTCGGAAAGATGGACGCTGCAGCTGGATCGCTTTTTGAGGCAGCTGGGTCCATATATCGGCAATAACGCGGCGAATTTAGGATTCTATGTCGTTGATCGTTTCTGGTTTATCGGCTTAAACTGGAAACTTCAAAAATCCGCGCAGAAAATGATTCAAAAATGTTAAATCACAAGATCTTGGAGGATCCACAGGTTCATTCTCATTGCGCGATTCTGTGCACTAATCGAATCTGTTCTTCAATACATCGATTGAAGTGCAGGCTGTTTGACATGTTGCGCCGTCTTGTTGAAACCATCGCTCTTCCACATTAATATTAGTAATAATAATAGCCCTTTATTCCGTTTAAACCTAATACATTTGATACTTAAAATTGTATAGTTCATTTTGTAGTACAATGTAACTAAAGATAAAAAAAATACATTCACAACTGATTTGATAACTTGTAAATTTTCTAACTGCTCTTTCACATTAACGTCTTTCAAATGGAGAACGAAAAAGTCAGTAATTGACTGTAACACTATGATCAGCATTATTTTTGAACAAATATGGACCAATGATTCCAACAGCCCGTAAAGCACACCAAAAAGCGTCTCCTTGTTTATGTAACACTGTCTCGTCTCAATAATGGCTTGTGAATTTTTTTACCACAAAGGCGACAATTTTCTTGTTGCCATTTAATAAAAATTGAGCCTCATTGCTATATAAAATTTTCGAAATAAATTTGCACAATTTTCAAGCTTAGTTCTGGCTTAAGTTTATTTATGGTAAAATTTCAAACCAAATTGAGCATAAAACAGCTGTCAGCTGTCGCTATATAAGTGTTGCTAATTCGAAAAACCTCTAAAAAAACACACCTTATAGAATAGAACAGCAAAATTATCAAAAACTATCCTTTCCGTAATACCTTGTGTTAATATTTTGTTTGGGTTACAATAATTGTATGACCAAATTTGACAACAGCACTGCAAGAGATTGGCAGAAACGTAGAAGAATACATTCAGGTTAAATGAAGAAAAAACATCGCCCAAAATTCGGTCAGTAGATGTAGAAAACTCTCACCAACACGATTTTAGAATACAGTGAATACAGTAAGGGTAGAACCCTAGCCTAGAGCATCGGCCACCCTCGGAAACATTCGGCCAAGTTGACCTCTGACCCGACAGACTGATGCAGGATGCGTTAGCAAAACCGCGAACGTTAATTCTTTTTCTGTGTTCGTTTTTTATTCGTGAATTATTTCCATATCCACGAGCAGAATAGCGGAAAATATACCACTCGGTCTCTATGTAAAGAAGAATGAATAATTTAAAAGCTTTCTATTGCCGCGGGATTTTTAGGTGGAAGTGAAATATTGATTGTTTACAAAGCAAAATTAACTCTGTGTTGACTGTTTGAAGTAATTTGCTCCTTTTATTTAATATAAAATAAACGTTTTCTCTATCTTCTTCAGGCGCATACAAATTTTAAGATGTTTTTGTTTTCGAACTCATCCGCCGTTTTATTTATTTAATTGCTTTAATTAAAACATAACTTTAGCTCTTGTTTAAATTTCATGTTTCGTTCAAATATCTCACTACTCCATAATTTCGAGAATTATAAGTCTTCTTGTGCTATTTAAATTTTCTCTACAATTATCAAATGTATCTGAATTTTTACTAATTTTAATACGCGATTTATCTATGCCCGATTGAGTGTTTATAATGGTGTGTTAGTGCCTACATTGATGTAGTGTTTTGAATTTTGGATATGGATAAAAATGCATGAACGACATATAAGAGGAGTGTGTGTGTGTGTGTGTGGGTATACGAGATGTGATCGCGTACGAAATACATTGGTGTATGGTGAGTGTGAGATTGAGAAAAATGTTGTTAAGAAAGTGGGAGTGAGTCAGTTGAGGTGCTTTGGCTATCTTGAGCGAATGTCAATTGAAAGGTTGGTGAAACTAATACATATATGCGGAAGAAATTGAGGATGAACGATTGCGTGGGCGTTCGAGGAATAAGTGGTTAGGTATGATTGATGGTTGCTTGCGTGAACGAAGTGTGAAGAATAAAGGAGCATGTATGAATCGTACAATGAATAATTGTGTTGCAGGGTTTGTGTTACCCCACTGAGTGGGATATAGTGTGACGTTATGTAAGTATGTATTTATTTTTTGTTATGTCATCTTGACAGTTGTAAAAAAAAAATTTGAAAGTACGCGAAATGCGTTTAATCGTCAAATTAACTTTCACTCTCTGTGAGCTAAAAAATATTTCGTGCTCATGATATGAAAATAATTGTCATGAAATATAAACAATTGCCATCACTGCTATCGTTCCTTCTCCGTAATAACATTTTCTTTCGGCGAAGTTTTCCTTTCCAATGTGCTATAATGAAAATATTTATTTTCACAATTTTATTTTTATATAAGGAAAAGAATGCCGCTGCCTTTTATTATTGACTTTCTGTGTAATCTTTTAGGATAAGGAAAATATAAGTATAATTGAGTTTCTTTTCTTTGCTTTGTGCCATCCTCAGGAGATTTAAAAATTTTAGGAAAAAAAATATCTTCAAAGAAAAATGTTGAATGTTGTAACTTTGGTAACAGAGGATATAAATTCTAATCATTTATCATTCATATATTTCTCAGAAAATTCCTTTATAAGCTGATATTTTCCAATATGGTTTGTTATAGGTACGCACTGTCGTATTTTAATAATAAAAAATTGAATTTTATATTATTTGGGATCGTTTTTAAATTATGTTCCTCTTTATATAGGTATGTAATAATACCAGCATTTAAATTATTTAATACAGATGTCAATATGATATTAAATATCACAAAGAAGAAAAACATCTGAATAACGTAATAAAAATTTAATTACTTACTTATTATTAAAGAAGTTTTTGAATCCAGTTATATCAAAATATCCACCTACGGTGTCGTGATTTTATTAAAACAGTTTTCTTGTCATATTGCTAGGTAACAAGGTTTCGTTACAAACAGAAATATCTGGCAAAAATCTGTTGTGGACACCATAATACCTCCCGCCATAGATTTCTTATCGAACAATACAGGAACACAGACCACCACTATCAAGAAACGCTCATCCCTACAAAAAATTATGACACATGTCAAAAACTACAAATAGACATGTTTCAACCGTTGTTTTGTTAAAAAAAAAAACAGGTTACCAGATTTAAACGAAAATATAAAAATATATTTTTTCTTTAACGTGTTGTAATTCGAAAATGGTGACAGTAAGAGGAAAATATTTTAAACAATAATTGTAGATAATAATATTTTAAACATTATTCTAATAACAAAATTTTCATTAAACCATAATTAACTGAGATATTTCAAAATAACTTGATAGGGCTTCAAGTAAACTACCACTTCCAGTTATTGAATTATCACCAAAAACTAATCAGCTCTTCCAAAGCGTATACAATTGATATATACAAAATATCAAAATTTTCAGTATAGTAGTTTTTGAGAAACCATAACTTCAGAGATCCAGACAGACAGACTGACAGACACACACACATCATCGCGAAACTATTAAAATCGTATTCTAGGGACCCTAAAACGTGCTCATCCACTGAAAACTTACTACTCAATATTTAGCATGATTCCTTTACCTCCCTTACATGATGTGGCGGAAGGTAATAAAAAGCTCTTGTGTAATTACAGTTGACAATTTACTTATTTTACACTTTATCTGGCACAGTACGGTAATGTATGGTACCCATAGTAACACAGAAAAATAAATATTGCATCTTAACTGAAAGTCACGGTATATCCGGGATTTTGCTAAAGCAAGTTTTGTTTCACTTGTTACGATCGAATAAAAAATTATTAATTCTGTATGTTCCGATGGCGAATATTTTCTAACGAGTTTCTGGAAAATTTGCTATACGTTGACAGCTCTACTGAAGAGCATACAAAATGCATTGTGCTGTAGGTATTTTACATTTTAAAACAAGTAAATTGAATTTATATCAATTTTGCATTCCGTTTGGTAATGCTCTCGTAGAAAGGATTCATATAACGCGCAATATCTAAAATCCAGATCTAGGAAACATACTTATCTGTTGGAAGCTCAGATATAGGTGCTCTGCTTGGAATATTGTAAAATAATATAAAGAAAACCCAAAGTAATGCGAATAAAAATTTATACTGCAATCTCATTGTTCCTCGCGCAGTATTTGATTCCACTTACAAATTCATAACCAAAGTTATCCTTAAATCCCAGTCCCAGCGCCTTTTATAGCTGCGCCAACAAGCCGCCTTCTTTTATTCATTTCCGATTATATAAACGTCCATCAGATATGATCCGATGAAAATGGGCGGCGGCGCCTTTAAATTCCGGCGCTTATGAGCATTGAAAAGTAAAAAGAGTTTTGACAATTTCACTTGACAGATATTGATTTTTCTGATTGGATTACATTCGGATATTCGGTGCTAATGGAAACTTCACAGTCATCTAGCCAATGCTCAATAATTTTAGACTTGTTTTAAATCATACTGACAGATCACTCAGAACAATTTAACAAATAGATGATGATATTTAAATAGTTTAAGTAATCAAGATAAATATAACTCATTATTCAAGAGAATAATAGAATATAATATTTCATATTTATTTCTATTGTACATTATTGATATTTTTTAAATTGAAAACTTGAATTTCAGGATATTAAAAATCAGGATTTCAATATAAATTTAATTATTAATATAGGTTGTATTGAAGGTTTTGAACTTAAATTCATAAATCAATCGAAAGACGCTTTATAACATTTTCAGTGCTATTTTGGAAATGTTCAATTATTAGCTTCCTTAATTATTTTACACCAAAAAATTAAATAGTTTATTGTACAGGAAGCATTTATACATTTTTTGATACTATTATTTATAATATAACTCAACCTGGAACAGAAAAAATGGCGGCAATGTTCATTGATAATTTTCTTAAAATCAGTACCGTGAAATAACAATAGTTATTTGTCAAACTAGAGAGCTAAGCGCTTTTTTTCCCCTCGAGTTCGAAGTGTGCCTCATGAGCGCAGCGAGGGAGGCATTTCGAACGAGAGTGGAAGAAGAGCTTTCCTCTCGTGTTAAAATACACTTTGAGAACACAACTAACAGACTGACACGTTAAAAGTTAGGCTATCAGACACAAGGCGGGATAGCAGTGTTGCCAATGAACCAATCTGAAATATCTTTAATAGGTTGTCAAATTGTGATTTAATAAGAAAAAGAAAAATGTAAGACATAATTGTAAGATAATTTAAAGTATGTATACACTTCTATATTTTCCTCTCTAGAGAGGAACAACACATTTTCATCACTATTTCGGAAGAAGAACGATGGGGTTTCTTACCATGTCGTGAAAAAAATAAATATACCAATTGAAAGTTATTGATTTTATTTATTATCTGCTGCCATCAGTGTTTTAAATAAAAATGTATAATTTGGAAGAAAAAATTAGATGTAATGAAATTTGTTTATGGTCAAAATTGTACTTGACAAAATTGTATTAAATAAAATAAACCCTTAATAATATAAGATTTATTTTGTTATTTCATCACATTGATGATTTTAATAAAAATTTCAACAAACATTTCCATCATTTTTTCCGGATCCAGGTAGAGTTAAATTATAAATATTATTTTAAAAAAAAATGATAAATTTTTCCTCGGCAATAAACTATTTAACTTTTTTGATGTAAAATAATTAAGGAAGGCAGTAATTAAATATTTCTATAATAGCATTGTTTTGTATATTTAGAGGTATTTAATTTTTTGTGCTTTTTTATTATTATATAAATAATTTTTAATCTTTGTAACTACAGTTTTATTTGAAATTTTGCATGATATCAATTGTACTTTAAAATATAGGTTAGATCACCTGTTTGGAAGCGCTGTGACCTACCTCAATTTATGCTCCACCAATTTGACTTGCAATAAATTTAATTTCAAATTGAAGATACTATAAAATTATTAAACTGTATGTAGTTTTTATTATTATAATAAGAATCCATTTAACCATTATCATAATTTATTTTACAATTTGTTTCTTTAAATTATCAGATCTTAATATGTTTTGCTGTCACCCTTTCAATTAGTTTATACTGTTGTGTGAAGAATCTGCTAATGATCTTTTTCTTTTCTAGGTAAGTGCATTCCTGTACCATTTCCATTAAATCGCAAAACTGGTCGGCCGGAAATCCGAGGTAAAGTTATTAACAAACTTCTAAACAATCATTTTAAAATGCATACCACAACTAAGTAAGCAAATTTGTTGTTTGAAGTAAACAAATTTTAATTAAAGTGAACGTCATTGCTATTCATCAAACGAAATACTACAAACGTACAACCACACAACTAGTTACATTGCTGCTAACTGCAGCGTACTGTAACATTGCATTCTGAACGTAAATTGTAAATTACCATCACATACATACGTACGGTTACTCGGTTAGTCTCCGGAATGAATTACTCATGCACCGCCAGGAGGCTGCTCATCATTTTTAGGAACTTACGTAAATTGCTGAGGCCGCATTTCGGTCATTGCCACTTTGACCACTGAAATAACTCGGTCACACATTAACCAGCAAGGTTACCCTTACCTGGCAGTATTTTCATTTTAGTTACTTTAAGAACACTGTTTATTTTTTGTCTTTGCCAAACTTCACAGTTTACATTTTGTATATATTCTTTACTTTCCGCATGTACACAGTAAAAAATCTATAGTCAAAATTGACAAAATTCTTAGTCCCAGACGGTCCACCGTTAGTTTTTGTTAATTTAACATGTTTCAAATTTGTTAGCAAGTAAAATTATGTTTGTGTGTTTCGTAACCTCGTTCGTAAATAAATATATTTCTGAATATGGTATTATTAACATTTATTTTTATGTCCTTCTAACTAAATATTTTAGTAATCGTATTGAATCAAAATAAAAAAAATTATAACCAATTAAGTTGTTACAAAGGACATTAAAAATATATTATCCACAACTGTCAAATAATATACCCATAATTCAACCGTTATTCATCAATTAATGACCTTTGTTACTGTTACTAATGAAATAATATTGACAGTTCGATGAAATAATAATATTCCTTCGTAATGTCAAATTTAAATCTTACCTGTCAAAAGAGTAAAATCAAATTGATTTTTGAATTTTTTTTTCCACATAAAAAGACAGGGACACTGTTTTCTCATTTTTCATAATTTGATTTTCTATGTAAGTTTAAATTGTGGCTGAATACTTGGTTTGAAGATTTTCTGCTAAATGTCAAAACACTTCAAATTTTTTTACAACAGTACGTAGCCTAGCGATGGTTGCTACAATTTGTCTATGTTGATAAACAACAATTTTTTGTGTTTGTTAAAGCAAAAAACTACTTTTCTTACAATTTCAAAACAAATATTTGACGAAATGTTGTAGGTAAAGTAAAGTATTCTACTCGCATGTAATGGCTATTACTCATTCGAATAATTTGCATCACTCGCATTTGCCCGTGATGCACACTTCATTCCCATGAGTAATAGCATACATTACATGCTCATAAAATAATACACTATTACATAATGACTTGTTAATTTGACAATATTATGTTGTCATTTTACTTAAGTTTAGTAACAATAGAATTTCACAATTTCTATATTGTAAAATTAACAATTTAGCTTGTTATTACAACAATTAATATTGTACAATATTAAAAAAAACTAAATAAGCTTTTATTTCATCAACATAGGATTTTTTTAACAATTTCAAATTGATAAGTTAGCTAAATTTACTTGATATTATTGACGACTCTATTTGTTAAATTTTATGAATCCAGTAACTAAGCAAAACCAATTTTTCGTGTTATAATTTAAGAATTAACTAAAATATAATTTAACAAAATTGTTATATTTGTTCATATTTCTTGATTTAACATAATATATTTGGCAATATTAACTAAAAAATTTTAACAACCGCAAAACTAACAAATCGCAAATGAAAATTTTCCGTGTCTAGAATTCGGATCATTTATATAAGAAATTTCTTTTTAAATGATATGTTTTACATTTTGTCTTTACGTGTACTATACTAAAAGCTTCTAATCTTGCGTTCGAAGTGAGAATGGTCGAAGTAGGAAGACGCCATTTTTAGGAACTCCAGTAGATTTATCTACTTGCGGTTACGTACCCTGATGCCTGGGAAAAGGAAGTAAAAGAGCGGTTACAAATTGAGTTTGAATTTTATATTAACGTGTGATGTTGCTTTATGGTAGTAGGGTTGGTTAACATGCAACATATATGAGCACGACGTATGAAACTTTGTTTCGAAAGTGATATATCTTAGTTTTGAAGTTTTTGTGATAATAATTTGATGCGTAGGATACAGATATTGATTTGGTAACATGGGATACTTTATTGAGTTTCAAAAGTAGTTAGATATTTTCTTGTTTGTTAAATTAATTTGTTACGAATTTGGAAAAGTTTGTGCTCGTTTCATCCGTTGTTCAATTAAACCTTTTCGGTAATGGAAATGATGAAAAGGCTATTGTGTCCAATTCATTTTTCCAAATTGAATAGATTATTTTATTGGTAAAGTATTAAATTAACAAAATTCAAAATATGTATCATCCTTTCCACCAAAAAAATATTAGTGAGTTTTATGTAAAAAATGAGGAGAAAAATTGATTTGAATAGTGCAATTCGATTTTGTACTCATTGAAAACTTTTGTAGGTTTAATAAATAACTGAGACTCCTCATGGAGCCGAAGTAGTTTGAATAAGAGTAGTTTTAATTCAAAATGATATCGTTTTAAATAAAAATGTTTTGTTTAAAATTTAAACGACTTTTTTTTTCATTATTTTTAAAAACAAAATTTAAAATATATTCATTTTCTTTCAATATAGAAAAAAGAAGATGAATAAAATTTATATTCAAAAAATAGTTATTTATGACAACCCCACGAATGAAATAAATCACTTTTAACACGTATATCATGCAAAATTTTATCTACGATCTTCCTAGTGCCTAATACACTAAATATTAAAATACTAAAAAATGTAGAATGATATTTTGACAGGTAGGGTTATATTTGTTGATTTATTGATACAAATCGTTAGCAACGTGTTTAAAGTAACAATGAAATCACTTTTAACACGTTGCTATGTTATCTTTAACACTAGTATGAAAATGTGACACTTTTAACTTGCTAAGCAACCGTTAAAAAGGTCACTTTTAAAAACGATTGTAGATAAATACTTTTTTGAAATGAACCTAATCATTTTGCAAGAAATAAAATTTTCTTCAACGAATGCGTACAAAAAGAATACTGAAAATTGACTGCATGAATTGCAAACACAAATGTCAACTTTTATATTCTTGTCGAACTGTACAAAATTATAAGTATCTCTAAAGAAAGAAAATGCATTTATCTTTCTACACGGCTTAATGTAATATATATTTTTCAAAGCATTAAATCAAGTAAAATAATGTTAGGATCATATTCCGCAATTAAGAAATGGTTTACTGTAATAAAACAACAAGGATTATGATAAAAAGCTGCAATTAACTTCAAAATTAATGCAAAACATTAAATAAATACGGTTTACGACAGCAAGACACATTACTTGAACGTGTACTCCCGTACTTATAATAATCCAAATCCCTCAAGGGCTGCAATCAGAGCTTAGAGCCTCCCTTCTTAAGTACAGTGATTCATTTACGACTGAGTCACAGGGGGTGGGACGCTAATAAAATGGGGGAGATAATGCAAACTTTGTTGCACATTTGCAATGGATTTTTTTTACAAAGGGGAGACTATTTTATATTGCATTTTCTTACAAGAACGATAAGGGGTAGGGAATGAGTATGACACCGTGACATGAACGTTATTAATCGATAATTTGTGTTTATGGAGGGTGTGGAGAAAATAATGATACGTATAAATCATACAAATATTTATTGCACATAAAAACTTACTGTTGTATAATTCAATAATAAACAACTATAAGCATTGATATATGTGAGAAAAATATGTGTTTATTATCCTGTAAATGTGAAATAACGCAATAGCGATATTATTATTCCCCATCAGTCAAACCAATAATTAGCATATGTACTGCACTATTAGTGCATTTGTAGAATATGATATTGAATATTATAGGCAATAAATTACTTTGTATCTGGGACATTTGTTTATAGTACGTTTTACACTCGACTTTGATTCTGATAATAACCAGTTTATATGTTAGTTGGCTTATTTATTTACACTTGATTGTAAATGAACAATAAATTATAGTAGCTAGTAATTATAATCGGGATATTTGGATAAAGTAGAATCGAAAATACAAGTTTCTGGAATGTAAGTTTATAATACTAATAAACAACATTTATTACACAAAAGAAATTCACATACAATAATTACTGCAATTCTACATGAATGGTTTTAGATATTCCACGTTACCACGGAGCTATTTTTATCTTTCACGAATCGTGGATTTTGAAATTATACTTTTAGTAATAGCTGCAACGAATTATTTGAAGGGAATAGAGGAGCATTTTTGTATTTCTGAATAAAGAACTAATAGCTTCATTTCCAATTGTTGAATTTTGCAATGTTAATCCCGGCAAGTTTGTTTTAAATTAATTAATAAATGGTTTTGACGAACAATGGAATTCTTAATAGATATGTACGATATAAGTGGGATAAGAGCATTATTAGGATATGCATGTGTAATCACATAAGTATGTTAATAATGCATTATCACACGTGTGTTGTACAATATTTTATCTACGCCCGCCCAAAGTTAAAAAATTTAAATAATTTGACTTAATTTTTTTAACAATTTGAAAATAAATCCAAGTAGTTGCTGTTAAAATGGTTTCAAATCCATGACGACCACAATTTGACATTAAGCAATTAGGTAGTTGTTTTTCATAAATTTTTGAACCATTTCGTGAAAATGAGTGATTTAGAAAGTATTTTGTCGGATATAGAAAATATTAAATATAAATTAATTTAAAGTATTGTAAAGATTGTATTATCAACATTTATAATAAATAGCACGATAATAAAAACGAGTGCGTTAATGAAGCTCTTAACCCACGCAATATGAGTGGGTTAAGTGACATTTAACTCACGGGCGTAGATAAAAGTTTTTATAATCCTTAAAGGATAGAACATTTCATATAATTTTTACCTGATATGTGGTATTAATTGCTTTATATTAAATTAAAATTCCCAACCCAATTTCAAAACTTGTGTCTGGCACCCTAATTATCCCCAAAAACAAAGCGTTACAAATTGTATAAAACAATGCATCGGGTTCAGAACTCCGCACACAACTGTCGACGTCAGAAGACCGATGTTCATCTGTCGCCGTCCGTTGGTTTCAGTTGTTCTTCGCGCATTCAACACCGATTTACATCGCTGGCTGGATACCTCGTTTAATTGTGGCACGCATGTCTAGCCAACCCATGCAGGAGTCGGAGATGCAAGTAGGCCTGGCTCGTTTGTTTACTAAACGCCCTGCGAACAGGCGAGCATCGGACTTGAGTTGAAACAATGGAAACACGATATGGACGATAGACGGCCATCACAGACGCTTGCACACGGTTGGAATCGAATCGTGACGTGGTGTTTGTTTAGGTGAATACGTAAATCGGTTATGGAGACTCGAAACAATACCAACTGGAAACTGGAATCGGATCTGTCGTTAGTTTAATGAATCGGTTGCTATTGTTTGGTGGACGGAATTAGCATTACCTTAAGAGCAACTTTTACTTACACCAGGTGGTGGAAGGTTTACTTATTCAAGGGCTGTACCTTTGCTCTTTGCACTGTGCTGTACTTTGCTGATAAGGGAAACGAATGAGGCCTATAAACACTTAACAGACATAATCATAAAAATTTATAATATACTTAATGTACATATACGCAGTGGCGTCTCGTGGATTTTATAATAAGGCAAGCAATGACAAATGAAAGTAAAAAAAATTGTGAAAAATAATGTAAATATCTTATTGCATTTTTAACAATAGTTGTTAATAACTTCATACGAGGAACAGATCTACCACTTGGAATGAAAGCTTTTTCTTCAACTACCGAAATGTTTTTCCAGCAAGTTTTTTTTATTGCATAAATGTCGTTCATTCTATAAAAATACAAGGTTTATTTTTATTTTCAAAATTTATTTATAATAAATTTAATGCAGCAATATACCTTATAAATAAAATTTACTTCTATTCTGTCCTTTCTTAATTTTTACTAGTAAATTATCTTCATAGAAGCACTTTAAAAACTGCTTTTAACTGAACGTTTACGGCGCATTATTTCCAGTATAGAAAGCTACATGTTCGACAATGTTCGGTATACTGTAAGCATGTGCGGCGAAAGCACTCGAAGTTGTGCTTGCAGGTTTTGAACAACAGGTTAAGATCCTAATAGTTCGTATGTCATTAAATGTACTCGTATTACATTAGCGATGCGGTAGGCAATCTTAAACATAAATGTGTATTTCTGTTTGCTTTTAAGTTTCGAAATACTAAAATTCTAAATAAATAATTCTAAATAAATATATTGTTGAAATATATTAAAAATTATAAAATATGAAGGCAAGCACTGCTTGCCTTGCTTGCATGGAGAAGACGCCACTGCATATACGCAATATATCTAATAGTACGTGTAACAGAATTTGCAATTTTACTTTCTTACATGAATACTTTTTAGAGCATTGAAGAATTGTTTTTATTAGAAGTCTTTCGTGTTTTATATCAAATTGAAGCTTTCTGAAGACTTTACGGTATATAATATATGGAGGACCCCTGAATTTTTACATAGTCGTTTGTGTATCTGTTTATATTGCTATAGCTGAAACATCTATTATTAAAACATAAGGAAGTCGTTTGGTGATTACACCAGATTCGTATATTCGAAAAAAATGTACCTTAAAATTATCCGAACTATTCGGTAAGTTGAGATTATAAAATTCATTTTCGGAAAAAGTCATATCAATTAAGAAACTAAACACGATTATTTACTAAGTATCAATTACTTGAAAATTTTCAATTTTTGTTTTAGTATGCATTCGTTGAAGAAAATTTAATTTCTTACAAAATGATTAGGTTAAATTAAAAAATATATTAATTTTGAATAGGTATAAATTTTATTTATTATCTTTTTTGCATTCAAAGAAAATAAATATATTTTAAATTTGTTTTTAAGAGTAATGAAAAACGTTTTAATTTTAAACAAAACGTTTTTATTTAAAACGATCTCATTTTGAATTAAAACTTTTCTTATTCTACTTCTACTTCTTCCCCATAATGAGTCTCAGTTGAATACTTTGATATGTTCCTTCAAAACTAAACTAATTTTCATGCAAGAATATTTATTAAACCTACAAAAGTTTTCAATGAAAACGAAATCAGATTGGCACTATTCATATCAATTTTTCTCTATTTAAAAGCTATCTATTTGTTACAAAAAAAAAAAACATTTTTATCCGGGTAGAAATATTTATAAAGAAAATTGGTAAATTTTCAGTAAATACATTTATATCGTCAGTTTACCGAATAGTTCAGTACATTTTAACGTTTTTTCCTTGAACAAGGATATAATCTGATGTTTGCAGCACGTAACACAGTTACCACAAATAATTATTTCGAAACGCTGTAAAATATAGAAGTTTCAAATAAAAATTGTAGCCAATATTATTCTACGTCTTTGTTGAATATAATAAAATTTACTCTAAATCTACATCATATATTTACCTAGATATGCCCAAAAAACACGATAGGCCTGCAAGTAAACTACCACTTCCGGTTGACAAAACTCTAAGCTCGTAACATTAATATGTAATCTATATATGAAAAAATCATCACATATATTTCCGGGAAGTAAAAAAAAATTTTTTTTAATCGATGGCAGGAAAAAGTGGATATACTTTGTCACTTTTGCTAAATTTGAATATATTGTTATTATTTTAAAGTGATTATTTTTTTACGGTTCTTTGAACCAATGAAATCCTGTCATTATTATACTGAGAATAATGCTCTTGTGATTCTTCCCGGCAATATTCTCTGTAGCTTTTATATTTTTGTTGACAGAGGTCAGATGTCAGATAGTTTTCATTAACACAAGTAAAAATGAGCAAAAAGATAGATTTAGTGTCGTGCCTGATGATGAAATCAAAAAATAATCTAATTAAATATAACTCGAGAGTTCGATAAATTAGAAAATGATTCTCCAGTATCTTTCTCAAACTTGTCGCCATTTGGCCCTACGGGCTTTCGTGGCTATTGCATGGCAACAAGTTTTTGAAAAGTCTGTCAAATTATTTTCAATTTATTCTCACTCTCTTGTTATATTACTACTGAGAATAATAAAGCATTACTTAATGCAAGTGTCATGTGTCCCTTTTACTAAGTTTTGATTATATTGTTATTATAAAGCAGTAATTAAGCAGTAATATAAAGCACATTCATTTAATCGATGCGGCAAAATAAATGTATAGGTTATATCACCTGATATCTGTCATCTCTCATAAAATATAATTGTAAGAATATACTTCTTTTGTAATAATTTATTTCTGATTAGGGAGAAGATTACTTTGATTTAAGTTAGAGATTCACGAATTATTGAAATGTTTTAGTAATACTTTGCAGGATTTTAATTTAAAAGTAGTGTTAGAAAATGTAATGATTGGGAATTGCTTATTTCCTCGTCCATCTTAAAACAAAATGGCAGTCACAGCACATGACTCTGTGATATTTTCCCCTCCATATTGTCCTCATCAACTAATCCTCTCCGAGTCAATCACTCATTACACTTCAAATCCATGTAAAGACATCACACACCTCTCGTGTCTACCATAGTTCCATTCTTCCGTCGCAGGGTATTACACCGCGTTAGTCCTTTGTTATTCCTCCATGCGTACGCCAGTCAACGAATGACAAGCATGATTAGCTCTAGGCAAGCAAAAGCTGACCACAGACAGCGATCCGATGATGATAAATGCCAGATGACATGGCACTCTTGACCGGACAGAGTTTTTTCACCGCTTGGAAGAGATTTATGTTTGTAATTGACACTTCATTGGGGCGAATCGAGAAATAATAGTGCGTACGTGAGGTGTGAGTGGGTGAAAGGTTTCTTTGCGTTGTTTTTTAAATGAACTGGTTGGGTTATGGGTGAAGGGTGGTTTTGGCTGTGAAGGTTTTACAATAAATTAATTTGCACGATGAAGCCCTCGATGATGAGTTGGTAATTGTTAATTGAATCCATTATTAAGGACAGTTTGAAATTGATTGCTTGTTGATGTGGTTTCGACACTTGTGTTTGCTCAAAACATAAAATGTTGTTTGCATGAATAATAATATCCATTGGTTTGTATTTTTCATTTTATGCACTTATATTTAATATTACCGATTTTTTTTTTATTTATTTGAAACTAAAATATCCAGATATTTGCCGTATAAGTTTTTCTAAAATATGCTCTATTTTCGCGCAATACTTTATATTTTTGTGTTCAGAAACAAAAATTGCACAAAATGAGCCCAAATTTATTGATGCATACATTTCTCTCTTGTGATAGAAGTAAACTAAAATTTATACTTTTTAGTTGTTTCCAGAGTGCCGTGGTAAACAAAACATACAAACAGTCGTAATGCCTGAGTTTGACAGATGGCATTTGGCATAGTTTTAATGATTATTGAATTGTTTAAAGTATTTCTCAGTTTTGTCAGTAATGATGAACACATTAACCATTTAGTCAATAATCATTAAAACTTTGCAAAATATCATCTGTCAAACTCGAACAATACGACTGTTTGTATGTTTTGTTAACCACGAAACTCTGAAAATAGCTAAAAAAATAAATTTAGGATCATTTTGTGCAGTTTTTGTTTCTGAACATTTTTTGTATTTACACCTTTGTTCTAAAATTCATAGGGAATAAACTGTCGCCCAATGAAAATTTTAACATTCCTAAGTCATATAAAAGAAGTAGACAACCGGTATACGAGTATATTTATGCAAAATTTCTAAGATTTGTTGTTTACCTTTAAAACAGTTTTAATTCATAATAGTCCTAAAATGATATGTACAGAAACCATTTTTATTGGAAAATAATCATACACAGCGATTATGCCCCATGATTTGTATGTCAATGTTTAAACAGTTAGATTAGTTGCAGTCAGAGTTTATCAACTTTTCATAATTACATTTTATTTAGTTTGTTGTATTAATGATCAAGGGCTCTAAGCGACCTTGCCGTTTCGTCACTAAGATTGTGGGTTCGATTCCCACCAGGGGCTTGGGTGTTTGTGTGTCTTTATAACATTTGTATGTATAATTTGTTTGTAAACGTAATTACGATATGTAATGTAATAAATAAGGGGATAATATAAATGTATTTATTAGGGCAATAACTGCTAAAGTTGAAAAGCCGACAGTACATTATTATTATGATGAAGGGCAGACATTTGAACATCTTTTATAAATTTATTTATTGTATTAATAGAAACATGAATTATTTCTGTACTAATCATTTTATCACTATAATGAATAAACACAGTCGTAAAGAGAAACAAAATATCTTTAAAATTTTGCAAATATGTATGGGATGTTTCATTAAAAAATATAAATTTACATAGGTACCAAATACGGTCGAAGAACTTATAATACTGATAAGTGGACATTTTAATTTAAAATAAACTGAAAAAAATTTCGGTAATATTTAATAATCAGGTAAAATAAAGAATACTAATAGTAGTATAAAAAGTCGGTAAATTCAAGGATATAACAATGGAAACAGTTAAGATAACATTCATTTGAAAGTGTAACATTCTCGCTGAAACTAAAAGTAACTTTTGCTCTCTATCCTATTTTCCTCTTCGCTCTCTCAACGTTCTCATCTTCCTTATTCTAATTCTTACTTACAATTCATTCCAAAATTTCCCAGCGGCCTCGTCTTGCGGATAGCTTTTAAAAGCGCAAAATTCTCTCACGTAGGCATTGGGACATTAAAACTTACCGTTTGCTTAAACTGGATTCAGCATTCAAAGTTTTCAAATGGTAAAGTACGAGTAATCTAAAAAAAATTTAAATATCAATGGTTACTTAGAATTTTTCACGACATTCTAACGCTTGTAAAAGTTTTACAATTGATGACAACCAATCGCAATAAATTCTAAGTATAAATTATTGTGTGTAAGAACGAAATCGACGGTGAGCGATTGCGTGGACGTCCGAGGAATAAATGGAAGAGTGTAATAGTTGGTTTGTAGCATGATCGAATGATTTCGAAAGCGAATAATAATAATAATTATTATTTAATTTAACAACCAAGTGGTATAGAAAGAGTTAAAAAAATTAAAAATAATCATATAGTGTAATGAAAAATACTAGAAACTGCAAACATCATTTGCAAATTCTAGACGAAAACATCTCAACGAAACACCCTCTGGAGAGGGGCACCAATAATCACAGAGTAATAGAGAACGGACAAGGACAAGACATCCGACAGTACCTGAACTTCGGTAATCCCAAAAACTGCAAATTCCTAGGATTCCAAATATCCCAAAATTACAACGGTAATAAAACTTAGAGCTACAACAATAGATTAAATTAACGGTAACAAATACAATGATATGAAAACAATTTAAATTATGTAATAATATATAATAGAAAACGACACTTATGTCGTAAATTTCAGATAAGATGCACCATTTACTTTACTGTCATTAATGTATTACTGTGGATATCAGTTGATATATGAAATGTTGCCGTACTAAGCCAGATAAAATTCAACATACGTTGACAATGTTTAATGAACTTGTCTTCATAATTTGATGATGTTTAGTAATGGAGAAGAAATCCGAATGGTTACTTGGTACAATTATGGTTATAGTTTGAGAAATGTTTATGATATGTTTATAAATCAACATTAACAAGCTATATTGCATTTTATCAGAAACACTACTGTAATGTATATAGCTGGAATCCACAGTAATATTGACAGAAAATAGAAAAATGTTGCATCATAGCCGAATGAAACTCACGGTTATAATAAATTGACTTGTCATTCAGAATTTCATTTGCATCATAATAGTATTTTCTGTGAGGTAAACTGTTAATATATTTTTAACAATTATTATAGTTTTTGCTTTTTTAATATCTTGCGTGAGTTTCTTATGTAAAACCAGATTAAATAATTTGGATTATTCTAAGATTTATTTAGGAATGTTTGGAGGAGATTCATTGTTTGTTGATTGTATTACAGGGTTCATGCTACGCCATTTTGTAGGATATCGCGGGTTTATTATAGAGGATTTTACTTATTTAATTATCCCTACCAACATCCAAAAAGCACTAGCCAATAACGAACAACAAACAAGAAACACGAATCCAAATATTTTTGCTACCGTCTTTCGTTTGAAACTTTTTCTCACAGCTGATTCTATTTTTAAAATAAATGGAATTCATTGTTTTGTGTGTCCAGTAAACTTCCTCTTCCGGTTTTTCAATTTCATTCAAAATCAACTCAGCTGTTCATTTTTTCATGAAACATATAAATTCCAAGTTTCGTTTACATATCTTGTCTCGTTCATAAGATATTTCGCACACGGACATCCATCCATCCTCACACACAGACATCATTGAGAAATTGGTCTTAACGGATTCAGTGTACGTCAAAATGTGTATTTCAGCAAAAATTTCGTTAACGATTTTTTTCGTGATTCCATACTTCCTTATACTTTGTATAAGAAAGTAAAAAACAAACAGAAACATAATTAAAGCTTACCTCAACATCCGAAAGGGTATAATAAAGATGTAAAAACTTTTAATAATAATAATAATATTTGAAAATAAATAATCCAGTGATGAGATCCTTAGTACGATTTTGCGGGCTTCTCTCGTAAAATGAATCTCATACCGAGATCTGCGAAAACAGAGAGCTACAGCCAAAAATGGATAAATGGCGTGATGTGCTAATTAAATGGAGATCCCATGTTCCACAGATATTTAAAAAAGATAAATGATGTTATCTAATTTGTAATATTGATTTCGTTGTCAATTGAAAGTTATTTTAATAAAACGGTGTAAGTTATAAGCACTACAAAGTACAAACTATCGTGTTATTTGTGTTGTAATAAATAGTATTACACGTTACGGGAGCTGCAACAAAGCTTTAGAAGTTCGCTAGTTCGGAGGCGTCTGAACACCAGCGACACCATTTTATCTTTAGCGATGTAAAACAAATAAAAAGTACGTCCGACCGACAAGTTTGAGTTATATCAGATTTAAAGGAAGTTATGAATAACGTCATTAAAGTTTATCTAAACCCGACCCTTGTATGTAGGGCGTGTTTTGCATAAGTGCTTTCCATAAATTTGGAAGTAAATGTGGCGGCTTGTTTTCAGCAGAATGGCGAATACTTTGTGCATATTTTCCTATAAAAATGGCGAGCTTAATTCAACTTTGAGAGCTAAAGTTAACAATGTTGAAAATTTAATGTGAAAAATTCTATGCGAGCTTTAATGAGGTAATTATAATGTAGTGTAATCTTAAATAATGGTTCTTTATAAACGATTCTTGTAAAAGTTAACTAAAAATTTGTTAACATTTTTTATAACTGTATTTCGTCTGAGAGAGAAACGGAATTTTCATTAGAGAAGCTCATTTAGATGTGCTTAAATTTATTCTTTTTTATAAGAAGTATGAAACTATTACTTGAACGTTGAAAGTTCTTGTTACTCTTTTCAGTTTCTAGGAATGACGTATGATTCTCTTATTTGGTTCAACAACAGCACAAAAATTGATGTACATAATTTTTTTACCGATTTGGAATTAATACTAATTTAGTGGTTATTTTTAATACATATTTTGAAAGTTATCAAATTACGTTGTCTTGTGTTTGTTGAACGGTTGCTATACGTTTGTCGACGGTTACAATGCGTTTGTTAAACGGTTGCTATGTGAAATACAGCCTAGGCAGTAAAAGTAACAGATTGTTAGCAATCCATAAAGTGACATATTTAATGTCAATCGGCAAAAAATATCTAATTTTGAATTTATTATTTCTATTTGTTGTTATATTAACATAATTACTGTTAAAAATTTAAAGTAAATATAGAGATAATTAACAACATTTAAAAAATATTAATTATCTCCAATTTAATGTAATTTATTAAGTATTAAAATAATTGAAATAAATTTCTTTCTTAGTTTTATTATGACTATTGTTAATAATACATACATGTAGATTATCCCTGTTCACTTTCTCACTTTTTTTGTGACTATAATAATGACATATATTTAATATCACTGGAAGAAGCAGATTTTGTACATATTCTCGTAGAAATGAAATAAATTTCCATTCATACTAGCATAGTTTTTTAGGCTGTTGTCAATGGCTTAAATTATTTTGATAACTTTTAGGTTCTGTATTGAGCCATCTATTTTCAGTAAATTCAATGTTTATCAGATATTTTATAATCAATTATTTATTTTAAAAATTGTCAATTTTCATACTCTTGTCGAACGATTTATGCATTTTGGATTTATTACCTTGTACGTTATCCTGTACACTTTTAGGTCCTTTTTCTAGCAAAATCTGTAAGCAGAGTTGTCCTATTTTAACACCCTTTCCATTTTACGAAATAGGTTTATTTTAACCCGGATTTGCTCAAGGGTTAGTTAGGAACTAATTTTAGCCACTTTGGAAATCTTCTTAAGCTGAAAACGTAACGTATTTTATGTAGAAACAGCAAAAGTTCAGAAAATTACGGTTTTACTAATTTTCTTGTTTACGTCTTTGCACTTTGTTAATATGAATCCAGAGAATCAATCTTCGACTGACCATGAACTAATATGGACATTTCGTAATATCATTTAAATATAAAATAATCAATTACACTCAAGTTACACTGTATTTAAAGGAATGAATGATAAGGATTTTGTTTGAACGCACTATATCCTAAATTTGTAGCTGTTATCTTTTAGTAATTTAAAAAAAGTTAGTGTCAAACTAGTTGGTTTCTAGTTTTTCATTCTTAACACAAGTTTAAAAGCGTCAGTTGTGCTTTCGAAAAGAAAATAATTTAAAATTTTTCTCCCGTTCCTAATTCTCATAATCTCCACATCACACGTGTTTCCAAGTCGAAAAAAAGTATTACGAGCATCTCAAGAATACTAACGTCGTATTACTTCTACTACATAAAAAAATAAAACCTATTTCCTCACCCAAATAGCTTTAAAACCCCAACCATCAAAGTGTACCATCGTAGCAACCGGTACTTAATACCCCCTACAACACTACAACGGGCACAATGCCACACTAATTCACGTTATACATTTATCATTTGACACTGACGTAAAATCGAAACCACTACCCTCGTTTCGCCGTTCTAACGCCACTGTACCACAAGATCTATGGTCTTCTACCCGGCTCCAACACCCGGGCGGATTCCTCAATTGCTCCGGGCGTTCTACGATAGCGGAATTTATAAATTGATGTGAAATGAAACACTGAAATTAGCGCGGAGAGAACAAAAGGAACAGTAACGCATACTAATGCAATTTTGGAAACAGGGTAGTTAAATGATGTATTTTTTTTAAAACTTACTTTTGCGGGAGTGTTGTTGAGCGTGGAATACTTCATATTATAAGGACGGATTACGACTTCGAAAAATAGACATGATTGTATGAATGTGGACGAGGCAAAAGTGATATGTCAAGATAAAAACATTTGGAGGAGATTTTATGTGGTTAAATTTGCGTTTCTACATTTTGGGATAAAATCTAATGTTATGTATGTAATCTACAATATAATAGTATACTTTATTGATAATAAGTGGTTGTCCGCTTGCTCATCCGAAAATGTAATAGGGTCTGTGACCAAATTTGAATTTTTTTACTTATACAAAGTATAAGGAAGTATTGGAATCACGAAGTCGCTGATGAAATTTTTGCGGAAATACTTATTTTGATGTCCACTGAATTCATTAAGACCAATTTCTCAATGATAGCTGTGTGTCAGGTAAAAGATAAAAAAATGAAGAGCTGAAGTTGATTTTGAATGAAATTGAAGAACCGGAAGTTTACTGGACACAAAACAATAAATTCCATATTTTACAAAAATAGAATCAGCTGTGAGAAAAAGTTTCAAATGAAAGATGTTAGCAAAACTATTTGGATTATAAAATGTTATTTGCACTTTTCTTGTATGTACATGCTTCTAGTTTTGAGAAAAACTAAATTATTTATTTAAGAATATATTTCAATAATCTTAGTTACTATGGGAACAAAAACTAAAACATTTTTAATATCTATGTGTCAAACGTGTCAAATAATTGTGAAGTGTCAAAAATATGTGTCTGAAATATTATAATAGTAATATTTGTATTATTAGTTCGAAAGTTTTGAAGACTAGATATTAATTGATTTCTATTTAAAAATTAATTGAACAAAAAATTAAACAGGTTAACATATATATCAAATAATTGTCAAAATAAAGTCAAACGCAAGGAACAAGTCATACGTATTCAGTGTTTGTCATGATTGAAATAAATTTTTTGTACATTTTTTGGTAGAAAATAAAAAGTGGTTCTTTTTATTTAAATAGATTACCAAAATGAATATTATATATAATAAGTTAACTACGCAAAAATTTTGACTTTTCATTGTTCAATAAAATGTATTGAACTAGTAATTAATTGTATTGTACACTAAAATTGTTTCACTCCGAATTGGTGTCCGAATGAGTGATGTTATTTGTAAAACGCTAGCGCGAAGTCCCTCTTAGCATTTTGTAGAGTCTGGGATTGTTGGTTTGAACTGGCTTGGTGTGCCCTTCATTTATAATCAGCTGGGATAAGTTTACTTGAAGTAATAAAAGGACAAGATGACGACGGATTGCGTAAACAGTGCGGCAGATTAACCTGCTGTCAGGATGTTTTTGTCGGAAAGTAAATTGTTTTTTAATGAGTTCTGAAGAATGATATGAGGGAAATTCTAATTTGTTTTCGCGGAGGAAATTGAGTAATTATAAAAAAGCTGAGGATGAAGCTGTTTTAATCTTAGTTTTATACAGATTTTCCTGTAAAATGTAACGTAATTTTCACCAAACACTAACATTTCCATGGAGTTAAAATTTATAAAATAATTTCAGTTTATATTTGGGATTTAGTTTTAACATAAAGTACAATTAGTATTTCTCTGTCTAGACTCTAGAGGCAAATTATATTTTGCAGTGTAACTTATTGATAGCAGCCAACATTGAAATATAATAATATTCGAACGCTAACTAAGGTTGAAAATGCGAGTCAGGAGAGACAGTCAATTGTTGGACCATCTCTCATTGTTAGACAGTTTGCTTAAGAAGTTGATAAGAGAATATAAACAACTTAACATTAAGTGATTTTGAAATAAAAAGTTTAATCTAAAAATTAATTAATACATTAATAGATATTAACTATTATGTATGTGAACTTAAAGGAAATAATACACTGTTAAATTTTACTTTTCTGCTTCTGTAGAAATAAAACCCCATTATTTCAATTATGTCGATGAATTATACCTATAATTCACGACAGTGAATTATGATTAATAATTCACTCTTCTCGACCAATCACAGAGCCAGAAATCCATAATTCACGGTTATTTTAAAGACATGAAGTGGATCACCTAGCAACGGCCGTCTTTCAGTTGACATATAGTCAGTTGTCATTGAGTATTTTATGTTGACGTTTTTCAACGAATTTAGATCTTTTTCAAAAGTGATTTCCGAATTTACAAGAGTAGAAAAAGCATAGTATTATATTCGGGATTCTGGTCATTATTCACTCGGATGATTTCATCATAATTCCTCATATAATAATATATCTACTATTATTATTTTTGGACAAGTCTGTGTAACAAGTTTTACATAGGAACCATTTTACAAACAAGTGTTAAACAAAGAAGGGTGGCCTTACAACATTTATTCTCTCATAAAAACCTACAGGTTCGCGTTCCAGTATTACTATATTTTATTGGCATCCACCAACAAATTTTGGTGAATGATGAATTAAAATTTATTTAAAATATTTACTTGTCAAAAGTACTAGTATCTACTGAATAGTCGACACAAAGCGTTACTAGTGCAAAATATTTATTATAATTAATATTGATTGGCTGTAACATTAAAATCCTGCATTTTATATTGGTTTACTTTTGACAGATGACACATGTGATTATAGTCTTTAGTATTTGCCAGTCTACTGCACCTCCATTACTATAATTAAATTCCTCCAAACCAAGTGAATATCAGATATAATGATCCCCCAAGAAAATTAATTCCGAGGTGACAGGTACATTCCGAATTACGACATATGACATCAACACAAAACAATGTATGACGGCATTGGTGACGTCAGCGCGATGTGCATCTGTCACGTGCATACATAATCAGTGATCAGGATCAGGGCGAAGGGTGTGTTCGTATGTGATGATGTTGCCAGTGTGGAGTGTCGTTCGCATATCGCGTCAGGGGTGCATGATTTATAATTTGTCGGCTTGTGATCACGACGGGACGTAAATTAAATTTTAGTTTTTTATGTGTTTTTGAGTGGCGTGAGAAATGCATGCCAACTTGTGTCGTGTCTCTTTCCTGCTGATTTATGCCTTTCAAGTGCTGTAATTGTGTTAGTTTTTGTGTATGACTTGTTATGTTTTATAAATTTGTTGGAAATTGAGTAGATGAGAGCATATTGGTATTTAAATTGCTTTATCAGGTTCTTGGTGTAGAGTGCATTCGAAATGCAACAGATCTTAATTAATTTAATGTTGCTTGTATGTACATACATTGTCTACGTTCACCTGTTCATAGGTATTACCTCAAATCTTCAGTAACAAGTTACTCCTGTAAATTTTGGTTTCAATAGTACCAGTTCATTTCACTATTGTGTGTTGTGTTCAAAATCTAAATTGATTGTTTTGTTTATCAAATTCAATCCCAAAGCTACTCTCTGTTTACATTAAAACTGTTTAAAATTTGAAATTACATATTTCTTACGGTTGCACAAAAAATAGTGTACACCTTGTCCGTGAAATCCTTTATCGCCCTCGAGATTGTCCTGTCTTAGCCGCAAGCGGCCTCGGCAACAATTTTGCTCTACGCTAAAGCATGATTTCGCAGCCTTGGTATACAAATACCTATTGTGGAATATATTTAAGTTATAATGAGTACCGCAAAAATCATGAACCAACGATTGACGTACAACGGTATATTTCATTCCTGTGTCGCATTTTTAGACGAAAATTTTATTTGTTTCTTTCTTAAAAACAGTCAGGTCGTCTTGGTTTTAGTAAGCAAAAAGGAATAATAACAATGAATAATGATAGCAACCAATTTTGTTTTGTTGACAATTCTAACATTTAAAAAAAAATGAATGAGAAAAACGATATTGTGGATCAAGTCCAATTATAACAGTGCTTAGTAATAGCAATACTGTAAAATCCCAATTACCGAACTGGAACCAGTTTGGGAAACATGCAAACGTGATGCAGTATAAAATAAAAGTTATTTAGTTAAATGATATCTGTATCTGATTGCAATTTTCTTGGAACTGTCTCATACATAATATAAAAAAAGTGTAAAAATAATGAAAAAAGTAATAAAACTTCAAAAATATAAGTATCATGATAATGCGAAGAACTGAATTGATTTTGGTCGTAATTGCAAAACAGGAAGTGGAAGTTTACTTTACACAAAATAAGAAATTCAGTTTATTTTTAACATGAAATTAGCTGTACTAAAAAGTTTCAACTAAAAGATGTTATTAATAATAAATATTGTTTACATTTTTCTCGTATTTATTTAAAATTTAGAGAATACCCAATTAATTTGTTTAATATTTTAAAATATGACATGTGATAAATATTGATCATACTCTATCGGGCTTGGTATCAAATTAAAGGACTTAGGAGACTTGAACAAAAATGTCAAAACTTTACCCTGGAACGTCACATGCGCAGCATTCGCATAACTTCTAAGCTACCTCGTTGTAAATTCAGTTTCTATAATCCTCAAGCAAATATTCAATATGTAAAATCCCTAGATGTTTGTTCTCATAGTCCAAAATAAAAAAAAAAGTTAAGTAACAAATATTCTATAGGTAAAATCCCTAGAAATATTACATCCAGTTATGGGAAAGTAGTTTTTTTTAGGGTTTCCCAGATCCCAGTGTTAGGTTTGTGTAACTGTGAAAGTAGTATGAGTGTCCAAGGTTAATTTTGGATGATCGTTAATTGTATTTTATAGTAGTTAATTAATTCATGTTTCAACAACATGTAACTTATTATTTGGGAGTTAATTTTACGAATCGATGGAGTTGAATTGTTTATTTTCCCGTTCCCAAGTCAACTTCTCGGCAATCGTTGTAGGGTAGGAAAATAAATATAGCAGTAGTATACTAGATGAAGTACAATATGCATTATATTTATTTCAGGGTTTCTGAATATTGATTCTTTCAATAAATATTTACCCAGCACGTACTTATAAATACATTCCATAAGCTATCAATCTCCTTCAAATATTTCTATTCTAGCCCATCATTTTCGCCTTGTCCACATACATGCAAGCACATCTATTCCTCACGCAACAAACCTACCCGTATATTCATTGAATGTCCATACAATCCATTTGCAAATACCAAATATATCCCTCCAAACTTCAAGAAAGAAGACACGATATAAACTCTTAGTTGTGGACAACTTAGCATTGGCTCAAACCACTCAAGCATTCTCGTATATCAACACTGCGTTGTAAACACAGTATTCAGAACGTTAATTGGACACACGACGGCCGGCTAAATTACTATTTAATCCAGGTCACGATGGCTGGTTACTGATCGCTTAAATTAATCGCAAGTTCATCGATACCTCTAATTTAATTGAAATATATCCGCGCGTTCGTTTATCATCTGTTGTTGGTTTGCAATGTTTAGATCTTGCCTCGGCGTTCGCCATTCGATGCTCGTGTTAATTACAATTCGTATGCTGCGGTCGCACACTGCATTTATCATCGAGACACTGGATTGTAATATCTGATTCCTGAATGGATATTACGTAATTGTAGCAGTGCATGGTAATATGATGATTGAATGTTCAACCTTGATGATTAAATTATGTTTGGGGTGAAGAGAGGCGAGTGACAATCGAAATTTTAGTCGCAAGCCTTTGAATTACTCCTGTCATAATTTGAGGCAACGTTTTACACGCCATTGTATTCTTTTGGAAAAGCATACAAAATATAAAATTACATTTGTAACTATTTCGTTCATTTCACATAAGTTCATCTTTGTCCTACCAAAACTACGTCACCTGTCCTTTCTCGTAATGTTTAAAATTTAATTTCTTGTTAACTACAAATAACTCATCGATATAAAAAATTCGAGTGTATTATTTTCTTGTTTAGAATAATATGTAATAAATCAAATCTGTCACAGTCTCAATTCAGGTAGAGTTAAGTAAAGTAGGAAATTTATATTTCTTCTTGTTTTGTTACACAATGAAAATAAATCTTTTGTAGTCGGGCTTTTGATGGAAACTTTAACAGTTCTTATCTACAGAAACACCCAAAAGACTTTCTTTCTCTAAAAAGAACAGGCCGTAGTTGTCGATAACTAGGTATTTATCTGTGAAATAAATTCTTTGTTATTTCACTACGAAATGAAAGTAAATTTATGCAATTGCTTAATGCGTACAACTTAACATTTTAAAACTACTTCTGATAAGAAAAATCTCATAAGGACAAGCGATTTCAAATAATGTATTTATAAAAACATAATCGATAAGGTGATAAAATGCAAATATGTACAACAAACTGACAAACGATTCAACCGCCATCTGTCAGTTGTGCGTAAATCGCTATAAGCTTCGGAATCCTATTACAAGTGTCAATTTAAATAATGATAAAATACGCAATGTTTGTGTTATTATAGCTGTGTGTTTGTGTTTGTTAATGCATTGTGTGGATGTGTCGGTGACGGCGTGGGCGGATGTACACATAAATCTTGTTTTGGCTTCAAGTTGTGTGAAAATACAGGTGCCCTGACGAATAAAATTTGTGTAACTATTATAATATTTTATCGTTTTTATGTTTTGCTTTGACATTTTTTTGGATGTACGATTTGTTCTATGCTGTAAAGAATGTTTACATCTAGTACCTACATGACATGTATGTTTTATTATCATGTAAATAATGACAAGAGTTTTTGTGTTCAATTGATTGTTGGATTGGTCATTGTACGTTTTTGTTTCTTGTATTGTTTCGAAATGATTTGTTACCATGACTAACATTCTCGATTATTGTATAGCAAATATTCAAATTCATTGTTGTTATTTGTCTGGCATTATGTAATAATATTTGGAAGAATGTTATTTATTAATTGTTTAGTACTAAACAACATGTTCCTGTAGGTAAAACAAAGGAGGATTAATGAATAGAACAGCGTTGTTTTAGACTATGTAACGTCATATTTTAACCATGGTATGGTCTCTATAATGACTAGAGAATAACGGAAAATATTTTCACAATTACACAATATACATATATAAATAAAATTAAATA
This sequence comes from Poecilus cupreus, assembly GCA_963942605.1. NCBI lineage: Eukaryota > Metazoa > Arthropoda > Insecta > Coleoptera > Carabidae > Poecilus > Poecilus cupreus. The sequence continues at coordinate 34,796,793 of OZ012714.1, forward strand.
AATTTTTGAACGAATCAGGAAAAATTATATCGAATTACTTATTGTAATGTGACCAACATAATCTCAATGCCGTTGTATGTGTGGATGGCAGGATGTGTGAATGGTACTGGTACTCCATTCGTAACTAGAAATGAGCAACAAAAGTTGATAATTATAAGTTTGATGACAATATGTAGAGCTGATTAAATTTTAGTCGTAATTTCAAAAACGGGTGTACAAAACAATGGAAATAGCTTCAAAAATGTTAGCATTAATATTCTAAATAGAAACGTTTATAATTTTCTTCTATCTGCTTCTATTTTTAAGAAATATTAAATTGATATTTGTTTAATAATATAATAGCTTTGTGCATGGTAACGCTTCGAACTGTTGATCATGAGATCTTCTGTTCGAATCCCACAACCCACAACTAACATTTGTATCGTTTACTTAGATCTGCGAGGGTCACACTCAAAATGGATAAATGACGGATTGATATATTTATTTATTCAATTAATAATATTTCACCGGTTCACTCGATAACGCAAGTTAAGCAAGGCTGCCCGCGGTTAGTAGTTGGATGGGTGATCGCTTTGCGAAAACCCATACCAACGAACAGTGCGTGTTGTTGTCATACTACCGAAAACAAGGAACCGATGCGGCATATAACCTCAATAGTTGCTCCGTGGTATCCCATTGGACAGTGGATTATGTGATCCACAGTTCGAATCCCATCATCAACAGTTGTCGTTACAACTGTACGTCTGTGGTTCCCCTTTCCACTAATATTTTTGGTGGTAATAGCATTTCACACCCACAGTTACCATTTTAACTTTACCTCCACATTCAATATTGGTGAATAGTGTGATGATATATATTTTTAGTTATTTATCGTAGTTTACATAATCCACATGTCGCTTTCTATACACTGTTTTGTGTCTCTGGAAATAAATATCTTTATTATTATTATTATTATGTCGTCAAAAATATCTTAAGTGTAATTATTAAATAGTTATATTAAAATTTATGCTACAAAAGATCATATAAGATTTTTCTTATATTATTTAATAGGTAAATAATGATAATTAGAAAAACAAAAAATGGACTAGCAATCAAATAATTTATTGAAAAACTATGCCGACGTTTCGACAGCAACGGCTATCATCTTCAGGGCTAAGTTAAGGTTGAAAAACAATTAAATAAACCTAAACTTAGCCCTGAAGATGACAGCCGTTGCTGTCGAAACGTCGGTATAGTTTTTCAATAAATTATTTGACTGCTAGTCCGTTTTTTGTTTTTCCAATTTCCTACATCAGTCGATCATCGTATCCTTTCATCAAATAATGATAATGTCGATTGAATGAGGTATGTTTGTATTTCCAAAGTTAGTAGATGATAAGTGACACGAGTATTTTGTAGTGAAAGGCCTGCGTGGTTTGAATTCAAATTTATTTTTCTTATTTCTCCCTTTCAATGAGTGATAAATAATCTCCCAAAATTTCTGACATGTTCTTTTTACAAATGGACCATCACAGTGGGTTCTCCATTCGATACAATTTCTCTCCCCACATTTCTTCCATAATCTATAACAATAAAAATAAAATGTCACTGCCCCAGTTTTATAAAACATCCTGCATAACAAATTACTCTCTTCCATATAACGTTATTCTTCAAATATCTTTTATACCTCCCTTTATATCTGTTTCCTTTCTCGGCTGTTAAATAAACCAGGCAAAAAACTCACTCTATCAGCTTTAGTAAAAACTTGTCTTGTTTGAATTGGTATAAATATTTACCAAGTAGATAACACGGGCTTTCTACGGCTAGGGATCAGACTAGCTGGAATCACTTTCAGTTCTCATGACTCGTTCGGGGTATTTCGTTTTGTTGGTTCAGCCTAGTTACACTAATTTATCAAAGCTGAGATTTAAAGATAAGGCAGCTTCTAGCTTAACGAGGATATAAATGTACTCGTAATTTTCACCTACACGGTGATATTCTAACCCGTTGTTTAGGAAGAGCATTGACGGAAGAGAAAAACTGTGTAGGCGGCAGCTTGTTAGAGGCTTTTTCCTTTTAGTCTTTTTGGGAGTTGTTGCATTCTTTAGATTATTTTTTATTGTTATTAACTGTGATGTAATTAGTGCTTGACGTGTGAAATAAACTCTGTTCCTTTACAGACTAAATTTATACCTTCTACATATCTAATTTTAATTGGATTTGTGCATTAACTGTTTTATTATTACCAGATGGACTTTGAAACATGTTGTTATTTTTTTGAAATGTATTGAAAGTAAATAAGTATTTTCCCGATTTTCAGTTGTGGCTTTTCGAGGGTTCGATAACTGACACGTTAAATGAGGTTACAAGATAAACACATTACCTGTAGGGGTGAAAATGAAGGGTAAAAATGAATGCGCTCAGCGAAATTGTGACAAATATTTTGTTTCACGATTTCATCAAACGTTGCACACCATATTTTGTTTTGTTTCCCCTTGTACCATTTATTCCGAATTTATTTCTCTATTTTCTGTGGATATTTGCTGTAAAATGAGCGCCGTTCACAAGAGTGCCAACTCAATAATAATCGTATACTTTTACTTAAATAATTTTATATAATATTTTAAATGCGAAATTAGGTTTTTTTTTCGTAAGCTTGTCATGATTAATTATCAGTTTTGGAAAAAAATTAATCTCGATTGAAAGTGAAGTTATTAAGTTATCACTTAGTACAAAAAATTCATAGGGAATATGTTTCTTCAACTTAGAAGTACATTTCTCTAAAAATATAATACTTCGTTATATTGTTTAGCAAAATGTAACTTACCCCTGTGGTTTCCCTTTTACTAACATCTTTGGGGACTGTAACTTGACGGTTGATAACCGCACTTCATATTCAGAGTGCCACACCCACAGTAGATAATAGGCGAGAGTTATTTATTTTTTATTTATTTATTCATGATAAGCGTAAAGTCCGAAATCGGATAATATCTATATTATCCGCATAAGGTTGACATTATCCAAAACACGTGTATAAAGTTCAGTAATAATATATGGAAATCTGTTATTTATGACTTTATTCGGATAGTATTAAGTTTATCCACTTATACTTGTTTAATGTCGTCTTATGACAGTTCAAAAGTCGTTACAAACATAAAAAATATGATTTTAACTGTAAGTTTCAATTAATCGCATAACGAGTGTTATTTAGCTATAAATTTTAAATATATTAAGAAATGATTACCTATTAAATAAAAATTTGTAAAATACATGGTTAATAAACTGATGATAATATTTATAATTCTGAATGTGAAAATAACTCCTGTATTTTGAGGATTTTATCATCATTTCTCTGTTCATTATTAATATCCTCCCTGGGGTCACACATGCCATTGTTTATACAATTAGTTTCCCTCCATATTTTGGCGGGAACTTAATTTACCTTCATCTTTTTGAGGGAGTTTTTTTGGGAATGAAATCACATATTGTTTTGAGTTTTAAATTATAGCGACTCATAAATTATTTTGTATAATTAACAGGTACTCTTTATCATTAACTAGTCATTAATGGTTAATGTTAACCTTATCCGGACGAAGTCGGTATTGGTACAGTTTTTCATATAATTTCAACATTATCCACGTATTTTGTATAATTATCCATATTTCATAATTGGGGTAAATAGCTCTGTGGTAACGCATCGGACTGTGGATCGTGAGATCGTCAGTTCGAATCCCACTGCCGACAGTTACCAATTTAAATTTACCCCTATGGTTCCCCCTCCACTAAAATCTTTGGGGATTGTGATTTGACGGCTGGTAACCGCACTTCATACGAAAAAATATATCACTTACCGAGATCTGCGTAAGCAGAGTGCCACACCCATAATGGGTAAAAGGCGTGATGATATATTTATTTATTTATCCATATTTTGGAATTTACCTGTAACACACACAAACCATAACGTTATATCCTACACAGTTAGTAGCACAGTCGTCCAAAAATCAATATCCACCAAAACGTTCCTATCCTGGCACACCACTTTCGCCTAGTCCACATTCACACATCATACACAGACCTGTTTACTCTTGATATCATTCGTTCGCGCATTTTATATTATTTATTATTTCAGTTGCGAGACGAATAGTTTGAAATCCAAGCAAACATCCCAATTAATTTATTTTTAGAGATAGAAAGTTCGTGCATTCATCTCTGAATAAAGAAAAGTTTTGTTCTTTTTGCTCCAGTTTGGCGCATCTGCAATAAATGGCCGGCGCCGATAAGCAAGCAAACGCTCTGGGCGGTAAAAAATGCGAGACGGGCGAAATTCCACAGTTTACAAGAACCATATGTTAGTTCATTGCGGCGTCTTTCAAACTGTTAAATGCTCATTCTGCATTCTCTGCATTTCTGTTCTTGGTAATCAGATCTCTGATCGATCAGTCAATTACCCCGCACATGTGATGTTTTGTACACGCATAGTTTCTTCAGTTTACAATAATTGTTTTAATTAAGAGTTTCAGTTGAAGTGTGACCCTAAATAAGGAAATGGTCAATTAATTAACACAGAAGTTTTCAATGCCGCCTTTTTAATTACAGGACCGTTAAAAATGAACGTGATGTTTAGGACTGTGATGTCATTCGAACACTTATATACTTATATAGAAGACTATTCAATCTTTATTTTTAGATGATAGGAACGATGATCGACTGTTATATGTTATAAATTTTTCGGACTACAGTCTAAATTTATAAAAATCCTAAAAATCCGACGTTTTGGTCATGACTTTGCCCTTCTTCAGAGAAAATTTAGAGTCTTGAAATATTATATGTTACTTTAATTTGTGATAAATCTATTTTTCCTCTGAAGGTCATAGTCATGACCAGACCGAAACGTCGGATTTTAATAAATTTAGACTGCAGTCCGCAAATGATTTTAATTTATTTTTATATTTAGAAAAAAATATTAGAAAATCTCAAAAATTTCACTATTGTTGGACTGTAGGTCGTGATATATTTCAAGGGGCCGTGAATTGACGGAATAGCACGCGAAAAATATATCATACGTTGAGATCTGCTATACACAGAGTGCCACAATTGGAAATGGCGTGATGATATACAACTCACCCGTATTACATTTTTCGATTAATGTTTTCTAAAAGTTTAAATAAAAACTAAAACACGGAAAGTTTGCATTGTGTTTTACATTTTTTAAAGGTGCGTTAATGGAGGGTTATACAGAAGCAAATTTTCGTGCTGCCATCTATTGATGTTTTCATTGAACTACGATGAAATTCACATGGGCGAAACACAAACAAAACGCTGTCAAAATGACAGTTCTTAAAATGATGCTAAATATGAAAAATAAAGTTTGTGTATGGTTTGTGCATAGTTACTCCCTTTATTACTATAAAGAATATATGACAAGTGTTAAATTTATTAAGTTACCTAAATAATAAACTTCAAAAATAAAAACATAACCTTGTTAAAACACCATCTCAAACGTCAAAACATGGATGTTTGTGTTATGAACTTCCATCTCAACTTTTACCTCATCTATCTCTTTCTTGCCTGTGACGTCAAAATCATAACCCTCCATTCTAATAATAATAGTATTCCGTTGCTAGGAATATCTTTCTATCAGCTCCGTTTTATCCTAAATCGAAGAAACATTAAAAAAAATACGAAATAATCCTGCAGGAACTATTGAAAAATTGCGTTACAAACTCCAAGTAATTTAGGATTCTTTCTCCATAAGAGACTACCAAAAACTTGTGAGTCCTGGGTCCTAAGCAGTTTTAATAAATATACAGTGGTAAATTAGATAAAACAAACTCACGTTATACAACAGAAACAATAAGTTTAGCAGCTATATAGTTTATTTTTTAAGATTTATTTAATATTAAATGTTCGTAAATATATTAGAAATTAACCGTACATTTATTAAATATAAGATACACAGCATTATACATGTCTTACAACTTTCAAAACGAAAAATTTGAAACGAGTGAACTCATATAATTGGACTTATTAATTGATTTGACTATTTTACAAAATATTTGGCAAACGAAACAGAAATGTTGCATCTGCGCCACCAAGGGCGATATGTGCAATATTATATTCCGTTCAATTTCAATGTTATTAATTGTGCTATTAATATTACTTAGTAGCAGATTTTGTTCTTATCTCTAACCGGGTTGACGTTCATACTTATTAAATTGCAGTTTTCCTTGTTAATGCCTATTATTATTATTACCATTATGTAGTTATCTAATAAAATAAAATAATTTATTGAATATATTAAAAGTAAAATATACATTTATGAATATTTTAAAGTATAAATACTTAATAATTTAGATTAATGGAACTCGTATGCATTTAGCGCTTTAAAGCGAGTCTCGTGAGCACTATAATTAAATGCTTATTAAACCCACTACACTCGTTAGATAACCATCACACTTTAAAATGTATAAATACTTGATAGAACCGTTTGAGACTCACATACAAGTGTTTAATTATATACTCAGCCGAAAACGAGTAGTGTATGTGTTGAATATCATTCATTAAATATTTCATAAGCTAAGCTAGACTTAAGAATATTTATTATTATATCATTAATTTTAAGAGATATTAATCGGTATGAGAATAACAATATTTAAGTTTTTTTTATAGATGCCTTCGTAATTTTTTTATTGCTTAATTTTTAACAGCTTCAATTTTGGTCAAATCGACTATTCATTTCTTCAATTTATGAAAATAATACAGAAACATTAAATTAAATTTAAAGGATGTATAGAAACACTTCGAAACTTATTTATAAAATTATAAGTAGAATTTATCGAATGATGCATGATACATTTTCAGAAAATTTACCAAACTTTTTGCTAAATACTTCAAATTGCTTAGTAAATAATCGTGTTTAGTTTCTTAATTGTTATGAAATTTGCAGAAAATACACCTAATATTCTCAGCTTATTGAATAGTTTTTTTTTCGTGTATCAGTCAAGAAAGGAAAACAATAAAATACATGAATAAACAACAATTATTTGCCTATGTCTGGATCTAAAACTGCCAGTTGCATTTACAGAAAAGTTCATACTTCATTCTATTTAAAAATAAACCCAGAAAATGTAATCATTTTGTCTAGCAGTTAAGTCAAACAGAGCTGATAATATCATGCATCTGTTTAATTAGAATGTATAAGTTTAACCATTGGATTAACTGTTGGGTTTGTGTTATTTTATCTACAAAAGCGTAGAATTAATTTTCATATCAACTGGGAAAAGTTTAATCCAGTCCAGAGATAACTTTTAAAGATTTAACTTCCATAAATATTAGTTCACTTTATTAATATTAATTGAAGCAACTTTGTTCATGAGTACATCCTTGAAGTTTTCTTACATTAGCACTTGGAAACTTTGCGCAGTTTGCTCCCTACATTTTGTTTCGCCTGAAAACAAAACAACAAAACCAACCCACAAACTCAGATTGTACATTTGGCCCAATCGAAATAAATACAAATTCGTAAACGTAAAAAGTATAACCGATAGCCTGGAGTCTTGCCCAACATCGCAATCGGAGCACATGCACCATCCCACGAAACTTTCAACTGTTAAAAACAAGTGGAATTAGGGGTCTCTCGAACTTTGTCGTGATATAGGTTATCCACTTGGCGAAATTGGATTAAGTTTTCCGTAGTTGTGGGCACGCCCGCTAGAGGGACACGCGACGCGCTGCGCGCCAAATTTAATAAGTTTTCAGTGTCGCCGGCTCTCTGTCAGCTGCAAAATATTATTACAATGGGGTGATAATATAATCCCAAAGTTGCGGAACGAATTTAATGGTCCTAAAATCTTTTGTTTTCCACGGATCTAATGAAGTTCCTATGTCGCCTTTAGCCTCTTCTGCCGCTTGGGTTAATCAATCTTAATTGCATTACAATGAGGAGCTCAGATGGAATATGTTGCTGCGTGCATACTTTGTTTACTTATTTAATGAGTGTGTTTATGTGTACAAGTTATGTATTTTAGTGTAATTATAGTACGTAGTAAAAAGTGTTATCGTGATATATTTGTTTGACCTTCATTGAATTGGAGCGCAAGTGCTTTCGAAGTCTAGAGCAATTATACTAACTTAAACGAATTACTGTAATAACTAATAAGTGCTTCAAACTTACATGAACTGTAATTAGTAACTGGGAAAATTGCTGTAGTTTTCCTAAACAATTCTATAAGAACGATGTGCCATTATTTTCCTGTGGTAGAAAACCAAACACGCCCAGACACATAAGGAAAAAATGAGTTTCTAGTTTACATTTGATTCATATGTCTTTCGCTGTTGTTTTTCTGTTATTTTAACACCTACTCATTGAATTGTGTCAATTGTGGTATATATCGATTTGACAGTTTTGATAGCAGTGATAGCTCTCAAATTCTACAACAATAAGAAATGAGAGTTTTGATTATTGTAATTAATATTATTTCTAACAAAGAACCTTTACTTTATACATACAGTTAATATCAAGAAACATAAAGAACTATACAATACTTATTATACTACTCTAATACCTATATGATGAGAATATTTTAAAGACTATTTACTTTAAAATAATACACAGGTAACGACTATAGCTTTGTGGTAACGCTTCATAATATATTTTTTGCCGATTGACATTAAAAGTGCAATTTTTTTGACGGCTATTTACTTTCTTAATCCTTGAATCCTTTCTACTTTTCGATGTAACTAACAGTCCGTAAAATGTTACATTTACTGCTTAGTAATGACTCAACAAACGCATAGAAATTGTTCAAGAAACACATAACAACATATGTTTATGGCGATAACTTTTGATTAGGTATTAAAAGTAAACTAAATTAATATTAATTATAATATCAGCAAAAAAATAATGTGTTTAACACGGCATCAAACACAGATTTACAGCTTCGGCAGCATTCATTGCTTCGCCACTTTAAAGAAGTTGAAACCTCTGCTGTAAATCTGCTGTTTTAGTGCCTAGTTAAACATAAAATTATAGTTCGTTTCACATAACCTGGCTTGTTGCCACTGATAACTATGAGGGCCGTAATTTGACAGTAGGTAATCGTAATTCACGCATATATCATATATTGAGATTTGTTGTTAGCAGAGTGCTACATCTTTGTATAATATATTTATATTTAATATGTAGCATCTGATATGTATCTTATTAAAATACTTTCATCATGATATAATATTTAATTTCCATTTTGTTATGGTAGAATAACTTCTTGGAATGTACTAGACAAACATCATCTATTCCACTATACCTATTACCTACGTATTTATTTTCTTTTACAAAACTACCATTATATTTCTATTATTAAATATAAGTTTATGTATCAAAATCTTTAAAATCAATTGAGTCATATTTTAAATCTCGTAAATGTAATCACAAGGATTTTCTAGCTCAATTATTTTAATAAATTAAAAAGATGACAATTTAAATAATATTTGTCACATAAATATTCTATTTTATTGTAATAATAATAATAAAATAAGTAAAAAAATATATGCTTACAATTATTCACAATCTATACTGTTTTAAATCCAGCAGCACCACTACAAAGACGTCACAAGATTAAAAAAAAAATCATAGTGGCTTAATGAATAACAATTAAGAATTTTTAAAAGTGTAGATAGTCTTCAATTAAAAAAAAAACGGTGAAAGACCTCATCGACTTTATTTCAAAGATATCTATGGTATCTGTTGCACGTCTATTAAGGAAGTCCCCGCAACAAAACAATCGAAAATCAACAAAATACACAAACTAGCTATTGTTAACCAAGCTCGCCCTCGTCTGCAATCAGACAAAACGTAATACGTGGTCGATCAACAAACAAAAACATCCATAGCCACCCGTATTAAATATTGACCCAATCAATTGACTATCTGTCGGGGTGCGATGTCTCCTTGATTACTCCATTGATATTCTACGTTACCCCAGAGGGGTGCAGCGGGTAGTCACGTGTCGCACACACCCTGGAATGCAGGGGGTTGAGTGATTATTATGGGGTGCTTCCCTTCATCCCCTGAAAGAGGAAATCTTCCACGCTGAGTCAGACTGTCTGGTGACCGGCTGTGGATCTGTGGAAAATGTCATCTGGTAATTGCAATTTGGAGATGATGGTGTTGAAATTGATATTGATGGGAGTGTTAATGGATACTCTGTTCATATTTTAGGGGTTTTAATTTTATTTATTAATGTTGTGTCAACGAGGTGTCAGACGCTCAAGAACTACGGGGTGGGAAGCTTGACTGATGGTTTTAAATATTCCTATTTATAACTTTTAACAGATTGAATATTAGGGCTACATAAAAGTTATATTCAATACTTTGAAGAAACCCTTCTTTGTAATTATATAGACAGGCGAGTTTACAAAACATTTTGGAACATCGAACTTACTAAGTTTTATTGCTATATTTTAGTTAATTAAGCTACAAGAAAGTAAGTACATTATGAATTCAGTTCATGTTACCTTCCAAGAATCTTTGTAGTATGTATGTCACACTTTATTCTTGTCTTTCGGTTTAGAATCTATATAAGAAAAACATATATAAATACAAATAAGTATAATTCTATTTACCTTGTATTTTCCAAACTGTTCTTGAGTCTCCTTCATTTAGTAAATAAATCTCATTTCTTCTTTTCCTTTCTGTCTCTCTACAATTCATTCTTAGATGTTCCAACTCCTCTCTTCTGCTACTTGTTAGTTCTTTCTTCGTTCCGCATTGAAATCTTACTAAAGTCGTTTCGCCTACTTCTCCTAATTAATACCAAGTTCCTTTGGCATGTGTCGTTTTGTATGTTCATGTTTCTATTTTTTAGTATTTCTGTTAGCGATTCTTCATTTTGTCTTTTCCTTTCAACTTCAATTATGTGTGTACTACTATATATTTAATACTTTATTCTTGTCCTTCGACATACATAAGAAAAACGTATAAAATTAAACAGTATACAGATTATAACAATAATTCTATTCGCCTCTTTTTTTTCTTGCAATTTTTCCATCCAAACTTTTTATTATTTCTTTTTTAGTAAATAAATTTCGTATTTTATTTTCCTGTCTATCTCTCTTCAATACGGTCTAAGATGTTCTAATGTTTTTCTTCTCTGTCACGTAATTTACAACTTCTCTCTTTTGCTGATAACCTGTACATATTACTTCTTTCTTCGTTTCCACCTCGAAATCTTACTATAGTTGTAGCGTCTACTACTCTACATAGCTGAATCTCAAACTCACTGTTTTTTATTTTCAGTTACTGTATATTTATAATTCGTAATAGATATAATAATATTTAATACAAGAACTAGTTTTTATTAAATATTTTGCTGAAATGCTTATGATTTAATAAGTTATTACTATTACTGCAATTCAATTTATAAAAGTATCTGATGTTAAGATCTTAAAAAGATGAATACAAATATGTAAAAAAAATATATTTACATATTATAAACGGTTGAACGCACTTTGGTAAATGCATTGTTTTATTTCCTTGTATCTTTTGTTATATTGGATTTGTTTTTGGATATATAAGTATCTGTTTTTAGTACTTTTATCACCGATCATAATGTCTTTCCTTTTAACTACAAGAAGGTTTGTAGTGCTTACATTCCATGTTGCATATTATATTGTTCTCACTACCGAAAGCAATTCGATTTGATTGATTTGTTTACCATCAACCTTCTAAGATTAGCTATGCCCTATGCCCTATGCCTATTGCTATGCAACTGAAAAGCTGTAGTAAAGATATTAAAAATATACAGAGGAATAATGGTAACCAAATTGACAAATTTTATTATGGCTGGAATTTGTATTTGCATTAATGTTAGCAGAGAAAATTTCTATATTTAATGATGCATAATTTTTCATTAAAAGATTATTCGGACGATAGCACACGTTTCATTTCGTACTACTTTTCGTTTTCTCTATGTTTAATTAAACATTTCGCAATATAGATTTGAAAATTCTAGTTCAGCAAAAATTTTCCACTAAGATATAATTTTAAAAGTCCAATTTGTTCCTTGAACGAACAGATGATAATATCTATTAAAATATACTTACAATGTCGCGAATACTGCTTCAATGGGGTTGATTGATCAAAAAGTTTGTTCATATAAAAGTCAATTAAGTTGACAAAGTTCTTTCCGATATTAAATAACTCCTACAACTCTTATAAATCACAGTTATAGAGCAAATTTCTCAATACATTCTTCGGAAATCTATATTACTACAATCTAAACCGCAATAAGAAAAAATACCTTCGGCGTAGGTGCTCTGTAAATGTCAAGAGTTAACTCCGAAAGTCCAGAACCCTAATAAATAACATCTATTGTAGTGAACTGTTAATTTCTCCAAAGCGTCGCATTTTTCAGACCACCAAGCGAAAACAAAACCTGAGACTTCTTCCAAAAGAACAAAGAAATGCGATTTCTTGGGCTACTTCTCACTTCGACCATTGCCATTTCCACCGCCATGAAAAGTTGTTCTCATTTCGAACAGTAACTGATCATCAGTTATATATTTAATATCTTTTGTACGTTTTATATTAAAGGAGCAGTAGATAATCTTTAAATTGCATAATTCGGCTTATATCCTGAACATTTCATTCGGCTTTATGTACTTTGTAATTTATATAGAAATATCTAATAGTTTTTCTAAATATAGTAAAATTATTTCAAATAAACAGCCAAATCAATACGCAAATTGTTTAGAATTAAGTTAAATAGTGAAGGGGCAACCACAGAGGTAAAGTTAAAATGGAAACTGTCGGCTATGGGATTCGAACTGAGGATCTCATGATTTACTACATTAGAAGTTAAAACATTAATTTTTTTTTTTTCACGACCGGGAGAGAAACTCGATTTCTATATTAAAATCATGACAGAAACTGCCAATTTCATATTTACAGGAGATTTTTGTACTTTCTCTTGACGGTTGGTAACCGCAATTCTAACGTAAAATATATCATATATCGAGATCTGCGTGAGCAGAGTGCCACATCCATAATGGGTAAAAGGCGTGATAATATATTTTTTTTACTTTACGTGAGGGAAAGTGCACAAATAATGTGAAAATTGAACAAAATTAAACAAATCAAAAGTAACTATCATCAATTATATTGCAATTCAAATAATTTTGTAATAAATAAAAACCATCATAAATATTGGGGTCGTGAAAATAATAAAGACCGCAGGAGAGAAGTGTATTTTTCCCTTTGTTGTATGTAGCTCTCGTCTACTGCTCGTGCTTCAATTTACTCCGCGGAAAAATACATACAATTCTCTCCCTTAATGTATAATATAGGTACTATTATCTCCCGCCACTTCCTGTAGGGGAGGTATAGGAATCATTCTAAAAATTCGGTAATGAGTTTTCAATGGATAAGCATGTAGAATATGAGTTTAATATTTTCGCGGTAGTGTCTGTGTCTATGTGTGGATGGATTGATGAATGTGTTACAGGTTCTTAAAGAATGTTGAACAGAAAATTTTTATGTTTTGTATTTTATATTTTTATTTCCTTATTAAGAGCTGATTAGTTTTTGGTGTTAATCCAATAACCAGAAGTGGTAATTTACGTTAAGTTCTATCAGGCTATTTTGAAATATTTCAGTAAATTATAGCTTTAGGCAATTTTTGTTGTTAGATTAATAAAATATTTTCCTTTCGGGCAGTTTTATGGTTGATAGTTGCTTATTGGTGTATAATTTAATAAAAAGTCTACGACGGAAGATAATGTGTTGGCCACCAGACTTTTGAATAAATACCCTTTATTTTGGGGCTAAATATCATGTGAACTTCAATTCGAACCCCACAGCTAACAGGTGCCATTTTACTTTACCCCTATATTTCCGCCTCCACTAATTTTTCGGGGACACGTGACTTGCTCACATCGAGATCTTCGAAAGAAGAGTGGTACATCCAAAATGAGTAAATATTTGCTTAATTGTAAATTAAAAAGTTCTCGGAAATGAGATCAAATTTCAAGTGTTCCGATTCCGGAATGGCAAAAATGGCAAACACCATTCCTTCTTCGTTAGGCTCGGTTGTTTTGCCGGTCTTTATTCCCCTATTACCAATAGCGGTCGCGCATCAATCAGTGTCTTCTAGATCGCGAGTCGCGAGTTCTCTTACCGGAAACCGGCAGGAGGATATCCGCTCACATCGCGAACAATGCGCCACGCAAGTTTGATCCTTGTAAGGATTCGAGTGCGACTGAGGAAGTAGAGATGAGACGAGATAAGCGATGGGGCAGGAATACGAAAGTGCGAAGTGATCTGTGTGCGTTATTCGCACGTTGGAGAATTAGCGAGATTGCCCGATTGCCGGAGGGTGCTTTTGATGCGTGATTTACGGAAGAGGTTTGAGGATTATTTTCCTGTGTACACACTACGGTAGATAATTAGCACTAGAGTAGTGGCCCGAAAAGATTTTTTTTTGTGTCGTTAGATGAAGAATATTAGGTTTGTTCCAAGTGGTTATTTCTGACAAGTTTGTGACCTGTTTGTGACAATTTCACTGCGCCTGCGAAAAATGTAAACAAGATACCTTTGAAACATAAGCGTCATTTCTTTTTTGTAGCGAAAAATGTATGAATTTCTGTATTTATATTTAAGGTTAGCTGTCAAAACAAAAAATTAGCATGCACATGCGCTTCATTCCATTCGTCGTTCCAGTCTAGTTAACAGATAACCACTTGGCACAAACCTATTATATTATTATTGAGAGCCTACGGCTCATGACTCGTGAATAATGACCATAATCCCGAATATAATACTATACTTTTTCTACTTCCGTAAATTCGGAAATCACTTTTGAAAATGATCGAAATTCGTTGAAAACACACAATGAAAAACGTCAACATAAAAATAAAAATACATAATGACAACTGACTACATGTTAACTGTCAGACGATCGTTCCTAGGTGATCCACATCACGTCTTTAAAATAACAGTGAATTATAGATTTCTCGCTCTGTGATTGGCCGAGAAGAGTGAATTATGAAATAATAATTCACTGTCGTGAATAATGGGTACAGTGATTCATCGAAAAAAATTAAATAATGGAGATATATTTATAAAGGAGTAGAATATAATTATTTGTATGACTAGTCCAGAAAATGCAATTTTGTGAACGCGAATATATAATTACGCATACTCGGAAAACAGTTTCTGGACGTGTGATACTCATTATTTTTCCTATTTCACGTACACAAAGTCAATTTTGTGACACTGTTTTTCTCAAAAACAATGCTACAAAATTGAATTTTGTGCAATTGTTTTTGGGGAATTTATTATTTGTAAAATTAACAGTCTGTCAAACTTGGGGCTGTCATTGATCACGTAAAATTATTGAATCGGAGCCCCTGCATCGGGGTTGCGGCCTTGGACTCGATAGGCCCCGCGGTCAAAGCCCCTTGCTGACCAGAGGTATATTAAACATGCCGTACAATTTTATTTTATTTTTATTGAATTTATGAACGTGAAATAGGAAAAGTAGTATGAACAACTCGTGTCACAATGCCTAATTGTAATACTCGTATTTTGCGTAACTCGCCTACGGCTCGTTTACGCAAACTATACTCGTATTACAAAAACGGTCATTGTAACACTAGTTGTTCAATATACTATTTCGTGACGATTTTGTCATAAAGTTATTAAATGAAATTACTGATTTGTTTGTCAAATAGGTTGGTTACATCAGATCATTCGTAAACAAGGACACGAGGGGTTTATAAATATAAACAATTCATTTATTCTGTTTAAAAAAATCTGTGACATTTATTTACTGGTTATGCACTGCAACTGAAAATTTAATTATTATTTAATTACTTACATATGAGCTTGCAATTAACAATTTAGCTCTAAAATTGATGGAAATCTGTAACCTACATGCACTCAAATACTGAACAATACCAACGCACTAAGTTGACAACCAGTTGATGCCAACCTTAATCTTACAAAAGTCCCTAGTTTTTGCGGGCCTAGGCGTGAAACCAAGTAGTTCCTGGACGATTTTGAGATGTGTAAAACTATTGTTTTTTGACGGAGGCACAAAGAATCAAGTTTTTTTATCGTTCGCGCTATTAAGTATGTATAATTGGTATTTGCTTTCCTTGAAACTAGACATCTCAGAAATATGTGTTTTATTTGTAAAAAAACTTTCCGGCATTCACAAATTATAGTTATACAAACTATAATTTTTATAGAATACTCGCCTATTATCATATCCAGCGTCTAACAAATATGTATTTAGCGTAGAGTCAGTCTCGGGGTTTAAATTATACCTTTAGTAGAATGGACAAGTCTTGGTGTACAATTATCAATTTATACGCATGACATGCGTTATAATAGTGGTCTCAAATGCTTGGCTAGAGCACGCAGATCTATTCAAATGCAGCACAATCCGAGAAACAGAACTCGAATTCCCTGGCTTAAATAGTCCATTAGTGGAGGTAATTGTCAGCGATAAATACAGAATAATGCAAAATACATGTTATTTGTTTCTTCATTCTTATTCTCACCTGGAAATTACACATGCGTTCAACATTTTCTATTTTCTTTTTGTTGATTCTAATTAAACTTAGGCAATACAGAATATAAGCATATAAATATCTCCGATGTAACGCATCGGACTATAGATTATGAAATCCTCAGTTCGAATCCCACAGCCAACAGTTACCAGTGGTTCTATCAGCTTTAGTGTCCATGACTTGACTATACTTAATAAGTAAAAATTTATCACTTACCAAGATCTGCGAAAGCAGAGTGCCACAAGCAAAACAAGTAAATGGAGAACTTCTCCAGTACCTGTCAATATATTCGTAATTAATATTAAATAAAGTTTTCGATGGAAGTTTGAAATAATTATGAAGTAACACTTTAAATTCAATCCTAGTATAGTCAACAAATTCTAATCACAGAAAAATTACTCATGTACCAATTTGTTTTAAGGAACGTGGAAAAGAAATATTTAGTTTGTTGTTATTATAAACACAACGGGCCATACGTTTTATCTAGAGAAATCTGTTATTATTAGTCATACTATTATATATTTTAGCAAAATAAATGTTGAAGGGAGAAAAATTATAGGAAGATCTAAATGTACTAATGGCTGACTCATAAGAGAAGCTATACAAATCTATAAACAGAAGAATACAGGGAATCAGAATATAGGCAGACATATTTAAAAGTATTAATCAACGTATCTTCTTAACCTTTCCTAACCTCAAACGAAGTTAGCTAATCCAAAATATTCGAAATCCTTTGTAACGACCAGAACAAATTTTTGACTGATGGTTACATCCATTCATGCTGGTTAAATTAAAAAAGTAAACAAGCTATAACGAAAACGAATTCTAATGGTATGAGCCATATTGACATATCGTTACGCTTTACGTTACGAACAGCTGAAATATAGCGTATCCAGGTCCGCACCGAAATATTTCAGCGATATTATTTAGTAAAACACTATTGTGAACTATCTTTTTTGAGGATAATTCTACAAGAGGTTTAGGTTGTTTACGTAAACGTGCTTGCTTGGTAACAACTGACGAAAGCAATTGACATGAAATAATCACGACATGATATCTTAAAGCAATGTTTGAAAAAAAAAACCTTAAATGGTATTTGATAAGCTGCATTTAATGTGTTTTCATGTTGAATTGCTAAGTAAAACATTACTTTTCTAAACTTATTGGCTGGTACCACGAGCTCTGTTTTTGGGTGTTTTAAGAGCAGTGTTTTAGGCTCGATTCTAAATTATTTTATAAAAAAATTCTACAAATAGAAGTTACAGAGAAATGCACTATCTGCCACTTTTATTTGAAGTATTTTTTTTTATAAAATAATTTTAGAACATTGTACAGCGCTAAAACCGAGTTTAAAACACTGCTCTTAAAACACCCAAAAACAGAGCTCGTGGTATCAGATATTATTGTTTAATATACTTTTACGTAATGTAATGACTCGTTATTCAGGTAGTAGAAGTAAATAAGTTTGTGAATTTACAAATAGTTTTCTTCCTTCTACAGCCGATGTCAAACTGACAAAAGTTATGATTTTATAATAGGAAGTATTTATTTAGATACGGTCTTATAGTAATTTACTTTGCAAGACTGTTATTGAGAACTTTACTGGCGAGCACGTTACCTATCGACCGAGGGATGCAAGCTTGTTATCCATGCAAGTATGTAAAGTTTGAGTTATAGTCGAGCATTGTCCTTTATTATATTCTTAACCGTAAATAATTAAAAGAAATCTTACATTTATTGGAACGTGCAGCACATTACATTAAATTATTCGATCAAAATAGACTTTGAAAAAATACACAATAAATATGTATGTTGCTATTATGATTCAGCCCGCAAAAAAAAAATTATCCCTTGTGGATAAATGCTCGTAATAATATCAATACAATATTTAGTTTTCTGTAAACGATTAATAATATGTAATTCAAAGGTAATTAGACTTCCAAAAACATGCCTAATGTAAATGAAGATATATAAATTGGTTTTTAATTTTTCAAATATATATATTTAAATTGAGAAACTTCTGAACTGTGTTCTCATGTGCCACCATTATTTTACATATTGGCGAGTTATATTTAGGCATTTCTTATTTATTATTATTTTATCGGGGAGGCTGTTAAACCTTAATCCGGTACTGCCAGCACCCTTCAAAGTTTTTTAAAACCACATTCGCTCTCTCCAGATCGATTTATAACTTTGCGGGTGACAGCTGAAAACATTCGCACAGATAAACAATATTTTACTTTTACGTTGTGTTTTACTTTGATTGCGATCTGATGGCCGAGGCAAATGTCCAAATTTCCAAACACAAAAAACGTTTTTACGTTTTCAGCCGAAACAATGTGCATGATGAGGTTTTAATGCCTTAATTTAATCAGTTGGATTTTTATACAAAATGATCGCAGATACAGAAACCCGGCAGGAAACGGCAAGGAACGCCGAGCTTAATTTGAAATCAATACGAATCGCATTACCCTTATTAGATATTTTAACTTGAACTTTTTTTGTTTGAATATTGTGTATGTCGCGTACCGGTGCTTTGCTTGCGTTGTTTCCCTTTCCGCCGGAAGCCTGAGCCGTTCCATATTTTTTTGGATTATAAGTTATTATTACAACGACACGTATTAACCTAAATGAGTTTTCTATACATACTGTGAGGTGAAAAAGTTTTGTTCTTTCTTTTGTTTAACTATGAATGCTTTGCTTTCTTTCCAAAGCCATTTTTCCTGTACACATTACTATAATTATATAATAACATTAATCGGCTTTCGTATGGCAATGCCTTAATATATTTTCTATAATTCGTTAATCTACTAGTTTTTAGAAGTTTTTGTACAAAACTTCTTATGTATAAAAATGAAGTTACTTTAAAATTACATGAAACCCTGAATGTGGCACTTCTCTTTCGCAGATTTTTACGCGTAAAGTGCGGTTACCAACCGTCCAGATACTTGATAATAGTGACAAAAATTAATCGTTTTTGACAGTTAATAAAATATTTTCTATTAAATATGACGTTTCGTTACGATTTTGTCACCATTAGCAAGTTGCTACGATAAAAACTTAATTGGAGAATGGGGTCTTTCACCATTTAAAATTTTTTTTTATGAAAATTCATCTAAATTGAAGACTATCTACACTTTTAAAAAGTCTTAATTGTTATTCATTAAGCCACAATGATTTTTTTAAATGTTGTGACGTCATTGTAGAAGTGTTGCTGGATCTCAAACAGTACAGATTATAAATAATTGTAGTCATATATTTTTTTACTTATTTTATTATTATTATTACAATAAAATAGAACATTTGTGAAAAAAGTATTTGTTGTTCTTATCGGCCTGAAAATCTTCTCTCCACGCCATATCCTACACAGTAGGGTAACACGAATCCTGAAACAAAATTAGAACCAATAATCAATCTCCTCCAAACATCGACAGCCCAGCACTTTCGCATCGTCTACATTCATAGTACGATTCATACATGCTCATCTATTCTTCATACTCGGAATCATTCGTTCACTCAACAAACCATCTAATATAAATAATAATAATAAATTATTCGTCCAATCTACTAAGTACTTTAGTTTCTTTCAAAATATTTTTCCTGTTCTTTCCCTCCTGATTCAAATTGTCCACTTTGAACTTTTGTAGGCATCTAACCACACTTTTCTTTTCTATATTTTTTCCACTTCGAAATAAGTTGGTACTACACAAATAATTAGAATAAATAAATATATCGTCACTTCATGTATTAATTTTTGTAGATAGCACTGTATCAACTACCAGATTAGAGCAAAGATTTAGTGGAGCAGAAGAAAATAGGTTTTTTTTATCTGTGATGGAAATTTTCTGTAAGGATCGAACTGAAGATTTCATGATCAAAGACCTATTCCTCCTTTTGTAGGAAGAAATGAATTCTTAATTAAACAAACTTTTATGCTAGTTATCTATCAGGTTAATTAATAGATTCTTAACTCGTTAAGGTGAACCATTAAAAGGTGGAATATATAGATGCTTGTTGGTGAAAAACTAATATATGTGGATGAGATTGAGTGTGAAAGATAGCGAGGACGTATGAGGAAAAAATGGTTAGGTATTATTGATGGTGGTGTATTAAGATAGGGATCTAAGGAGGAGAACTATTGTTGCTTGATAGTGTTACTCAACTTATGCCCGGTTGCACCAACGTTAGTTAAATTTTAAACTTGGTTTAAATAAATAAAAGAAAATCGAAGTTATATGTCATATGGAGTAATTGACATTGATGTCAAATATTAGATACGCTTTTATTTATTTAAACCAAGTTTAAAATTTAACTAACATTGGTGCAACCGGGCATTAGTGAGATTTAACTTGAGATTATGTATTTTATATACAGTTTCCTTTTTTAGGATGTATGAAATTTATAAATAGTTTTAAACTTAAATTACATAATGGCCTATTTTGTTTGCATCCACGCATTTTGCTTAATAAAATTCACACAAATCTTCATTGGCCAGTTTACTTTTCATATAAAACGCATTAATAATAATCAACCGTGTTTGTACTGCACGCTCAACTATATAAATTTAAAATAGAAGTACAGTACTAGCGACGAAAGAATAATAAATTCCTCTGTTGACATATCAACCGGAATAAGAGCAAAACGAAACAGCGGGCAGACAATAACGCTTGGTGCAAATGCAACGGAAGCCGTTGCTTAGTGCACGAACGTATGCCAGTGCATGCCCAGTCACCAGTCACCACTACAACGAGGTGCAAAATATCGCAAAAGTTGTAAGAGATATGTTGGGATAATAGGCATGCTTTGTACATTTTCCGGAAACAGTGTTACGAAACTTATTTTCCAGATAGTTAACTTGAATAATTAATGAAGAAGAAGAAACTTTCTGTGCTTACGATTCCGCGAATGGAACTTCGTATTCATTAACAGTCATTGTTAGTACGCTATATCTAATAAAGTAGGGTAACACGAACCCTGAAATACAATGGTCCACATTTACACATCATCTCTTGCAATCATTCGTTCACGGAACTTACCATCAATCATACACCTAACCACATATTCCTCGGACGCCCATGCAATCGTTCACCCTTAATCTCACCCGCATATATTAGTTTCAGCAACCTTTCATTCAACATCCGCTCAAGATGTCCAAACCACCTCAACTGACTCACTCTTATTTTTTTAACTAGTAAAGTATTTTGGATACGATCACTTATCGTATACCCATACTCCTCTTAAATACCTCATTTCTACAGCAGTTATACGTCGTTGATGCCTCTTCAACCACACCCAACATTCAGAACTATACATCAATGTGTTTACTGCAAATGTATCCAGAGCACCCAATACTTTACACCCTGAAAATTCTCTCCTTTTAATCTTCCGGCCAAAAGGTTCATTCCTCAAAAACATAATAGCCAATTATAATAAGATGTTGTTGTAATATTAATAATTATTTCTCTTTTTCAGGTAAGTTCACCTTCTCCTCCATCATATTAATAAGGTAAAGGTGAACAAATATACATAACAAGTTTAAAATGTAAACATTAAATCAATATATTTGTAACTGTAATAATATTTCTATAACACTGTTTTGGAAATTACGCATTTACAACTAAAAATTGTTATTGAATCACCAACATTCCATACGCTGCGTATGGAATATTTTCGACGAATCAGAGCCGCATATTAGCGCGATATATGAAGTATCTTGATTCAGTTACTATGGGTACGTCTGTTTGTTTTAATTTGATTTGAGTTTGACGTTTTCAAAAGTTTTCTATTTGTATTTTTTGTATAATTTCCAAAATCTTGTTATAGAAAGTATAGTCTACAACAAGTAACGGAATGGCATATCCCACACTCGCAAACCGTAGCCTTCGCCTTCGGCTCGGACTACAAACTTTTTGCTCGCGTGGAATATGTGCCATTCCATTAATTGTTATAGAATTACTATCATTGCGTCCTACTTCGCCAAAATGATAATTTTAGTTATAGTAATATCTTCATGAAATAAATATAAATTTATTGATATTTATAGCACGGAACAATAAATTTAGTTTAAATCTGGTACAGGCATATCTAATGCCCATGTAGTCGTATGTATGAATATTTATTACTGTAGCTATATAGAATGTAAAATAAATTTGATTTATGCACTGGTATGCAAACATACAGCGCACGCATATGCACTATCATTCTCATCCCTTATCTAGTCGGAGTGGTAATGGTGGACCCACCCTAAAGGGTTATGGAGGGATTAGACTATTAATGTCACACCCTTATTGCTTTTTTACTCAGCGTACTAAATTATGTTAGATTAGAAGCTGTAATAGATATATTTATTAGCTTTGCATTAAAAACGAAAACATTTTTAATATTTATGTGTCAAACGTGTCAAATAATTGTGAAGTGTCAAAAATATGTGTCTTGTGAAATATTATAAATGTAAATAATATTTGTATTATTAGTTAGAGAGTTTTGCTGACTAGATATTTATAGATTTCTATTTTAAAATAAAGTCATACGCAAGGAACAAGTCATACGTGTTCAGTTGGTTTTATTTGTATAAGAAAGTAGTGTGGTGCCCACATCAGATTTTGTTTGCTTCTTTTGACAAAACTGAATTATATGTTTAATAAACTAATTTTAGTTGCTACGGGAACAAACAAATAACAGAAACTGTAATTATTAATCATTCAGTACAGATTCACATACCGATAGAAAAATTTGAAACTCACGGAACATCCTCACTTAAAATTGTAATATTTTTTTATTACATTTCTTTATAATACAAGCGCTAAGATACCCATTGTAGCAGAGCGCATCGTCAGATCTTTAATATTTTTCGAGATACTTCGATTTTTGGTATTTTTCGAAGTGAAACTTTAAGGGCCTGTAATTCAAAAACTACACGAGATATCTTAAAATTCTCTTCAGTTTAGCTTTTCTGGTGCCTTATATAACAAATTAGCAAATTTTTAAAATTTTGAATTTTTTTTGTTTTTTTTGTTCAAAATTTCAATCGGCGATAACTCGACGAATATTAAAGATACAGATTTGCAGTGTTCACCAATCGATTCAGCTCGTCGAAATACATAAGTATGCAAAGTTTCATAAACATCGCTTTACGGGATGGAAAGTTAGAGCAAAAAGCCTGAAAATGGCGTTTTTTGTCCAAAAAATCAAGTAGAACCCCTTGACGTTTGGCCTGAATTTGGCCATTTTCAGACTTTTTGCTCTAACATTTCACCCGGTTGTCCGAATTTTCTGATATTTTCAGGGTTTATGTATTTCGTTGAGCTGAAACGATTGGTGAACACTGCAAGTCTATATCTTTCATATTTGTCGAGATATCTCCAATCGAAATTTTGAAAAAAAATTCAAAAAAATTTAAAAATTTTCAAAGTGTACCAATTTATTATAAATGGCACGAAAAACACAAAACTGGCGATATTTTTCGATATCTTGTATAGTTTTCGAGTTACAGCCCCTCAAAGTTGCACTTCGGAAAATATAAAAAATCGTCGTATCTCGAAAAATATTAGAGATATGACGATGCGCTTTGCTGCAATGGGTTTCCTGGCGCGAATATTATAAAGAAATGTAATAAAAAAAATTTACAATTTTAAGTCATATTTGGGGAAATTTCTATATTTCTAAAAATATTACAAATCGCCATATTTCGATAAATATAAGACATATTACAATGCGTACTACAGCAATGAGTTTATTCATGTTTAAATTATACAAAAGTAATAAATTTCAAGTTATATATGTATTAAATAATATTTAGTACTTGCCTTTCCTTTTCTTAATCTATTTTAAATTAATAAATTTACAATACATTTCAATTTTAGAAAACGGTGCATTATATACTCGAATGTAACTGGTTCTTATATTTTAATGAATCATTCACCTATCAGTAAAGTAAAGTGAATTCAATTTGAAAACTTATTTATTTCCAAAACAGTACACATTCCATTTCAAACAGCTAATATAAACCGCTGTTCTTATCTGATCTGCTCAGTCCTTCCCCTCTCCCTCCTCCCCTTGTCACTTGGACCTCAGGGACTCTAGCTCGTCCCAGGCTCAACAAACTGCTCAAGAGTCTCAAGCTCTCCACTATCTTCGCTTGACGCTAATCGCTACACTTGCAAGACTTGGTGGAACAGCTGCTCACTTGGGCACCGCGGCACTTGACAGCCGGTGAAGTCTTACCGGGAGCAAATTAGCGACAGATAAGAATAAGAATACCGCTACTATCTGAGGTATCAGTCATACAGATGATAGGGGACGGAGACGGGAACTAAGGAGAGTTTTATGGGTGTAATCGGTTTATCGTTAGGGTGGATTTTAGTTGTCTGATTTGGCTTCTCTTGATAAAGTACGTGATGGAGGATGAGTGGTGCGTCATCGCTGTTATAAGATAAATTAGAAGTTGAGCATACGAAGATAGAATAAAAGAAGAATACGCGGTAAGAGCACACTTGTTCACTTGAACAATTCGTTTTTTTGTATACGGAATTATTGACTTTATCAAACGGTTTGGAATATTTTTCCTACTTTGAAATATTGCACTATATGTACTTACTTAACTTAACATCACGCTGTATCCCACACAGTTTGGTAGAACGAACCCTGAAATACATTCAATCAACAATTAATCTCCTCCAAACATTCCACCGCTCGTCTATTCTTCACATTCGAAATCATTCTTTCACTCAACGATTTATCAATCATACCAAACCACTTATGTCACCCGCATATATTAGTTTCATCAACCTTTCGTTCGATATTCGCTAGAAATGGCCAAACCACCTCAACTGATTCACTCCTACTTTCATAACAACATTCTTCTCAATCTCGCACTTATCATACACCAATCGATCACATCTCGTATACCCTCCTCTCAAATACCACATTTCCACTGCAGTTATACGCCGTTCATGTTTCTTCATCCACATCCAACATTCAGAACCATACATCAATGTAGGTACTAACAAACCAAAATACATACTCAATCGAACATTTCTAAATACATTTCGAGCAAATGTACCCAAAGCATTCAATATCTCGTACTCTGCAGAAGCAGGCTTTTCGATCTCCCGGTCAGTAAGTACGTCCATTCCTCGAAAACATACTACCCAAATATAAAAATTCATTCGCTTGTTCTAATTTCATTCGCTGAAACATTACAATCACTCATCAAATCATTCTTTTCAGACACCAGAACATTACATTTAACGAAATTCAATAATAGCTAATAACGTTTCGATAGCTACAGCTATCATCAGCGCTCTGTAATTATAACAATGTGAACTTAATAAAATCAGCTGAATTTTTAAATATGTTGCTATGACTATATGACTGCTAGTCCGTTTTTTTTTATTCTTCCAATTATTATTATAATACCGAAACTATAAGTGGAGTTCAAAGAAAAACATTGTATGCAACAACTGCAAAATTTCAAGCGAAGTGTGATATTTTCAGCACGAGATAAATTATATAGCTGAAGAAGATTTAACCAGAGCTGTAGACGAATCATTTCGCATAAATTCTACGCCGTGCTTTTCAATAAATTTGTTTTTTAATTATTTTATACATAGAACATAGCAAGCGCTAACTTGAAATAATAACGCTGGTTTCGACAAAGCTGTGCTGAGCTCGTGTACTCTAGCATAGACTTTAGTTTATATTTTGACGTTTAAATGAGAGGTTCTCTTGATTTTTGTGATATTATTTTAATTATAACAGTTGATAGTGAATAGAATTGCAGTGAAACAAGTGTATTAATTTGTTTATTAGTGGGTTAAGATGTTATATATTCGTGTTGAAATGAATACAATTCTTAGAATAAACATAGACTGCAGTGAACACAGTGATAGTAATGCCAGAAAACTTTGTGCCTGCAACTGCAAGGAACCGTCAACGTAGATATAAGGTAGCAATATTTTCAATATTTTGCTTTACAGTGTGTCAATGTGTTTACCTTTCGGCGAGGAATTAAGGTATTGTGAAATTATAAGTATGAATACATCAAATGAATCATATCTTTAATTGATTCTACTCGTATATTGTCCGCTTTGAACTTTAATATCCGTAACGGATATCGGAAAATATAAATTCGCGTATTTCTATTTTAATTCCGGACCAGTTGTAAATTTGAAATATCATTATTTAAATGAACATGTTACGTCAGTTTTACATAATAACTTGTAAAATTAATGTCATTGTAAAAAATGTTACATATAAAGGTTATTTTGACAACCGTGGATTTAATTATAAATGTCATTTAGACACGGCATTTTAATTTTAACGATGTGAATTTTTTTTTTATTCGAACGGGACACAAATACGCTCGGTTGTTTTATAATGAGTAAGAATTTCTTCTAAATTTGGAGCAAATTTTATTACCTACCAAATAGCTCATCCTATTTTATTTAGATTTCTTTTTTCGAATCAAGTACCACGGTACTTAAAGCGCTAGTTTTCTTAGGACTGTCGTGCCATAGAATAGAAGAAGAGTTGCCCAGTTCGGTGTTGAAAGCCTACAAATTCTCTGACAAATTAAATACATACCTAAAATCACGCTATATCTCACACGAACACGAACCGCGAAACAGAATCAACCGACAATCAAACATTCCTATCCAGCCATACCACTTTAGCCTCGTCCACATTCACAGTGCGATTCATATATGCTCGTCCATTCTATATATTCGGAATCGTTTCTTTCACACAACAAACAATGAATCAAATTTAACCACTTATACCTCTGGCGTCCACGCAATCGTTCACCCTTAATCTTACCTGGATATATTTATTTCTTCAACCTATCATTCACACTCGCTCTAAATGACCAAACTACCTCATCTGCCTAAATCTCACTTTATGTAATTATTTTCTTCTCAATTTCACACTTAAAGCACAACATGTTTCGGACACCACATACTCTTCTCAAATACCATTTCCACTGCAGTTATACATCGTTCATGCTTCTTCTTCCTCGCCCAATATTCAGAACCATACATGAATTATTTAATAATGCTATAACTATTTTTTTATCTTTAAGGGAAGTATAATGCAGTAAAAAAAGCTTTCAACACTCATAGCAAAATAATAGAGTTTAGATTCAAGTTTTATAAAAATTCAACATACGAGCAATTTATTTAGCATGGAATGCATGAACAAATTTTAAATGAGTATCGATGACAGCGAACAAAGATTAGCCTCTTTCGTGTGTATAGATGATCTACATTGAAATTTTAATAGAGCTGAAAGAAGGCTAGATCACCTCAACTGACTCACTCCAATTTTTTTTTAACCACCAATGTATTCCGGACACGGAAATAGTAAATAATTCACTATGTGATATTGGATAACATGGCTTTAAATAAATTTATTACAACTTATATCATCGTTGACGACGTTTCGGCTATGGTTACAGCCATCTTCAGGTCTAAATTACAATGGGGTCTTTCACCATTTTTTTTTAAATTTTTTTTATGAAACTTTATCTATACTGAAGACTCTCTACACTTTTAAAAAGTCTTAATTGTTATTCATTAAGCCACAATGATTTTTTTTAAAATGTTGTGACGTCATAGTAGAGGTGTTGCTGGATCTAAAACAGTACAGACTGTAAATAATTATAGTCATATATTTTTTTACTTATTTTATTATTATTATTACAATAAAATAAAACATTTTTGTAACAAAAATTATTTAAATCTCTACTGTTTTAAATCTCTACTATGACGTCACAACATTTTTAAAAAATCATTGTGGCTTAATGAATAACAATTATGACTTTTAAAAGTGTAGATAGTCTTCAATATAGATAAAGTTTCATAAAAAAATATAAAAAAAAATGGTGAAAGACCCCATTACAAAATATGTATATTTATAATGCTGTCATATTATATCTTGAAGTTAAGTTAAGTTTATAAAAAATTTGAACACTAAATAATTACTTTTTGTAATACGAATATAACTTAATTGGAAGTGTACACATAGTGAATTATTTACTATTTTCTTCAACAATTTTTCGGCTTAATAACCTTCTCCATATTCCGGACACGATCAACCTCATTTCCACAGCAGTTATACATCGTTCATTCTTCTTCGTCCTCATCCAACATTCAGAAGCATACATCAAAGTAGGCATTATCACACCATTATAATCACTCAATCAACAATCTCTACATACATTAATGTTTCGAAAAAATGTACCCAGACCTAGAACACAAAATTAATTGTTAAAATATTATTGTATAGACAACTTGCATAGACTGATAGATTGTGAATGTGATTGATATCAAATTTAGTTCATTGAATTATTAGTTACCATTAATTGATAAAATAAATCAGACCTCTCGATGTATCATTACAAAATCCGCATAACTCTCTCACCTTATCCCGTTAACATGCTAACTATTCCTTTGGCACTCTCCTGCTCCATTCACCATTTCCTGCAATCCTGTTGGCTGCTCGGCGGCAGGAAGTGCAACGTGGCACACAGAATTTATCCCGGCTTACATGATAATACAGCGCAGTCGAGTGTCGAGGAGCGGACGGAGAGGTAACCGCAGGTCTATCGGCGCTTAGCGGAGACAACGTCCAGTGATTAGAATTCACGGGCGAACGCGCGAAGGAAATTGGAAACAACGGTGCTTAGAGCAGCGAGCGAATGTGGTTGCGATGAGTGTCTCGGGCAGTGATTCTCAACCTGGTGGAAGCCAATGTCGTGGATTTGGTGGAGTTTGGAGAATGAAAGTAGACTTACATTATTTTGTGGGGTTGTGGTTTCTTTACATAGGTTTGCGCTGTGTAGAAAAGAAGTAATACAACCTTTTAGGTGTAGGAACAACTAGAATTGGATCTGCGATCATAGTTAAATTTTAAATTTAGTTTAAATAAATAAAAACAAATCGAAGTTATATGTCATATGGAGTAATTGACATTGATGTCAAAAATTAGGTAAGCTTTTATTTATTTAAACCAAGTTTAAAATTTAACTAACGTTGGTGCAACCGGGCATAAATGTAACAAATTATTAAATAAGTAAATTATCTATAATGTTATCTCATAATAATAAAAACCACATATAATCTTATAGTTTTATAATATTTTCAATTTGAATTTCAAATAATGGAAGTCGCGCCTTCACTTGACGCAGTTTTGGTGGAGCCAATCAAGGAGCATATGGTGTTATTGGTGGGAGCATATACTTGTATATTGAGGTAGATACTAACTAGAAACTTACTTATGTCAAATGCCAAATAGTTTTACCTACTACTATCTTTTTCTGTCCAAATATATTCATGTCACTTTACCTAAAACTAAGCGACGTGTAGTCCTTTTATTTTTTTAATTGAAATCTCGTAAACTGTAAATAATTTATCGATTAAAAAAATATATAGGTATTTTATATTCTTGACTAATACAATATATAAGAAATCAGTGCTTGAAACCACAATTCCTCTCGCCATAGATTTCTTATCAACTCCTATCAAGAAATGCTCATTGCTTCAAAATATTTAATACAGATATTTCAAAATAATTTGATAGGGCTTCGAATAAACTATAACTTCCAATGATTGAATTATCACCAAAAACTAATCAGCTCTTCTCAATGAATATACTTAGGTATACAAAATATAAAATTTTTCTGCTTCGTAGTTTTTGAGAAACCGTAACGCCAGAGATCCATTCTGATCGACAGAGAGACAGACAGACACACACACAGATATCATCGCGAAACTATTAAAATCGTATTCTACAGATTAAATACTTACTACAGAAATTTTGCCATGATTCCTATACTTCCCTTACGGGAGATAAAAAATCGAAATTTGCTCAAAGATCCCATTGAAACCCTAAGTGCCTAAATACACAATGTTTGTTCTTTCATAGGTATAAATAATACACATACCCCGCGACATACCCAGTCAAGCACAGGATTTGAAATCCACAAATACATTAGCATGCTTGGCATGTTATTATTCGGGAATTATAACTGCAATGCAGAGATCCATCTATTTTAAGCCAGACGTGCCAATGTTATTCTGGAATTTTCAAATCCAACACATGACTGAATACCTGCACACAGTGTAACCATGTAGTTTCTATGAAAATAAATCATGTCCATAAAATAATTTAAACGTCAACTTTCATACCTTAAAGTCTTAGCTATTGAAACTTTATCTACTATAATGAAAAACTATCATTACCATTACCATTGTCTTCTCTGGTAGCAGTGATATTTTACTTTAAACAAATTGGAGTTTTACTTTACTCTATTGCACTGTCAAGGAACTAGCATATACTCTATACCAATTTTTTGTTATAAATATTATTTAAAGACAACTATAGTTGTATGGTTTTTGTTTAAAATTTACAATGTAGCTAACAGAGAAAACTGTCTTAAATTTAGACATGGTCCTAATTCAGTAGTCCTGTTTTTTACTGATTCAGATTATAATAGCTATTAACACTCCTAGCGATGTTATGAGTATCATAACAGCCGCAGATGTCAGTTTGAAATCCGAGCTCGTAGAGCGAAGATTTTAAGACATCTAAGGCCTGTTATGACTCATAACATCCGTGGTTTGTTCAATAGTTTACCGGTTTCGGAATATGAAGACGTTAATGTCATTAATAAATATTATTTTTTGAAATTCTTTTTTGTAAAACGTCTGTCATAATTTTAGTGATCAAGTAAGTCCGTTTGTTTTTATTTAACACCATGGTTACACTTCTTTTGTATCATATTTAATATTATTTTTTTACTTAAACGTCAAATGTGTTCTTCATGGCTAGATAAAAAGATTTTGGCGATGCTGAATTGCCTGAAAATATTTGGAACGCAGCAGGTGAATCTCTGAACAGCTTAATTCCGTCTGTATTAATAAATAGCGTTATAATATCATTGTATTTTATTTTCATTTTCTTTACTATTTTGACAGGTCAGTAAGGTAATATTACCGTACAGCATAGAGTTATAACATACTTACCCTGCCTACTTTTGTGCATGTAAACATAGGTTTAATCTCCTGAAACCGGAGTATATATATATATATATATATATACCGTGTGTCCCACGTAAAGGTTGGCATAGGCAAATAACATGTAAAATCAGTTTTTTGTAAATAAAAAGTGTCCGGCAAAAAATTATGCATCCAAATTTTATATCACAATACTGCCAATATACCTACATCTTATTTAATACAGATTACTTTATTTTGATACCGCAATTTAATGAAATTAATAATAATAATTCTTAATTTTCGCCTACTCTTTTTATTGCTACTGACATATAGTGCCTGCAATTTGTTTTAAATATTTTAATCTGTCACTGTCATCATGAATACATTAAATGTCGAGAACCGTGTAAATATTATTAGAATGTATTATGGGGGCGCAGTGCAAGACAAATATCTGAATACATCACAGGAATGAACGCTGAATGGTATCCATCGCCAGAAATTGACAGTGACAGATTAAAATATTTAAAACAAATTGCAAGCACTATACGTCAGCAGCAATAAAAAGAGTAGGCGAAAATTAGGAATTATTATTATTAATTTCATTAAATTGCGGTATCAAAATAAAGTAATCTGTATTAAATATGATGTAGGGATATTGGCAGTATTGTGATATAAAATTTGGATGCATAATTTTTTGCCGGACACTTTTTATTTACAAAAAACTGATTTTACATGTTATTTGCCTATGCCAACCTTTACGTGGGACACACGGTATATATATATATATATATCCTTAAAAATAAAAATTGAATTATTATTATAGTGCGAAAAACCAATATGCGTCCACGGCAGCCAAGTATATTATAATGAATAAAGAAACGTTAACATTGTCTTGTATGAGTACATTGCGATTCAATAATTTATAACTGTAAGACACACCAAGTAATATTTTAGAGTATTATTAAAGTTGCAATTATTTTTGCATAATTTTTTTTATAAAATGTAGATTAATTTATTTATGTCTCATATCTCCCAGGAACGTACGTCTGTTGACCGATCTTCTTATTAGAGTTAGTGACATTAACATCAGTTTGAATACTGCTGGTTGGAAATAACCGAGGCGTGTTTGCCGTGCTGGAAGTGTCGGCGCGTGTGTTAACGTCGGTTTACGTTACGTTACGGCTAATGTATACACCTGACACGAATGTAGATTGTCGGAAGTTTTAGTTTTTAAATGTCCCAAGTCCTGTTCGGGGTTAGAACATTTCACTCGGGTAATTAGTTCGTTAATTCTATGGGGGACTTTTATATTTGGTTTAGGAAGATGTCCTAACGTGACGTGCTTCCTAATTGAACTATTTTTTAGTTCAATAAGTAGAAACAGTTTTCAGAACTCATAGTTAAATAAAAGATTTTTAGTTAAAGTATACTATAAACAAGTACTTGTATATGTTGTTCAATTATTTGCTTGACGAAGTATTGCGATCAGTAATTCGAAACAAAAATCTTTTATTTTATTTGATAGTTCTTTTCATCAATTTCAATTTAGTTTCACCTAGGCATCTTGTTCTTTAATGTAAAAAGATTTATCGTGATAATATTAAAGTGTAGCTTGGGCTCATTGTTGGTTTTTTGTTGGGGTGTAACAGATATATTAAGAAAATTCTCGGATGAAATAATTTCCACAACGAATCGTTTGTAGCAGTTTTCATTTCAACAAAAGAAGCCTTCACATAACCGAGTGAGTACTAAAACTTCCAAATCCCATTCTCTCGAACAAAACATATCTCATTCAAAATACCCAAAAACCATTATTCTTTCAACTTTTCTTTTTATCCATCCAACTTTTTAGATCTGACCCGGTTCCGGGGTTTCCATCTTTTCCAATCTTCCTTGGTCCCTGGCGAGTATTTTGATCGTAACCAGTTGCTGGGACTAAGTATCAGGCTCACATAACCTCGCCTAACCTTGCGTTTATGTGCCTGGACGCCAGGGGCAGGGTCGCATCGAGATGTTTTTCCTCAATCTCACACAAAATTGTAAAGGTTTCCCTGCAAAATATTCAAAAACTCTTGACGATAATTAAATACAGTCTATACTAGAATATTTAGTTCTATCTGATATATTTCTAATTTAGGGATACTTCGCAACTAAACAAATCGAAGAGTTTTTAAATCTGCATTGTAATAATGCTATTCTATTGCTGGAATGGTGCAGTGTTAACTCAGCCGTGTAGATTCAGCCGAAACTACCTGAGTAACTCTTCCAGGAAATTTTCGTTCCTTTTTCACAGCAGGAGACCATGGGCGTAGAACACTTTATTTTGATAAATTTTTAGGGGGACAAGATTGCTTGTAATACTCACACTAAAATTTCAACAAATAATAACATGTAGATAATCTCATTCTGGCCAATGGGCAGCCGGTTTTATCTTCACTAAATAATTTTATTATAAAATGTACTAAAGTAGATTTTGACCACTAGGTACTCATCATCGTTACAAACTAATATATTAAATTAAGGGCCTGCTTTCCTAATAATTTTAGGCTAATATGCTTCAAATCAAAAATGTACCTATAGAGTATAAAATTCTGTATCTGTCTCAATTAGCGAAATTTATTGATAATATATATGTTACATATGTTGAGCGTTTTTTTCTTGTAATTTGGACGTAACTGTTGTGAAATTTTAATTTTTGTAATTATAAATAGTTTTATTTTACTAATGTACATTTTTTAACAATAATATTTATTTAGTTTATGTTTGTTAGTGTTTCATGTTTCTTTACTGTCGTTATGCTTTTTTATTTCGATATATTTATCTTATTTTTATTGTATGTTTGGTAATTAAGTATTATGATTCAATATATTATTTTTTATTTATTATTTGACTACCAAGACCACTCACATAAGTATTTCCCTCAAAAAATAAAATCTACTTTCACTAATTGTCACCCAAATAATCAAACAATAATCAGGCAAAATACATACAATAAAATTATGTATTTCAAGCAAGTATTACATGCAATCTTGTCCCCTAAAAATTTATCAAAATAAAGTGTTCTACGCCCATGGTCTCCTGCTGTGAAAAAGGAACGAAAATTTCCTGGAAGGGTTACGCAGGTACTTTCGGCTGTATCTACACGGCTGAGTTAATACGACACCTGCTGGAATGGCTTGCCGGCAGTCCTGATGTATGTCCAATCAAAACTTTATAGAATCAAATGAAAAAAAATTGCGAAATCATCCTTGAGGGAGAATCGAAGAACTTCCTCCAGAGAAGATTATCAATGACTTGTGGTCTTGTGGATAATAAACAGTTTTTAAAAATAAAGACGGAGTTACACTGTGGTAAAACAGATAATATTTAAAGCAAACTTACATTATCCAACAAAAAAAGTTTATTAATTAAGATATTTTGGTGTTATGTAGGTGAAAATATTAGAAATTAATTGTATATTTTAGTAAATATAAGATATATTGCAATTTACTTGTCTTTCAACTTTCGTAAAACCTTAAAACGAAAAATTTGAAATGAGCGAACTGTTGTAAATTTGGGCTCATATTTCTCTGAACTCTGAAGCATTATTCGAACAATTTTTAGAACGTTCGTCAGCAGTCAGCATCATAATAATTCTCTTAATACACTCCAAACAGAGCTATGAAATCCCAAAGCAGATGCGACTACAAAATTTCTGATATGACCGTACATATCTTTTTGCAAATTTTAATTTCTAAACGGTGCTAAATATAGAAAAACGTTTTAAATTAAAATTGTAGTTAATATTATTTTCCATCTTTTTAAGTACCTACAAAAAAATTTACTCTTAATTAATTATTTACTGAGATAACCTGACACACTCTCAAGTAAACTATAACTTCCAGTTAATGGATTACTACCAAAATATAATCAGTTTGAAAATTGTAGCGAGGGGCCCCAAACGTCTGTTGAAATCTCACCATCGTAATTTTTGATCTGTCACTATACTTCCCTTACATGTATGTGCGGGAGGTAAAAACTATTTCTATATAATAAAATTATAATAAATAAAAGATTTAGTATTATAAATTGTACAGAACTTAAACCAAAAATTTTACTTGCGGTATTTACTACGAGTTCTGAAAGCTTTTTGAACTTATAAGTGACTATAGGTTTGTTCGAACCTACAGTTCTGAACTTAGTGAGCATGCGCAATGGTCTTGAAGCGTTCGTACCTTGCAGTTCCGTATTTA
Organism: Poecilus cupreus; assembly: GCA_963942605.1. NCBI lineage: Eukaryota > Metazoa > Arthropoda > Insecta > Coleoptera > Carabidae > Poecilus > Poecilus cupreus. The sequence goes on from OZ012714.1 coordinate 34,832,566, forward strand.
CAAATTCTAAGAATTGTTAGTTCGGCGTTCGAACGGCAGGGAATTCGTAGTTCAAATTCTATTAGAACGGTTCTACCAGTTCTGGTTAGGTGGCAAGTATTTCAAATTCTCTCTAACATTTTTCATCTGTTTTCACAATTAGCAGAATTATAATCAAATCCATTCCATTTCATTTCGTTGGAAATGATGTCCCACAGTACTCTCATCCAATTTATTGTATTTTAGTTTATTGATATTGTATTACTCAATAAGTACTTTGGTTACATTTACAGTTCACTCGGTATAAGTCTTTGGAATTGGGAAAAATGTGTATAAATAAAACTGAAAATATATAATAGAGCTAAAGTAACAGTTTTACTTTTTACTTTTATCTTCCTCTTCATTGTTTTGTATCTCCATTTTAAATACTAAGTAATTAAAACGGTTCTCTAATTTTAAGGTTAGCAAATCATACGTCAAAATAATAGTTGTGATTACGTGTGATATTACATCGGTTAAGGTTATGATATCTGTGTATTACATTCGCATACATAATGCCGCCAAATTTGAATCGAGCTGTGCGTTCGAACATGTGCATACTAGAACTGTTCCGAATTTGCTGTCTTAGTTGCCATGCGCGGAACTTGCAATCCTGGAACAGTTCTGAACTTCGGGTTCGAACAAACCTTATGTAAAAAGTTGGGTTCTGAGTTTTCGAAGATGGTTTTTGACTTGTAGCATCGAAGTAACCTTGTCCCTTTGACTTCCCTCTGAGGAGGTATTACTTTAAATTCGCATGTGTCCACTATCGATCGTCCAAGGCCTTAGCCTAAATCCGGCGCTGCCAAAAGTCCTTCACTGGCAAATGGCGAATCTATCCATCCCGTCCCCAAATTGGAATTCTGTGTTCGGCTCTTAGCACACTCGTACTAATGTTCCGGTGCTTGTGCGTTACGTTGCGTTACGTTTCTTTAAAAGTATAGAATTACGTTATTTGCTATATTCGTGGATGAAATTGCTTGGGGGAGCTGAATTGACTTCAAATTTACCGGATGTGAGTTTAAATTTAAAAGGTATTTTATTGCTAACTCGATGTGTGATTCTTGCAAAATTGGGCGTGACAGGTTTATTTATGATTTAAATTGGTTTTTAATGCAATTGGCGTACAGTTATGGAATCAAATACGTGGTAGTGCATTTGTATTTGGCACAGGGAAAATTGCTTTATTTACATAACATATAAATATTGATAAATTGTGTTATTAAATTTGTCATACATTTAAACTACATTTGACACCCTTTCAGCTCTTTATATTATTGCAGACAAATAAAAGCAAAACATTCAACTTTTATCTGGTATATTAAGTGATAACAATCTTCGTCGTTAATAAAGATTTGCAACAGTTTTGTATGGTAGCACTTGGTATGAAGAGATATCTCACATATAAAAATGTTTTACTTGATTAAATAAACTCGATTCCAAAGAGTATTTAGAAAAAGACCTATGGTCAAAATGACATATAATTCTTTAATATTCAACAATGAATATAAAGAAAAATAAATTATATAATCGAAGAGTTTTACAATTTGTTATTAACAATGCTCATACTTGGAACTCAAAATTATCTATATGAACTCACAAAAACTATGTAAATTTACCATTTTACACGGAAAAACAACATAGATTTCATATACGCATAATCACAGATTTTATATCAAATATAACAATTATAACCTGATTAGTCAAAAATTCATTATTTTATATGATAAAAACGTCATTTTGTGTATAAGGGGAATCATAAAGAGTTACAACTATAACCTGATTTATCTAAAATATGTCATTTCAAACACAACATTTTATAATTTTTTGTAGATTTTATATGCATATTCTAAGATTTTATAGAGGGGTATATCCATTATAACCGGCGTTTACATTTTGCATGATACATATGACATTTTATAAGTTTTTGTAGATCCTACGTACATATTCCAAGATTATATAAAGGATTATTAGTGTTTTTGAATTTTATGAACAACACCAACAACAATGTTCTTCAGTGGGATTCGAACCTACGACAATATTTGGCGTTTTACATGATAAAAATCGAGAGTAACCCTAAAACTATGTAATCTTTTGTACATTTCACAAGGAATGTTAAAATGCAAGCACATAGTTGCGCACTGCTCAATGACAGAATAGTATATTCTACAAGTAATGGAAAGACACATATTCCACATGAGCAAAAAGTTTATAGTAGACTATACTTTCTATAACAAGATTTTGGAAATTATATGAAAAATACAAAACTGTTGAAAACGTCAAACTCAAGTAAATAAAATTAAAACAAACAGACGTAACAATAGTAACTGAATCAAGATACTTCATATATCGCGCTAATATGCGCCTCTGATTCGTCAAAATTATTCCATACGCGGCGTATGGAATGATAGTTGTTCCAATACTGTTTTTAGTTGAAGAATTTGTAGTTTCCAAAACAGTGTTAGAAAATTTATTACAAGGGATGGGATAGTGGCAATCAACATAACTTTATCTGGGTACTATTCTCACATAAGACCCTGGTTAAATATTTCCCTACAAACATATTGACATCCGCTGATTTGACAGGAACTGAATTGGATTAAAATTCTGGAGAAGTGGAATTTTCCAAGAGCAAACGAACCATTTCCTTAGTTTAGAATCTCTAAATATCGTTTACAGGTTTTAATTCGTAATATACGCAAATATACTTTGTTATAGATGTCGTTGACATCATACATTTATAAAACTGATATCTAAACTGTCTTATTTGGTTAAATGGTTTAAAATTTATGTGCCTTATTTTTAAAGTTTCCTACAACGAAGAACTTAAAGACGACACATTTTTTTCGCTTTCCATCTCGTTTTCTTACACATGTTGTAAATGAAGGTGGAAGGTGACCTTGAGCCGAAGCTGCGTTGAGCTGATTGTGACAGATGGTAGCGGTAAAATTGCTCCAGCTATTTGTCATCAGTTTTTTCTCCGTACGTGCTACTAAATGTGTAAAAACACATTCACTCCATTTAGTTTTTTGTCTTTACTAAAAGTTGTGTATTCGTCGTCTCTATAGTCTTCCTAACATGAACCGAAAAAAACCAAGAAAAAACTCTTAAAACTCTTGTAGAGGGTTTTTTAACGTTTTCTCTTTCTTTCAACAATGGCGGTGCTTTGAGACAGTATTTTTAAAATTGCGGCAGAGTCAATTTACTGATTAAAATCGCCCCGTTCTAAGTTGATTGATTTTTTCGAGAGTTGCTCGTTAACGATGTATTGTACTCCGACTCTTTTTGTTAATTAGAATTTTATAAATTTTATATTAAGGGGTGTCTTTCGCTTGAGAAAATTTCAGATTTTTGTAGGCGTTTCACTGTTTTCTAAAAGTGAAACATTGTATAATGTAAATTACGACTTACGTTTCAGGATACAAGGAAACCAAATACCGCAAACAATAAAGACAGTGAGGAGCAGTAGGTCTGGCTGTAAAATAGCTGGTGCAATTTGGGCGAGGCCTAACGGCTTAGGTACTGTCCTTGCCTGAGGCTTGTCAACACTTGGTTCAAGTGTTTTCACCCAAGATTATTTTGAGAATCGTACTCGAACCAAAATATTTGCTAAATTTTATTAATTTTATATATTGTTGGAATTCAGTTAAAAATTTACTGATCTGGTAATTTATGTAAATGAATATTTAAAAACTGCAAATAACCGAAAATTTAAATTTGTAACCTTTTTTTCTGATTTTCCAAAATTGTCTCCTATTAAAATTTCGATTACTTTCTAGTTTCTATTTTAATTATTTAGTAAATCTAACAAACGTTATTTGATAGTAGTACCTGGCGCAACGTTTAAATGTAAATGTGAAACGGTGATTTATATAGATGTTTTATTTTATAACTCCTGAATCGTCAGCCTACATACGATTATACTAAATATGTGAGGTAAATAAAATAGCTCAGTGGGAACGTGTCAGATTGTCGAACTAAAAACTCAGGTTCAAACCCCCTATTGATAAAAAAAATAACACCAAATACAAAATTCTCGTTGTAACTTTCATTTCCACTAATATCTTGGGGTCTTGGGTTGACGGCTGGTAACCACTTATGCACGCAGTAATATATCAATTACCGAGATCTCATTACACCGAAAAATGGATAAAAGGCGTGATGTTATATTCATTTATTTTACTTAATTTCACTTTTTGATAAATTTCTGACAGATAAATGAATAAATACTATACCAAATAATAAGAGTACTTCATAAATAAGAAATGTTTAATAACGAAATATTATAAAAGCATTTTTCACTAATACAAATTACATTCGATCTTGAGAAAATTAACAGAACTTTTGTTTTACATAGGTGATTGAGGAAGTTTAAAATATTGTTGAAAAATATACCTTTATAAAGCGAACTTTTTTAGCTTTTACTATGTTATGTTCAATCCGTTAATTAACGGGTACATAAATAAAAATTAAATATATTAATAATAAAAAATTATAATTATATAAATAATTTTAAAAAATATTTGTTTTTATTTTGAAGCATCGTGGTACTCCAGAAATCACCATCTTTATAAATCTGCAATATATACCTATAAAGTGTTGTTCCATAAGTTTGTACTTTAAATCTAACTTTTCAACACACATTCCTACGGGTGTCCAAACAATAAAAAAATATAATTCCTTTTTAGTTGCCCCTGCTTCTGGAAATAATAGTTATTATTCCTTTTTAATTCAACTTATCTTCTAACATCAAATGGGGAATTTTTTTTTTTTTAATTGTTTCCTTATGGAATATGGACATTTTGTTTCCACAATTGTGGCTGCGTCGATTCATCTGGAGATGCCCCTAAATATAAATGTTCTTCATGAATTAAAAAACCCACAGCCTTCTATATAAAATTTATATATTCTTCGGAATAAATTATTTTGCAATAGTTGCTTTTGAAAAGAAATAAGATCCGTTGATCAACCTATGCGCTAGTTTCATAGAATCGGTTGTTTGTCGCCGTTTGCATATAATTCCAAAGTTAGAAGCAGTCAATCTGTTTGATTTTTCATCTTTCGAAAGAGGATTACAGTATTCATTTCTATATTTCTTCCGGGGGTTTTTTTTAAGCCTAAAAATTCTTGATTTCGCTCTAAAAAAATTCTTCGTTTCTTTCTACTTAGGATACCATAGTTCAGGTCAGGTTAAGTTAAGATTTTTTTTTTCTTAGAAGAAGAGGGAAAAAAATTTCGTCTGGAGAATATATACAATCTTTTATTTGGTAAAGTTTTAATTTTTAATATATATTTTTTTTGTGTTTCCCTGGACTATTAAACGATATTGTTGCAACCGGATATCTTATCTCATAATTATTTGTGACAGAAAAATTTATCCGTTTTCCACCAATAAATTTTAAAACGACGGAATTATATTATTGGGCGGTGTTATTGTTCGTTTATAAAATAAGGTACAAATCTATTGCAGCATGCTTTAATATCGTCAAATAATCCGCAATCGGTTATTTCTGAAAATTATACTACATACCTAAATATATAACAATAACAAGGTTGTGGTGTTTTAAATTTTTAAACTGCAAAATATGTGAAATCACGAAATATGACAATTTATAAATGGGACGATTTCTGTAATTCTGAGCAAAAGTGTAAATCCTACATTTTTATGGCACAGCGTATTTCGACAAAGGAAGTATTTATATTTGCCCTCGAGCGGCTAGACAACAGCACGTGCAGTTCTGACCCTTTTTCAATGAACCTCGCAGCAAGTCCCGCCTACCATGCAACTTGTACCACAATTGAAATTTGTAATTTTTATCTAACTTTTATCCCATCTATCTTCTTTATTTATTATTCGATTTAATTTTTTTGAAAACCACAACGTGTAATAACATAATTTACACCAACGTACATGGCCCTTTTATTTTAAATTAATTAATTTATTATTTAATTATTGTTGTAATTATTATATTGCAAAACGGACGATGTACATCGATGAGGATCATGTTAAAACATATTGTATCCAAATTTGATACAAATTCGACAAAAGATGAAGAAATAAAGTGGGATAAACGTTTTTAAGCCTGATAGAACAGCCTTAAGGACTACGGATGTTTCCCCTCAAATGATTAAATGAAACAAGTGGCGCTTTAAAGCTGTCAGCTTGTTTCCTGTGAGCGTGAACCAGTATTAATTATTGATGTATTTTATGTCATGTTTGCGGATATGTTCACGTATGTTTTGTTTAGTGTTTTGGTAAATATGGAAATTTATTAAATTGTTTTTATTTCTGATTAAAATAGTGCCGATAATTATTGTTTATTTTATTTATTGCCAGTAAAATAACGTATTTAAAAGTAATTAAAACTTGTCACATGAAACAAATAAAATTTATAAATAATAATATATTTTCACGCCTTTTATCATTTGTAGCTGTTGCACTTTCTTTTGTAGATCTCGGTAAGTGATATATTTTTGCGCGTAAAGGCGGTATGTTTTTCTTACCTGTTGCTAGGTTAAACAAAACGATAAGTAATTTCCTTACCGTTCAGTAAATGATAAGTAAAATTTTCATATCGAATTATGTTTTTTTTTTCGCGTATTATTGCCAACCTTCCAATACGATTCTTCTATGGCTAATTTCTCACTATCGGAATCGCTTATTGTAATTATTATTCTTGTTTTCCAAAAAGAATAGCTACAATAACACCACGACACTAAAATACTGCTTTTACTAAAATGCATAAATTAATTTTCGAACGACTGCTATCATTGACTTTTACGCTCGCATTTATCAACGCAAAGAAGATGGTTTCTGAGGAATTTTACTTTATCGCTCTACTCTAATAGCAACAAGCGGTAAAATTTTTGACACATGTCTTGGTTTTTACTTTTTACTAATTCATCACTATGAACACGAAGTAGAATTTGATCAATGTTTTTTTTTTTCTTTTGTAATCATTCGCTGAAAAAATATTGTGCATAATTCGAGCGCAAAGTATCTATGTCGCAAAATATAACTTTGTTCTCTAAATATATAAATAGCTATTGTTTATATTTGTCATAAACAATATACATTTTTTTTTTCAGTTTAGAAATATATATCTGCAAATATTTGGAATATAAAATTTGCACTTTTCTTGTACATGCTTCTAATTTTAAGAAAAACTAAATTATATATTTAAGAAATTATTTCTATAATTTTAGTTACAATGGGAACAAAAACTAAAACATTTTTAATATGTATGTATCAAACGTGTCAAATAATTGTGAACTGACAAAAGTATGTGTCGTGTGAAATATTATAAAATTAATATTTGTATTATTCGTTAGAAAGTTTTGAAGACTAGATATTAATTAATTTCTATTTTAAAATAAATTCATAGTTACAATGAGAACAAAACATTAAACAGGTTTACTCCAATATATATATATATCAAATAATTGTCATAATAAAGTCATACGCAAGGAACAAGTCATACGTGTTCAGCTGGTTTTATTTGTATAAGTAGTGTGGTGCTCACACCAGATTTTTTAAATTCTGAATTAATAGTAATTGTTTTATCCTTTTTACATTTTGGTGTCGTATTGAGTTCTCTCGCGGTCACCTATCCAACATGTTCGATACTAAATTATACTTGACTTCATTACAAGGCTGTCACGTGATCCCCACTGTTGTACTTTCGGCTTTATATTTACTGAATTATGTATATATTTGTACAAAACTTCGTTGATAGCGTCCGTATTCTGTTTCATTTACATCGTACATTTTGAAGGTAAAACAAAATGTGTGTTTTGGTCGTTTCCGTTTGTACAGATGACAGTTTACATTAAACTAAAAAAGGAAAACTGTAATTGGAAGCTTCATAAACCGAATCGTTAACTAGAGTTGATGCTTCATTTTCTGCCAACAGACTAAATAAACCGATCCCAAAAGCAAAACAATGACGCAGACTAAACTCATTTGGCTCGAAACTGGATAGATTCGCAGATTTTAAATGTAAATGCGAAAGCGATAGAATTATCCATTCGTGCTGTATGGTGAATAGCATCAAAGGATATATGGAATCTGCGTTGCATTGTCTAGAGATTTTCATCTATTTCAATGCGTTTACTGTTTATTAATAATACAGCTAATGCGCAGAGAATGCATTTAAATAAACCGCAGCTGGTTGAAAACTAATTGAAACTAAATTCGCATTATGGTTATAATGAATTTATGAAATTGATATTTAAATGGAATTATTTCAGTTTACGAATTAAATCAGTAGCAGATGTTCGACTGCATTCAAATTGCTATTATACCTGACACAGATTTTACTTGAAAAGCTTTATAGTTACGGAAAATATTATAAATGTTATTGGATTATTTCAATTCAACTATGTTCATTTGTTTGAATATATACTTCAACTGTTTAAAACATTTTAGTTATTAGCAATATTTAGTACATCCGTAACTTAATCACGGTGACCAAGACACCAAGGTTCTGGTTAAGCAATTCGTAATGAAACAGGCAAATAATTTCAGGATCGTGGTTGCATTATGGAATTGGTTCCTGAATATTTTGGTTACTAGTTTATGACCACGACGACCACAAAATTTTTGTGCTTGTGATCATTTTCTGATTTTTATAATATAATTATGTTTATAATGAAATATAATATATGTGCTTGAAAATTAATTTGTTTTTATTTCAGATTCATAGATAAATAAATAGAGAATGCTTAAAATTGCGAAATCCTACAACGACGATCGTGATTAAGTTACGGAATATACTATAAATGACTTAACATATCAAAATTATATTGAATTGTTTGAATTGAAAACGAGTTGATTATTTTTTTTTTTTTGTCAAAAAAAATATATAATATGTCATCACGCCTTTTACCCATTATGGGTGTGGCACTCTGCTTACGATAACTGATATGTTTTTCGTATGAAGTGCGGTTACCAACTGTCAAATCATAGCCCCCAAGGATGTTAGTGGAGGGGGAACCACAGGGGTATATTTAAATTACAAACTGTTGGCAGTGGGATTCGAACTGAGGATCTCGCGATCCACAGTCCGATACGGTACCACGGAGCTATTTATTTATTTATTTTGTTGTCAAAAATCATTAAATTATTATATGTTATGTTATTATTATTATGTTATGTTAAAATTTGAAGTTTAAGGAACTTAAATTCACTGAAATATAATAATACTGGAACGCAAATTTTTAGGTTTTTATGAAAGCGAAAAACGAGCCTCAATGAATATTGTAAAGTCACTCTTATTTATCTTGAAGTATATGGAGAAAATCTTAACCTATAATCTACAAATACAATGTACCTTTCATTTTTACATCTTATTTAAATAATACGGCTTAAACAAATGTTATACTTACATTGGAATACTCTTAAAATAACTACTATTGTTATTAATTTTTAAAAAATAATTAATTTCAAAATACAATGAAATTTATGTACCTCATGGTTAGTTTAGCTTTCTACCACTAGTTTGCGTATTTTAATTTTGGAAGGCCATTAGTATATACTTTATTTTTGTTATAATATCAGAGCCTGAAAACAAACTAACATGATGCAGCAAAGTAGTTTTGTGTTTTCCTTAATTCGATTTATTAGAGCCCGTATAGAAGTTTCACTTGCATAGAATGCTTTGCATATCAGCTTTATAAACTCTGTCACCTTTATTGAAAATCTCTTTGTGAGCGCTATTATAAACAGCGTGTATTGAAAGCTTTTAAAATTAATTAAATAGAAGTGTGGAGTTAGTGGATGAAACTTTAAGGAAACCAAGTGTAGTTTTGTTAATTTTGTTGCTTAGGGAAATGGTTGCCTTAACGGGTCGTTAAGTAGAGAAGAAATTACAAAACTGTTCTTCGAAATTTCAGCAGCGAAGTAATAGTCTTTTTCCAGGCAACTGCTTCCAGAGGTTTTACTGTAATTATATGGAAGTAACGATATGTGGCACAAGTTAAGAAAAGCATAATGCAAATTACCCAATGGAAAAACATTCTATAAAGCCCTGAAAAGTAATTTAGCTAGTTTAGCGCACTGCATTCATCCTAGATGTTATATTCATATTAAGTTACATGATGTATTAGTCACTTAAGGCTGACAAGTACGTGCATTTATTTTAAGAAACTAGAACAGGATTCTTGTTTTTGTTTTCAGTTTTTTGACGCATTATTAACGACTACAACTAAATCCGCTCTATAAATTTATATCAAGTTAAAATAGAATACAATTGGTTCGTTCATTTACATTTCGTTCGCAAGAACTATCAACTTATTAAAAAGTTAATATTTATATCATAACTATTTCAAAGTTTATTTAAAAACACAGGGATTAAGTTAAAATAGCAACTGTTTGCTGTAACATTCGAACTCTAGATGTCATGATACATAGTTCAATGCAGTACGACGCAGTTATTAGGTTTTAAATCTTTTCGATGTTAAAAAAGGAAATCTGTTAATTCAAAAAGTGGACTAAAAGTGTGGCCATAGAAAAGGTATACGAAGTTTGGGACCCTATTCTGTAACTTTAAGCTTTGACGTCATAACAACAGTGACTGTATCTATCATCAGAATAAGAACTGATTTAATCCTAGGAATTTTGTAGTGTATAAGTTTTAAAAATTTAGTTTGGTAGCAAATTTGATTCTTATTACGTTTATTTATTCTTACAAATTTTAATATTTACAGGTTTATTTATCGTTTTTGTTTGGTTTTATGCTCTATTATTAGTTTAAGTTCAGTTTTTTAATTCTTGTATATTTTATTTAGTTTTATAAATTTCTATACTAATAAAAAAATTAAAATCCGTAAATTGAACCATATAATTAATCAAACTAAAAATAAAATATAATATAATGATGAACTAATACAAAAAATTAAAAGACGAATTATCTAAAAAAAAAAGTCACATTCTACGACTAATATCAAAATAGAGCTAGCAAAGTTCGTTCTCGTTCAATAAATTTCTGTGTTAAATGCACAATACACCATCTCAGAATTATGAAATCAAGAAAAACTATAGTGTTTATAAATATTTAACTAGATAATTTGGTCGTGCTAAGCTTATTTATTTTGAAGCTAAAACCTTTATATCGTGTGTCCCACGTAAATGTTGGCATAGGCAATTAACATGTAAAATCAGTTTTTTGTAAATAAAAAGTGTCCGGCAAATAATTATGCATCCAAATTTTATATCACAATACTGCCAATATCCCTACATCTTATTTAATACAGATTAATTTATTTTGATACCGTAATTTAATGAAATTAATAATAATAATTCTTAATTTTCCGCCTACTCTTTTTATTGTTACTGACGTATAGTGCTTGCAATTTGTTTTAAATATTTTAATCTGTCATTGTCATCATGAATACATTAAATGTCGAGAACCGTGTAAATATTATTAGAATGTATTATGGGAGCACAGTGCAAGACAAATATCTGAATACTTCACAGGAATGAACACCGAATGGTTTCAATCGCCAGAAATTGGCAGTGACAGATTAAAATATTTAAAACAAATTGCAAGCACTATACGTCAATAGCAATAAAAAGAGTAGGCGGAAAATTAAGAATACAACAACTTCCTATACTGAATTATTATTAATTTCATTAAATTGCGGTATCAAAATAAATTAATCTGTATTAAATAAGATGTAGAGATATTGGCAGTATGGTGGTATAAACTTTGGATGCATAATTTTCGCCGGACACTTTTTATTTAAAAAAACTGATTTCACATGTTAACTGCCTATGCCAACATTTACGTGGGACACGCGATATGTACATACATGTTTAAAGATATTGATGAATATATGTTTATCCAACATTTGCAACCTACAATATTTAAAATACCGAACAACCTAAATACCGGAATCCTATAATTAATATTTGTGAACAATTCCCAGTATTATGTATTCGAATGCCCCAATATTTCACAATTCCGCTCATAAACCAAATACTAATCCCAAACAAACAGAAATGAAAACAAACATCGATGTATAAACATTCCCGTCAAACAGAATAATTCAGGGAGAAAAACAGAAAGCGATATTTCCTACGAACTCATAACACCGGAAGCGCACAGCATCTGCTAATAAACACGACTTATTTTATGTTGTCGGAGATGGCTACAGCGGCAGTCAGTGCATTCCACAGTGCAGACGAAACTCACCCGGCGACAGCTCATAACTTCTGTTCGTCGAACAGGAGCAGCGCGCTCTTCGTCTGTTGCAAGTTGTTTCGCTGGCCACTTTGATTTGAGTTGCTGGGAATTGAGTCAGGCGGTAGCCAGGTGCACGAGTTGTTAAATGTTGCAGCGGCTGCTAGTTGTGTTTTTTGCTTTGGAAAAAAGAAAAATAATGAATTATTGCCATGAAGTTATTTCGTTAAGGGCCGGTCTTTCCGCCTCCGGATAAAGTGTAGGATAATCTCTCAGATATGTGAATAAACATCGAATCGAAAGCTCTGCATATATTGCAAAAATATAAAGACTGAAAGTCTTTTTTTTTTCGTAAGCTTCAGGTAGAACGATTCCTTGGTTAATTCGATAATCTTAATGGAAAAAATTTTCACGGCCCTTCCAAAATGCCACACGACGACATCAAACTTGTAAATGAGCGAATTTTTTTTTAAATAGAATATCATTTTTGTTTACTTTCTAGATGAATTGTGTAAAATTGCGTTGATGTTACTAACCGTTTAATACAAAAACTTTCAGATTTTAATTCTCCTTCAGAAGTATTTTTTAAAATGTTATTACATACATACATACTTGTCACTATAGTTATTTATGATATAAGTGTTAAAAGTGCCATGTTATGAGTCAGTGGAGATGTTTGTGAAACGAGGCAAAGCCGAGTGAAACAACCTCACGAACGAAATAAATCACTGTTAACTTTAACACGTACATCATACAAAATATACAAAATTTTATCTACGATCTTCCTAATGTATTAGTAAATACTAAAAAATGTAGAATGATATTTTGACAGGTAGGGTTATATTTGTTGATTTATTGATACAAATCGTTAGCAACGTGTTTAAAGTAACAATGAAATTACTATTAACACGTTGCTATGTTACTTTTAACACTAGTGTTAAAAAGTGACACTTTTAACTAGCTAAGCAACCGTTAAAAAGGTCACTTTTAAGAACGGTTGTAGATAAAATAGTTTTTTTGTCTGAAAGATAATTTGTTAAGTTTTGTCGTTTGTCAAATTGATTTGCTTTTTGTTTATAATATTTATTATTTATTTCATTTCGTATAAATCTTCAGTCCATTTTTTTTTCAAAAATTAATTTTAACCTTTTACTTAATAAAGTAAAGCTGCTATCTCAAGTAAACAATTTGAATTTCTACTGACTATACAAATGCCAAATGTTGACATAATATTTATATTGATTTGCATAGTTAGCTAACGACAGCTATAGCAATTGTTTGGTTCCGTATTGCCAAATTTACATTTCTTTTGAATAGTTCGTGTAGCTTTACGAAGGGCCGTACAATTTTTTTTTCATTTTCCACAAAACCGTTCTACCTGAAGTTTACCAGTAGTTTTCCGAACATCCTGTGTTCGTGAGAACTACGAATATTGAATTTCCTTATTTTGATATTTTTTATTATCTAATTACAGTTATTGGCTTCATATTAGCATTAGCATATGGCATGGATATCATAATTATCTACATGTTATATTATTTATCTAATTAATTCTAGAATATTGAGTTACAATCAAAATGACATATTTGTGAAACTATATTAACCTGCACTGCATATGCAAATTATATAGACGAATAGGCAAATACTACTGTCATTCGATGATTAATTGACGAGGCAGCCTCATGAGCTGTAATAATCAACGCATGACTCGTTTCATTTACAAATTAATATTTTCCGCTCACTCCTCCTTATTTACATATTCGCCGCGCCGAATAAGGCGATCAGTAAGGTGCAGTTTTTATTCTTTAATTAAAACCTACATAAATTGCTGATGATGATGGTAATTTGCTTAACCGCGGGACCGTTATTTTTGCATCTGGAACAAAGCAGCTTCGATATTGACATTCCGGGACTGGAAAATTATTTTCAAATTAACTTCTTGTTTTTTTTTATAGCCAACTTACGTACTTCATTTTTTAAATTTTTTACTTCCTTATATACGTAGTATAGTATAGGAAATTTGAATAAAATCAGTGAAGAGATTTTCGTGGAAATATATGCTTTGGGATCCCTTAAATCCGTTTTGACAATTTTGTTAATTATGTTTGTGTGTGTGGTTGGATGGATGAATAGATGTGTTCACATGTATGTAAAAAACAAAAGATTAATTTCAAATATGAAATCAGCTGCAAATGAAATATTTTAGCAATAATTAAAAATATTATTTGCAATTTTCTTGTTGTTATTCAAATTTCTTTTCTAAATTTTCTAAATTATATAATATGGTTAATAATATATTTTAATAATCATATCTGCTATTATAAAAACTGAAAAACTGGATTGATTTTGGTTATAATTGCAAAACCGAAACTGAAAGTTTACTACACAGTAAGACAGTAGACACACACAAAATAATAAATTTAATTTATGTATTTTCAAATGACAGATGTTAACAATGTATTTTGCTGATTGACAGTTAACATTCTGTAAAATCGTACTTTTACTGTCGAGATAGTAAAAATATTTTACATAGCAACCGCTCAATAAACGCATAGCAACATAATTTGATGGTTACATTTAAAAATATGTATTAAATAAAAATAGTCACTGGTGTACAACAAGCCTTATTTTTGGGTGATTTAAGAGAAGTGTTTTGGACTCGGGCTGTACAATATTCTAAAATTAATTTATAAAAAATTGCTTTAAATGAAAGTGGTAGAAAACATATTTCTCTTTAACTATTATTGGAAGCATTTTTTAATAAATATGATCTTTCATCATATTTTTAATAATTTGTTATGAAACTTTACCTAAATTGAAGACTATCTACACTTTTAAAAAGTCTTAATTGTTATTCATTAAGCCAAAATGATTTTTTAAAAATGTTGTAACGTCATTATAGAGGTGTTGGTGTATCTCAAAAACTAGAATTTAAATAATTTTTGCCACATAAATGTTCTATTTTATTGTAACAATAATAATAAAAAAATCTGATGTGGCCAGCACATAACCTCCCGCCCAATACTATTAAACGGTAAAAATAGTATTTGATGATACAGGAACATACCTTCTTATTTGTTTATTTTCTATTTATATTTGAGAATTTTAATTTTCATTCGCATATTTATTAAATTTTTTGAATATATTTCACTAAGAAAACAGCTTCACAATCAAAATGACATGTGTCACATTTCGTAAAAAATTGAAAATGTTCCATGGTGTACTAGGAATGCAAGATTTGTGAAATCTAATTTCTTTATATTTTATTATCTCTAAATCTAATGGAAATTAATAAAATTAGTGTACTCAAAACACATGTAAAATTAAATATTCTTCAACTTTAAAAATAACATAAATTGTTGAAAAAGGAAATTTAACCGTGTTTTTCACAAAAAACTGTTAAGGGCTTGAAGTAAACTGCTACTTCCGGTTGACCATTTTTATCCAAAATCTAATCAGCTCTTGATTTAAATATAAGAAGCAATAATTCACAAAATTGTATTTTTTGGTAATATAGAATTTGAGTTATGCGAGACGAAAAAATTGCCACAGACTACACACACACATACATACATACAGACATCATCGCGAAAATAGTAAAATCGTAATGTAGGGACCCTAAAACGTGCTTATTCATTGAAAACTCACTACCCAATTTTTTGACCAAAAACAATACCTCCCTTACCTAGAGGTAGGCGGGAGGTAATAAGTAAAAAAATATATGACTACAATTATTTACAATCTGTACTGTTTGAGATCCAGTAACACCACTACTATGACGTCACAACATTAAAAAAAAATCATTGTGGCTTAATGAATAACAATGAAGACTTTTTAAAAGTGTAGATAGTCTTCAATTTAGATAAAGTTTCATAAAGTTTTTGTTTTTAATGGTGAAAGACCCCATTAATTTAAGAATATTGTACAGCGCTAAAACCGAGACTAAAATACTTCTCTTAAAACACCCAAAAACAGAGCCCATCCTACCATTCAACTTCGGCATTCATTCATTAAAATGTTGTAAATCTGGTATTTTAGTGCATAGTTTAATAAATAACTATTGATATGAAAAATATTGGTTGCTACTCACAGGTATATTACTAAGTGCTACTAAGACAATTTAAAATTTGGCACTGTTACTTTGAAAAATTTGTTGATTACCTTACCTTGAGGTCAACAATTTTTTCATTGTTAAATCTTAAAATGCGCTAGTACGAAGTCCTTAGTATAGATCTTTGAATATCAGTCATAATTTTTAATTTCCTTGTATCTTCTTCTAGTTTTGAGTAATACTTAATTATATGATTTATAAAATATTTCACAATCAAAGTTGAACAAACAAAAAAATAAGTGAATATATGTATAAGATTTATTATTGAACTATAAATCAATATTATTTAATGTTCTATCATTTATATTACATTCGTAAATCACTTGGTTTTTCTGTGAAAATATTCCTGCTTTCTTAAAGCTAGCACAATGTTGTGGCATTTCCATTCGTACTTCTGTTCATTTCTCGCAGCGTTATCTACGATGAAATCTCTTTTTAAAATTAATTTCCATGCATTTAGTTTGTTGTACTCACGGTTGGATGCGTGCGTGCTGCCCGAATACTTAGTTTGAGATTAAATCAATGGAAAAACGGAATTCTTTTGCTTTGAACTGCTGGATTGTGAACGTGAGCGCAGAGGCTTTATGTTGGACCGCCGGTATTTCTCTGTGACTGTGGAACGTAGGTGTTTCAATGCTCGACTTTTTTTTACTTGTGTTTGTAGTTGACTTATTGTTTGTTTGTGTTTCTAATGTAGTTTTGGTGTAACAATGTAATGTGTTTTTATTTATTTTTCTTTGCGGTATCAATGCTCGATTGTATTTTGATGCCAGATAAATATGTAATGTAAATAAGTTAAAGCTGAGTCTTTGAACGATGACTTCAGGTGAAATTAGTTTGCTTAGAAATTCAAATAAATAAATATCATCACAACACTCTATTTAGAGCAGTAGTTTATAATACTCTTATATTTTTAGTGATGAAAATTTATCCGAGAATCTGTTCACTGCAAAGATCTCATGATTCAAAGTTTGATGCGTTACCACGACGCTATTTATCCCACTATGAAGAAAAAGATTTTCTGCCGATGAAATTATTTTACCAGATATTTTATATTTTTATGAAAATTATACAATATAGTAATATTTTTATTTACAAAGATTTCATCTGACATATTAATAGTAGAATCCATCTCAATAGGGGGTGCTACTAGTTTATAGTATAGTGAAAAGTTTTAATGGTTTTAGTTGGAATAAATTAAATGATTTATCTCTCTTACTTCTACTAATGATGAGAACGTAGTTTTCAAAGTATAAATAATTTTATCTACAACCGTTGTTAAACCTTTTTAACGGTTGCTTAGCAAGTAAAAAGTATCACTTTTTAACACTAGTGTTAAAAGTAACAGCAACGTATTAAAAGTGATTTCATTGTTACTTTTATCACGTTGCTAACGATTTGTATCAATAAATCAACAAATATAACCCTACCTGTCAAAATATTCTATATTTACATGTCGTGAAAAAAATGTGTCTAACACAAGAGGAAAGCTCTTCTTCCACTCTCGTTACAAATGCCTTACTCGCTGCGCTCATGAGGCAAACTTCGAACTAGAGAGGAAAGCGTTTCTTTTCCCACTCGATCTCGAAATTTGCTTCATGAGGGCAGCGAAAGAGGCAGTACGAGCGAGAGTGGAAGAATAGCTTCCTCTCGTGTTAGACGCAACTGTTTTTCACGACATGTTTTTAAAAACTATGTATTATTACCGAAAGCAATATTTACAAAATTTTTGTTTAATTTGTAATAAACTTACCATGTTCCTGGCGTAGGGAATTCGCTAGATATAAGGACAATCTATACTAATACAACCCCTTTAAATGTTTGACACTATATAGATAATAAAATAGGTACGTTGTCAGGTATATGAAGGTTCCAGAATAAATTTTTAAGCACATAGCCATAAAATCTTTGCTCGGCACTCAAACCAAAGACACTCATCCGTCAAGCATTGGGCCGTAAAATGTACGTACATAATTTCAAAGAAACTTCCCTTGTCAGATTTTCTTGTAAATCAATAAATTCCTTTAAAATATTCAAATTCAATAAACCCATTTGCAATTTTAACAAGCTTACAATAACACAAAAAGCGCATTAAATACGTTACACCATCAGACACTTCATTATCCCCAAGACGTACTTTATCCCCGGTTTCCTTACCCTCCACCCCTTGGTGGGCCCCAGGGCTTCGCCCCATACAGCAAACAGAGCGCGTAGCTCTTACAACCGAAACGTGATGAATAAGAAATGAAGTTGAGCGAAAAACTCATTATACATCTGTTTATGTTGATGCAGCCCGCAAGAAGGCCATTGGCGTGCGGGAATTAGTCACTGGGGGCGGATTAGCTAACCTAAAGATAAAGATTATTATTTAGGTCACTAGTTATTGAATTATTTATCGTGTTTGCTGTACTCAATGGAAATAAGGGTCCAATAACAGAAAAGCACAATAAATGCACTCAAACATTTATGAAATGCTTACTAACTGGTAACTGGTATTCCTTCTATTTCAAATATAGAATCAGAAATCAAAAAATAATCTAATTAAATATAACTCGAGAGTTCGATAAATTAGAAAATAATTCTCCAGTATCTTTCTCAAACTTGTTGCTATTTTGCAATAGCCACCCAAGCCCTATAGGCTTTCGTGGCTATTGCCTGACAATAAGTTTTCGAAAGATCTGTCAAATTATTTTCAATTTATTCTCACTCTCTTCTTATATTATTACTGATAATTTCCCACGACTAGTTTTTAACCAATCATAATGCAAAACACTTGGAATTTCAACCAATGGGAACAATATTATAAAATCCCGTTATCCGGGTTATCCCCGTAAATTTCCCGCTACCAAGGAAATAAATAATTGTTACTGTCAATCACTATCAGTGTGACAGTTAATAAATATTTCAAGTTACATTTTGCTTTGTCTTTTCATCTCATCAAATACCAAGCGACCTCTCTGATTTTCCCAGATAAATTTTTATTTTTAAGCACTCATTTTTGTTTTGCTTTTAAGCAAAACCACTCAAGCAAACTGACATTAGGTAATACCCCTCTTCCTTCGGAGTCGGGATTTACCATGCAGTGTGCTTTCGTGATTGATGCTAAGCAAAGAAAAAAAATAGTGCAAAAATAAAACATTTATCGATAAAATCAGAAGGTCTTGTGATATTACCCTTGATAAAATCCCGTTACCCCGATAAAACACCGTTACCCCGGTAAAATCCCGCTATCAAGTAAACAGTTGTTACTGTCAATAACTGTCAGTTAAACAGTTAATTAATATTTCAAGTAACATTTTGCTTTGTCTTTGGAATTTATCTCATTAAATACCACACGACCTCTCTAATTTTCTCAGATAATTTTTTTAAGCACTCATTTTTTTTTTACTGCTAACTGTCATTAGGTAAAATCCCTCTTCCTTAGGAGTCAGGATTTACCATGCAGTTTGCTTTCGTGTTTGTTGCTAAGCAAAAAAATTCGTGCAAAATAAAAATTGTTTAGAATTCAGGCGAACAAGTAAGGTATAATTGTTATATTCAAAAAGATGTACAATAATATAAGATACAATATTTATTTGAAGGTTATGTATCAGATTTTTTTTATTTAAGTGTAAGAATTAATTATGCATATATTTTTAATTCACACAAATGATTAGGTTTGAGAAAATTTTGCGTCTTTGTAAAATATTTACACCAAAATACTAATAGTTATGAATACGCATTTGTTATATAAAAAATCTGAATTCTTTAACTAGACAAAAATGTAAAATACATAGCCAGTATAGTTCAGTTTAACAATATTTTGTTTGAAATTATGGTGAAAGGGTGAAATGCACTACTTTTCATAGTATGTGATTCACTTGAATAAGATTCCAACGGGACAGTCATATACCACCGGTAGTAATAAATTATCTGCAAACATTAAATGCTTATCGTTACGTTTATTGAAAGAAGCACATAAATTATTTGTAGATAAATTGCAATAAAATACTCGGAAGTGAAATATGAAATGGAATCTAGTGGTATTCGGCGCCCATGAAGGTGGTTCGGGAGCAAAGTAAGAAGAAGAAGCGAAGCCAAAAAGCGCCAACTATAAATTCTGCGTGTTTCGCTGAACGAGCAATTTGATTATCTGCTCCGGCCTCGTTTCCAATTATTACTCTAATTTCTTTCCGTATTCTTCGCGCACGCTTCGCTTATGAATAATTAAATTTGATGAAAATAAACGTGCTTTGTATTGTAATAAATACGATTTGAGCGCCAAGCCGATGTGGTTCTATAATTGCTCGAGATGGTTGCGATTCGCGATTGTTGCTAGTTAATCTCGTTATATACGCGTTTTTACTTTAATGGTATTTTGTTCGAGAACTTCACAATGAAATTTGATACATGAATAATTTGGCGAATGACAGACTGAGTGTAATTGATCCGATTTAATCCTATTGCTATTAATTTATATACAATGAGAATTTAAGAGAATTTACAATGTTGTTTTCCGTTTTCATCTCGTCAATATATTTAACAGTACATGACGTATTTATTTACACTACCATAATTGCTCAATTGCTCGATGAAACTAAAACTGTTAGAGTTGAAAATTTATGTACAGTGCTGAGGTGCTGCATTTGATAATAAAAACACCATAAATACTCTAATAAAATTTTCTGTTCGTGCTCATTAACTATATCTATTTTAAATAAAATTGCATTTATGTAAATAAAATTAATTGCTGTTACAATGCTTTCCATTGTTATCTTTAAACACTTGTAAACATAAAAATAAAAATGAATATTTTAAAATAAAATATGCATAAAAATTGTCATACTAATTAATTTTTGTGGAAATATATGTTTTGAGATCCACGAATTTGATTATTTCCTCAAGGGCGTCTACGTGTGTGGAAGAATGGATGTGTGTCTGTAAGCTTAATAATTCATTAACGAGAAAAGGTAGATTAACGAAACTTTGTAATTATAAGTTTTAAGGCGATGCGAAGAACTTAGTTGGTTTAATATTACTTGAAATTTTTTCAGCTAAGAATTACCTACTACGGATATCAGTTGTACTTATTAATGTTCCAGATAAAATGCAATATAGGAATCAATATCAAATAAACTTGTCATCATAATTTAAAGATGTTTACTAATAAAAAACAAATGCTAATGATTGAATATAGCATAAAATTTAAACTAATACTTCAACAATCTTATTTGATGTCAAACAGATTTCAATTGTAATTTAATTAGTAAACTTTTAATTCAGATTCATTTGCTAATAATTACTAATTATTTTTGGTTAGATTTCACATATTTTCCGACGACATAAGTTATAATTCCTTTGCCCGTGTTGTGCAAAGGTTTACACAGATAAACCAGGTAATCCCTTGGCGCTGTCATCGAAATCGTTTATGTTTTGTTCAAACATTCACTGTTAAATAAATGGTTTGGTTTCGGGTTTGGTATGGGTACGACTATTTTTAAACGATATAATATTATTAATAATTTTAGTTTATTATGTAGTTTAGTATTTCCTTTTTTTTTTAAGTGAACATATTTGAACAATAATAGCTCCGTGGTAACGTGTCAGACTGTGGATCGTGAGAACCTCAGTTCGAATCCCACAGCTGACAGTTGCCAATTTAAATTTTGCCCCTGTGGTTCCTCCTCCACTAACAACTTTGGGGGCTATGAGTTGACGGCTGGTAACCGCATTTCATACGGAAAAATATATCACTTACCGAGATCTGCGTAAGCAGAGTGCCACACCCATAATGGGTAAAAGGCGTGATGATATATTTATTTATTTATTTTAAATTCCTAGGTATGTTAATAGCTATTAATCACTATAGTAATATATCAATTCCAAACCTTTTAGAGGTTGACAGATCTATCTCAAGGGTGGAAAGTGTTTATATAGAATTGCCTAGCAACATAGTTATAAATCTCTGAAAGTAAGTTGATCAGTGCTGTCAAACATATTGATAAAACATTATGATTACAATAAAACATAAATTATTATAATATTAATATAATATGGAACAGAAGCATTTTTATTATAAAATAATATAAAATAAACGTAATGTTTTATTAGGATCTACATTGAAATTTAATGTCACATTTGAATTTCCTGAACTGTTGACACGTCAAATTATTAAAATAAATATATACATTTGTTTTCATAGACTAAAACCATGTATCAACTTAGTTTGTTAGCGGCAATATTGCGATATACGGGTAGAATGAGAAGTTAATTTGGATAATTAAGGATGATAGTGAATAAAATAGTATACAGTTTATTTTTCTTGTGGTGCTGTTCACGTCACTATCTTCTTTCTCGCTTTCTCCCACTATTGATATAGAAGATATAGAGATAGAAGATAGTGACGTGAACCGCACCACAAGAAAAATAAACTGTACATAGTTCGGTGGGAGTTTCATTACAGCCTTGCGCTATATCTGAGCCTCGGTCATATAGTAAACCCTCTGCTGAAATGAAACATTTCCCACCTCACATGTAATATACTAATTACTGCCTAGGCAGTAGCTAAAAGTGACATTTTTCCGGCTGTTTACACCTTTACTATCAATTGACAAAAATTAATCTGTCAGTCTATATATTTTTTAATAGATATTTTCGTAGTTGATTACTGCGTGCTACTCTGGAGAACATAATAAAATTAATGTCCATACTGATAGCTTCGTCTTGAGAAATGTTCGAGTTAGAGAGGGTTGCCTGTACAACTAGACTAAATTACCATGTAATTACAACAATACAATTATGTATTCAAATTACACAGCATCATAAACATGCAATTTATCTAGTGATAACTCTAGAGCGCCGAAAGTTTTACGACGGAATTATTCCCGGCGGCGGGCGGCGGCACGGCTCATACTCGGCCGCACATCTCACAAAGCGCCACCCAGGAACGCGCCAGCGCCAGGAACCAGTGCCGGTAACGGAGGAAGCAGCGCCGGGAACTGTCTGAATTTCGGTTCTGGAACAAGGGTATATACGATATGTGTAACACATCCCAAGATCCATTTACTTAAAATGCGGCTAGCGTGCAGTTTCCTTTATTCTTATGGAAAATCTCTAGGACTTACGTGACAGGAATGTGGGTACACTCCGTAACTGTATCAAAAATATACCCGATGCATGCATGCTTCCGCGGTGTCTCAAACACTCGTGGTTGTGGTTAAGCGAAAGATTGTGACATGATGCAGTGAAGTTGAGAAGTACATGAGTGGCGTATTCCATTTGCCATCTGGATCAGATCTAACTTACACTAACTGAATGAGATTACTTGTTTGTCATTCCATTTAACTGGATCATTTCACCCCCTCCACATTACGGCTCTGAACCAAATGAACGAAGTAATCCATCTCGGCAGGTAAATCAGTTAGCTCAGATCATTTTGTCACGTGATTTGTGAGTGTTGAAGTTTAAAATAAAATGGATAAACTGCAGTTGTTTAACCCAGAAAGTAATATGACCTACGTGCTCGAATTACCAGAAGATGTTGTGAAAAGAGCAAGATCAGGTATGATGATTATAAATAATTCTTGAAATTAAATTTTGTTAAAAATATAACCTAATTTCAGATATGTTATACGCACAGAAACTGCTGCAAAACTACCAACATGAATTAATAAGTAGTAATGAAGAAAATAATATAAATAAAGAAGATAAGGATACGAATATTCAACAAAAGGATGCAGCAAATAATCAAGAAAGGGATACGTGGACTAGAAACGAGGCATTGGCTTTAATAGAGAGCTACAAAACAAGAATGGAAGAATTTTATAGTGTTAAAAAAAGAAAGCATGTATGGGATAATATTTCAAACGACTTATTAAGTATAAATTGCAACAAAAGTGCAAAATCATGTGAAGTAAAATGGAAGAACTTAGTGAGAACATATAAATCAGTTAAAGACAATTCTAGGAAAACAGGAAGAGGTGTTAGTAAATTTGCCTTCTTTGAAGAAATGGACGAAGTGCTGGGCGACAAACCTTCAGCGAGTTGTTCGCATACCTACGAATCTTGTGTTTCAACACCTAGTGTAGGAGAGAAAAGTAATAAAGAAATGGAGGAAGAAAATTTGAATAAAACCTCTGATGGAAAAAATAATCCATCAGTAAACGTAGACATAAACGAAAATGTCACGTATAACAGTCCGCAGCCTCACTGCAGTAAAGATAGTGCCCAACCAAATGTTGCAGAAACTACAGAAACCAGCACCCCCAAAAGGAAAAGATTGAGTCATTATGAAGACTTCATAAAACTAAAAAAACAAGTGTTATTAGAAAAATGCGAAGAACGGGAAGAAAGAAAAAAATATCTTGAAGAAGAAACAAAGAAAAAGGAAGACCGCGCTGAAAGGAAGTTATGTTTATTTGAAAGATATTTAGAAATAGAAGAGAGAAAAGTAAGGGCCCTGGAAAAATATTTGTCTTTAGAAAAAAATTCTTAATTTTATATATATAATGTTACCAGTATTTCAGAAGATTTTATTTTTTTATTTGAGAAGACTGATTTTTATTTTGTTTGTTGTTTTATTCATAAGTATTAATAGGAACATAAGACTGACAAAAAGTGTTAGAATAAAAGTACAAAAAATAAATATATATATTATACATCTAAAATAAAGAGTTAAAAAGTAATTCTCTGGTGTTTTCTGTATCATCTTCATTCTCCATCACGTCAATTTCATCATCATCCACATATATAGCATCTTCAACCAAATCATCTTGCAAAATACATATGTTATGCAACATACAGGCAACAATAGTACATTTAACTATAAAATTTATATTATTATTATCAAATTTTCTGAGACGTCTAAATCGGCCTTTTAATAAACCAAATGCATTTTCCACTACAATTCTTGTGGAAGAATGTAAATAATTAAATCTTATCTGGTTATTAGTTAAATGTCCATTATCTCTGTACGGTGGTACAAGCCATCGCATGGATGGGTATGCAGAATCTCCTAGTAAAAAGTAATTTCTAAACAAATTATTATCACTATTTGCCTTTACATATAATGATGATTTTCGGAGTACTCGAGCATCATGAAGAGATCCTGGCTCTCCGCATGAAACATCAATAAAGATTTTTCTGTGATCCACTGTTCCTTGAAGAAGAATGCTGTGCCACCCTTTCCGATTAATGTAATCGTGACTATCCTGTTGAGGACGTTTTATGGGAATATGCGATCCGTCAATAGCTCCTAAAACTCCCTTTAATCCTTTTTTACTTCTAAATTCTTCAGAAATACGCCTATATTCTCCATATTCTGGCCATTTTATAAACTCATTTCGTTTGTCAAACAATATTTCGACAACTTTGTTTATAATTCTGTACGCAGAACTTTCAGTCACATTGAATCTATCTGAAATAGTTCGAAACGTTTCTTGATTCGCCATGTACCATATAAAAATTAAAATGCTCGTGTATGAAGAAATCTGTTCCCGTCCGTGGTTAGCATTTCTTTCATAACCTGGAGTTATTAAATCTGCAACAATTCTGCATAAATACAAAACCAAATATCAATTTGTGTAAGGTATACAAACCTTTCAGAAAATTTGCTGTGTTCCTAGATAATCGGAAATGTTTTTTAAATTCTTTTTCTGAGTAGTTTGTAACTACACTAGAAACAAATGATTGTATTCTAATTCTTTTAGATCTTTGAGGAGTTTCTTCATCTGAATCGGTTTCAGATTCATCTGTTTCTTCTGTGCCATCAGATTCAGAACTTGAAGTGTCCAAAATACTTAGTATATCAGTTGGTCCTCCTTTAAGTAAACTTTCCTGAAATTAAATAATAGGTAGATTACTCATATGTGTACTAATTTTATTATTTATAAAATTGTTCATGGTATTGTATTATATTATTATACTTACTGTTATAAACTCGTCCATTTTCTTCTTAATATTATCCATTATAAATTACAATTATTTATAAGAATTTATAAAAGGTCCTTAATAACAACTTTCAGTATTATAGTTAGCTGCGAAGAAAGAAATACAAGAACTACAACTATCAAGGTATCAAGCTTTTATTTGAGGTTAGCAAACCATCTGTCAGTTCAAAAAATCCTGTTCCATTTGAATATCACGTGACATATGATCTGAACTAAATGAACTGAATTATCTAATCCGACTTAAGTGAACTGATCTTATCGGATGGCAAATGGAATACAGCTAAAGATGAGCTAACATCGCGCATGCTCGTTTTGCACATGGCGGGAAAAGTTCAGTATTTTAAAAGAGGTCAACGCGATATCCATCGGTGGAAAATGTGGTCACCAATATTTTTTGGTTCAAAATACATTCATAAATTATAATAAGTACAATACGAGAAATAGACATTCATTTCTGAGCTAGAATAATATTTTTCTACGACCACTTAGAAATCTGCTCATTCTATGTTTGTTGTTGCTAGGGATATGAGGACAATTGCAAACATCGTGCGAAATGAATTTGTTTTGTGCGTATATCAATACAGGTTAGTTCATTTAAGTACAGGTGCCATTGCTAGGATACTTATTTAGAATTGTCAAATAATGGAATGGTGAAAGCGGGACAAATATATTATTAAAATTAAATTAATTTTGAAATAATATTGTGGTCGTAGAAAAAGTATAGTGTACAACTCGCATGGAATGTCCATTTCATACTCGTATGATTTGCAGCATTCGCCTTCGGCTCATGCTACAAACTTGCATACTCGTAGGAAATGAGTACCATTCCATGCTCGTTGTACAATATACTATAGAATACTGTGGTTATAGAAAAAGTATAGCGTTCAATTCGCATGGAATGTCCATTTCATACTCGTAGGAAATGAGTACCATTCCATGCTCGTTGTGCAATATACTATTGTAAGGTATACCTATATTGTTCTCGTATATTATATCTTGTCTGGTACATTAATAAACTTTTGATTCAGAATGTACAATTCAAACTTGTAAAAATAAACTGAACGCCATTCAATTATTACAAAATAAAATAAATAAATATATTAGTATGCCATTTACCCATTTAAATTAAATTAAATTATATCATGTTGTCATTATTATCATATTATTGAATAATTTATGCATTAGTTTATGTTAGAATGTATAGATTATTACTTTAATAATTTTGAGTTCTAATTATTAGTATATCAGGAGAATCCGATTAAGGAAGAATAATGACTTTACAAAGAGGAAAGTAAAATATAGATCTGGAAAAATATTAATTTTCTCAAAATGAATAAAACTATGCAAAGAGCTTTATAGCTAACGCGGCAGCTGAGTTTAAAACTTTTACTTAATTCTTACTCATTAAAATTTTAATTGGAATTTTCTATTATAAGACCCCTTATTGGTAGAAATGAATAATTACTGCTTTTATATTAATAGTGAACTTGGGAACTAGTTAGAGTTAGCTCTACCACATCCGCAGATTTGTCTGGGTTTAGTTTCCAACTTTGACTTCACAAAACGATTTATACACTAATTATAATAAAAAACCTCTCACTATTATCATCACTGAAATATAATGATACAGGAACGCTAACTGACATTGAAAATTCCAGGAGAACTGTCCTGTGTACAAAAGAATAAAAAAGCAAATATCAAAACTTTTCTCTTATTCTGTAACAGCACGTGGTTTCCTATATTACTTCAACATCATCGCACTTAGGTTCAGTCAGCAGCAGAGGCTGAACCTACGCCGCAACATCGTGAAGTTGGTCTCGTTTCACTTGAACTTAGTTTAACGCTGGAACGACGTGGCAGTGGCAGCTCTTCTCGCTTGTGCAACTTCACTACAATACAAGATAATGTAATGAAATTTATCAACGTGAGACACGCTGTCTATATATAACTTACATACATACAGACACCCCCGCACGCAGAGAATAACGCGTGTGTACCGTTGATGTGAGTGCTCTTCATTGTGTTGATGACATAGGTGTTCTTCTTGGAATGCTGGATGTCGTCTTTCCTTCATTTCAACCTTGTTCTAGTTCTCCGTGTTCCTCGTTTCTAATAATAATAATAGTTATCATTTTCGCGACAGTTAAGTTGGAAATTTAATTAGTTGAATTATTTAATACTAAATCTGTCAAGGAAATAGTATATTACAATACGAGTGAAGAAACTAAGAATCTCGCTCACGCATGTGTCAAACACATAAGTAAACGAATTCGTTTCTTCACAAGTGTTGTATAGCCTATAGCGTTTGGTTCAATCCTGCTATTGTAAGTACTCAATGTTAGGTTAGGTTCAATTTAGTAATGACAACCTGTCATTACCCATCCCGTTGCCATAGGAATGAGTTAAGTGGACAAAACAGAAGGTTTCGAGCTCTGTATCGAAGTAAGAAACAACAAGTTTCAATAACAAGATTAAACAAGAGTTATTTACTTTACAAGTGGGCAAAGTAAGGAATTACCCACGAGAGAAATTTCAGCACACGAAGCCGTAGGCTGAGTGTGATAATTTTATCGAGTGGGTAATTCTACTTTACCCACGTGTGAAGTATAACGTTTTATTCAACACCTCTTAATAAATGAAAAATTTATTAAAGAAATATTATTTGATAGTGACATATGCTATAAATTTTTAAATTAAAATGTCAATCGAAGTGGTTACCAAGGTGTTGGGTGTTATTATTATTGTTATAAATAAAAAAATACTCACTAGTGGATTTTCTCAAAATTATACCCACTAGTGGATAATCTGTTACTTTGCTTGTTTAAAATCGCCATAGAGCATTTATTGAGAGGTGTTGGATAAAATAATTTGTTGCTTTCAAGCAGGTGTAAGAAAAAAATATTCGCATGAAAAGAGTAATTTTGAAGGAGATAACCACACACTTCTATCAGTTTTGTGATTGAAAATATGTAATTGTTTTTTAACAGGAGGTGAAGTATTTTGTATTTCGCCATTAATCACCGTTTAAATTTAGAAATTTTAATGTCAACATAGAACACTTAAACACTAAAAATTAATTTCGTTATCCATAATTGGCGTCTTAATCATGTTGACGTTTATGTTACTAATACTAACTATTTTCATATACTATCCAATATAAAAATTTAATTCTACGAAAACGTTCTATTATTAAACTTTATTTGTAATTTTTGTGTAACAATAAATAAAGTTTTTATGAATTATATTGAAAAAACAATACATACATAAGGTGTTATTTTTAAATGGAACAAGCAAATTTATCGCTTATTTATCAACTTTGCAATTTATTTCACATAATATGATTTATACAACATACAAGCTAATTAACATTTCCGGTTTACTAGTAATAAATATTGACATTGAAATTTTTAATGGAACATAAATTTAACGTACTTTTCAAATTTGTAGAAAAGATTACTAGTATATCATTACGCCTTCTACCCATTATGGGTGTGGCACTCTGCTTACGCAGATCTCGGTAGGTGATATATTTTTGCATATGAAATGCGGTTACCGGCCGTCAAGTCATAGCCCCCAAAGCTGTTAGTGGAGGAGGAACCACAGGAGTAAATTTAAATTGGCAACTGTCAGCTGTGGGATTCGAACTGAGAATTTCACGATCCGCAGTCCGATGCGTTACCTCTGAGCTATTTACCCCATATTTATTTATTTATTACTATTAATTACTAGTAAACCAAAAATGTTATCGTAAATATACATCTTCTATTTAAAAATAATTCTCTGTGTAACGTCACGCTATAACCCTAAAACACAATCAACTAACATTCCTGTCCTGGCACACCACTTGCGCCTCGTCCACATTCATAGTGCGATTCATACATGCTAGTTTGTTCTTCTAATTCGGAATCATTCTTTCTCTCAACAAACCATCAATCACACCTAACCACATATTCCTCGGATTCCCACGTAATATTTCACCCGAATTTATTAATTTCAGCAACATTCGCTCACTCCACTTTCTTAACAATTTTCTTCTCATCTCATTCTCACACCCCGTACACCAATGTCTTCCGCACATGATAACGTTATGTATGCTCACACACTACCTTTTAAATACCTCATTTCCTCGACAGTTTTACGTCGTTCATGCTTCTTCATCCACACCCAACATTCGGAACCATACAACAATGTAAACACTAACCCGCTATTATAAACACTTAATCCAGCATGGGGGGTAAATAGCTCCGTGGTAACGTGTCGGACTGTGGATCGTGAGATCCTCAGTTCGAATCCCACTGCCGACAGTTACAAATTTAAATTTACCCCTGTGGTTCCCCCTCCACTAACATCCTTGGGGGCTATGATTTGACGGCTGGTAACCGCACTTCATACGAAAAAATATATCACCTACCGAGATCTGCGTAAGCAGAGTGCCACACCCGTAATGGGTAAAAGGCGTGATGATATATTTATTTTATTTTATTTTTATCCAGCATCTAAGATACATTCACATTTCGAGAAAATACTCAGAGCACCCAATTCCAATGTTGGTGAATAGCTAAAGAATAATTTCCATTATATTTCTTTTATATCTTCAATAATTTAATTGCTGTGTTAAAGAATGAACTTCTAATGTATTTAAATTATGTATGATTTAGACTTCAAAGAATGATTTTATTTGGAAATCATTTACTACGTCGTATAAGTTAAGATTTTTGTAATATATATTTTCTGCTTCTGTATTCCAAACAGGACGTTGAGAAAAATGAGAGATAAAATATTTATCTCACAAAGGTTATTCAAAAAGAAACATCCAATTATTTTCATAATAACTTTTTATAATGTAATTATTTACGACTGGATACCCATAAATTTAGCGAAATTTTCTCTTGCTTTTCATTTTAGTCAGATTTCATCTTACTTCTTCAATCTCTGCTGGTGTTTCTTTCTAAAATATCAACTCTCTGTGTGGGTATGTAGGCGAAAGCTAAAGCTTTCAACTTTCAAATATTTCAAAGGACATCTAAGTATGTTTGTTAAACTAGGATTATCCATTAAAGTAATAATGTTTTAGGCCGCACGTTTAGGATGAAAGATAAACTATAACAAAAATTTATAATCCCTTTGTGGATAGCTAAATGTCGTTATAAAGTGCTCTTTGTTATTTTGTGTAAGTTAATACTCTAGATTAGTTACACCTGTTAAAAAGTAAAATTGTTATTTATTGTTTTTTCTTTTCTTTACAGGTAAGTGATATCTGTGAGAGCAGATTATAAGCTTGATGAGAGATGAAAAGCCGGCCACTTGTACACAGGTAACACAAAAAAATCAGGTGTGACAGCATACCACTTTCTTATACTTATAAATTTAAATTTTTGTTTGAAATATAAAGACGATGACTTAGTAATTGATTTGACGATAGCTCACTTTTGGTATTTAAGTTAACTCGCCCATATGAGACCAAATTTGACACCAAATACAAGATTAAATTAACTATTGTAAAAATAATTGACAATCATTCAATAATAATTTTCGACATTTGTATTCAACTTTTCTCTAAATTTGGTATGATTCCATTGTCTTTCATAGAAACAATTGACGATCGTTCAAAATTAATTTCTGATATTTAAGTTCAAATCTTCTGTCTGAGACCATTAATTTGATACCAAACTCGGTAGAATTCAATTGACACTCATTTAAAATTAAGTTTTGATATTCTAATTTAGCTTTCCTCTAAACTCTGTAAGATTCAATTTACTTGTGGAAAAACAAGATCATTCAAAATTAATTTTTAACATTTAAGTTTTCTTACTGAGACCATTAATTTAATACTCAACAGGGTTTAATCAATATTTATTGCGTGTCAAGTAAACTTCTACTTCTGAGTTTTCAATTGTTAACAAATATTCGGACACATCCATCTATCCACACAGACAATATTGCGAAAATGGTCAAACGGAATGAAGGGACTTCAAAACATATATTTCCGTGAAAATCTTGCAATCGATTTTTTCTCTTTCGTTATTGCTATACATTTATACTACGCATATAAAAGTATCTAACAATTAGATGAGAAACCTTAAAACCTTGGATTTTTTAACGTTAAATTTCAGTGTGCGTAATTTTGTAGTACATAGAATTTAAAGCCCAGATTGCATATTTTAAAACGAATATTGAAAAACATGTAAAACTACAAATGCCAACTTAGTTCACTCTTTACCCGTGACATTTGTCTCATGGTCGCATTTAAAAGTTCATTAAAATTTAAATTCAAGTGTCTGCATGTTTAGTGGTTTCCTTAAGAGCTTATAAAGCTTCAACAACATTATTTTCATTTGAACTATAAAATCAGTCCAATCTAACCAGCAGGCAACTGTAAACCGCAAACAAGAATCACAAAGAACTTTAATCTGTTTAAAAACTAATGCTATAAAAGTTCGAGTTGCACGCATACGTTTACTCGCGAAAATAAAATGAAGATGCAAACATGAGAACACGAAAGAAAACGAGAAAGAACTGTAATAAAATCTTCCATCGCTGTAGTTTTTTCTTTACCGGGAGATCTGGAGATCTCTTGCAAACATGAACGTTCTTTGATATGCAACATCGGAGTTTTTTTCGAGAGATCCAGAAATGTTTGTGCGCTAAACGATGAATATTGCCATCGTCAGCGAAAATAACAAGAATGTAAAGCAAAACATTATGGCGACAATAGCATGAAAATCTTCGTTGATGCCTTGTAATAATATTTAAATTTATTATTCAAACTGGTATTCCTTGCATTTACAATTTAACTATTTAATAATACTTTAATTCAGCAGTACAATAAGTGAATGTTTTTAAACACAGAAACAAAATTTATTAATCAGAAAAACATGGCATAATTGATGTGACAGCCTTATCGTAAATGTCTATTATAATTGAAATTCTATAAATAAGTGACTTTTGACACGGTGGAATTTAGTTCAAATGTTATTATATTTACTTAACACTCATTTGAAAAAATTACATTATTTGTTTACCGTATTTATGTATTGATTTATTCATGCACACGCATTTCAATTGTTCGTTATGAATAGCTTATTACTATTGAGATAATTATTTTTTCATATAATAAATAGAAAGTGGACTAATGACCAAAATACTGTACAGCTCTTTTTCGGTATAATAATAATTTATTAATCAACTTAATATCAATAAATAATAACTTTTCTAATATTTGTAGATACATTAACTGGAAATAAATATAAAGAACATCTATATACGACTCTGTATACTACTATTATTTTGTTAGTATTAGGTTTTAGTTAAATAAATAAATAGAAATATGAATAAATCTACTGGTCAGTAAATCCACAGTATAAGAATTCATATACGAGTAGTAGCAACACTTCAAATATGTATTTCATGATCCCACCATTTCAATGGTGCGCTACCGAGAAGATGGCTGCTCAGTGTCCGATGATAGGTTGATATATTAGTAACCATAGAAAATGAGTATAGTATGTCAGTGTCAGTATCAATTGTATCTGTCAAATATCAAGCGATAGTATTTCTTTCATGTTAAGTACATAAAATGAGTGCAAAACTTAAAGGATAACTTATTTGTACTATGAAAAATTATAAGAACTTTTATAGGGCAGGTGGAATAAATGCTACTGCCAATATGGCCGCTAGGCTCAAGGTCATCGGTCGACCCCACATAAATATCTAAAGTGTCGGCAGCGAATGTCCTACTTTATTAATTCTACTGTGGTAAAACTATAAAAAGGTGAAGTAAGATAGAAACCGATTATATTTTGTTCAATCAATAGGTGCGCAATGAATAGGTAAAGAACTACTTACTTAAAATATATAAAATAATGGTTATTTACGCTATTAATAAAATAAAAATTTAACTAATTTCAAATCAAAGTAACAAGAGGCCGAAATTGTTTTTAAAATGATAGCAACGTGTTGAAGGACAGAGCAACTAAGTAAAATAAAATAAATATATCATCACGCCTTTTACCCATTATGGGTATGGCACTTTGCTTACGTGGATCTCGGTAAGTGATATATTTTTGCGTATGAAGTGCGGTTACCAGCCGTCAAATCATAGCCACCAAATATGTTAGTGGAGGGGGAACCACAGGAGTAAATTTAAATTGGCAACTGTCACGATCCACATCCCGACGCGTTACCACGGAGCTATTTACCAAATCAGTAATTCGATAAAATTTGAAAAACGTACTAATTCGATATTTTAAGTAATTATCTGTCTAAATTTAGTACGATATGTACGATATATCGTATGATCATAGATAAAAATTCATTCGTGACAACTTCACGCTATATCCCACACAGTGGGGTAGCATAAGCCCTGAAACACAGTCAACCAACATTCATATTCTAGCACACCACTTTTGCCTCGTCCACATTCGATTTATAAACGCACTATAAAATAACATTTCAGATTTTTAAATATACATCCCTTACGGATAATAAACTACCCTATTAATAAACAACACAATTTGAAAGTAGAAAATGCCTTTCATAATCCAATACATAATATACTTACCTACTAAACACAGATCTATGATATCTTTATTAAAAAAAAATAACAACAATTGTTAAGGTTGTAACATCTTTATAAAATATCAACAGTCTGAATAGTGGAATTAGTCACGGGTGAAAATCAAGAGCAAATAAGTTTCCGAATGATTCAACCACCATAGTATGAAAGGCGTAACCTAACCTTAAATTTCATCATCAACATAACCTCAAAATCTAACTCGCGTCATTAAAATCAACGCATTGGATCATTACAAATAGAAAACGTCACACATAATTCAATTAAGTTACAATTTGAAAGCCTGCAAATGCGTGAAACCGCATTTATCTCCGAGATACGGCCATATTATCCCGTAACGCTGTTTCTAATTTTCCGCAATCTTTCCATGTCACTCACGCGTCGAACTTGATAAATTGTCCGCGAGATGTCATCGGGAAACATTATATTCCGACATGTTGATGAAAAATATTTCGATTCGGTTTTATGGTTGGTGAAACACGCAAGGTACGATATTAATGACGCTTTGCGGTTGAACACCGATTTAAATTCACGACTATTATTCAAAAATAATTTACGACGCGTCCAACGGGAAACATACGACCGTAGTTTTCAGTATATTAGTGAAGCAATTATTGCGCGTTAATAATTATTCCGTGTCACTGTGGTATTTTTAGAATTTTCTGTTTTTCTGCATTTAACAGTAACTAGTAATAATTCATTTAACATAACCTCAAAATTAGCTGTCCAAATATGTCAAGAGAATCAATATTCAATGTACAATATTCAATGAAATATAACAATTCTGAAACGCTCACTAACGTTGAAAATGCGAGCCGAGAGAGACGTCTAGTTGAGGGCTATCTGTGTTTGTTGTACAATGTTTTTACACAATAACCGCTCAATAAACGCTTAACAGTTGTTTTTATATAGTAATAGCTCAACAAACGCGTAGCAACCGTTCTACAAACAAATGTTAGACAAAGAAGAGTAGCCCATCTATGTCTCATAGGCTCGTTTTTCGCTTTCATAGAAGAAAACAATATATATAGTAATACTATATTTTAATGATTATTTTTTGACGTTTCTTAAAACCAATGAAATGCTTAATTGTATGTCACGTATCTGCGTTTTAACCAATTCTATCATTATTATACTGAGATAATGCTCTTGTGATTATTCCCGGGAATATTCTCTGTAGCTTTTTTGTTTTTGTTGACAGATGTCAGATAGTTATCATTAACACAAGTAAAATTGAGCAAAAAAGATAGATTTAGTGGCGTGCCTGATGATGAAATAAAAAAATAATATAATATAAATATAACTCGAGAGTTCGATAAATTAGAAATTAATTCTCCAATATCTTTTTCAAATTTGTCGCCATTTGTCAATAGCCACTCAAGCCCTATGGGCAACAAGTTATTATTTTCAATTTATTCTCACTCTTTTACTATATTATTACTAAGAATAAAGCTCTAGTGATTATTTCCGGGAATAATCTCTGTAGCTTTATTGTTTTTGTTGACTAATGTCAGAAATCAGGTAGTTATCATCAACACAAGTAAAAAATGAGCAAAAAAAAAAAGATTTAGTGGCGTGCCTGTTGATGAAATAAAAAAATAACCTAATTAAATATAATTCTCTAGTATTTTTCTCAAACTTGTTGCCATTTGTCAATAGACACGGAAGCCCGTTTCGAAAAATCTGTCAAATTATTTTCAATTTATTCTTACTCTCTTGTTATATTATTTCTGATAATATTAGACAGAAATAAAAGAATAAAATTTTCGTAAAGAAGTTTGAATTTTGAAGTATTTCGTATATGAATGATACGTGTTCTGTGGCAAGCGCCATCTCAGCAATAAAACATTCGAATATTAATTATTTTGATGTATTTTTAGAAATTTCCTGTCGTATAATTTCATTTGCTATCGCGTCATTCGTTTTGTTTTATATTCCGTAGGATTTTTCCCGCTCCATTTAAATTTATATATAACGTCGCTTTATTTTTTATACCTGATATCACACCCTTCCACTTTTTCTGTTTTATCCACTTGTTTCTTGATTGTTCTTTTTCTCGCTCCATTTACTTTACGAACATAAATTGTTTTGATTTTCAATTGGAAAACGTCAGATATATTTTTCCCTGCTTGTATTTTATAAAACTTTCCACGTTCTGCAACGGTATATTAATAGAAACTTGTTTTCTTTTTAAATGGTTATTTGACTTCTATTCAACGTCGACATTTTGTACGTTTACGAGAAAATAAGTACTTATACTTATTGTTCAATCGACAAAAATTAAAAGGAAATACAATATACAATAAGTGAAATGAAATTTGTCTACAGATTCAGACACAGTTTAGGGAAGCAGGAAATTGTATAAGTATTATTTATCATGTAAAACGTCAATGACCAGTGAGTCAGTTACTAATCTATATAATATAATTAATAAAATACATACCGGGAGTTTTTTTTTTTTATTAGTTTACATAGGGTATGTGCATTATCATAGTTATAGTTAAAATGATTGACAGCAATATACTAAAGCGTTTAATTTATAAATAAACATAAGGATAATTTACAATGATTGAAAATAATAGTTATTTATTTTACAAGTGGTCAAAATGAGGAATTACCTACGAGAGAAATTTTGACACACGAAGCCGAAAGCTAAGTGTTATAATTTTATCGAGTGGGCAATTCCACTTTGCCCACGTGTGAAGTATAACTTTTTATCCAACATATCCAACTTAATAAATGCAAAATTTATTAAAGAAATATTATTTGACAGTAATATGTGCTTTAAATTTTCAAAATTAAAATGTCAATCGAAGTAGTTACCAAGGTGTTATGAGTTATTATTATTGTTTTAATTAAAAAATTACTCACTAGTGACTTTTCTCAAAATTATACCCACTAGTGGGTAATCTGTTACTTTCCTTGTTTAAAATCGCCATAATTATAGAGCATTTATTGAGAGGTGTTCGATAAAATAATAATTTTCTCCAATTTAATGTAATTTGTTAACGTACTATAACTAAAATTAATTTCTTATCGTTTTAAATTATCCCTATGTTTTCTTTTACAAAGATCAGTTATATGTTTTTTTTTTATCATGGCCCCAAAGATGTTAATGGAAGGAAAGCAAGAGGATATTTGCCGGATATAGGAATCGAACTGAGCGTCTTATGGTTCACAACACAATGCGTTATCGCGCACTATGTAATCTGTTCTATATTGAAGTAATTGTACATTGGGAATGTGAATATAGTTAAGCTAGGATTACGTCGGAACAGATACATTTTATTTTCGTATCCATACAATTCCAGTCAATTGAATTAAGCGTAAAACTATGTATGTAAAGTAATAAATTCAGCCAGCTGTCATGTATTGATGTATTCCACAAAAA